>BSYR01000030.1:2440000-3660000 GCA_030270665.1 Hibiscus trionum | reverse complement strand
GGCACGTACAAGACATTTTGCAGCTTGAGTTCTTTTCCAGAAGTCATCTTCAAGACCACTGTTCCATTTCCTTTGATCTTAGAAGTCGCAACATTTCCCATGTAGAGCTTCTCCCCATTGTCGCAAGGTATCAGCTCAGAGAAAGAGTTTTCGTCACAACACATATGGCGAGTGGCTCCAGTGTCAAGCCACCATTCCCTCGGGTTAGAGTCAACCAGGTTGACTTCAGAAATCACCGCGCATAGATCTTCATCCTTCATAGCATTGGCCTCCTTAGCTCTAGCTCTTTTCGGATGTCTGCATTCAGAGGACCTGTGCCCCATCTTGCCACAGTTGAAGCACGACCCTTTGAATTTCTCCTTTTTGGAGACTCCGCCATTAGGCCTCAGATTTGGCTTGGCCTGGTGATGTTGGGGTTTCTTACCCTTCTTGACTTCGACAACATTTGCCTTGGCCTCTTTGAAAGCAAGTTTCCTGGAATTACCTCTGTTGTCCTCTTTAATTCGAAGTCTGGTGATCAGTTCTTCCACTGACATTTCCTTCCTCTTATGCTTCAAATAATTTTTGAAGTCATTCCATCCGGGAGGCAGCTTTTCCGTGATGGCAGCTACTTGAAAAGATTCACTGATAGCCATCCCTTCTGCAATAATTCCATGAATGATTAGTTGGAATTCTTCAACTTGATTTACTACTGGTTTTGAATCAACCATAGTAAAGTTCAAAAATTTGGCTACTAAAAACTTTTTAGCCCCAGCATCCTCTGCTTTGTACTTATTATCCAGTGCTGCCCATAGATGTTTTGCTGTTTTGTACACATCATATACCGGATACAACGAGTCTTGTAGTCCGTTGAGGATGTAGTTTCGACACAGAAAATCAGCATTGTTCCAAGACTCTATGATACTAAAGGCGGTGAGATCATCCACCTCTCCTTCTCCATCCCCTACGGCGACAACTGGGGGATCTTCCTTTAGATACTTTGCCAGATTCAGCATGGTCAGATAGAACAACATCTTCTGTTGCCATGTCTTAAAGTTCTGTCCGCAAAATTTTGACGGCTTCTCATTGTGGCTCATTGCCACTACCGTTGCATTCAGATTCAGTATCGGTTGTTTCGGAGTCTGTGCAGGTGCAAGGACCTTAGCAGTAGAATCAACAGAATCTCCAATAGTCATCGTTTCTGTTCAAAAGAAACAAAGAGGAATTAAAATAAATTCCAATAAACAGAAAATTAATTTCTCGTTTATTACCGACAATTTATGTAAACAGATTTGTCCAACTTTGAGATTTTAGCAAATCCGTTAAAACGGTAGGATAAATCCTGAAACCAATTTATTTGCTATCTCTATCACGATTATATCGTCTCGTATTAGAAGAAAGGTAGAAGAAGTTTTGTCTTAAGATTGTTACAAAGTAATCAATCCAAGACGATAATAAAAATAAAATAAAAGAAATAACTTTAATCAAATAAATAGAAGAGAAGAATTATAAAACCAGATTAAAGTTGAGGCCTGCGAAGAGCAGTTTCCTTAAGACAAATTTCGACCACTCCACGGTGCTTGAGTTTGGTTGGTCGTTCGTCTCCCAGGATACAACAACAAGAAGATCTTCGACAGAGGCACGAACTGAAGAGATCTCGAACTAGAGCCTTGTCTTATCCTATCACCGGTTGAAAGAAAAACGAGAGAGAAAACGATTTTGGAGTGCTTTGAAACTGAGGAGGAGCACGGTTTATATAGGGGAGTGGAGGAGGAAAAACATGGAAGGTAAATATTCCGAATTAAAGCCATTGACTTTGTATCCGAGCAAAATTGGAAATAATCAATTAATGCCTTATTTAAACGGATATTTTTCTTATGAATTGATTTAATATCTTTTAATATCCGATTTAATGAAAGTCACAAATTTTTCTATTAAATTCGGAATATTCAAAAAGATATGTTGTATATAAGGAAAAAATTTAATTCGAAGTGGGTAAAATATCTGCAGGTCCTAAGTAGAACCCGACCGGTCCAAACATTCGCGTCGCCCACGACGTGTATGCGCGCCCCAACCCGAATGGGTTCGACGAGCTTCAATTTGCACCCCCCTGAGCCTGTGCGCGAGGCATAGTGTTCATTCAAGTCATTCAATAACTTCCAAGTGGGTTGGTGTATTTAAACCAGTCCCAAGTTTGTTATCCCACCCATGTGGGATAAGGGGTTCATATTTTCCTTAACACAATTCATAACAACCTCACTTTGAGTATCAATTTCTCATTCATTTCTCAACCGTTTTGAGCATATGAGATACCGTTGTAAAGGTCTCATGGAGTAGAATATAAATTAATAAATTTATCATTCGAACATCCACCTTTACCACTAGAAAATATGGCTCAAAGTTTCCAATTTCTCACATTTTTCCAACAACGGTAAGGCTCGTATGATAAATTTATTTTGGATAGATGCTCGATCTCGGTTAGCATATGAACATTTTGGTAATGTTATTACATTTGACACCACTTATAGGACTAATAAGTATAGCATGCCGTTTGCTCCTTTTGTTGGATTGAATCACCATTGTCAATCAATTTTGTTTGGTTGTGCTTTATTGCAAGATGAATCCGAGCAAAGTTTTGTTTGGTTATTTGAAACTTGGCTTGAGGCGATGTATGAAAAAGCATCGGCATCAATACTTACTGATCAAAATCTAGCTATAAGAGCTGCAGTGAAGAAAGTGTTTTCAGAATCTCGCCATCGTCTATGCCTTTGGCATATAAAGAAGAAATTCTCAGAAAAACTTCCACGTATATATAATAAAAAATCATCTTTCAAATGTAAATTGAAGAGATTAATTTATGAATCATCTACAGTGGAAGAGTTTGAGAAGTAGTGGAATGAATTGATGATTAAGAATGTGTTAGAGCAAAATGAATGGCTTCAAGGGTTGTATGTGATTCGTAATTCTTGGATTCCAGTTTATAATCGGAATACTTTTTTTGCAGGAATGAATACTACCCAAAAGAGTAAGAGCATGAATGTTTTTTTGATTCTTTTGTCGATTCAACTACAACATTACAAGAGTTTGTAATGAGATATGAGAAGGCAGATGATAGTCGCTACTCCAAAGAGAAAAAAAAGATTTTGAATCAAGGTACAAGTCTCAGATTCTTAAATTTGGTTCTAAAATGAAACATCATGGAGTGTCAGTCTATACAAAGAATATTTTTAATATTTTTCACCATGAATTAGTCAAAGCAGTCAATTCACAAGGAAAAAGGTAAAAAAGACTGAATCTTGCTATGAATATAAAGTGTCAAGTTGTTTTGATACTCGTGATAGCTTTCTTGTTCATCTGGATTTGGACTCTAGGGGTGATAATTGTTCATGTTGCCTTTTTGAGTTTCAAGGTATCTTGTGTAGACATCTGTTAGCAATTTTTTATTTCAAAGATGTTGTAGAGATTTCAAGCCAATACATTTTTGGACGCTGGACAAAAGAAACAAATAAAAGTTGTGGAATTTATGAAAATGGACCAAGTCTTGATGTTGATGATGAGAAATCAGCCACTCTAAGAAGCTTACATGTTTGTCGTCTTGTAAACCGATAATCCCATTTTGCTGAAAATCTGAGCGAATATATAAAGTCATTGTTGGAGACTTGGACCAAATATATCAAAAGGTTTCTATGATGAAAACTTAAGTGATTGATATTATGGAGAAAGATAGTGGCTCAAGCCAACAATTGATGAGTGAAGTGCTTCCTGAGGTAGTAGAGAATCAACCTCATTATATTCCTTTGACAATTAATATTGGTGATTCACATATTTCTCAAACTAAATGGAGAAGAAAGGGTGGTCAAGAGTCTTAGAGTGAAAGATTCAAAAGTGGTCTTGAGATAGCATTGACTCATACAACTGTAAAAAGACGGTCATATCAAATGTGTGGAAGATATGGTCATAATAAACACAGTTGTAAAGGAATGCAAAACTCAACAAATATGTTATCTCATAATGTAGAGTGAAAGGTATAAATCTTTAATCATTTTAATTTTTATATATTCATATGAAAATATTTTTATTTGATTATTGTTATTGATTTTTTTAGGTTAACAAGATGGGGAGTTGGAAGCATAGGAGTTTTTCTCATTCTTATATTTTTATTCTAGGAATGATTTATTGCATACAATAAATTTTTGAGAATCATTATTGAGTATATTATATATTTGCATAATCTTTTTATTGATATATACGTTAATTTACATACATTACACTTTGATTATGACTTCTCATAGCCTATATCGACATGTTGAGCATATTATTTTAAATATAAATAACGGATTTGACTTGAAATGATAATAAAAATGCTAATAAGAATGGTAAATACATTTTTCTTATAAATAAATCAGAGAATTGATTAATATCATATGTAAAAAGAGATCGAAAAACACATTCAAATCTCATTTGTGTGTTAAATCCAAGCTTTGATGTTTGATCTACCCTCTCTCGAGAAAAATAAATAAATTAGTAATCCATGCCCCAAATTTTTAATAAAAGTTTGTGTTTACTATTTAATATTGCTGGTTTCAAACAACATATAGAAAGAATTTAATCAAAACTACTATTGATAGTGATAAAGAACGATTTATTAAAATTAAAGAAATTACAGTCTCATGAAAGGAAGAATATATCCAGACCCTGCAGCTAAAATAGGCATACAACGAGACTAGACTGCATATTGCAAAAATTCAAAGGTTAAAACAAAACATGACAAAGAGAACACTTCAACTTAAACGCACAAAATGAGTTCTGCTGAAGATCACACCAGCCCAACACGAGTTTACTCTTCTCAAAAAAGCCACTAAACTCTGCAGAATAACGAGGTCACCAAAATACTTTAAACAAGTTCACCCTATAAATACCACCTTTGACCAATGCATCCAACATTCTGTTATAAGTTACTTTGGTGTACTGTGTGAATTGGTATTTCTTTCTCTGAATTAACCATAATGCATGACCATGTTTTTGAGATCTGATCGTTTGAACGTATAGTGAATGAAGTATATCTGCAGATAAATTTTGTTAGAGATTCTAGTTCCCATAAGCACATAATGCTCTAACATAAGGCAATTAACTTAGTTGGCACATTAAAACAATGATATCTAAAAGAATCATTAAAATTATTGGTAGAGTTTTCCTTTATGCTATATTGACAAAAAAGAACAAGAGATTGTATAGCTCATTGATTCAAGTAAATTGTCTCTTCAAGCAACTAAAGAAACGATTAAGGCTTGTTAATTATAATGTAAATAAATTTATACAATTAGCTAGAAATTGGGGCTTGTTCCACTAGGTTAATTAGGAGATGGTAAAGTATAGACATTGTTAACTAGTGACAGCGTATATGCTTTAACTAACAAGAAGAAATAAGTTTATAGGGGCAGTCATTGATTGCATAAAGGCTCTTTCTTTATGATCGACTAGGTTTCGAAGCTTATACTATGCTCTTTCTCACTCACTGGAACATGATCAATAAATGCAAATGGAGCAACTTTACCATGTACCAAGATTAGATTGAATGCAAGAAACAATTTAATATCAATAAATTGAATAGAACTAAATGCCTATTTTAGATTTTGAAGACTTTCAAAATCTATAAACCAAAACTAATTAGGGTTTTATTTTGATGCACAAGCTGTGTAAATTTTTTTTACACAATCCTTTTATAAAATTTAAAATCTAAATCACAAACCCTAGCAACCTAAACCCTAAACCCTAAGCCCTAAACTCTAAACTCTAAATTCTAACCATAAACCTTAAATTATATACCCTACATACTAAACCCCTAAACCCTAACATAAAACCCTAAACCCTAAACCCTAAAATTAAAGGGCTTGTGTAAACTAAAGTTTACACAGGTTGTGCATCAAAGTATTTTCCAACTAATTATATAATTGTTTTATAAACAAAGGATTTACTTATGGATATCTCAAATTTTCAGGATTATTTTATGACACCTAATAAACAAATAATATGTAGATGTTTTTATTTCTTTTAGCTAAAAATTGCTATTACTTAAATCTAAAATTATAACATGTTTGTGACTAATTTTTTCATGTAGTGTTGAATCTAATTTATAAAAATAAAAAACAAAAACTGTAACAAGTTCATACCACAATAAAAAATCAAAATTCTTGTGGATAATTATAACTAAAGATCGGCAATATATTGGATTTGTTAAAACTAAAGTATATGTATATAGTAGCTTATTGGGAATATGAACAACGACAGCATATACATATGTAAACAATTTTTACAATTGTTTTCTCAAATTTCTTTGAAGGACTAAAATTTTTAATGGCAAGTTTTGCGTAAAAATTTCAATTTTTTCACTAATATTAATTTACATGTGTTCTCTTTTAGCCAAAAATATATATTACTGGAATCTAGAATTACTAACATGTTTGTAATCGATTCTTCAAGTAGTGTTGAATCTAATTTATGAGAATAAAAAAAACCTAACAAGTTCATGTTGGATTAAAATCCGTAATTGTGGGCACATATGTAAAATGTATGTTGCTATTATAAAGTATGGCACAAAAATAAAGTGACCAATTAAGTTAAGCGTGTCATAGGTATTAAAATGTCATGGAAATAAAAGTGTAGATACCGTAAGATATATTTATAATTCAATGAGGGGCAGAGTTATAAATATTTAATAGTTGATTTAATAAATCAACTATATAAAGAGGTAGTGGTCCCCAAGAAATAGGTTAACTTGTTTTTCTCTCCTTCCCCGTCAGAGAGTTTTACTTCAAGAGATAACCTATCTTCTTGGAAGATCAATACCAAAGTTTTGGGATTTCCACATCAAGATTCAAGATTTTTAATCTATCAATGAATTCAGGTACGCTTCCGCATTCAGTTTATTCAGTTTAATTATTCTTGATGATTTGACATGATAGATCCTCAGTTTTAGATTTCATATCTATTATATTTTGGTTCTAACAAGTGGCATCAGAGCCTCGTCATGTTGAATCATTGAGAATCAATTTATATTTTAGTTTAGATTAATTCGTTCATATATATGAATTTAATATTTTGGTTTCATATTTGGGTTATATATGGATGTTGTTTTTTATTTAAGTTTTTTAATTATTAAGGATGAAGGTTTTAGGGTTTTATTATTTAGTGATGTTACGTATGATTTGTAACATTAAAAGATCCTAAAAATACCGTTAATCTCTGCTCTTGATTATGGTTTCAACTACGCTTACCGAATGATCGATTCAAGTAAGTGAGTCGGTTTTTACTTTAGCTAATCAGTTTTATTATATTGATTGTTTGGCTTTATGATTCAGAAACTCTCTACAATATTACTGTTGGTTTTTGGTTTTTTTATAATCATATATATAATCCAATTGGGTGCTACGGTGGTGTCAGTTTAAAATTTACCTTATGACTTGATAAATGTAGTGAATTGAGAAAGTAATTCACTCTGGATTCTGTTCTAAAGTATTTTTTTTATTGATTTCTTTATGACATAATCGAACAATATGCTATTAAGAGTTTCTTTGTTCTTTTGCGTTTAATTAGAGTTATATTTTGATTTTTTGTATTTCGGTATTAATTGGTGGGATAATTTCTTGCTGCTGTGGTTGCTTATATATATGGCTCACAAATATATGCTTTTAGTTGGGCTTACTTCATATATTAATCTGGTTTAGCAACTATTTTTTCCCTTATGTATGATTTTGGAATAATGAAGTTAGATGTTGCTACATCGTCAGGTTAAATATTGTTTTGGTTTTGGAAGTTAATTTTATGAAATTCATATTCGATACGATTTGAATAAAATTTTAATTTTGATCATTATGTTATTATAGATAAATTAAAGTTTCATGCTATCATTGTTGAATTCATTAATATGATACTTTGGTTCTTACTTTTAGTTAAAGATTAGTTGTTTTAAATTCGACTTTAATTTCGGCAAATGCATACTTAAGAATTTTTTTTTAAAGAAACAATCAAGGATTTAGGTTTTTCGATTTCTGATAGCCCCATTCAGACAACCTTATTTTAGGTTATTTCAGAAAACTCAAGTGTTATCAGAAATTTCAGTTTTGACTGTTACAAAATTTTAAATTTGGATATCGGTATATTTATTGTATATATTTTAAAATAATTTAATTGAAACATTAAGTCACCAAAGTGACCTCTATTGTGGAAATTATTTTATTTTAAAATATAGAAGGTTTTGTGCATGTAAGTCGGATTATGTTAGTATTAATCGGCCCAAAGGAAGGTTAATAATTAACATTATTACATGTGCAACTGTGGTAATAAACATGTGATAATTATTCAGTTTTATATGTGAGCAATAAATCGGCCCAAAGGAAGATTTCTGTTTGACATGTTCTTATTATCAATGTTTGATTACTATACCAAGATATCACTTGCAAGTTAATGTTTTGTCCAACAATAAAATATTAATGGAGTGTTCGATATCTTAATATGAGGTTTACCTTTATTCAAATTTATTATTAATTTGGTTATCTTTTAATTTAATTGAAAGATAAAAAAAAATTAAGAATTTTTTTTTTTGAAATAAATAAATTCATATTTTGGCTTCGGACATCTAATATTTTAATAGATTAGTTGAAACATAATGTCACCAAAGTGACCGCTTTTGTGTAGATTAGTTTATTTAAAATATTAAGATGATTATGGGTTTTTTGTAATTCATGCGTTTATTAATTGGCCCAAAGGAAAGTTAATATTTGGCAGAATTACAACGACAACTGTGGCGATAAATATGTGACAATTATAAGGTATTTTATGTGAGCAATACGTTAGTCCAAAGATTAGCCTATTGTTTGACATAGTTTATTGTCAATGTTTGATTGCTACAACAAGAGTACCGCTTGCAGTTAATATTACTGTCCAAAGACTTGATATTAACGTTGTGCTTGGTATCTTGAGGGGAACTAGCCATTATTTTGAATTTATTTGTTTACTTATGAATATTTATGTGAGCTTGTTTTAATTTTATTTATTTATTTTTGTTCTATATTTAGTTAATTTATCATTTCTTGTCACAATATCTGTTAAATACATTCTAAACTCATGTTTAGTGAAACTAATTTCAAGGAATAAGAAAAGACACTTACATATATATTTGGTTGCATGAGCATAGACTTTGTACTAATGAAAGAACATTTTGCACCTCTCACTGCGGTAAGCACCTATAAAAAATATTTTGAGAGGTGAAATCGTTCGAATCGCGTGAGTCTAATGATCATAAAGTACAACATTCTATTTTTTAGGAGCACAAATTTAAAGAAACTACTCAAACTAAGGGTTTCCTTGACGAAATTAAGAAATGTTTTACCCAAAACATTAAGGTTAAGATGACATCACTTATGCTCTTTTTTTTTTACTTCTATGAAGTATAAGGGTCAAGGAAATGTGAGGGAGTAGATTATGAAAATTCTTAATATTGCTTCAAAATTAAGGCACGTAAGATCAAACTCTCTAACAATTGTTTGTTCTTATGATTTTGGTACCGCTTCCTATACAGTTTAACCAATTCAGATTCAGTTACAAATGCCAAAAGGAGAAATAGACTCTAATTAGGCTCATTTCTCATTATGTTCAAGAGGAAGAAAAGTTGAAACATTATAAGTGTAAAAGTATTCATTTGGTTAGTGCTCATTTAGTTAGTGTCTCTAAGAATAAGGGCAATAAAAGAAAATATTAGAATAAAGTTGCTAAGGGTTCTAGTCAAAAGAAACAACAATAAGTTACAAAGTGTTGATTCTTTTGTATAAGTTAGGACATATGTGAAGTAATTAAACTTCAAAACTGAGCAACTACTTCGGTTATTTTTGAGTGATCTATGGGCCGTAAATTTTATGATCCCACAATTAAGATTATTTTAAGGAGAGTTTATAATTTTTTTTAGTAAGTTGAGTTTGGGGGAGAAATAAGGTTAGATACATTACTATTGAGGAGGAATTGAATTATAATTTAATTCATACTATCACTTTTGATGATGTTTAGGTTTTCACGCCTATCATTAATCAAGAAGTGAATCAAGTACCTCAGCAAAATAATGTTGAACAACTCTCATTCAAGATAAGGTAATTGTTTCAGAAGAACAAACTCAACAACCTTAAAAAACAAGTGTCTTTAAAGAGGTCCACGAGAGGAAGATGAAATACTATTTCAGATTATTTTATTGTATTTCTTCAAGAAAATAAGGCAATAATGGAATGATAGAAAATGACTCAATCATTTATATCAGACCATAAAAGTTCTAACTCTCAAAAGTGGATTGATGTCATTCAAGAAGAGTATAATTTTATGCAAGACAATAAAATTTAAGAACTTGTCTCATTACCTTAAGGTGCAAACCAATTGGTTGTAAATTAATATTTAAAATCAATAGGGATGGAAATGGTAATGTGGATAAGTATACATCACGTCTTGTATCTAAGGATATACTATAAAGAAGACATTGATTTAGTAGAGACTTTCTCTTCAGTTTCATTGAAAGGCTCTTCTAGGATAATCATGACGCTTGTTGTTTATTTTAATCTTGAGCTACATAAGATGGATGTTAAGCTTGTGCTTTTTTCAATGGCGACATTGAAGAAATAAATTATATGGTACAATCATAGATTTGTGTCTAATGATACAAAATCAATGATATGTAAATTAAAGAAACTCATCTATGAGCTTAAGTAGGTCTCTCATTAATAAAATTATAAATTTCAAGTTGATTATCTCATTCAATTTTGAGATAAATTTGGTTGACAATTGTATATACTACAAGTTCAGTGGGAGTAAAATCAATTGATACTCATATTTCTAAAGAAGACAAATTTAGTCTTACTTAGTGCCCTAAAAGTAACCTTGAAATTTAGAAAATCCAAAAGATTTTTTATACATAAGCTATTGAGAATCTAATTTATGCTTAAGTACGTATGCATTTGGAAATTGTGTACATTGTTGGAATGTTAGACAGATATTTGAGTAATCATATTATGAACCATTGGATAGCAGCCAATGGGGTTACGAGATATCTTCAGAGAACAAAAATTGCATGCTCACATGTCGAAGTTCTGGTAAGTTAGAGATCATCAGGTTTACAGACTTCGATTCTAATAGAATATTGATGCAAAAGAATTTTGTCACATGGACTGCTAATTGTATATTGAATAGAAAGACCGCTTTAGTTATTTTGTGACAATAAATATGCATTCATTTATTCTATAAACAATAGGAACACCTTAAACTTGAAGGACATAAATATTACGTTCCTAGTTGTTAAAGAAAATTCAGAGTGGTTGTGTGTCTATAGAGCATGTTGGTACAAACTCCATAATTGCGCGCATATTAAGAAACTGTCACCCTAGGTCTTTCATGAGCACACTACTCACGTGAGTGTAATGTTATTTAAGGATGTTCGGTTTTAGTGGGAGTTTGTAATTTTGAAATAATGCTCATTCGGTTTAGACACAATTTCATTTACTTCAGTTTAAAGTTATTTAAGATTATTTTCTGCAGAAATAAAGTTCTTTTGGTTTATGTACACTCTGAATTCAGTAAAGTTGATCTCACTAAGGTTTAGGAGGACCAGTTGGAAATAGACATGTTCGGTTCACATTTCATGTAATTTTCCATGCTACACATCCATGATTGATCTATGTCATTTGATTATGTTTGTATACGTGACCATTGATGGGTCCAGTCATGATTGATATGGCGAAGACCGCTTTGATCCTATATGGATATAGTTGATGGACGAGATTTTTATAGAATACCTATTATATAATAGCAAAATTTTGAGCTCATAAGGTTGTACATTTATCAGGAAACATATGTTGCCCAAGTGGGAGATTGTTGGATTAAAATCCGTAATTGTGGGCACATATGTAAAATGTATGTTGCTATTATAAAGTATGACACAAAAATAAAGTGACCAATTAAGTTAAGCGTGTCATAGGTATTAAAATGTCATGGAAATAAAAGTGTAGATACCGTAAGATATATTTATAATTCAATGAGGGGCAGAGTTATAAATATTTAATAGTTGATTTAATAAATCAACTATATAAAGAGGTAGTGGTCCCCAAGAAATAGGTTAACTTGTTTTTCTCTCCTTCCCCGTCAGAGAGTTTTACTTCAAGAGATAACCTATCTTCTTGGAAGATCAATACCAAAGTTTTGGGATTTCCACATCAAGATTCAAGATTTTTAATCTATCAATGAATTCAGGTACGCTTCCGCATTCAGTTTATTCAGTTTAATTATTCTTGATGATTTGACATGATAGATCCTCAGTTTTAGATTTCATATCTATTATATTTTGGTTCTAACAGTTCATACCACAATAAAAGATCAAAAATCTAAATTTAGAGGGAAAAAAATAGAAACCCAAAACTATTACATACCTTTTGATTGGGAGAGGAAATGGGTACTCCACAAAATTTAGATAAAAAGAAAGATCCGACCTGAGGAAGGAGATGACGAGTTTTACGGTAGTGTTGAATCTAATTTATAAGAATAAAAAAACCCTAACAAGTTCATACTACAATAAAAGATCAAAAATCTAAATTTAGAGGGAAAAATAGAAACTCAAAACAATTACATACCTTTTGATTGGGAGAGAAAATGAGTACTTCACAAATTTCAGACAAAAAGAACGATCTGACCAGAGAAAGGAGATGATGAGTTTTACGGTAAAAAAGAAATAAAAGAAAAATATAGTTTTATCATGATCGAGAAAATTTTTAGGTTTATGGGTTACAAATTTTAATGTAATCTAAGTCATTCATTTATTTAGATCCAACTAATATTAATTAGCGTAAAATTCATTAGTTTTACATAGTGTAACTTGATCCTATTCATATATATATATATATATATATATATATATATATATATATATATATATATATATATATATATATATATATATTTCAATTATCTCCCTATTTTGTCTAATTAAAATAGAATAATTATTATAACGCTCTCTCTTTATTTGTATTTTTTCAATTAGCTCTCTATTTTATTAAATAATAATGAAAAATGATCACTTTTATTTATGTCGGGTCTGATTGAATTCAAATTTTTACTCTAAAATTTAGGTTCAGGGTCGGGTTGAGTGAAAGATCATAAAATATTAGGTTGGGTCGGGTTTGAATAGAGGTGTTAACTTTTCGGGTCGGGTGCGGATGAACCAAAAATCCAACTCAACTCAACCCATCGTCATCCCTATGCTGAGGAGGATATGCTTATTCAAATACATGGTTGATAGTTGTCCATGTTCACGGAAAGATCATGAACTTTTCCGTATTTTTAATCTAATTTCTAATTTATTAACAATCTAAGTTAATGCCCACCAATTACATGATAAGAAAATGTATGCTTATCCAAGAAAGAATCTCAGATGGATCATGGACCCTTTCCCAATTCAGATGTAATCTGAGAACCAATTTTGGATTAGAAGTTTCATAAACATTTATGCTAAATCACCATCATTTTGAAGGCAAAATAAATAAGGCAGATCGAGAACCAGAAGAGAAAAAAACATAATAACAGACTGTTGGTATGAAATAGGTTTGTGGAAAACGAACTGAGAATCAACCTTGTATCACAAAAAATCATGAATTAATGGCCGCCATAATAATTTTCTAAAATTGTTCACTCCAATTCTTTCTACTCCTACGATCCTATCCATGACTTAAAGCCTTTGTGGCTTCAAATCTTTGCCTTAACCCTCCAACTTTGTCGTCTTCTTCTCCTTCCTTTTGAACTTTCTCTTTCATCTACGGAAAACATTCTCACTTCCCACCCTGTTTCCCGCCAGTTTCCCTCTTTTGACATTAAATATGCAGAGATTTTCCCACAGAGAGAGAGTTCTTTTAGGCTACAGTCCGCCCAAGACACCGGTTACAGACTCGGATATAGACTTCAACGATGTCTTTGGAGGTCCGCCGAGGAGGTCATCGATTCAAGAGACACGGCACCGTTTTAGTGAAGACACGGATTCTTATCCATCGTCTGGTTTCAGAAGCAGTGATGAAAGTGAAAAGCCTGTGTTCGGGGAAGAAGGGATGAACCGGAGGAGACAGTCGAGAACCGATTTCTATGATGATATTTTTGGAGGGAATGACCGGTCTTTGAGTTCTTCTCCGAGGAAGTATGAAATGAAGGACCCTTTTGCATTCAGTTCTCCGGCTAGGTTGGCTGAGCCTTTTGCTACTTCTTTGCCTACTCGATTCAGGTTCTGCTTTCGCTCATATATTCAATCTTCTAGTTTTTTTATGTATTTTCATTGTCTAATTACGATTTTAATCTCACTATTATATTGAAATTGAAGATTTAATTACTCTATTTAAACTTGCATAGTTTAGTCCTTCGCCAACCCTGAAATCTAAAATTTTCCTTATAATATTTATCTATTTTATTGATTATGTTCATCAGATTCCTAAATTCACGTATAATATATATGTGTACATCCATGGGCGAAGCCACCTGGCTCCATGGGTGGTCAAATGACACCCCAAAGTTTGTTAGGAATTTTTTTTATATATTTTATGTATAAAAATATTTAAAAAAATAAATAAATGACACTCATTTATAAATAATTGATACCCCTTAATTACAATACAAGAAAAATGACACCCCTTAATTACAATACAAGAAAAATGACACCCCTTAAATAATTTTCTGGCTTCGCCCTTGTGTACATCCTCAACAATATTTTTAAATATGTTACTGTTAAGCATTCTTTTTTGAAAGAAAAAAAAATCTATACCATCATTTTGAAATTGAAGATTTAAGTACTTTATTTTAAGCATAAAGTCAAAAAATATATATCTCTAATGTTTTTGATTGAATTGTCAACCTGGCTCATTTTTTTAAGTAATTAGTCATCAACGTTTTATTTTGAGTCAAAATGGCTCATATATGAATGAAAACTGTTAATCAACTAACGGTAAACAACTTGAAATGATTTGACAAAATGACACGTCAGCAGAAAAAATAATTTTATAAAATTATTTTTTGACTGACGTGACATTTTTTAAATCAACACCTTTATCTATATAGCATTGACATATCAGAGTGCACTACTATGTAGGTTCGTCACATCATTCCAAGTTATTTACCGTTAGTTGATTAATAATTTTCATTCGTAAATGAACCATTTTAACTCAAAATAAACGTTGAAGGTTTAATTACTTAAAAAAAATAGAGACAAAAAAATATCAAACCTTACAAACATTGCATTATGCCTTTATTTTAAACATGCATATTTTAATCCTTATTAGTAAATCCAAAACCATAAACACTTCTATTGAAAAAACAAAACCATAAACACTTTAGTTGCCATCTTATATTAATGACGTGAATCTTTTTACATTTGGCCAATTATATTCCGCTAATAATATTTGGAAAATACTTTGATGCACAAGTTGTGTAAACTTTAGTTTACACAAGCCCTTTAATTTTAGGGTTTAAGGTTTAGGGTTTTATGTTAGGGTTTAGGGGTTTAGTATGTAGGGTATATAATTTAAGGTTTATGGTTAGAATTTAGAGTTTAGAGTTTAGGGCTTAGGGTTTAGGGTTTAGGTTGTTAGGGTTTGTGATTTAGATTTTAAATTTTATAAAAGGATTGTGTAAAAAAAAATTACACAGCTTGTGCATCAAAATAAAACCCATAATATTTATATGTCAACCCAGATGCTAAAGCATTCTTCTTTTTAAAAAATCTATACCATCAGTTTAATATAATAGTTAATTATGTCATCAATTTTAATTTACTAATAACATTATAAACAAATTATATCATGTTAAATTAAAGGCATGATGTTAAAAAATATTTCTAATGTTTATTAGATAATCAATTTGTTTCCTATTTATATTTATGTCAAAATGACCTTTTATAAATAAAAATTGTTAGTCAACTAACGATAAATAGCTTGAAATGACTTGACAGAATAGCACGTTAGTAGAAAAAAATAGTTTTATATTTTATATAATTTCATAAAATTATTTTTTGGCTATCTTGTCATTTTGTCAAGTTAGTACTTTTCTCTATATGAAATTGTTTCTGTCAGTGTACAAATGACTTGACAAAATAGCACGTTAGCAGAAAAAATAGTTTTATATTTTATATAATTTTATAAAATTATTTTTTGACTATCTTGTCATTCTGTCAAGTTAGCATCTTTGTCTATATGAAACTATTTCTGTCAGTGTACACTGTGATGTAGGTTTGTCACGTCATTTCAATTTATTTATTTATTTATTAGTTAATTAACAGTTTTCATATGTGGACGGATCATGGACCATTTTGGCCTAAATTAAAACGTTGAAAGTTAAAAAAGCTTAAAAAAGAATAGAGATTAAAGTTACTTTAGTCAAATACTAGGAGCATTTGTTAGCATTATGCCTAAATTAAAATAGATAAATTAAATCTCATATTTTAATATAAATATATTAGAGGGGCTAAAAACATTATTAGACCTTATGGTTTTGGTTGAATCACGAATGCAGTCAAACTTCTTTTAGACTAAGTTTGGTAGAAAGAAAATTAGAGTAAAAAAGAAAGGAAAAAAATATTTTCTTTGGTGTACTTATAGAAAAAAGGGAAATTTTAAAAGAAAAAAGAAGAAGTTTTTTTTCTTAATTATTTGATAGAGCTAAAAAGAGAAAAAAATAAAACTTAAAATTAAAATTTCGAACCAATAATTAGTTGGTCTAGTGGGATGATGCACTAGGACCCTTAAACAAGATCAAAAGTTTCAATTGTGAATAGAAAAAACTGAATTAAAAGGGTATCCCTATAATAAACATCTACAAAACTTAATATATATTAGTCGACCATTAAATCGGAAACCGATAGTTAAAAACATAATTTTGAACCATACTCAAATTTTTAGTTTAAGTCAAAATTTATAGTTTATTTTAAATTAACAAATTTTCCATAAAAACTTAGAGTAGGTTTGGCCAGCATAGTATGTAGCAGCGTGAAAATGATTTTTTTTTCGTTCGACTTTTTCATCTAAACTAAGGGTCGAGAATTTTTTACTCCTTTTCGGTGCTTCTATTTATGTCTCCACGTTTAAAATTAGGTTTAAGGTTTAGAGAATGGTTATATTTTAAGGTATACAATGTAGGGTTTATAATTTAGAATTTAGGGTTAGAACTTGAAATTTAATTTTGTAGTGTTTTTTAGTGTTGGAGTATAAGTAGGGGCACCGAAAAAGGCTAAAGGATTTTTATCCTAAACTAAGCACATACGTTGAGGATGAAAATTCTATACCCCTTTTCACGGAGACGGACACGGAACTTTAAGTTAGAGGGCGAACCTTTAAACTTCTAGGGGCGAACTTATAAAAGTTTAAAGGAGCGAAAATAGATTTTTGATAGAAAATACATAGAAAAAATTTAAAAAAAAATTAACTCGTATAGGAATTTTAAAATTTTAGGGGGGCGACCGCCCCGCCATCCCCCTCGGTACATCCCTGCCTTTTTGGTGCCCCTACTTATGCCCCCACGCTCAAAATTAGGTTTAGGGTTTAGGATTTTAGGTTAGGATTTATGGTTAAAGTTTAGGGAATTTAGGGTAAGGTATATTTTTTAGGGTATAGAGTATAGGATTTAGGATTTAAGTTTATGACTTCAAATTTAATTTTATAGTGTTTATTAGTGTTGGATAAGTATGAGCACCCAAAAGTTGCATTAGATTTTTATGTGAATTTGAAAGACTATTATGTGAATTTGTTTTCGTTTTCATGAAATTTGAAGTGAAGCTGGTTCCATAATTACTCCAATGGCTTACTTTTGCCGCCTTTAATTCCCCAGCTTTATGAACAAAGGAATGGACCTCCCCACATTTGGCTCTCCCACTCGTAGTAACAAGGATGGATCTTCAAATGGCTCAACTTCTCCTCTCTCAGGCCAAGAAAATCAACATAAAAATGATTTCCACTCATCGTCTCGATTCAGTGCTTTGTCTCAGGAGTTATCTACCGGCAAAGAAGCTGAGGATCCAATAAGCTTGACCAAGAACGATGAAACAGAATCCACAACCGGCGGCCGCTTTCACTTCCCAGTTTATAAACGGGAAGGCAAAGGAAGGAATGGTATACTCGAAGAAAGAGATAAACTGCAGAGGCGCTCAAGTGCTAAGGGATGGATACCCATGGAATCAAAACCTTTTAGAGTAGAACGCGACGATAATGGGATTCTAAGCTCTCCATTCGATTCAAGAAACGGAGATGGAGAAAGGGTTCCATCCATTCGGGAAGACAACACTCTCAAGTCCGAACCTCAGAATGAACTGTGTGATAAACAAGAGAATGAAACCAAAAAGGCTCACCCTCAAACTCTGAAAATGCTTTTCCATAAGGACGACCATCACGAACGAGGTATGTACTATTCGATTCGGATTCGGATTCGGATTAGAATTAGAATTGATGGTCTAATCATACTTTTATGATATGATCCGGTACTTATGTGCTATTTCTTGTATGCTGTTTTCTTCTATATTGTGCAGGCAATGATGGAACAAAAGACATTTCTGGAAAGAGTAGAAAGAAGTTATATGAAATTCTAGACGACGAAAATGGTAAGAAACCTGATACTACAAAAAGGGCTACTTCCAACAACATGGAAGCCGGTAGAACAAGAGGAAAAGCTTCCCCTAGGAACTCTGGGGATAATGGGAAAGGCAGAGTTAGAGGGAAGGTGAAAGATTTCATTAAAATCTTCAACCAGGATGCTTCATCAAAGCCTAAACCGCCGGAAACACATACGATGAAGCCAGAGTATGAACCGAGTGATGTTATGACTGAAACGGAGGTGAAATTTCACATGCCTGACATGCAAGAGCAGAAATCATCTCCCCAAGTTACTATTGTGAATCCTATGTTTAATGGTGCAGCTGAAAAGAACACTAATATCTCAGTAACAGATCCTGGTTAGTTTCTCGAGTGTTCTATTACTTCAACTATGCTGTTTTGGAGATTTCTCACCGGCATGCAAATTTCACTCAAAATTAACCCCTTTCTTCTTCTACTATTTGTGTTGGCATCAATTTCTAATGGCTTCAACAATATCATTGCAGATCCAACAGACTCAGTCGACGACAACTTCATGGTATGCTTTCGGTTTACATCTATTTGTACAATTCCTATAGAATAGTTGATGTTCACTGTTATGTACTGTATCCTAATTATAATACCACATCAACATGCTTATGGACAGATAGAAGACTTGACACCAGAAGAGAAAATTTTCCCGGACTTGGGCATCGATCCTGAAGAAATCAAGGTAATACATTATAGACCACACTAGATGCTGTCATAACCATATGCAAAAACACCTACTTTGCTTCACATTTTTCAGCCGCTTACTTCACTTGATGCAGGCCATTGATGCTAAAATACAGCAATGGTCAAGTGGGAAAGAAGGAAATATCCGTTCATTGTTGTCAACCTTACAATATGTGAGTATTAATGGTAATCTCCAAGATCATGCAGGCCAGTTAGACTTGTCAATTGGTCTGGTGATATCGGTTTTGAGTCGGATCAATACTGGTCATTAAGGGAATGATATCATTTAACCGAATGTAAAGAACTTTCGTTTGTCATGCGTAGGTCCTTTGGCCTAATAGTGGCTGGAAGGCGGTGCCTCTGGTGGACATAATTGAAGGGCCTGCAGTGAAAAGATCATATCAAAAGGCTCTACTGTGTTTGCATCCAGATAAACTACAGCAGAAGGGTGCTGCCTCAGATATAAAATACATTGCAGAAAGAGTCTTTGATGTTCTGCAGGTAATGCATGTTTTCCCCTGTTTAATCATTCATCCATTTGTTGATAGAAATCATATGAAGTTTCAAAATTTTAAATTTCCGATGACAGATTGTTTGCCCACAATCAACTTCTCTTCCTGTTAGGACAATGGCATTTAGATTTGTCAATCTTTAGCTCCTCTTAGTACCTTAGTTTATTAGCAGCCCTTGATTTTCTTTTCACCTCAGGAGGCGTGGACTCATTTCAACTCGCTTGGTTCGGTGTGATTTACTCATGCTCAACTCGACTGCCCACAAAAGGAAGTAAAATTAGGCGATTAGCACAAGGGGGAATGTACAGTGTAAATTCATCTTGTTTTTACACACATCATAATAATTCTTTATATGTTGTGCATAAAGTTTGCGAACACATTTGAAGTATACAGCAAGTCTGAACATAAAGTTTTTGACAAAGTCCAAGTCTTGAGGTCATCCATGTATTAGGTAACTTTGAGCCTTATTTCGAATAGGTAAAGGCTGAGTTTCGAATCAAGTTTTACTACGGACTTATTTTATTCCGTAAGACCTTTATAGCGGTATCTCATAAGTTTAAAGTGGACGAGTAATGAATGAAAAATTAACGCTCAAAGTAAGGTGGTTGCAAATAGAAAAGGAAATGGAAAACCCCAATCCCACATTGATGGGGTAAAAGGAGTTGGAGATTTTTATATACATGCTCCCTCCTTATATAATAAATGACTTGAGTTCGAGTTATGCCTCGCGCGTAAGGGGAGCGCATATTTTGCCACGTTTGTATATTTTTCTTTTTGAATAGCAGATTTTATCCTGAAAATTGAGGGATAATATCGAATTTTGAATTTGCTTCAACCCACTCTGTTATCCGGTTAGGGGCATAACCAGAATTTTATTTTCACACGTTTGTCCTAATTTCCCCTATAAATACATTAGGTATTTTTAGATTTTAACATATCAATTGAAACATTTTCTCTCTCAAAAATTGCATATTTTCTGGTGATAGTTGAAGGCTCGAGTTTGTTCCTGAAATCTCCAGTAGTGTTGCTGCAGAATTTCATTTGACTGTTGTATCCTGGGAGACCGACGATCAAACGACTCTAGCACCCCGGAGTGGTCGAATCTGTCTTAAGGAAATTGTGTTCGTGCAGGCCTCATTCAAACACAATTTTTCGGTTAATTTTCAAATATGTTTTCTTGATTTTTTTAATTCGTTTATTCTCTTTATTCGATTCGGTTTAAAATTTTTATTTTACTTTGATTATTTCGAATCTAACCTTGTTTTGCCCAACAATCTTAAGACAGACTTATTCTTCATCTTCTTCTGAAGGCGATTCGATCTAATCGAAGTTCAGAGATAAGCAAACAATTTGTTTCAGGAATTACTTTCTGTCGTTATTTAAAACGGGTTTGCATTAAATCTCAAAAAAATTAAAGGGGACAAATCTGTTTATATATAAATTGTCATTAGTAACCGAGGTTACAAGGAATAAACGAAAACTAATTTTTCAGTTTATCGGAATTATTATTAATTTTAGAATTTTTGTTTTTTTAATAAAAACAAATGTTACAGATTCTGTGAAAAAACAAAATCAAGAATAAACAGAATTAATTTTTAGTTTATCAAAATTAATTACCAAGTCCATGATTTGTGTTTCTTTTAAATAGAAATAAGGAATTTTGTAAAATTAAAATAAAAAATAAACGGTTTATTGGAATTTTATTATTTCTGAATTTCTTTTTTATTATAGAACAGAGAAAATAAAATAGCTTTATTTCCTAAAAAATGATTCTCAAATGGTAGATGAATCCCGAAGAATTATTAAACTCGAAAAGTTTATTAAGATAATATTATTTAATAATTGTTAACCTTTAATGGTTTATATGAATACATGTGCGCATATCATGGTAATGCCATAAATGATGATATTATTTTAATAATAATATTATGGCATTATTAAGGTGAATCTATAATCATGGAATTATATTTTTTTTGGTCATATTAGGGTGTTCTCAAAAACATTCCTAAATAATATATGACATGGAAAAATGAATATTGTTTCCTTATGAAATAATTATTACTATTAAATTATTATTATTTATGTTTTGGAAACGTGATGGATTTTACTCTCATTATTTGTTTTGAGAAATTTTTATAGAGACGAGCGCAATATTTCGGCGAAATGTTGAAATAAAGATCTCGTAAATAATTCGTTTCTGGAATTAATTCTTGATGTATTAACGGATTTACTTTATCTTCCAAACAAGAATCAATGAAATTAAAATCAAAGTTTTAATTCTTTGTGATTTACGTTGGATTGATATAGCAAAAGAAATAAATTATTAAATTTATTTTTATGATAGAATCATACGTTGATTCAAAAGTGTTAAGGAAAATAAATCGTTAGATTTAATTTCATGAAATCTAGAATGATTCAATCTTCAAATAAATTAGTGAATTTATTTTGAAAATGAAATTTATCATTCCTTAAGAAACAAGTATGATTCAATTTTGAAAATAAATCGGTGGATTTATTTTGGGAGCAACATTGTTACCAAAAGCATAGAAGAATTTTATTCTTTATGTCAAGTTAAATTCTTAAAGCCTATTCTGATGCATGCTATGAAATGCACGGTGTTTAAAATTGGCTAAAGAATTGTGAGGGTCGTTGGACCATAAATGCAAAATGAGAAATCAGTGAAATTCTTGGGAAAGAATTTCAAACATGGAAACAAGAGAGGTTGCATATTTGACCATGATAAACTCGGTCAAGGATTTGAAGGATGATCCACCTATTATTTAAAGAGGATAAGGTAAATTTTGTTACCACCTTCAAGTGTTACTAAAGTAAAAATTGATTACCATGGAAAAACGTAACAGAAGTCTATGGAATATAGATCAATGTTGTAACACCCCCTTCCCGTCCTGGTCGAGAACCGGGTCGAAGCGTGTTACTGGTGAGCGATACGGTGATCGGTGCGATAAAATTTCTACTTATTATCATTACTTAATTAATGTTACACAAAAAAACTTTACCGAATATATGTCTTAGTCCAATTTACTCATAAGAAGACAATAATCAAGCATTTAGGACCGTTTTATAACTTTTACAACTTTTAGGGACTATTCTGTAAATCTTACAAACTAGAGGTCCTTCGATGTATTATACAATACCACAATGAAATTCAGTACAACATTGATTAGCCTGCAAAATTTCATGCATAATGGTGATCATTTACCCATTCAATTTACTCATGCAAAACTTAGTGACCAAAATGTAAACAATATAGACTTTCAGATTAGGCTTTTAACCACTTTAACTAACCCTGTATCGAAACACTTAGAGCCGTTTCGATACTGGTGTACAATCAACCTTGTTGACTTTTCCCTTTTGACCATATCAATACGAGCAAGCCCTGTATCGATACGGGTTGACTTCCTTTGACTTTGACTCGTTTCGATACGCTATGAACTCGTATAGAAACAAGGGATTCCAGAGACAAAACGTTCTGAAACGCCCCTAACCCGTTTCGATACACCCTGCTTTCTCAGGTTTAATTATGCTTACCCGTATCGAAATGCCATCACCCGTTTCGATACGGCCTGACCTGCAATGACATATTCTTGTTGGTTTTCATTCATTTTAGCTTATCAAACAGTGTCCAAATGCAGTGAAACTTCACACACAACGTTATAACCATAAATTCTACTAGCATGTCAAATTTTAGAGCGATACAAACCCATTTACCTGGTTTTTACCTTTTAGTGCCAAAACATGCATTTAAGGCCTTTTCTTACTACATAAAGACTCAACTTTAACATATCATACTTTTAGCACTTAACCACAACATAGGCACATCAAAAGAGACTTAATAGACTTATACATAGACCTTGCCACCAACTAGGAGTTCAAAAGGGTCAATATACATTACTTAGAGCTTGATTGTGACTTGTGCAACGCTTCAACTTCTCTGATCTCGATTCCAAAACTTGACTAACCTGAAATGGGTGCAATAGAATGCGTTAGGCATACTTTTCCTAGTGAGGTAGTCATAAACAATGAATGAACATAATGTGCCATGTAACATGCTTCAAAGATAATCATAATACTAATTATGCAATAAACATAGCATGCTCCTTATTCATAATAAAAACATAAAATCATGTCATCAATGGCAATATCATGATTTCATAGCAATTCAATATCATTAATCAATAGTTCCCTTGGATAGATTCATGATATATGGATACACAAATTCCACCTCCTCTCCAAATCAATAAATGGTCATTCCCACCGACATCGCCAATAAGACCAATACACAATACATCCCTCTGTCTCGCCAAATCAATATAGGTCGTAGCCCTAGGACCGTAGTCCACTCATACCAATGAGCTCATGAATTCTATGGCATGCCAATTGTATCCAATACTTCGAATCCAAGGTCCAATAATCCATAGTTCAATATCCTTGATTCATTAACAATATTTCCACATCAATATCAATAACAATAATTCGATGGCAATAGTATCATATCAATAACTCAACAATTATGATTTCCATGTCAATAAGCAATAACAATAATTCATGTCAATGCTTCAATGATTTCCATGACAATGATAGCAATACCATGGACAATGAATCGATGCAATAATTACCAAAACTTACCAACATGTCTTACAATAATGCTTCATGTAAAGCCTTTAAAATCAACGGTTAGTAAATCAATAAACAATGATTCGAGATGGCACCTAGCCACTCTCGAGACTCCGACTACACTCACATTGACAATCTGAAGCTTCTAAGGCTCCCGGATGGCGATACCCTTGTTCCTAGCCTTCGATGGAGGCGATGGATCAATCTTTTCCACTTCTTGAGCTAGGAAAAGCAATAAGGGATCATTATGATCAATATAATAATATCGATATTTGAATAGCCATTAGCTATAGACAAAGCTTATCTTTAAGCTTTGAATTGATTATCTACTAATCAAGAGAATCAATGATTAACTTAGAGCTTTCACTTACCCAATCGATAGCTTTAACTTGATGTTCTTAAAACAAGGAAAGCCTAAGCTTATGGCTCACAATAGAGAGGTATGTGCTTGAGCTTGGTGAAGAAGATGACAATGGTGGTGCTTGCTTATTATTTTTGAACAAAAGATGGGTCTTTGTCTTGGCGAAGCTCTAAACAAAGATGAGAGCTTTCTTTTGATCAATTCATTTTAAGAGATTTATGACTTTAATCATTAGCCACCTCCCAAACATCCAATAGAAAGGTTTCCTCCCAACTAAGGTAAGCTTATTTAATAATATTTTTGCCTCTCCTTTATCCTTTCCAAATTAAACAATAGATGGCTATAAATCATCATTTCTGATCATTCATGTGAGAGAAGGTGATAGGCAAGCTGGTGAGTCATCACCTAAACATTTCTTTACAATTTATCCTTTAAACTTATTCGAAATAGGGGATCCGTTTTGAAACGAGTGAGACCGTATCGAAACGGTTGAGCGAAAGTCCAAAAGTTAGTTATTACCGTTAGAATCATATCAGAACGCCTATAAACGTTTCGAAACATCTTGCATAGGCCGTTTCGATACGGGTCTGATCGTATCGAAACACCTAGCTTAAAAACACTGATTTGAGCCTTCATAAAGCAGTCTTGACTTAATTAAGATCCTATAACAACATAATCTATAATAAAGATTCGATATTTCAATATTTTAATAACATTACTCCGATCATCGGAATCTAATTTCAACTAGACTGATTTTCGGGGTGTTACAAATGTTATGATAATATTTTTTCGTAACAATTGATATGGAGAATAAGCGTTTGAATGAAATTTATTACCTTCATGATAGTGTTTTGCTTAAAAGCAAAGATGCTATAGAGAAATTATTCTCTTTGAGTAGGATGTTAAAACCCAAATTTAATAAATTGATTAAATTGAGAGAAAACTCTATGTGAGTAACATCCAAGGGAACAATGTTTTGAAGATAACTTCTAAATAGAATTAAAGCTTCAAAATATGTCTAAATTGAGAAAAGTTAATCTATCAACTAATTAAGACATCATATGAGTTATGAAAGGATATAAAATCCTCCTACAACTACATTAAAATGTGGGGGTGTCTTGCAAAGGTAATATGTCATTACCGAAGTAAATGAAAAAAATGGACTATATTTTCATTGACTATGCATAACATTGTAACGAATTTCAATTTCTTGTGTACAAATAAATTCATAAGAATGTGATAATGAAAACAAAGAATGATTCATTCTTTGAAGTTGATCCAAGTTCAAATGAAACGAACTTTAAAGAATATCAATGGAAATTAGTCCATACGTTCAACAGAAGGTTGAAATTAAATATTGTCGAGGTGACAAATGAGGGTGTGACAAATGTGTGTTGTTATAAGTAACGATAAAATGGTAAATCATACCAAAGACATGTTAATCTCAAGATTTGACATGAAAATTATGAGAATGACATAATTTATTTGAATATCCAAATCAAACGGTCATATGAAGATCTCATATTGATTTTGTCACACTAAGTGGATATGTCTTCACTTTGGAAGAAGGGGTCATGTCATGAAAATCCTCAAGATAAACGATAATAACTAGATCCACAATAGAATCTGAGTTTGTAGATCTAGATAAATCTAGAAAAGAAGTAAAATGGCTTTAGAATGTCTTAGAGGATATTCCAGAATGACCAAAACTTGTGCCTACAATATGCTTATACTGTGACAATCAAGCAACGATTGCTAGGGTACATAATTGTATGTACAACGGTAAGTCGAGACATATGTGTCGCCGACACAAGACCGTTAGATAACTGATCTCAAATGGAGTTATCTCTATTGATTACGTAAAATCAAAGGACAACGTTACGGATCTGCTAACCAAAGGGTTGAATCGAGATCAGATTGAGAAAACATTGAAAGGAATGGGACTAAAGCCCGTAGAAAATTAAAGGCGCTATGTGAAGGAAAAACTCTACCTAGCTGACTAGAGATCCTATGAATTAGGTTCAAAGGGACAACCTAATTGCATAGACCTGTACGGTCATTGTGGGGTGTTCTTCTCCCAAGCTCATTCCTATGATGTAACAAGTGACTAAACGGAATAGGCTAAGCAATGCTTTTAATAACCATTGTGTCCATCGGTGGAAACTGACCAACATAAGTCGTATATGTAATTGTGAAGTGGGACCGCTTCAAGGAGACTATTGGGGCATGGTTCTCTCAAACTTGCAGAACTAAGGAGATGTCCATGGCCATAAGAACATAACAATGAGAGCAAATACTCGTGTAAGTGTCACATCCCAAAAATCGGTCTAGTAGAAATTAAGTTTGAAACCTACTTATTCGGTTATTATTATTATTATTATTTATTATTATTATTCTTAAAATAAAGAATTATAGTGGGTAATTCCTTCAAAATGAAGGAATTTCCATAAGCAATTCCACGTACAAGGCCATTCGGCCAACACCAATTTAATGTGGCACAAAGCCACTACACGTGGCCAAAACAAAGGAATTTCAATTCCAATTTCATGCCACGATACAAGATGATGTGGGGGAAAATTAGAGGATTTAAGGGCGGCAATTTAGAGTATAAATAAGGGTCATGGGAGGCATTGGCCATTCACGGCTAAATGGGAAAGGGATTCAAGAAATTTAGATGCATCGAGTGATAAAGTGGCTCAATATTAGATTGGTGGTGTGATATTTTCGATATAGTAATATTGAATCTCTACCGACATCGGGGTAAGCTCAAATTCTTGGTTGGTCTAAGTTTTGGTATCGAGTCTAATTAATAATTTTATATTTATTCGATATTGTCATGTCGGTCCTAACCAATTCCTATTTAATCTAGTTCAAGAAGTCGAGAAAGAACAACCGTCAACCAAAGAAAAAGATGTCGTTTTTCGGGAACCTTAATATCGAGGTGAGTGTAGTCGGAGTCTTAGATTAGGTGAGGAGCCTTTTTGAATTCATTGTTGTTGATTTCATTTAAGTAGCTAACATTGTCTTAAGGTAAATTGCATTGAATCTCTTGGTAGACTCCATTGGTAAACCGGGGTAAGTCTCACATTGAAATATAGTCTGAGGCATTGTTATTGTATTATGAAAATCATTGAAGCATTGACATATAGACATATTGGTATATGTTTATTGCTATTGCCTATTGCTATGACCGTATGATTATTGAGATGTTGTCATTGAATCATTGATATAGAACTATTGTTATTGAACCATGGGATCCAAGTATTGGATACAGTTGACATGCCATAGAATTCATGAGCTCAGTAGTACGAAGATTATGTGGTGTAGTGGAGGGATGTGGTGTGTATTGGTCAAAAACGGTGTAGTGGAGGATAATGGACCATATTGTACTTAGTTGGTGTAGTCGTGGAATTCATGTATCTAAATACGGTTGAAATCGATTCGAGGGGAAACATTGATTATCGATGTTGCCATTGATGAAATGATTATTGATATTGCATTGTCATGATACTGAGTTATTGATATTGATGAATTGATTATTGTCGTCATGATCATTGTTTAGTTAATGTTATAAAAGTCATCAAAGCATGAAAACATACTAAGTGCATTTATTGTTATTGACTACCTCACTTAGACTATGTAAGTCTAATGCATTCATTGTCCATACATTTCAAGATAAAGAAGTATCGGACCAAGATCGGGATTAGCTGGAAGTTTGGCAAGTCACCCCGGGTTTAATGTAAAGTACTTTTGTCCCTTTTAACTCCTAGTATGGTGGTAAAGTAGCTAAAGTAGTTAATGAGGGTGTTTTGATTATATGTATAAAGGATATATGTTTTGTGGTGGTTAAAGTGCCCTAAATGACTAGTTATGTTTGCTTAAAATGGCCTTAAAATGCATGCTTGGGCACAAAAAGGTAAAAACCAGGTAAATGGATTCTCATGGCTTAAAAATTTGGCATGCTAGTAGTTTGTACCATCGAAATGTTGTGTGTAGAGTTCCGTTGCCTTTGGATATCGTTCAACATGTTAAGTTGAAGAAAACCCAACAAGAATTTGTCATTACATGTCAGGCCGTATCGAAACGGGTGATGACGTTTCGATACGGGTAAGTATAATTAATCTTGAGTAGACAGGGTGTACCGAAACAGGTTAGGGATGTTCCGAAACATTTTGTCTCTGGAGATCTTTGTGTCGATACTAGTTCATAGCGTATCGAAAGGGGTCAAAGTCATAGTCAAAAGCAGTCAACCCGTACCGATACAGGTAGTGCCGCATCGATACGGTCATAAAGAAAAAGTCAAAAAGGTTAACCGTCGTCTACCCATATTGAAACGGCTATAAGCGTTTCGATACAGGGTTAGCTAAAGAAGTTATAAGGCTTAATCCAAAAGTCTGCATTGTTTACATTTTTGTCACAGAGTTTTGCATGTGTAAATTGAATGGGTAAATGATCACCATTAAGCATGAAACTTTTCAGGCTAATCAATGTTGCACTGAATTTCATTGTGGTATTGTTTAATGCATCGAAGGACCTATAGTTTGTAAGATTTATAAATTAGTCCCTAAAATTTGTAAAAATTGTAAAAAGGTTCTAAATGGTTAAATGTGGTCCTTTACGATTGAATTAGACTAATGTGTATATTGTAAAGGTTTTGTTTGAGTAATTTTGGTTAAGTATTGATAATAAGATTGAAATTTTATAGCACCGATCACCGCATTATTCACCAGTAACACGTTCCGACCTGGTTCTCGACCAGGCTGGGAAGGGGGTGTTACAATTGTGGTATCAGAGCTAGAGTTTAGTCAGTTCTGGACTAAGCCTATGCTTGTTTGTATTGTTTGTTATGTTACTTTACCACCTAAGAGTTATTTATTGAATATTGTGACTTGCTGACTAATCCGATCTCTAATTTATAGATGTCTAACCCTGTTAAGAATTCTCATAGCTCGAAACAAGAAATGGAGTATCCCATTTGTAACTTTTATCAACGTAAGCACCCTGAGGAGCAGTGTCGTAAAAAGTCTGGAGCTTGTTTCTTTTGCAATAAAATAGGACATTTCAACCGTGATTGTCCGAGGAACCCCATCAATTCTAAGTTTACCCGATTTGCTAATGCCAGAAGAGATTAACCAATAGCCTTTGAAAGGACGAATCCTTCGACGTCAGAAGAATTCGAGCCCGAGGAATGTGACGATGATCAGTATAATAATTCAGGTAAAAATTCGAGGATGAATTTCTTTTAAGGGAGAGAGAGTTGTCACATCCCGAAAATCGGTTTAGTAGAAATGAAGTTCGAAAACTAGTTATTCGGTTATTATTATTATTAAAATAAATAATTACCGTGGGTAATTCCTTCAAAATGAAGGAATTGCCATAAGCAATTCCACCAATTTAATGTGGCACAAAGCCACTACACGTGGCCAAAGCAAAGGAATTTCAATTCCAATTTCATGCCACGATACACGAGGATGTGGGGGGAAATTAGAGGATTTAAGGGCGGCATCTTAGAGTATAAATAATGGTCATGGGAGGCATTGGCCATTCAAGGCTAAATGGGAAAGGGATTCAAGAAATTTAGATGCATCAAGTGATAAAGTGGCTCAATATTAGATTGGTGGTGTGATATTTTCGATATAGTAATATCGAATCTCTACCGGCATCGGGGTAAGCTCAAATTCTTGGTTGGTCTAAGTTTCGATATCGAGTCTGATTAATAATTTTATATTTATTCGATATTGTCCTGTCGGTCCTAACCGATTCCTATTTAATCTAGTTCAAGAAGTCGAGAAAGAACAATCGTCAACCAAGGAAAAGGCGTCATTTTTCGGGAACCTTAATATCGAGGTGAGTGTAGTCCCAGTCTCGGATTAGGCGATGAGCCTTTTCGAATTAATTGTTGTTGATTTTGTTTAAGTAGCTAACATTGTCTTAAGGTAAATTTCATCGAATCTCTTGGTAGACTCCATTGGTAAACCGGGGTAAGTCTCGCATTGAAATACTGTCTGAGGCATTGTTATTGTATCATGAAAATCATTGAAGCATTGCCATATAGACATATTGATATATGTTTATTGCTATTGCCTATTGCTACGACCGTATGATTATTGAGATGTTGTTATTGAATTATTGATATGGAACTATTGTTATCGAACCTTGGAATCGAAGTATTGGATACAGTTGGCATCCCATAAAATTCATGAGCTCAGTGGTACGGAGATTAAATGGTGTAGTGGAGGGATGTGGTGTGTATTGGTCAAAAACGGTGTAGTGGAGGATAATGGACCATATTGTACTTGGTTGTTGTAGTGGTGGAATTCGTGTATCTAAATACGGTTGAAATTGATCCGAGTGGAAATATTGATTATCGATGTTGCCATTGATGAAAAGATTATTGATATTACATTGTCATGATATTAAGTTATTGATATTGATGAATTGATTATTGTCGCCATGATCATTGTTTAGTTAATGTTATGAAAGTCATCAAAGCATGAAAACATACTAAGTGCATTTATTGTTATTGACTACCTCACTTAGACTATGTAAGTCTAATGCATTCATTGTCCATACATTTCAGCATAGAGAAGTATCGGATCAAGATCGGGATTAGCTGGAAGTTTGGCAAGTCACCCCGGGATTAATGTAAAGTACTTTTGTTCCTTTTAACTCCTAGTAAGGTGGCAAAGTAGCTAAAGTAGTTAATGAGGGTGTTTTGATTATATGTATAAAGGCTATATTTTTTGTGGTGGTTAAAGTGCCCTAAATGACTAGTTATGTTTGCTTAAAATGGCCTTAAAATGCATGCTTGGGCACAAAAAGGTAAAAACCAGGTAAATAGATTCTCATGGCTTTAAAATTTGGCCTGCTAGTAGCTTATACCATTGAAATATTGTGTGTAGATTTCTGTTGCCTTTGGACATCGTTCAACATGTTAAGTTGAAAAAAAACCAGCAAGAATCTGTCATTACAGGTCAGGCCGTATCGAAACGGGTGATGACGTTTCGATAAGGGTAAGTATAATTAAGCTTGAGTAGACAGGGTGTACCGAAATAGGTTAGGGATGTTCCGAAACATTTTGTCTCTGGAGACCTATGTTTCGATATGAGTTCATAGCGTATCGAATCGGGTCAAAGTCATAGTCAAAGGCAGTCAACTCGTACCGATACAAGTCGTGTCGTATCAATACGGTTATAAAAGAAAAGTCAACAAGGTTGACCATCGTCTACCCATATCAAAACGGCTATAAGCGTTTCGATACAAGGTTAGCTAAAGAAGTTATAAGGCTTAATCTGAAAGTCTACATTGTTTACATTTTGGTCACAGAGTTTTGCATGTGTAAATTGAATGGGTAAATGATCACCATTAAGCATGAAACTTTGCAGGCTAATCAATGTTGCACTGAATTTTATTTTGGTATTGTTTAATGCATCAAAGGACCCATAGTTTGTAAGATATATAGATTAGTCCCTAAAATTTGTAAAAGTTGTAATCCTTTACGATTGAATTAGACTAATGTGTATATTGGAAAAGTTTTGTTTGAGTAATTTTGGTTAAGTATTGTTAATAAGATTGAAATTTTATAGCACCGATCACCGCATTGTTCACCGGTAACACGATCCGACCCCGTTCTCGACCAGGCCGGGAAGGGGTTGTTACAGTTAGAGAGATAGTTGTGTGAGATATATCATCGTTTACACAAACGACATAACAGTTCAAGGACATCGAGTCTATTGGGCAACTAGTAAAGTAAATGTACTCTCACAAGGGAAGGTTCAAGGGTGCGTTCACCTAACTATCCTATGCAGCTATCAATCGTAGAAGCTATCACCACATCGAGTCAAAATATTTTGATAAAAACGCATTAATTTCATTCATGTGGGGGATTATTGGAAAAATGTGAGAAATAGGTAACTTTGAGCCTTATTTAGAATAGGTAAAGGCTGAGTTTCGAATCAAATTCCACTACGGACTTATTCTACTCCGTAAGTTCTTTACAGAGGTATCTCATAAGCTCAAAACAGATGAGTAATAAAGGAGAAATTAATGCTCAAAGTAATGTACTTGCAAATAGAAAAGGAAGTGAAAAACCCCAATCCCACATTGATGGGATAAAAGGAGTTATAGATGTTTATATACATGCTCCCTCCTTGTGATCATTGAATGGCATGAATTGGAGTTGTACCTTGCGCGTAGGGGGTGCAAATCCAATCATATTTGGGTTGGGGCGCACTTACACAACGTGGGCGACGCGAATTTCCAGACCAGTCGGGCTCTACGTGGACCTGCGAATATTTTATCACGCTCGTATATTTTTTTCTTTTTGGATAGCAGATTTTATCTCGAAAATTAAGGGATAATATCGAATTAATTTACTTGTAGCCCACTATGTTATCCGATTATGGGCATAATCAAAATTTTGTTTTCTCACGTTTGCCCTAATTTCCCCTATAAATACTTGAGGTATTTTCAAATTTTAACATATCAATTGAAACATTTTCTCTCCCAAAAACTGCATATTTTCTGGTGATAGTCGAAGGCTCGAGTTTGTTCGTGAAATCTCTAGTAGTGCTGCTGCAGAACTTCATTCAACTGTTGTATCCTGAGAGACCGACGATTAAACAACCCTAGCACCCAGAGTGGTCGAATCTGTCTTAAGGAAACTATGTTTGTGCAGGCCTCAGTCAAACACTATTTTTCGATTAATTTTCAAATTTGTTTTCTTGATTTGTTTAATTCGTTTATTGTTTTTATTCGATTCGGTTTAAAATTTTTATTTTACCTTGACTATTTTGAATTTAACCTTGATTTGTCCAACAGTATTTAATCCTAATCGTATTCTAAATATTATACATCTATACTTCATATTGTATAAATTTTATGTCGATTTCAAAATGATTTCTTGTGTAATAGTCATTTTCAAAATTACCGGATATTTCATCTGTTGTTAAGCTCGAAACAAATCAAACATCGCCTTAGAACTTTATAACTTTTTTATAAGGATAAATTACAGTAAATTATTACTAGAATTTGCTCTTAAACCTGTTTTGGTCACTAAAGTTTCAAAACGTCTAATTTAATCACAAAAATTTAGACATTGAAAATTTTTTGTCACTAAAGTTTAGACATTGAAAGTTTTTTGTCACTCTTAAACCTTAAACGATCATAGATGGCAGTAGTTCGATCCAAAATTTCACCAGTCACTTTGTTTTGTGCCCCTAAGTCTGAATTCGACCTCCATTTTACTAGAAAGTGCTCTAAAGTTCACGAATCGGTCAAAGGCCTTCTGGTTTCTCTCTTGTCGATCTCCCTCCTCTATCGTCATCTGGAGCTCGTTTCTGGATATGTTGCTTTTATCGTGCCGATGAAGTTTTCTATCGTTCAGATCTTGAAGAAATTCTTTCGTTCGCTGATAAATGGACATCGTCAAAAAATTAACGGAGAGTGAGCAAAACGTTCAATGTCCAAACTTCAATGACTGTGAATGTTTTGAAACTTCAGTAACTAAAATAGGTTCGAGAGTAAAGTTCAATGATGATTGACATAATTTAACTTTTTATAATAAGATGATTAAATTAGAAAAAGTAATGTATAGTCCGTCTGCATCATTTACCCATATTTTTTAGAAGGTGGCCTAAAAAGAATAGAAAGGTGAAAAGGGTCGGTCAATTCTTCATGTTGTTTCTACCTGTCTGTCTCTGTTGTGTACCCAGCAAAAAAGAATAGTTGTTATTTGCTAATGTTAATAGAATAGCCGAATAGGGCCACCTGTTTGGCCACTCAATTTTGAAAATTAAATGTTACTAGCAATTATGGATTTTGAATTCAAATGTTCATTGAAATCTTTAATTAATCAAAAGTGATTGATTAATTTCACAGGGTGAAAAATGGAAATTTCTTTTCTCATCATGAGTTATCTTGCAATTTGTAAATGCCTAGTTTAGTTGTTTCATGAATTTTGTATCCATTTTGTATTAAAAAAAAGAAATTATATTTATTGAAAAGTCTTTTCTTAACACAAATAATTTTGACCCTTAATATTTATATCTTTTGTTTTTTTTTGAAACACTAACTGAGCTTTATTCAATTGATTGTTCAACAACTACATCGACTTAGGCCTCGTTAAAAAAACCCCTAGCCTAAATTGGGGAAAAAGAGTGCACTAAGTCGACGTTCACATCATCATAACCAACATTCTCATATTCACTACATGGCATTGGTTGTACACCATGTATTAACTCGATTGAACACACATAGACCTGGCTTATAGAGGACTTCTCGATTAGCCTGTCGGACCCTTCTGCACCCTTCGCTTGCTTCAGGCAGTTTCCCAGCCCCCGTTTACGCTTCGAGTCTTGGCCATGGAGCCGCTCCACAACAACATTTAAAAAAGCACCCTGCTGCATTTCTAACAAAGTTCCAGAACATTAAGCCTCCTGTCTATGCCTTTTTTGGCGAAGCTATCCGCAAGGTGATTAGCTTCCCTCGAGACATGTTTTACCTGCCAACTTACACCATTCAAGGATGAAATAATGCAATCAATGATACCTCTATAAGTAGGAGGGAAAAGAATGACATTGTTGATCCAGAATACCACATTTTTACTGTCACATTCGATTATCAATCTCTTTGAATCAGACCCAAAATGCTCTTTATATACCAAGCCCGCTTCCTTGCACGCGAGGATTTCTGCAGTGGTTGCATCCACCAGCCCTGCATTTTTAGAGAAATAGCATATCATGGTTCCCGAATGGTCTCTAAGCACTCCTCCGATCCCTGTTGGCCCAAACTTTCCACTCACCGCACCATCGACGTTAAATTTCACGCACCCCTCTCTTGGAGGTTCCCATTCGCCCTTATTCACCACCAGCCTATTGAAGGAGGCCTTTGAGAGAGCTTCACAGTTCAATAGCACTGATTCGAACCTTGGAAAGTCCGAGCCCCATTTTGCATTTCCCCAGCAGCACACTCGCGAGACTGATATCGCAAACATACTCTCCACATCCACTGCTTTCTTTTGGAATACCACTTCATTTCTACCAGTCCAAATTGTCCAAGTTATGCTAAAGAAGATTAGCATCCATATCTCCTAGGTTTTAAAGCCCCTGAAAACTTGCTCCCAACACCTTAGCACCCCTGTCGGACATCTTGGAAGGACGAAATTCACCTTCCACATCCTGCACCAGTTCATCCATAAACCCCAAGCATAGTAACATTCACAAAACAAGTGATTTACTGTTTCCGGCACATTGCATCCAAACGGATAGTTCTCATTTTCGATCAAGGTACAACCCCTTTTTCTAAGCTCCACCCTTGTTGGAATATGCCCGTGTAACATTTTCCATACAAAAACTTCAACTCGAGGTGGGGCGACATTTGACCACACCAGCCTCCAAACATGATCAGCACTTCCAACATTGCGGACTTTGGTTTTGCAAAAACTCGCAGAAGAGTAGCACTCATTTGAACTTGCCACCCAACGTATTGAATCCTCCCCCCATATCGTCGGCTTGACTCTTTCCAAAAGAGATATAAAAAATTCCCAGACCTCTTTTTCCCAGTCGAATAACCCTCTTCTCAACTCTACTGTCCATCTCCATCCACCACTCATGTTTTGCCAAAAATGAGAGATTGTCCCTTGCTTTCGCACCGCTAGCGCGAATACCCGGGGGAAAAGAATCTTCAGCGGTTGCGACGACGCCCAGCAATCCTCCCAAAATTCCACCCTCTCACCATTCCCGATCGTGAATCTCACATTCTTCAGGAATTCATCATTTTCCTTTCCTAATGGCTTCGTAATCTGACGCCATATCCAAGACTTTTTAGCACTATGGATGTTTCTCGGCAGAATATGGTTAGAACTCCTCTCATACTTAACATTGACGACCTTGCGCCAAAGCTTGTTATATTCAGTACCGTACCTCCATAGCCACTTATTTAAGAGGGCTGTGTTCTTAGTCTTGAAATCGCATAGACCCAGTCCTCCACATTGTTTCGGCTTGCACAAACTTTCCCAACTCAGCCAATGAATCTTCCTCTTATCCAGTCCATCCCACAGAAATTTCGCTACCATTTTGTTTAGTTTTGAACATGCCGTTGTTGGCATATGGAACAATGACATATAGAATACCGGGAGATTAGCTAACACCGATTTTATTAGGACGATTCTTCCCCCAATAGATAACAGCTTAGCCTTCCATCCCGCAAATTTTCTTTCGAATTTCTTGATAATGGGGTCCCATATGGCAGTCGAAGATTTATTTACACCAAGCGGCAACCCCAAATAATTACATGGAAGTTCTTCACTTTTGCAACCAATAGAGCTTGCCCAATTCTGGATACTCGACGCCTCAGTGTTGATTCCAATAAGAGACGATTTAGATAAGTTCAATTTTAGCCCGGAGACTATTTCAAAGGCTCGTAAGATGCTGATGATATTACAAATCTCTTTCTTGCTCGCACCACAGAACACTATCAAATCGTCTGCAAACTGTAGGTGCGTGACTTCCACCCCCTGATTGCCGAAACTAACTCCTTTGAAAAATCCTAGTGATGTCGCTTTCTTAAGCATGGAGCTTAGGGCCTCTACAGCGAGGTTAAATAGCGTGGGTGACAGGGGGCACCCCTGCCGCAGCCCCCTCCTTATACTGAAACTTCGAGAAGGGGAGCCGTTTATCAAAACTGAAATCTTTGCAGAAGAGATGCAACTCAGAATCCACTCTCTCCATTTGCTACCGAACCCCATTTTCTCTAATATGAACATAAGGAAGCCCCAGTCAATTGTATCATAGGCTTTGCTGAAATCCGCCTTGAAAATAACTCCCGACTGTCCCCTTCGCTTGAGGAGGTTGATGGTTTCGTTAGAGATCAGCGAGCAGTCCAACAATTGCTTTCCCGGGCAGAACGCAAATTGCGTATCGCCAATTAAGTCTTCAATACTGTTTTTGAGTCTTCGAGATAAGACCTTGGCCAGCAGCTTGTAGACCACTCCGACTAAACTGATGGGGCAATAGTCCCCAATGCCCACAGGGTTTTTATTCTTCGGGATTAAAACGATAAATGAATGATTGATCGGTTGTTCTAACAAGTTATTATTGTAGAAATTGACAAAGAACTCCCAAATCTTTTCTTTGATGTCTCCCCAGAATTTTTTCAGGAATTGGGCGTTGAAACCATCCGGCCCCGGGGCACGGGATCCTTCCATAGACCATAACGCTTCCCTAATTTTCTCCATCGAAAATTCCCTTTCTATAAAGGCAGCTTGGGCAGTAGATAGGCTGCTGATATCACAATCCAGGCTTTCAATTTGAATGGTAGGCTACAAGTTATAAGTCTCTTTGAAATGCTTGACCAGTGCACACTTAATCTGGCTTGGTTCCAATAATGTCCTCCCATCCACTAGCAGTGATTTTATACCATTTTTTCTTCTTCTTGACGATGCAACAAGATGGAAATAGCTAGTATTCCTATCTCCCGCCTTTAAAAATAATTTGATTCTCAATTAAATTTGATCATCAACCTTTCAAAACAGTCGAAAAATACGACTAAAACATTAAATTTTTAATGTCATAATCATATAATCCTATATGGCATTCTATGTATGCTTCATTTTTTTTATAAAATTCTTAGTATATACTCCATACCACAATCAAGATAGTGAATATGTTATAGATTATATAAATAGATTTTTGTTCGTTCGTTATACTATATAATATACAAATTTAAAAAATTATATATACGAGAATTATATTTATGAATGAGTAATTTAAATTTTTGTTATACTGACAACGTGGATGATTTTTTTAAGAAAAATATATTTACAAAAAATTTACTTAACGAATGATCGCAAATAAAATAATACAATATTTGTGTATAAATTTATTAATCTCATATTTTATTTTTAATAAATAACTTTTAATTATTTTATATTGACAAAAGTATGATGCAAATTGAACTCCATCTAAACCCTAATTTACATCATCTTTTTGTCAATTTAACCCTTATCAAAAACAAAAATTAGAGTTCAAGTTTGAACTAAACCTTGATTTACTAATCCTTATTCCCAAAAACCTATGAGCCATTGTTAACCTAACCTAACCATAAATCTCAAATCATGCTCTAAACCTTGAATTAACCCTAAAACCCAAAATTAAATCCTAATTAATCAATGTAATATAATATATTATATTTTCGAGTAACTCACGAGCTTTTCAAATCGAGTATCGAGTAGCTCGTCTCAGTTTGATAAGAATCTTAATTAACTAATGTAATATAATATATTATATTTTCGAGTAACTCACGAACTTTTTAAATCGAGTATCGAGCAGCTCGTTAAGAATCAAATAGAATTCGAACTCAAGTCAAATCTAATCAAATTAAATTTTGACCAAATTAAACTCGAATAGCTCATAATTTATCCTGTGTCAGTATAATCTCAAACACGCCAACTCTTCGCAGCTTTTGGCTGTAACAAACTTGTCTGATCCATATATGACTTGTTACCAAAAGGAGGAGAAATTATATCATAGGCCCGGCTCGCCACGTCATCCATGGTCCCAGCCAATAAAAAGCATCAATTTCATTAATTTTTTCATGTTATTTTTTTACCGAGTGAATCTTCACTCAGATTTACTGTAAATTAAATTAAAAAGCACTTTTTACCAATTGTAGATTCACTTGGTAAAAAATGACATGGAAAAAATTAATGAAATGGATACTTTTTATTTGTTGAGACCATAAATAACGTGGCGAGCCGGGCCTATGATATAATTTCTTCAAAAAGAGTGGTCCCGTTCTCACTACCATAAATTTTGTAGCCACGGTATTATAATTTTAGCCTATCCATTATTGATTTATATACTGATATATGCATTTTGTTAAAAGATGTAGGCTTAAACGTCAAATAGGTGCCCAGATTATACTTTTTTTTAGTTAGGTGTTCAAATTATTTTTCGGGCCAACTAGGTGCCTAATATTTTATTCCGTAACACATTTAAGGTTCGCCGTTAATTTTTTCCGTTAAAAGACACGTGTTACCTCCAGAAAAATTCAAAATTATATTAAAAATTAATAAAATAAAAACAAAAATGTATCATAAAAGTTTCAAACATTCCTAAAATAGTCCCCAAATCTTTAAACCCCCAAATCCGACCACTCCCGCAGTCGTCGGCCGCATTGCTGGAGACGAAATGAAGCGCCCTCCCCTCGCCAAACAACCCCACGCCGTTCGTCGCCCTTCTTGCAGCCATTCATCGTGAATCGTTCGAAAGAATCATTTGACAATTTCGTATATTCGCACGACGTCGGTTGATTTCCTGTGAAGAGATGATGGGGGAAATGGTCGTGATGGTCCGGCGACCGATTTGGTGGGCGGCGGCATGGCAATCGGTGGCGAAATCAGCCTAAATCGGGATTTAAATTTTGGGGGTTTAGGCATTTTAGAATTTGGGGGTTGTGTTTGTAAAATTTGGAAAATTTAAAGATTTTTTTAAATTAATTAATTATATTTATTTTTAATATAATTTTAAATTTTTCTGGAGGTGACACGTGTCTTTTAACGGAAAAAATTAACGACAAACCTTAAATGAGTTACGGAATGAAATGTTAGACACCTAGTTAGCCCGAAAAATAGTTTGGGCACCTAACTAGAAAAAATGGTATAGTCTAGGCACTTATTTAACGGTTAAGCCAAATATATAATATGATGTATAAATTTTGGTCCAATATAATCAATCACGTGAAACATTTATTTTTTATTTAATTGTACACGCAATATTTTAAATTCAATTTAATTACACATAATTTAAAAAATAAATACATCTATTTATTTTCGAATCGAACAAATATGATTACTTGTACATGTAATATGTAAACATAAAATGATACCATGTCGATAACGATATTAGCAATGTGTAAAAAATGAATCAAATCAATAGTTCATGCATACAATTGCTAAAAACCAAAGGTTATGTATCACAATGCACATTTTTACAAAGTTCATGTATAATTTTGATTTTTTATTTTTTAGATTAAAAAATATAACCCAGTCATTAAATATTATTAATGTTATTTTTTAAAGATTTTTTTTCATTAATACATATATACAATTATACTAATTTCAAGAGTAAATTGTTATAATTTCAGTAAACACATTTAATAATAAGTAAATTTTAATGTAAAATACTAATGTTATCATCAATTTTTAAAAACAAAAAAAAAATGATTTTTAACTTTTCAAGTAGGGGCTAAATCTGAAACTTTACCAAAATACAGGGACTGATTATAGCCAAATAATAATAAAAAATGAGTTTTATATGGACACCATGGCATAATGGCAGCGAGAGTCAAAAAGTTAAAAGAAAAAGATAAAAAGAAAGAAAGAAAATAATAATAATAAGGGTAATTGTTCTATACACAAGCGCTTGTGAATTTTTTTTTACATAAGCGTCTTAGTTTTAGGGGTTAGGGATTCCGTTTAGGGTTTAAAGTTTAGGGGTATAAGTATAGTAGTTTTCAATTTAGGGATTGTTGATAGAATTTTGGGTTTAGGGTTAAAATTTAGGGTTTATAGGTTAAAACCTAAATTCCCACCCATATTACCCTAAAACTAAACCCTAACCCTAAACCCTAAATTCTAACCTTAAATCCTAAATTCTAAACATGAACCCTAAATTCTAAACCTTTACACTAAAACCCCTAAACTCTAAACCCTAAGCATTAACCCTAAACCCTATAATTGAGGCGCTTGTGGAAACAAAAAAAATTCACCGCCGGTGTATAAGATATTAATCCTAATAATAATAGTATATTTTTCAATTTAATCACTTTGTTCAAGTTTTAGTCACTGGTTAAATCATAAAAATGTGATAATATTATTTATTTTGTTAATATTTTACTATGACATGATTTATTATAAGGCTTAACTATAAAATAAGTATTCAAATTCTGTCACTTTTTTATAATAGGTGTCTAAAGTAATTTTTGACTGAAATGAGTAAGTTTTACATTTGTTTGTTTTAAAGTTAATTTGTTAAAAAAATCATCACCCAATATAACTTGAAACATGACTTTTATTTGTTATTTTCAAAAACAAACTGGAAATAAAATAAATTAAAAAATATCCTAATTTTTTTCAAAAATTATAAAACAATCTCAAATCCCTAAAACCCCAAACTCAAAACTAACGTCATTATTGTCGCCGATAGCCTCGCCGAACCCGACCATCATCGTCACTAGAGTCTCCCACCCGTTTTTCCTATCCACCCATCGCTGATAATTGGCGGGAGGCGTGTCAACCGGCGACGAACGATGAACGTGAAAGACTTCAACCGTTCGGCTTCGATTGACATACTTCTTGTCGATTACCGACGATAAGTGGTTGGAGAAAGTGGGAGGAGACATTACAGCGATAGTAGGGTTTGACGAGGCTATCGACGACAATAACGCCAATTTTAGAATTTGCGATTTTGAGGATTTGGAACTATTTTCAATTATCCAGAAAAACCTTCATATACCAAATTATTTTCTTTTTTCTAATTTAAAAAAAAATACATGTTAAATTCTGATTGAGTGATGAATTTTTTTAACGGCGTTACCTTAAAACAATAACAAAATGAAACTTTAGACACCTATTTCATATAAAAAAGAAACACTATACACATATTTCAACTAAAAAAATACTTTAGGCACCTATTGAAAAAAAGTATAATTTAACTACATATTTTATAGTTAAGCCTTATTATAACAATATTTTACTAATCGTTAAAGACGTTGCACTTTGTGATAGCAAAAATATTAGAGACACAAGGTAAAAAAAATATCTTTTAACGTTTGACTGAATAATCATTTTGATCTATATATTTTTTTAAACATTTTTAACTTACAACATTTTATTTGTGATTTTTCCGTAGATGAAAACTACTATGTCAAACATTAGGTGCATTTTTTTAGTATTATATTATTATTACATTCAAATAGTGTCGTTTTGGTGTCATTTTTTTTAAAAAAAAAATTATTTTACTTAAAGGGATGGGAAAAATTTAGGTGAGGCGTCTTATATCCGGAACCTAAGGAGAAGAGAGTGGAGCAGATGAGCATACTTTGACCACCAGGCCATCCTCGCATGCTCCGTTTTGGTGTCAATTTAACTTTTTTAAAACGATGATATTTTAAAATATATCACGAATAATTCAAAAGTTAAGTGATTAAATATTTTTTAAACCTTAGTAACAATAACAGAGGGATAAAAAGTAATTTAGCCACAATAATAAAAATGCTTAAATAAATAAAAGAGCGACCCTTAAACTGTGTCTATCATTTGATTTTAACCCTTAAACTATTTTTGCTCAAAATAAATATTTAAATTATTATTTTTGTCATTTTAAGTACTTAAACAATTTTTTAGTCAAAATAAATACTTAAACTATGTCATTCTTTTGTTTTTAGTCCTTAAATTATCTCTTTGTCAATTTTTTTGTAATATGTCAACATCTAATTGGCCGAAATAATTTTTTTAACTTAAATAACTATCATACTTAAAATGACCAAAAATAATAGTTTAAATATTTATTTTGATAAAAAAAAAACCAACAATAAATGGTATAGTTTAGGGGTTGATTCTTTCAGCCTAAAAAGAAAGAAAGATGATGACTTTGCGAATGCCCATTCGTCTAATTCTTTAATGCTTAAAAGCTTTCCAGTTTTCAAGGAGACTTCAGCTTACTAATCCCATCTTTGGTAACTATCATCTTCTTCCTTTGATATCCGCTGTAAAATAGATGAAAAAACGTTTCCTTCAATTCCAGCTTGCTTCGATGTTGTAATGGTTATGCCGGCTTCTCTTCATTCGGCGCTTGATGGCCTTTCTTCCACGAATCTGTAGGCTCTCTCCCACCCCACGCCACCCCCTTTGCCTTTTCTTTTCTTTTCTTTTCTTTGTTTCTTTATTTTTCTTTGTGGGATCATTGGTTAAAAATCTCTCTGATTCATTCCACTGTTACTCCTGGGAATGGACACGGTTTCCAGTAGATCTGAAGTGAATCTTTTCTATTCCTGGAGTATTGTTTCTTTCTTTCATTAGAGTATTACAAAAGATTAGTTTTTTCTTGATGAATATGTAAAATGCAGGACTTGGTAGTTAAAAGGGTTACCGTTTTCGGGAAAACTCAGTACTTTAATGTGAAATGCAGGGTTAATTAGCCTACTCAAGTGATTGGAATTAAGGGTTGTTGAAGCTTTTAGTTGACCCTTCCCTTTTTCTGTATCTATAATCTTCATTATTATCTTTTAAGTTTGAATAAAGTATTCTAATTATACAGAAATTTATCATTTTCTATGTCATATGACTACTTCAATTCCTTCTCTGTAGCTATGTTCTTAATAACTAGTAAATGGTTTGCTACAAATTATATAGCTAATATCTGTAGTTTACCCCAGGTTGTGTAGGCATTAATTGAAGTCTGGTCTTGTCACTTAAGAAATATGGATATTGAGAAAAGGGAGAAATGGAAATTAGAGGTGCCGCGAATTTTGAAAAACAATTCAGCTTCTCGTTGTTTCTTTGCAAAGGTGAAGCCAACAACTAGTTTTGATCCGGGCTGTGCACCCGTGTATCTCAATGTCTATGACCTAACGCCCATCAATGGCTACTTTTACTGGGCTGGCCTCGGTATCTTTCATTCTGGTGTGGAAGGTTGGCTTCTTTCCATTTGCTTTATGCTTTTCTTCCATTCATTTTATCTTTGTTATCAAGCAATGCACTTATTATATTGAATATGCAGAATATGTGTTGCTATTTGGGTTTGTGGTCTAAGATCAGCTTTTTTCTTATGGGACACTTTATACAGTTCATGGTGTGGAGTATGCATTCGGTGCTCATGAGTACCCGACGAGTGGTGTTTTCGAGGTCGAACCACGACAGTGCCCGGGGTTCAAGTTCAGGGAATCAATATTCATCGGGACGACATCTTTGGACCCTTTCAAAGTAAGGGAATTCATGGAGTGCAATTCGGCAAGGTACCATGGAGATACGTATCACTTGATTGTCAAGAACTGCAACCATTTCTGCAAGGATATATGCTACAAGCTGACGGGGAAACGCATTCCGAAATGGGTAAATCGACTGGCAGGAATAGGTATCCTTCATATCGTAGCGATGGCTGTTATTACATCACTTGCACAAGCGTTTTCGGACGTGACAGTCCTCATCTTTTCTTTGTATTAGGCTCAATGTGCAACTGCGTTCTCCCCAACGCCCTTAAGACTTCTGTCGTACGGCACGATCCAAATTATCAGCCATACGATGGTGAGAAGAGGAGGCTGAGATGCGCCTTCAGTTGCCTGCCTTCGGTGTCCATGCGACAAAAGTCTTCATTACTTCTACAATCACCCTTAAGAGGCTGCTTACCACCCTGGGATTCAAAGAAATCAAGCGATGCTTTCTATTGACATGGTAAGACAAGTACTGATTTGGGGTTTCTTTGCCATTATGCTTAATGGTTTGGGCTTTTTTGTTCCGGTGTTGCCCTCAGAGTTAATATGTGACACTAGTGTGTTAAAATCTGTTTTAAGATTTCTGATCATGAAAAAGGCCTTCAACGATTAGAGAAATTGTAGCAATTGATGGATTGTATAATATGGGAGGCATTTCATGTATGTTTGGCGGGCGAGTGCAATGTCAAAGATACACAAATTTTGATACGATGGCTATCGTTACAATTGACCCTGAAAATTATATTCATATATTCGAATTAGTATTTCAGAAACCAACCTGCAGGAACATGAAACGAAGACGAGATTTACAGATGCATAATAATAGTCAACTCAATGTGTAATTTAACGACAAAAGTTACAAAGAGACGCTCATAGCACAGATGATCTGTGTCTACTGGCAACACGTTCCAAGAATGAAGTTCACAATATAATTGCAAATGGCATTAATTCGAGTTAAATAAGCAGGGAGAAACCACCCCCAAGGTTTGTCAGTGCATTTATAAAAATGCCGGTGCAAACTAAGAAACTTAACTGAGACTCGATATTGATTGAGAGCAAGGCCAAGAAATTATCAATCGTCTTTCTGATGTAAAACACTAGGCGGGCGATTATTACCATTGACAGCAGCATGATATATTCGCTTCTCAGCTAGTCCTATATCCGACAGTATCAAATTACCCTGCAGCCACAAAATTACCAAGAAAATAAGACCCACATTAACATGACAATGATGATTCAAGTCATATTGCTATGAAGACGTGAAGGTTTTTCTAGTGCCTATTGGCGACTACATGGCGCAAAAAAATACAATAGCGCTTTAAGGCAGTGCCTCAGAACTCTAGAACAATCAAAATATTGTATCTGCTAACCGTCAACAGAGTAAAAATCTGGTAATGCATACCTCGGTGGCCATCAATCTTCTGATATTATTAGCATATTGCTTTGGGTCATCCTTCTCTTGCTGTGAGGGGTAGTAGATAGGTAAGTGTATCACTTCCATGTGATTTACAAATTGACACAGAAGAAGAACAACATGCCGTACCTACAGGGAACAATACAGGGTGTTAGCATCAGCCAGAAAAAAAATGGGGTACAACCAAAATACTTACCATAAAAAAGGTATTCACAGAAATTTCAATGTTTTCTTGCAGGAAGAAATAAATCATAATATCCATCTTAAATCTTAATTGACATTTTCCCAAAAAAAATTCCCTTTACATATAAGATGCAAATTATTGTCTTCACTCCTTAGCGCTTCTTCAATACACTTCTGAATATAAGTAAAACTAACACAGATATCAAATATGCTAAACAATTGGTTCATATCAAAAGATGCCCAACAGTGAGTAAGACCACCACCTCATAACGACAGAAAAAAACCCCCAAAGTCTACCATTTATGCATAAACATTTTCAATATCCAATGACCAGATGTATGACACAGCTACTTATTTCAGGAACGTATAAATTTTATTATCAAAGTTAACAGTCATTTTGAATTTGCTTAAGAATACTCACCCCTGTTATTGTGTCCCAGGCTGGACTAAATCTTTGGTATGGGTACCTTAATATAACAGGCACTACAGGTGCTCCAGCCAAAAATGCACCGGTCTTGAATGGGAGAAGGTAATCCCCATTTGTAGTTGTTCCTTCTGTTGTCAAGATGAATATGAATCAAACAACTCTTACTCATTGGGAACTTAAAAGGAATAGGAAAACCTTAGGCAGCTACATGCATACACACCAATATTATTTGGGTACATCATGCACCATAAACTAACCATGTGATAAATGAATATAGCGTGGATTTGTACCCAAAAATATGTATATAGTGGATCAAAACGATGATTAACCTGGAAAGAGCATCATCATTGGTGCGGATTTATTTTGATGAGCTTCATGAACTCTGTCAGTCACAACACCTGAAAGAATGATCATTCATGCATTTACTTTTGATCAATAGTAAGTGGTGAACAACATGTTTGAGATCGATAGTCGTTCTACCTGCAACACCTCTGAAGTCTGATGATTTTGACTCCCGTTGAACATAGACACAACCGAGGCATTTGCTGTAACAAACAAGACAAAATATCATTCGTCACTCCTAAACATATAATCATAAAAACACTTGCATACAAGCAACACTCTTTCAAAAACAAAGATTTGTTATATTCAGATATATCCATAAAAAAACACATTGCTGCCTGCAGCATAAGCTATGAAGCTAGTAGGTTAAGAAACTTAAATGTGAAGTAAAACAAAAACTTTTACCATAACTATATCAAGCTTGAAAAACAAATCATAAATAAACTTGTCAGTTTGACAATTAGAGAAATTTAGGGGGTTGAAGTAAACTCACCTAATGAGACCAACTAAAGGAATTTTAGCCACAGACCTCTTCAGCAATAAAATCCAAGGGTCCCAATTGACAAAAAACAAACGAGAAACATGTCAGTCAAGGCAGCAAAATTTAGCCTTTTATGGCATAATCAAAATGCAGTGAAGTTAACAGACCTTGGCAACGAAGCTTGGAAATGAAGAGGACATGTGATATAATATATCTAAATATGATACATGATTAGACACAATTGCCCCAGGTCTTTCCTGCTCTTCTGATAGATGGGTAGCCTGTAGAAAAATCAAAAGCGTATTGTTCATAAGAGATTAAAAAAAAAAGTTACTTTTTTATGAAAATTTCATTATTCAAGTTTGGGAGTTCACGTAATTGAAGTCAAAGCTGAATAATTGAACTTAGGAAAAAAGTTGGCATACCTCATTTTTTGAGTTCTCCTGGGTACTTGCTGAATCATTGCGAGTTTCATTAATCCAATAGAACCCCACCACAAAGAGCAATGACCTAGAGAGGAAGCGACCCGACCGGACAATCACGGCCCGCCTCCACCCGCCCAAGTGAGCATAATCCTCCTGCTCCTCCTCCCGGTTCGGAGCAGCGAATAGCGTACAGATTCTACAAATCAAATAATATACAACCAAAATAGTCATCCCAAAAATGATGCGAAGGGGAAGCAGCGTGACGAGGGCGACCCCAAGCAAAAACTTCTCCTTCAACGGCAGCTCCCCACGTCCCATGGCACCGTAGACGTCGTTACGAACATAAGCAGCGAATTTCTTCTCGAGCTCCTGGATGTTGTAGTCAGGTTTGAGGAGGGGACGGTGGTCTTTGGCGGAGGCCTCGTCGTGGGTCGAATCGGGTTGCTGGATCTTCGCCGGCTTCGAATGGAGGTCCTTAAGTTCGGATTCCATGCTGGTTTGAGAGAACTTCAAACTTGGACAGATCCTTGTATAAAGAAATCTGGGAAGTGATTATTTAAAGAGATAAACAAAGGGTTGGACACAGAATTTGGATTTGAGTAGGGGAATTAAGTCGACGAATTGAGAACAGAGCTTTAGTTAGATCTGAGAAAAGCGTCATGGTTTTGTAAACTCAATTTCTACTTCTTGTCAGCCCTTCTTTCTGACTGCGAAAATAGCGACTGAAATCCCCCAAAATTAATGGATTCTTTTTTTTAATAGTAAAAAAAAATTGAGAGATTTCTAGTTCAAGAAGGTTCCCAGCTTGAGTGGGTAAGACTTTACAGGACTGTACTTCTTTTAAAATATTAAAAAAATGAACGATGATGATGATAGATGGATTAACGTTTTGTTAAATCGAACACTTTTAATTTAATTTCAAGTATGAAAACTAAATAAGTATTTCAATTTGAGTTCTAATTAAAATTGTGTAGAAAAAATAAAATATTAAAACTTGATTTTTAAATCAATCCGATTAATTACGAAAATTTATAACTAATACAAAATAATCAATGAATCTACTAACTATATATCTATTATAAATATAATCAATCAATTTTGTAGTTTGATCCGTCTTCTGTAAGGAGAGAAAATGATGTTATTGGTTGAAAAAAGTATTTGGAGCCCACCTCTTGAGTTATGTTTATCTATCACCAAAAATACTCTGTTTTTATCGAGGTTTGATGCACATTTTACCTCTGACCTTTTACATGTTTTTCTAACTTAATACCTATTTTCAGGATAAAGTATTTTTAATGTTTGCACCGTTATCTATTTTGTCTTATATTATTATGTTTGTGTTAATAAATTTTTTCAACCAATGACATCGCGCCATGTTATCTTTTTTTTATATAAGTTAACCCACTTGATTTTATTTAAAGGTTATATGTCATTTCAAGTTTGTCAGGGTTATTTTTTTATTCAATTTAGTCATTGGAAAAATCTATTTTTACTTAAAATTGACCTCTATTTGTTTCTAAATTTTATAATTTAGTTCAATATTTGTTACGTACTTTCTCTTTCCTTGGGGTAAAATACATAATTGGTCACTAATTAAGCAAAAACTATCTTTGATCACTAAAACTTTAGAAAATATAAAATTATCATTAAACTTATCAAATTATTATAAAATAGTTACTAAACTTTATCAAACTATTATAAAATGGAAATTAAAAATTTTCGAACTATTACAAAATAATACTAAACTTATTGAAATTTATTAATACTTTAAATAAGTTTAATAATAATTTTATAATCTTCGAAACTATAATGGACAACATCCATGTAATTTACCCTTCAATTAATCAAATTTTTGTCTAAGTAGGGATACTAATATAAAACTTTGGTGCAAAATCTTTTGAGTTAATTAATTGAATTTCAGATTTTTCTTATTCATTTTCTTTCACAAAACTATTTAGAAGCTTAAATAGAACAAATTTAGATAGATTATTAATAAATTTTAAAAAGAAAAAATTATCATTAATGGCTAAACATACTAAAAAGTCTTTAACAGCATCCGAAAATTACCAAAATAAACCACTAAAAGCTTTGTTGTGACAACAGTGCTACATTCATACATAGTTAACATTTTCATCCCGACCAGCCAACCACCTAATTAGCCACCGCGCTACCGCCATCGCCACAGGCCGCCTAGCTGGTTACCCTTCAACGGCGGCTGCAACTTCAAGTATGTGACCGATTGCTAATTTAATATTAAATTATTTAATTTATTTTTATTAAATATTAATATTTAAATAAAATATTATTATTAATAATAACAAATACTAGACTAGATTATAAAATTTAGAAACAAATAAGGGTCAATTTTAGGAGAAAATAGACTTTTCAGTGATTAAATTAAACAAAAAACAAAATTGATAGACATGACATTTAGCCTTTAAATAAAACCAGGCGGGTAGACTTAGTTAAAGAGGAGATGACGTGGCACAGTGTCATTGACTGTAAATTTTTTAAACGAAGTGGACAAAATAGGTAATGGTGCAAAAGTTAGAGGGGCACTTCGTCCCGAAAAAAACATTAATTACCAAGTTAAAAGAAACAGGTAAACATTAGGAGGTAAGATGTGCATTAAGTCTCTTATCAAATGAAACTTCATTCAAACATAAAAAAAACAAAATACAATGAATAAAACTGAGACCCATAGAACAAATACACACAAAGGCCCAAAACAGAAAGGAGTGGATATATAGCAAAGCCCAAGGTAGGCAAACCAAGCAAAGATCGGAGCAAAACCCAACCTTAAACAATTGACACCACACAATACAGGGGGAACATAGGAATTTTTGGGGCGTGGGCCCCTGACAATTTTTCTCAATAGTAATAAAATAATTTTGTTAGAAAAAATGTAAAATTAATTTTATAACCCTTCAATCTTTCTAAAATCTTATTATGCACCCCTCAAATTTTTAATTTTATAATGGTCTCCTTTATAAATTTTTAATTCTGCCCCTGCTATAGAAGACATGTAACGACCCGAATTTCAAAATCTAATGGTCGGTTTAACCCAAAGCATGAGCTTCGTGTTGGATAAAGATGTTTGGGATTTGAGAGCCTTAGTAGACTTATTTTTTAGTTGGTGGGCACGAGAGTTAAGCTTGTTGTTGGGTTAGAAGAATGATGAGAAGGTAGTATGGTAAAATACCTTCTTTTGAAGAGAGAAAAGCTACCTCTGTTGAGATTTGAGGTGCTCGATTCGATCAACCGTTCTTGCTCGTCAAGTGTGGAGAAGTTGGATAATTGGGTGTTTTAGTGGGAGGTGAAAAATTGGCAATTTAACACAAAGATTTATAGTGGTTCAACCTTCTAACCAAGGTCTACATCCACTACCTTAGCTCCCCACTAAGGATTTCCAACAAATTCACTAAGAATTTCGTCCCCTTTTCTCGGATAAGGAGGAAACCGTTACAACCCTCAAAGCTTTCTACCCAAAGCTTGAAGGAACACTCTCTTTACAAAGAAAGACTTAGCAAACTAGAAATTCCTCTAAAAGGTGTTTGTTTGCAATTCTAAGCACTCACCCAAAACCTAAACACTTGAGCAAATTTAACAATGTAAGCTCACAAGTGTTGTCTAAGCAAGAAATGTACAATTAAAGCTCTAGACAAATTTTGACATCATAATGTTGTAACAATTGAAGCATTAACCATTACAAGATGCTAGGAGGTCCCTTTTATACTCCCAATTGAGTTTCTAGCCGTTTATGGCCGTTGGGGATGTTTTGGAGCCGTTGGAAGCCATTAAGGTCGAGCTTTAAATGCTCACCTGCACAATGGTTTCAAAACCATTGAAGAGGTTTCGAAACCTTAAGAGGGGATTTGTAAAAACTAGCCGTTTACAGCCGTTTGGGGATGTTTTGGAGCCGTTACAGGGCCAAAGTTTGGAAGCCTTCATAGAGGTTTCGAAACCTTTGTGCCAAGGTTTCCAAACCTTAATAGAGGTTTGGAAACCTTTGTTAAGGTTTCAAAAACAATAGCTTACTGCCCAGAGAGGTTTCGAAACCTTATATGATGATTTCGAAACTTCCACTTAAAAACCCAATTTTGGCTAATTTTTGACTTTAAAATGTATATTCGATATAGGTGCAAAGTCAAAACATTTTAAACATATTTTAAATTCTTTTCAATTTAGTCCAAAACATTTTTCAAATATTATATCAAAACCTTAGTTCTACAATCTCCACCTTTTTGATATGATAAAACCAACTTGAAAAATTGTTTGGGATTCTCCCCCTTTAACTTTAAAATTGTGAATAAGAGATTAAGATATGAAATCAAATAAAGCTCTACCTTATTCATTTGAAAATTCAATTTTTCAAACCATTTCTCCCCCTTTTTGTTATATCAAAAAGAATTTAAAATGACATTTAAGTTCAAGATAACATAGGAGGCAAAAAAAAAAATTTGACACACTTAAGATTTTGGTTTTAAAAATTGGCTCCCCCTTACTCAAAGCATCATGAGAATGTTAGTTCAACATATATGAATATCTAGTTGACATAAAAGAAATTAAATCAAATAAGCACTAAAGCAACTAGATTTTACCACACTTGAACTCAAGGGAGGATGTGAAGCCTTCCTTCTTCAAGTGTTCTTCCTTTGTGTGCATGGAGCTCCCCCTCAATTTTTGACTTGTTGATCACTCTCCATCACACCTAGCAAAAGACAATCAAGCAATTTTTGGTATCCAAATTGCTTTGGATCCATAGACATTAGTAGCACAAAATTTTGTCCCCTTAGGAATCCATTTTTCAATTTCATCATTTTTAGTTGAAGTGGTTAGTCATTTTGGGACCCAAACACTTCTAAAACATTTTCCATTTACAAATCTAGGGGCACTAGATTGTCTTACATAAAAGTTTGATTTTCCAAAACTATTTTTCTTTTCAAGTTCATTGGAAATCAAATCTTTTTCTTTTTGAACTTTAAGAAGCAAATTTTGTAAATCAAAACATTTTTGTTCAAAATCTTTTAACTTTGCTTCAAGTTCAAGATTTGTTTTGGAAAGCAAATCATTTCAATTTTTATTTTTGAAATCAACTTTTTGTTCTTGGAAAATGATGCCTTGAATTCCAAAAGCAAATCATCATAGGCATCTTGTAACTCATCAAATGTATAAGAATTTGAAATAGATGAGTTAGAAGTTACCTCCCCCTCATTAAGAGCCATCAAGCATAGGTGGGCTACTTCATCATTGGTGGAGTCTTCATCACTCCATGTGGCCACATATGCTTGTTTTGAAGATGATCCCTTCTTTTTGGATTTGTGGGAGTCCTTCATCTTCTTCATCGATTCATGCTTGGATTTTTTCATTTTTCTCTTCATGAACCGGGCAAATTTGTTGAAGAGATAGACCATCTCTTCATCTTCACTTTCCTCCTCACTTGAATCTACATAATGGCATGTGGAGGATTTGAGAGCTACGGCACTAGCATTGATGCCTAGCTCCATGATCTTCTTCTTCCCCATCGCTCTAATCTCTTCCTTCTTATTTTTCTCTTCTTTGTTTTTCTTCATTATTTGGTGAGTGAGAAGTGACCCCATGAGTTCATCAAGCTTCAAGGTTTTGAGATTCTTGGCTTCGATGATGGCGGTCCTCTTTGAGTCCCATGACTCGGGAAGGGAGTAGATGAGCTTTCGGACAAGCTTCTCTTCCGGGATGACTTCTCCATAACTTTTAAGACCATTGGTGATGGTGGAGAACCTATCAAACATCTTTTCGATGTTCTCTTCCGGATCCATCTTGAAGTTCTCATACTCTAAGGTGATGAGCCCAATCTTGGTCTCCTTGACTTCATCGGTTCCTTCGTATGTGACTTCAAGCTTGTCCCATACTTCTTTGGCACTCTCACAAGAAGACATCTTCTCATAAATGGTTGGGCCAAAAGCACAAAAGAGCATGTGCAAGGCTTTGCAATTAAGCTCCATCTTCTTGCGATCGTCGGCACTCCATTCCGCTTTGCTTCTTTGAGGCACAAACGGACCATCTTCAACTATGTCTCATAGCTTGTAATCTCTTGACTTCAAGAAGAATTTCATCTTTGTCTTCCAATGGGCATAGTGATTTCCGTCGAAGAAAGGCGGTTTGTCGATGGATTACGCCATTTGAGCCGGTTGGTGAAATTTTGATCGAGCTTGTCGGATCTTCTCAATAGGATGTGAATCCTCTTCGATTGAGCCAAGCTCTGATACCAATTGTTGAGATTTGAGGTGCTCGATTCGATCAACCGTTCTTGCTCGCCAAGTGTGGAGAAGTTGGATAATTGGGTGTTTTAGTGGGAGGTGAAAAATTGGCAATTTGACACAAGGATTTATAGTGGTTCAACCTTCTAACCAAGGTCTACATCCACTACTTTAGCTCCCCACTAAGGATTTCCAACAAATTCACTAAGAATTTCGTCCCCTTTTCTCGGATTAGGAGGAAACCGTTACAACCCTCAAAGCTTTCTACCCAAAGCTTGAAGGAACACTCTCTTTACAAAGAAAGACTTAGCAAACTAGAAATCCCTCTAAAAGGTGTTTGTTTGCAATTCTAAGCACTCACCCAAAACCTAAACACTTGAGCAAATTTAACAATGTAAGCTCACAAGTGTTGTCTAAGCAAGAAATGTACAATTAAAGCTCTAGACAAATTTTGACATCATAATGTTGTAACAATTGAAGCATTAACCATTACAAGATGCTAGGAGGTCCCTTTTATACTCCCAATTAAGTTTCTAGCCGTTTATGGCCGTTGGGGATGTTTTGGAGCCGTTGGAAGCCATTAAAGTCGAGCTTTAAATGCTCACCTGCACAATGGTTTCGAAACCATTGAAGAGGTTTCGAAACCTTAAGAGGGGATTTGTAAAAACTAGCCGTTTATAGCCGTTTGGGGATGTTTTGAAGCCGTTACAGGGCCAAAGTTTCGAAACCTTCATAGAGGTTTCGAAACCTTTGTGCCAAGGTTTCCAAACCTTAATAGAGGTTTGGAAACCTTTGTTAAGGTTTCAAAAACAATAGCTTACTGCCCAGAGAGGTTTCGAAACCTTATATGATGGTTTCGAAACTTCCACTTAAAAACCCAATTTTGGCTAATTTTTTACTTTAAAATGTATATTCGATATAGGTGCAAAGTCAAAACATTTTAAACATATTTTAAATTCTTTTCAATTTAGTCCAAAACATTTTTCAAATATTATATCAAAACCTTAGTTCTACAACCTCTCTCTTTATTTCTCCTACAAATTGGGAAAGGAATGATATTATCTTGTCCTATGCTTGCTCTTCATCCTTTTCCTATCTTCACCCTTTGAAAACCAAGCAAAAGGTTTAATCTTTATCTTTTTCTTGTGAGAATCCTGGATTGATTATTAAGGGAAGGTTAATCATTAATCAAAGATCTACCTATCAAGGTAAGTATGGTGAGTTTTGGTGGTGGTTGGTAAATGAGTATTTTGTAGGGGTTGAAGAAAAAGAACGAGAATGGTGATTTTTGGCTCCATTTTTAGTTGTAGAATCCTTCCTTTTCATAATTTGAGTTTTTAGCAGTGTTGTAACTTGTTTTGCAACATCTCTTTGTAGTGAAAGAGGTTGGGGAAGCTTTCAAGGCTCAAGAGAAAAGGAGGGCTTGAGGTGTTGGCTTGGAGCTTCATTTGCATCTTAACATCAAGGTCAATACACTATTAACTCTCCTGTATTCCTAAAAATTATCAGTATGATTACCTTGTTGCTAGATTGGTAAATTGGTTGTTTGGAATACTTGAGTCTTGATTAATGGCTAAACTTAAATTGGGTGTTAATATGGCTCAAAATGATAAGAAACCACATAAACTACCTTCCATAAATTGTAGGTTCGATTTAGGGTCTTACTTTTGGGTTTTGAGGGCTTGAGGGATGATTTTCAAACCCCAGAAAGCAAGTTATGGGTTCGAGTACCGAAACGAGTTGAACGCGTATCGGTACCCTATGTTAAATTTGCCGAAATCAAGCTAAATTGGAAGTCGTATCAGTACGCCTAAGGGGGTATCAGTACCCCATGTTCCATATAAATTTCAGTAGCAAAATCGGGTATCGGTACGCTTGGGGGCATATCGGTGCCGATGGTGTATCGGTACATCTCCTCGTGTATCGGTACGGGGTTTTGGTTAAACCTTTCCAGAAGGCAATTCGAGTATCGATACACATATGTGGGTATCAGTACCCAGAGCGTGTCGGTACGCGATCGTGAGTATCGATACACATATGTGGGTATCAGTACCCAGAGTGTATCGGTACGCGATCGTAAGTATCGATACTCACTGGGCAATCTGCCTGAAAAATATGTTTTGAGTTCAAGGGACTTATAATTTGAGGACTAAGGCCCGATGGACTTTTAAAGTGGTAAAATGTATAGTAAAATCGATAAACTAAGAAATTAACCTCATATACGAGCATAATGAGTAATTGTACGCATCAAATTTTACTTGGGCTAAAAACGCAGCCTGACCAATCCAGTGAATTTAATAAAACAAAAAAACAAAAAACCAAAACAGTAAAAATTATAAAAAAGTACATAAAATTTAAAAAAGACAGAGAAAATAATACGAAAATTCAAAAGAAAAACCTAATCTCGCTCTAACAACCTTAGTCCGCCGCACGTAAGAGTCCACAATCATAGGACTCATTTGATTGCTCAATAATCCTGTTTCTTGTGCCTTACTCACAGATTTTATCTTATCCCAATGGTTTCCCTATGAACCCGGGAAGAAAAGACTTGAAAAAAATCCTAGTCTCCCCCTATAAATATGAACTCCGAAAATCTGAGAATGACACAAGATTAACGAGAAAAATCAGAGCAAAAATGCGAGCGAACTTAGTGAGAAAATTTTAACGAGACTGAGAAAGCGAGGAGAAGGAAATAAAGTTCTTACCTCTGTTCACGACGGCCGAAGTATTAGTTGCGAGATCAGAACAGTGGAAGAGCTCCCAACACTGCCAGATTCAATATATCTTGAGAATATCTCAATCCAATGGCGAATTCAAGAGTTTGAGAAAGGTGAAGTTCAAATCTTTTTATCTAGATTTATCCTAATCTATTTGGTTTTTGTTGAAACTAATGATATATTTGGACTTGAGGTATAAAAACGAATGGGAAAAGAGTAATCTTTCTAGTTTTGTCATCGCCGGTGCTAGACCCACGGCGACAACCAGTGCTCATCGAGGGGACAGAGAAGAGAGGGTTTCTGATTTGTTTAGTGAGGTAACAAATGAATATAAAATATGAGACTAGTCTCTAATAAACGTTGAAGAAACATGATAAAAAAGAATTAATTTGCTATCTACTAAATCGAACGATTATGAATTAGAAAGAATTAAAAAGGCTTTAATGCACATCAAAAATCAGAAATTGCTGCAGCTTTGGGGAAATAATTCACGCAAGCCTGCCATGCTAGTTGTCTAACTCATTTTCTTAGGTTTTAAGGGAAAATCTCATTTTAGGTCCTTTATTTTAGACTCTTTTATATTTTAGGCTTAGTTTGTTTCCTTCTAGTATGAGCTCTAATATTTAGATTCTTCTAATTAGGTCCTTAATTTGCATAATTAGTTGGATAATTAGATAAAAAGTTTCACCTTAGCTCACTTTGGTGTGTAATTCATTTAGTTTCTTTTGGTCGCGATTTCTTTTTTTCAAGTTCGTCAGATTTAAGCATGGTAGTCACTTTTGTGAAGCTCGATCAGTTAAGAGGTTGTTTTCCCGTGATTTTGGTGACAAGATTTAATCCCACTATGGGATTGGGAGCCTGCCTCCGAAAGGAGCTCTCCCAGAAGAGTAGGAATTTTGTTTACGTCATTTCTAATCTGAGGTCTTCTTGTGGCGGTTGCCTTGATATGCGTTTACTTGTTTTTGTGGGCCCGACTGCCCCAGTTTTGGATAGGCTCTTAGCCTCTGTTGAGTTGTACTCCCTCTACACTGCTCGGCTTTGCAAGGATACCGTTTCCTTCCGCTTGTTTGTCTCGTGGTTTATGTTTATTTTTGTCTCTTTGTTTCCTGCACACCATGTGCATGGGGTCGGGCCCCTTTTATTTTAATTGAACTTTGTTTTCCTTTTGATCAAAAAAAAAAACTCACAGACATTCAAAACCATAAAACATAGGTCATGATTGAGTTGTGGTAATATCAGTTTATCAACAAGCCATCATTGTTGATGATATTACCTTTTATCGTTGACAATGTTATTTGTTTGTATCTATCTTATGTTCAGGTTGTTTGGTTGGGTTTTTAAATCTTTCATTAAAATCTATTTTAAATTTATAAAACGAATTTTTTCTCGAGCTCATGGATGTTGTAGTCGAGTTTGAGAAGGGGGCGGCCAAAGACAACAGAGGCATCGCCATGGGTCGAATCGGGTTGTTGGATTTTCGCCTGCTTCGAATGGAGGTTCTTAAGTTCGGATTCCATGCTAGTTTGAGAGAATTTTAAACTTGGGCAAATCTTTGTATAAAGAAATATGGGAAGTGATTATTTAAAGAGATAAACAAAGGGTTGGACACAGAATTTGGATTTGAGTAGGGGAATTAAGTCGACGAATGTAGAACGGAGCTTTAGTTAGATCTGAGAAAAGCGACATGATTTTGTAAACTTCATTTCTACTTCTTGTCAGCACTTCTTTCTGACTGCGAAAATAGCGACTGAAATCCCCAAAAATTAGTGGATTCTTTTTTAAAGCTTAATGCACATTTCCCCCCTAAACTATGTTTTGCCCACTTTCCCCCTAAAGTTTTTGCCGTTATTCATTTTGCCACATTCTATTACCTTTTGCCGTTAAAAAAATTCAGCCAATAACATCTTGCCACGTCATCAACTCATTGACTAAGTCAATCTGCCTGGTTTTATTTAAAGGGTAAAAGACATGTCAAGTCTATCATGTTTGTTTTTTGTTTAATTTAGTCACTGAAAAGTCTATTTTTCCTTAAATCGACCCCTAATTATTTCTAATTTTTATAATTTAGTCCAATATTTGTTATTATTAATAATATTACTTATTCGAATTATATTTTTTTTAGAAAAATTCGAATCATATTTCAATTATATTCAATTTTTTCTTCGAATTTTTCTAAATTTGAATTGTATTTTGAGCAAAATTTGAAATATATTCAAATCATATTCCAATTGTATTCGAAATTCGCTATATTTGAAATATATTTTTTGAGTAAAATTCAAATTATATTCGAATCATATTCGTATTATACTCAAATCATATTTGTATTATATTCTAATTATATTTGAATTATTAATTTGAATTTTTTAATATTTGAAATATATTTTTGAGCAAAATTCAAATTATATTACAATTATATTCATATTATATTTGAATTATATCCATATTATATTCTATCATATTCAAATTATATTTGAATCATATTCGTATTATATTCAAATTATGATCGTATTATATTCGAATCATATTTCGAATATAATTTGAATATGCTTCGAATATAATATGAACATGATTGGAACATGATACGGATATAATTACTTGTTAAACATGATTCAAATATACTATGAACATGATTCGAATATAATAGTTGAACAAACATGTAATTATATTCAAATTATATTAGAAATATCATATTCAAATTATATTTTGAAAATAATATGAACATGGTTCAAATATAATTCTAATATAATTTGAATTTTGCTCAAAAAATATATTTCGAATATAGAAAAATTTGAATTAATAATTGGAATATAATTAGAATATGATTCAAATATAATTTGAATATGATTCGAATATAATACGATCATGATTCGAATATAATTTGAACTCAAAAAATATAATTCAAATATAGTGAAATTCGAATTAATAATTAGAATATAATTGGAATTCGAATATAATTCAAATTTTGCTCAAAAGTACAATTCAAATTTAGCAAAATTCGAATATAATCAGAATATAATTTGAATTTTTCTCAAAAAAGAATTTAATTTATCTAAAAAATTACTAATTTAGTATTAAAATATTTGATTTTATTTATTTTTATTAAATATTAACATTTTAATAAAATAATATTATTAATAATAACAAATATTAAACTAAATTATAAAAATTAGAAATAAACGGGGATCAATTTAAGGTAAAAATAGACTTTTAGTGACTAAATTGAACAAAAAACAAACCTGGCAGACTTGACATTTTAATAAAATAACTTGACCTGTTTTGAACCCGACCTGTAAATTGACCCGATTTGTTTTGAACCCGACTTGTTTTTAACCTGAACTGATATTGATCTAACTTGATATTCATCTCACATGTAGTTGAGGAAGTCTATGATTTGATTAATTTAAAGTGTTGATAAATGTAAAGTTTTAACTATTAAATTTTTAAATCAATTTAAAGTGTTAAATAATCTTTCTGTTATATATACATATATAATTAATTTAATCTATATATATATATATATATATTAAAGAAAGATTGTATTTAAATATTCATTTCATACTACTAAGTTTTAAATTTTGTTGAATAATTCAATATGTTTATTACTAACTCATTCAATATAAATTAGGGTAAACTACATAAATGGTCCCCCGACTATGCTCCAATTATCTTTTGCGTCCTCTGACTATCAAAAGTTACAAACTGGTCCCCCGACTTAAAATAAGCAACAAATTGGTCCATCGCCGTTAAAAAATTAACGACTGACGACGTGGCAGTTAATATAAATTGATATAATTACATAATTAATCCTCAAATTCTACACTTGTTTTAATTTGACTCTAATTCTAAAAAATTAACCCTAATTGGAGAAAGTGTTTCACATAATCTGAAGAGGGTCCAAAGATGGAAATGGAAAGTGGGTTTTACTCAGCTTGGGAGAGTGGTTCTTTGTCGGAAGATGGCGACGATCAACTGAAAGCAGCAACATCATTGCCATTAATTCCTCAGCCACAAACACCCAAGGAGCCTATGGAGTTTTTGTCGAGATCCTGTAGTTTATCTGCTTCAGAAATCTTAAAAGCTCTTGCCAGAAACACAAACTGTTTGAATCTGATCATGTTTTTCAAACTTTATTTCCAGATTCCTTTGTTGCACCACAGATTGTAAGTAATCTTATTCTTAGCATTTTTGAACTTTACTTCCAGGAAAATCCCATCGTTTATTTTTTTTATTTCTGTGTATATAGGCGGGGAAAGTGATGAACTCAATTAATCCTTGAAGAACCAGAACAATTGGGAAATGGTTCCATCACCACAAGGAATTAGGAACCAGTACAGTGAAGAAGAAAGATAAAATGCGTGCAGAAAATGCTCGGCTGCACTCGGCTGTTTCCATTGCTGGACTAGCCGCAGGCTTGGTCGCAGTATCCGCCGCCGGGAACTCCAATGGCGTCGTCTCAGCCACGTGCTCAAAAATGAGCATGGCATTGGCATCCGCCACGGAACTTCTAGCATCCCATTGTATCGAATTAGCGGAACTAGCCGGGGCTGACAATGACCGAGTTGCTTCAGTCGTGAAATCAGCTGTGGATATTCAAAGTGCTGGCGACTTGATGACCCTCACTGCAGCAGCTGCAACAGGTAATTTGCTAATGTACAAGTTCTTGAACAAATTCAAAAGCAACTCGATATGAATTCCTACACCGTTTTCTTTATCCCAAGTTGTTGAATTTGTAATTCGATGATGTGGGCAGTGAATCATAATTTGTTAAATGTTTTTCCTTGATTAAAACTAGCCTTGAGAGGAGAAGCAGCTACACATCAGCCACGTCAAATAGAAAAGAATGACTAAATTGATAGATTATTAAAATTACATGGGTTAATTTTTTAGAATTAGAGTCAAATTAAAACAAGTGTAGAATTTGAGGGCTAATTATGTAATTATATCAATTTATATTAACTGCCACATCATCAGTCGTTAAATTTTTAACGGCGCTGGACCAATTTGTTACTTATTTTAAGTCGGGGGACCAGTTTGTAACTTTTGATAGTCAGAGGACGCAAAAGATAATTGGAGCATAGTCGGGGGACCATTTATGTAGTTTATCCTATAAATTATTTGTGAAGTTAATAAGAATTAACATACTTAAATTTATTTTATTAAAAAATTATTCAAAATTTAAAAATTTTATTAAATTAATAACTTGTAATAGATGAATTAAAAACAAATTATTTAAAATTTAAATTAATTTGTTAATTTGATTATTAAATTTAAAAATTTATTTTATTAAAAATTTTAATTATAATCATTAAATTAATGAAAAATACTTTAATTTTTATTTTAGGGGTGAAAGTTTTTTTTTTTTGGAATTGATAGGGGAAAGTGTTTTTTTTTAAATGATATGGGAAAGTTACCGCCAAAGCAATGGGGAGTTGTCGGTTTTTTTGTTTAGGGGTTAATCATCTTCTAGGTCCTTCTTTAATTAGATATTTAGGTTTTAGGGTTTAGGTTTTAATTTGTTTCTTTTTAGTCCTAATTTTTGGTTTAGTTTCTTTAGATTTCATTCAATTAGGTCATGCTTCATAATTTGATTAATTATTAAGCATTTTGATTTGTTTTAAATTTAATTTGGTCATCGTATAAAAATTTGGTAATTAATTGGCTTTAATAATTTGATTAATTTGTGAATTGACCTCTAATTGATAATTTAATTTTAATTTATTTTCGGATTTGTCCTTTTTATGTTTTGATTTATTTCGTTTGTTAGATTTATGGGTTCATGTTTGGGACCCGAATTAACCCGACCTGAAATGAACCTGATCTGAAATGAATCCGACCTGAAATGAACCCGACCTGGAGTGTACCCAAGCCTGAATTAACCCGTCACTTATCAGATTGGGACTCGAACTATTTTGACCCACCCTAAAATGAAACCGACCTAAAATGAACCAGACCTGAAATGAACCCGACCTGAAACTGACCCGCACCCGACCCGAATCGAGTTAAAACATCAAATCGAGCCGAAATGACCTGTATACGATTTGACCTGACCCAATCTAAAACTCATCTGATTACATGTTTTTATATCGTATTTACGAGAGTATAGTTCTATTAAAACTACAAAAAAAAAAGACGAATGATGATAGACGGTTAAATGGATAAACGTTTAATTAAATCGAATACTTTTAATTTAATTTCCAGTATGAAAAATAAATAAGTCAATTTGAATTCTAATTAAAATTTTATAGAAAAATAAAGTATTAAAAGTTGATTATTAAATAATCAGTCTAATTACGAAAATTTAAAATTAATACATAATAATCAATAAATCTACTAGGACTATATATCTATTATAATCAATTTGACTGCAAATTTGTAGTTAAATCAGTTTGATCCGTCTCTTTCTTCAAGGAGAGAAATTGAACAAGTTGAGTTGACACTTTGATTTAGGGTAAATTACATTCGTAATCACTCAATTATAGGTGTGATCTTATTTTGATCATTAAACTATAAATTTTGTCAATTAGACCATTTAACTATTAAATGAGGGTAAAATACCTATATCATCACTCGATTTTGTTTTCAGATCTATTTTGGTCACTGAACTTTCAAAACAATCAATTTACTCACCAAACTTTACTTTTTGACCTATTTTGGTCACTTTAAATTATTTTATTAATATTTTGATATGACTTGGTATATTTTATTATTATTTAATATAAAAATAAATTATATTTTATTATTAAATATAAAAAATAAAATAAAACCTCAAATCCCCAACACTCAAAACCTCAAACCACTTTCACTCTAACCGATTACTTATTCCTTCGTGGGCGTTACCCTCACCGGCCACCCACTCCTTGGGCGGCGTCATCTACCCACCCGCAATCAACAGATCAAGCTCTTCATCCCTAGAACCATTCCTTTCCCCAACACTGGAGAGGGTGTAGACTATAGAACTCAGAGGGTGTAGCTCTTCATCCAGGGACTAGTCAGAATGTCGAAAGATAAGTGGAGCAAGTGGATGGATATCAGCATACAGTTGTTTTTAGATAGCAGGCTCCAACCAAATCATAGTGCGTGGTTCCAAATGGTTTCCATGTAAAATTGTTAATCATAATTTTCATGGATTTAAGTTTGGAGGCTTGAATAAACATGGAACAAACAGGAAAAGGACTGCTGCAATGGGTAATAGTAATAAAATGTTTAGCCGAAAACCTAAAGCAATAAATGATGGGGAGGGATTGAAAATTAGAGCAGAGAAACAAGCTGAAATTCAACTATATCAGAATAAGAACCCATAGCTTATAATTGGGGGTAAGGGCATTTCTAGCACCTTTAATTTTTATTTTGACAGTAGAAGCACGACAAGTTTGAATAAAAATATTTTTTTTTATTTTTTTAAAACTCACCATTTAAGCATGGCAAGTTCCAAAATATTTTTAATTTTTTTCATGTTTTAATTTAATTAATCGTATTAATAAATAATTAGCATGTCCAAATCAAAACTCGTCGTGCATGCATGACAAGTTTCATTTAAAAAAATTTAAAATCATTTTTTTTACTAAAGGACGAAAATAAAAAAATTAAAGAATTAAAAACCACTTTGCATTCAGTATTGAAGAAAGAAAATAAAAATTGAACTATCAAGAACCAACTTTGATATTTAGCTCCATAATTTGCAAAGAAGGGTGTTGGCATTAGCTATATATAGGCTTAGCTAGCGTGTAAACTTTTGTTTCTTATCGGTGTGGGGTTCTTGAAGCTAAAGAGTTTGCGACTATATTTTAGCTTCAAGAATCCCACATTGATAATAAACAAACGCTTACACTCTAGCTAGGCCTATATATAACTAATGCCAACACCCTACTTTGCAAATCATAGAGCAAAATATTAAAATTTGTTCTTAATAGTTTTTTTTTTATTTTTGATCTTCAATTTGTTGAAGATTCTAAGTTTGTTCCTAATAGTTTATTTTTGCTAGATGTTAATTATCTGTTAATGAGATCAATTAAGTTAAAATACGGAAAAAATTGAAATTTTTAGAACTTGTCATGCTTCTATGGTGAGTTTAAAAAATTTGATAAAAATATTATTTTATTTAAACTCGTTGTAGAAGCAGAACGAGTTCATTGTTAGGGTCCTAATTTTGTCTATTTAGGATTTGGGATCCTACTATGGTCAAAATAGAAATTAAAGGTGTTAGAAATCCCCCTACCCTTATAATAGGCATATTTTATTTCGGGTGGGTAGATGACGTCGGCGAAAGGATAGGTGGTCGGTGAGGGTAACGCTGACAAATGAGTGGGTGGTCGGTGAGGGTAACGCCGACGAAGGGGTGGGTGGTCAGTGTGGGTAAAAAGTGGTTTGAGGTTTTGAATGTTGGGGGTTAAGTTTTATTTTAATTTTTTATTTAATAATAATAAAATATAATTTTTTATTTTAAATTAATTTTTATATTTAATAATAATAAAATATGTCAAGTCATATCAAAATATTAATAAAATAATTCAAAGGGACCAAAATATGTCAAAAAGTAAAGTTTAGTGAGTAAATTGATCGTTTTGAAAGTTCAGTGACCAAAATAGGTCTGGGAGCAAAGTTGAGTGATGATTTAGGTATTTTACCCTTAAAATGATCTCTATCAAACCACTAACCGTTAACTTTTGACGGAAATAATGACATGACAGTTAGATAAACTTGTATAATTATATATTTAGTCCTTACTTACACATTTTTATCAATTTAGTTATGATTCAATTTTTATCAATAATTTTAACCCACCAATCTAATGGTGACACATGTTCTATCTTTTACCTTAATTTTAATATTTTTAATTTAATAGATTTAATCAGCCAATCATATGGTGACATGTGTCACCATCTAATTTAATAGATTGAGGGCTAACGCTCCAACAGTTGGGCCTAGAGATGGGCATTTCATCCGACCCAGTTGGGTTCTGACTCAACCCAACCCGATCGAGTCAGATTTTTTTCTTAAAATGTTCGAGTTTAGGGTGAAAATATTCGACCTAACCCTTAACTAATAGTGTAATTTCCCCTATATTTTTATAGATATTTGTAATAATGCCCCCATATTTATATATTTTTACAATTAGGTCCTTAAAATTGAATTTTTTATTTATAATTTGGTCCATCAACTTGTTTTTTACAATAATGGCCCTAAAATTATTTTTTTATTTATAATTCGGGTCAAGTTGGGGCGATGTATATAATTTTTGGGCTGAGTCGATTATTTTAAGTATGGGTCAGGACCAGGTTCGAGTTTAAGGAAATTATTTTGGGGTTGATTTTAGGTCGACAAAAAAACGACTTGACACGTGCCTATCCCTAACTGCGCCAACCCATGTTAATCGATATGTTTTCATAACTTGTTTTATTAAAAGCCTAGCATAATCTTTTGTTTACTAATTCCAACAAAACACCCAGAATCAACCTCTTAATAGATACATTAGAGTAGAAATGAAGTTAAAACGACAGGCAAACAGATAACATTTCCAAAACCTTATCAGGTTGCAAGGTTTGCCACAACAATGTTAGTAAAACGTGTTGGGCAAAACAAGGTTAATTCGAAATAAAATAAAATAATTAAATAAAAAAACGAAACACAATATTTAAAATAATAGAAAAATTCGAAATAAACTAAACATGGATTGTTGAGGCATGCAGAAACACAGTTTCCTTAAGACTTATTCGATCACTCCTCGGTGCTTGAGATCTCAAGTCGCCAGTCTCCCAGGATACAATAGCGGATGATCTTCGACAGCAGAACTACTGAAGAGATCACGAACAGAAACTTGCCTTTGACTATCACCGAAAACACAATGCAATTTTAAAGAAAAGAAATTTCTGAATTGTGTTTAAATCAAAGGAATGCCATTCAATTTAAAAGCGGTGAGGTAGGTTAAATGTGGAAAAATATTTCGAAAATATGGCTATTAAATCCCCATCCGATTTAATTCAGAAAAATCTGTTAATACCATATTAAACCGAAATATTCTCATGAATTGCACTCAATACCTTTTAATATCCGAGTTTAAATGGAAAATAAAAAATTATCCTATTTAATTCAGAATATTCAAAAGATATGCCATTTATAAGAAAAAATATTCGACATGGGTAAAATATCCACAGGCTCACAAAGAGCCCGACCAGTCCAGACATTCACGCCACCCATATCGTGCGAGTGCACCCCAACCCGAATGGAATTGATTCACACCCCTTAGGCGCGAGGCACAATTTCAATCCAATTCATTCAAAAACCACAAAGAGGGTAAATGTATATAAACACTTCCCATTCTATTTATCCCATCAATGTGGGATAGGGGGTTTTCCACTTCCTTATTTAATTCACAACAACCTTTCTTTAAGCATCAATTTCTCATTCATTACTCAATCGTTTTGAGCATATGAGATACCGTGGTAAAGGTCTCGTGGAGTAGAATAAGACCCAATAGAGTTCTTATTCGAACCTCTACCTTTACCCATTTGAAATATGGCTCAAAGTTACCATTTCCCTCACATTTTCCAACAATCCCCCACATGAATGAATTTGATGATTTTATCAAAACATTTTGACTCGATGTGGTGATAGCTTCTACGATGATAATTGCATAGGATAGGTAGGTTTCCTCCTTTGAACCTTCCCTTGTGAAAGTATATTTACTTTACTGGCTATCTAGTAGACGTGATGTCCTTAACTATTCAGCCGTTTGTGTAAAAGATGATATACTCCACACAACTACCTCTCTGATAAGAGTATTTGTTCTCATGGTTATGTCCATATGGCTGTGGACATCCCTGGTTCTGCAAAAGTTTGAAATAACTATGCTCAATAGTCTCCTTGAAGCGACACTACTTCACTCTCACATAGGTGACTTATGTTGCTTGGCTCACCGAAGCACACAATGGTCATTAAAAGCATTTGCTTAGCCTAAACCATTTTTGTCATCGTTTACATCATAAGAACGAACTTGGGGATGAGTACCCCCACAATGACCGACGGGTCTATGTAGTTAGGTTATCCCTTTGAACTTAAATTTTGGGATCTCCAGTTAGCTAGGTACGGTTTTCCTTCACATAACGCATTTATTTTCCATGAGCTTTAGTCCCATTTCTATAAATGTTTTCTCAACTTGATCTCGGTTTAACCCTTTTGGTTAACGGATCCGGAATGTTATCCTTTGGTTTTACAAAATCAATAGAGATAATTCCATTTGAGATCAGTTGTCTAATGATATTGTGTCGACAACGCATATGTCTCGACTTACTATTATACATAAAGCTTTGTGCTCTACCAATTATTACTTGGTTATCACAATATATGTATATAGTGGGCACTAGCTTTGGTCATTCAAGAATATCCTTCAAGACATTCTAAAGTCACTTGACTTTTTCTCCTGACTAGTCTAAAGCTAAAAACTCAGATTCCATTATGGATCTGGTTATAAAGGTTTGTCTTGATAAATCTCATGACATAGCTCCTCTCTTCGATGTGAAACATATTCACTTGTACCTTTGAATATCAGATATCCTACTGGCATCAAAGAGTCCTTCTAAATAATAGGATTTTATGGAATAATGTCATTCATAATCTTGAGTATATTTGAGATATCTCAGTACACTCACAATCGCTTTCTAGAGGTTTGGCCCTGAATTGTTTGTGAATCTGCTTAAACTGCTCACATTAAAAGCAATATTTTTTTCTAGTACATTTTATTTAGACTGTCTATGACACTTGTATATTCTATTCGAACAAATTTTGGCTATTATTTATTGGAGTTCTGGCTATGCCGGAAACACCCTTGCTGCCAAACTTCTCTTGTCCACGTAGTGTGACTTCGTTAATATGAGACCTTCATGTCAGCGTTTAATTTGGATGCCCAAAGTCAAGTCTGTCAATTTTATATTTTCCATGTAAATTTTGAATTTGACATGCACACATTTTTCACACTCTTATTTTTCATCGTGACAATGTTTTAGTTTCAACCTTTTGTTGAACGTATGGACTGTTTTTCGTTGATAGTCTCCAAAGTTCGTTTGATTCAACTTGAATCAACTTTCCTAATTATATAGGAAATATATTTTCAAAGAATGAGTCATTCTTTGTTTTCATTATCACATTCTTGTGAATCTATTTATACACAAGAAATTGATATTCGTTACCATGTTCTACATAGTTAATGAAAATATAGTCCATTTATTTACTTCGGTAATGGAAACATTATCTTTATAAGATACCCCCACATTTTTATGTAGTTGTAGGAAGGTTTTATTTTCTTTCATAACTCATATGGTGTCTTGTCTCTTTTGTTTTGAGATACCTTATTTAAAGGTAATTAGTTGATAGAACAACTTCCCACAGATCAGGCACATTTTGAAGATCCAAATTCTTTTTAGAAGTTATCTTTAAAATTATTGTTCCCTTGGATGTTGCAACGTTACTCACATAGAGTTTCTCTTCAAATTAATGAATTTATCAACTTTGTGTTTCAACATCCTACTTATAGAGGGTAATTTCTATGTAGCATCTTTGCTTTTTTCCTTTCAAACAATTGTTTGCCATATCAATTGTTATGATAAGATATTGTTATAACATTGATCTCGTTTGGAAGTCTATAGTCTGAAGACTTGTTCTTTATCTCATGGCAACTGAAGCATTTTCTCATGAAATTTAGCTTATTGAACACATCATCTTTTGACGGACTGAAGTCCTTTTTGACTCCCACTACATTTGTCCTAGCAATATTTGTCTTACTAATGTTTGCCTTAGCAATGTTTGAAGATGGTAACAATATTTACCTTATCCTTTCTAATAATAAGAATGATCTTTCTTTTTTCAGATATTTGACCAAGTTTAGCATTGCCAAATATACAACATCTTTTGTTTCCGCGTTTTGAAAATTATTTCTAATGAATTTCATTGGTTTTCTTGTTGTGTGACATAGTCACAAACCAAAAACGAAATATTATGAATTTGTTCATCATCCGGAATTTAGTCAGAAACAAAATTCATAAACATAAACAAAATTTCTAACTTTTGTTTGTCGGGAGATCAAGTAAACTTGTTAAGACGGCAGAAATTAAATTCCCAAAAATAAATTTATTTACTATATTTCAGTTTATAAACCGATTTATTTCTAAATTAGAATCAGACTTGATTCTCAAGAAATATAAATTCACGATTTATTTCCTTTTGCAAAATTGAATCATTCTAGATTTCCACAAAAATAACCTTAACGATTTATTTTCCTTAACAAGTTAGAGTCAATGCAAGATTCTAACGTAGAAATAAATTCAATTATTTATTTCCTTTTGTTATATCTTATGTTAAACGACGAGATTAGTATCACTAAAACCCGAAACAGAGATATTAAAGCAACAAAAATCAAAAGAAATTGATCCTTTAATTTTAATTTGTTGATTTTTGTTTGGGGAAGATCATGTAAATCCGTTAAAACGACAGAAAATAATTTCCAAAACGAATTATTTATGAGATCTTTGTTTTCAATATAAATCTCGATTTTGCCTGAGAATCATGTTCGTCTCTTCAAACTTTCTTAAAGAGAATTATAAGTAAATCATAGTGTTTCCAAAAATACAAATAATTATTATTATTTAATAAGAATAAAAATATTCCTTTTTCATGTCATATATTATTTAGGAATATCTTAATAACACTCTAATTAATATTACCATACTATTATTATCAAAATAATATCATAATTTATGGTATTACCATGATACATGCACACATGTATTCATATAAACCATTAAAGGTTAAAAAATATTACCTTAATAAAACATTCCAAATTTAGAACTTGGTAAGTTAAAAATTTCCTTCCGTGATCCATCTCTCATTTGAAGATCATTTTATTTATATGGCAATCGACAACAAATCCCTTTCTTTTCATTATTTTAGTACAAGAAAAGAAACAAACCCGGAATCAATAATAATTCTAATAAATTGAAAAATTAATTTTGCTTATTTTCGATTTTGTTTTTCCATAAAATCTGTAACCTCGGTTACTTCTAATGACAATTTTTGTAGAGCTGATTTGTCTCGTTTATTTTTGAGATTTTAGCAAACTCGTTAATACGATAGGATTACTCCTGAAAACAAATTTATTTGCTTTTCTCACAATCATGATTATTTCGAATCGCCTTGTAGGAATCTGTTTTAAGATTGTTGGGCAAAACAAGGTTAATTCAAAATAAAATAAAATAATTAAATAAATAAATAAACGAAATACAATATTTAAAAGAATAGAACAGATACGAGATAAACCAAACGCGGATTGGTGAGGCATGCAACGCAGTTTGTAGCGAAATGTCTAAACTGTCAACGAGTTAAAACCGAGCACCGTGTATTGGTGGTCGGGAATGAAAACGGCTATCAACAACTTTGTAGCGAAATGTCTTTTTCAATCCACCATAGATCAGTTAAAATGTACAAGGATCTCAAGCCTTTGTATTGGTGGTCGGGAATGAAAACGGCTATCAACGACTTTGTAGCGAAATGTCTGAACTGTCAACGGGTTAAAACTGAGCACCGTGTCCCTACTAGTTTGCTCCAACCTCTTGAATTTCCACAGTGAAAATGGGAAATAATCACAATGGACTTCGTATCCGGTCTTCCTTGCTCCCCAAGAAAATGTGATGCTATTTGGGTAATCGTTGATAGATTCACCTAGTCTTCCCATTTGATTCCAATTCGTATGAATTATAGTCTGGAAATTCTGGCTAATCTTTACATTCAAGAAATCATCTGTTTGCATGGAGTTCTTATCTCAATTGTTTCCGATCGAGATCCCTGATTCACAGCTCGTTTTGGAGGACTCTTCAACGAGCTCTCGGCACAAAGTTGAACCTGAGCACGGCTTTCCATCCGCAAAGTGATGGACAATCAGAGCGAGTAATCCAAGTTCTTGAAGACATGCTCCGAGCATGTATCATCGACTTTAGAAAGAATTGGGAAAATCGTTACCGATAGTAGAATTCGCCTACAACAATAGCTTCCAATCTTCGATTCAAATGGCTCCTTTTGAAGCGTTGTATGGCAGAAGATGCCGAACTCCCCTCTGTTGGTCCGAACTTGGAGATAACAAAGTGTTAGGACCACAATTGCTTCGGGAAACCGAAGAACAAGTTCAGATCATTCACTCCCAATTGAAGCAAGCCTTTGATAGACAAAAGTCATACGATGATCTGAAGCGTAGGGATATCCTACATGAAATCGGAGACAAGGTGTTTCTTAAATTCTCCCCGTGGAAGAAAGTATTCAGATTCGGCAAAAGAGAAAAGCTAAGTCCTTGGTTTATCAGACCATTTGAAGTGATCGAAAGAATTGGTCCTGAGCTTATCGACTCGCACTTCCTCCCGAATTTGATAAGATACACAACGTCTTTCATGTCACGATGCTCAGACGCTATCAATCTGATCCGTCTTACATTCTTGAGCTTGAAGAAGTTGAGCTCAATCCTGATCTTTCATCCGAAGAACCTGTCCAAATTCTTGATCGGGAAGTCAAAAGACTTCGCAACAAGAATGTGCCCCTCATCAAAATTCTTTGGAGGAATCACAACGTCGAAGAAGCGAAGTGGGAACCTGAGGACACGATGAAGAAGCAATATCCTCATCTGTTCGATTCAAGTAAAATTCGAGGACGAATTTCTTTTAAGGGGGAGGAGTTGTAACATCCTAAAACACCCTAGTTAGAATTATAGGAAAATAACAAGGAAAGCGTAAACATTTTTATACTGGAGCTAAGTTACAATTAAAATGAACATAATATGGATGTATACTTATAAGTTTAGGGTGGTAATGGAAACTAACATGTAATATAGGTATGCCACATATATTAGATAATGGAAATTAAGTGATAAATGTACCTATATATATACATTCGGTGGATTATTAATGTAATCTAAGTGTACATATTAAAATATAATGGATTAATAATAGATTAATATATTATATTTATAAGAGTGGGCTGATAATTAAAGGATAAATATCCTTATAATGTATTAACCATAGTGGAATTTTACATGGTAAATGAACTTACCACGTGTCTCCACATTAGGTAACAACCGGCCACTAAGGCCTTGTAACCACATGTGTATTCCACCATCCAAACTTCATCTCCATCTTTCATTCTCCATTCCAGCGAAAACTAAGAACAAATAAAGAGAGGGAGAGAGAGAGAGAGATTTTGAAGAGCTAAGGGCTGGAAAAATAATAGGAATGCATGCATGTTTATCCTAAGTCCATGTAAGTGTATATGTGTTTACCCGATTGATGTTTTTGATTTAGGATTTGTTTTGATTGATTTCTTGTTAAATGGTTGCTGGAAAAAATGATGTTGAATGATTCAAAATGTTGTTATGTTGGGTTTACATTGGTATTGAACAAAATCTGGAAAAAAATGCTTGAATATAGTTTAGGGTTCAAATCTGCCTAGATTCGAATATATAGACTGCCCTGGATTAAACTACATTTTGAATATGTTAAAGGCAAAACTGGAAAATTTTCCATAGGAAAAAGTTGTATGAAATTGAATTTACTAAAGGATGGAGGTCTTGGAAACATGAAAATGTTATTGGGTTTGCTGGAAAATGAGTTAGAGCCAAATTGGTCCAATGTAGAAGTGAAACTGGAAATATGGGGATTAATTCGAATAATCTGAAAATTTAGGGACTGTTTTGATAGTTAATAAATTTTGAAAAATTTGTGATGAAACATGGGATGTGATTAATGATTGAAAATATATAAGTTTGTATTGAATTTTAGCTAAAATGATAGGTTGAAACATGTTAGAACACTTAGAACACTATTTTGGACCAATATGGAAAATGTGAAAATTAATGGACTGTTTTGCTTTGTTTTTGAACCTGTTGAAGCTTGAAAATGTTGAGTACATATGAGATATTTTGTGGTTAAAATGATAGAATTAAACTACTAATGCACCATATTTGAAATGTACACTAAAAGTGGTTAATTAACAAGTTGGCGGAATAAACCCCTTTAAATGCCTTGTTTTCCAACATTAAACTGTATTGATGTACGAATGGGAAAAATATGATCCATACATGTTTTTAAAGCTATGTAAATAAGCTTTCCAGAATGGTAAATAACTCCTAATTTGGAGTTGTGAGTAAAAAGTTATGGGCAGATTAGTGTAGGATGCTCAAACTGCCAATTTGGGGGCAGTTTCATATTGATTAAATGTTTGTGTTTGAATAAATGAATAAATGTGATTGAATTGAGTTCTAATGTGTTTCTTATGTGTTATTTGAATGGTCAAGATCAAGATTGTGAAGAAATCTTAGAATATTCAAGTGTTGAGCAATCAAATAAGAGGAGCAAAGGCATAGTGATCAAAGAATCAACCTAAGCTTTAGAGTATTGTGAGTGTAGTTGCTTTAGGGTTAGGATTAGCATCCTAACCAATGTTTTTTATGTTTATTTGATGGAATAATATGAAGCATGAAATGAATTTAATAAAAGTTTGGTAAACTTCAAATGTAAAGAAAGAGGGATTAAACGAAATGATCAATTGTTACATGATTGATGCTAGTTAAAGTTGTTAATGATCTATGTGATTTGCTATAAAGTATGAGCTACATGATATGAGCTTAAATATGAAACTTAGCTACTATTTTTATGATTTTATGATTGAAATGGTATTATATGCTTGCTTGAAATTTAATTGAACATGATCTTGAATGTTTATAATGCAAAGCTGACATGAACATGCTACTTGGCCTTGTAATGTGATTGTTAAACAATTGTTTGATCTTGTTGAAACATTAAAAGACATAATAAGTCCTTGTCTAACTAGTGGTCCTTAAGTAGAAGGGCATGTCTTAGAATTTGAGCTCTACTGATTTAAAGATGGTTAGTCACCTATTGATGCATTGGGCATCTACTGTTAAAAGTTACATGTTGAATGGTGTAATTAGATACCTTGATACATTGTGTATCTACTGATTTTTTGTGCTTTGAGCATCTACTGTTATTTGTTGGTGCTTGGTACCTATTGACTTGATTACCTAGTCCACTTAATGAACTTGTAATAAGACTATACATGATTGAATAAAACACGAAATGATATATGTTTATGTATTACATGAAATGATATGATTAAAATGAATGGTGAATCTATTAGAATGAAAAGAAAATGTGATTATTGATATGATATGATACTTGCTCTTTGGTTGAGTTGTACAATGTTGTGATTGATTGACATTGAACATGTATATGTGTATATGAATGAATAATATGATATGAATGGGACTAGCTAAGTCTTTTTTAGCATGATTTGGCCTAGCTAGATTGCTTTGTTTATCTAAGCCTAGTTAAGTAACCTTGGATACATGAAATAATACATTAAAAGATTCAATTAGTAAGTTTTAGGAACTGCCTTACTAAGTACATATTATACTTATCACTCTTCTGTTTCCTTCTTCCAAAATAAAAGATCTCTAATATCTGAAAGCACTTTATTTTGATATGGGAGCTATCACAAGCCAAGACTCAAGTATGGTATAAGCTTTTTTAGACTCCTAGATGGTGGCATAGTTATATGATTAGATTATGTCACATGAATTTTGGAAACTTTGGATATGTTAGTTTGTTTTGTAAATTATGACATGATGTTAAGGTTTGAACAAGATAATATGATGTTGTTTTGAAGTATATATACATAAGGATATGTTGAGTAAACTTGAAATGAATTTTAACATGTTATGTGTTGTTTGTATTGGTGCAATTCGAATGATATATGAGTATGAATGATATGTATAATGGAAGTAGGTGAAATGCATCTAGTATGTATCTTATTCAATTGTCTTGACTCGAATAGTGTGATGTAACGGATTGATACAAATGCTTGATTAGGTGAATTACATCTAGAGACTTTCTTTGGTTAAATGTTGCATTTGAAAGAAAGGTTATGTTTGATTTTGTATAAGTTTGGTTTACATGCTCACATGTTGGAACATGTATGAAAAAGGTAGACTGAATGTATACATGATTAAATGGATCTTAATGCCATGTTATTCAATGATTTGATTGTGTCTAAAATGAAAACCTATGAATATGTTGTTAGTATAGGAACCGAATGTATATAAACTGTTCTGAAATTGGTTCGATGTGTGTTGGTGAATAAGCTATTATAGGTTTTGTCTAAGTTTTATATTAATTCAAAAATGAATTAATTGAATATGTATATGTTTAAAGAATGATGGCCGAATGTGTTATGGGCTTTATATAGTTGGTTTTGAGTTATATATGATCAATTGTTTGGGTAATATTGTATGATAAAATGTGTACATGCCTTGTTAATATGATAGACGAATGTTATTCATGTATGAATTGTATTGGTTTGATTCCAATATGGATAACTGAAAGTGTATATATGTTATATGAAAGTTAAAGTTTAGTACAAGTATGTTAATTATTAGAAAAGTTTTTGTTGGCTCACATATATGTATAGATATTATATGGTTCATATGTTGTGCACTCTGATTGCCTGATTAATAGTTATATATTTGATGTTCTGATTACATGTTTACATGATTGAATGATATGTTATATGATCGATTCTATGTTTACATGTTCCTTTCGTTGTTTGTTTATGTGATCTGTTCCGATAACGCCTCTCGCTCCTAACCCGGACGTGGGGTGTTACATAAATTGGTATCCGAGCTTTAGGTTATTGGTCCTAAAGTCGTAAGAAACATGTCATGCATCATATAGGATTGCACTATGCCACCTAGGAGTCTTATATCGAACTGCTTGTAATTTCGCTCTCTAATTTCGATCTTTTCTGCATTATTAATAGAATGTTTGCGACTAATTTAGCCCGGGACAATGAAAGTCCCAATGGATCATCAAGTAACAATGAGGATAGTGTTAGAATGCAACCCCCATTCAACCTGAACCACCTCGAGAACAAGTCTTTCAACAACCAGAGAATCCGACACTTCAGTCAGCTCAACGGGAATGTCTCCTTAGTATGAAAGAGATGTTTGATCAATTAGTATTAAACATAAAACGAGAACAACCAGCCCCGGTTGTTGTTGCCCCACATCGAGCCCCGATCGATAAGCTCACACAACATCAATCTTTCATATTTAACGGCGCAAATGAGGAGAAGCCGGGAGAAGCTGAACATTGGCTCGAAAGAACGACTCAAATCTTGACTAAACAACTTCAGTGCTCGGACGAGCATAAACTTGAGTGCACAGGCGCGCTATTAGCCGACGAAGCTCTTAGCTAGTGGGAAACTGCGATCCTGACCGCTCCTGCCGAGTCAGTCACATGGAAATTCTTTATCGAGGAGTTCAAGAAAAGGTACATCAGCGAACAGTACCTAACTGATCGCAGAAAGAAGTTCTTGTATCTGAAGCAGGCTAATCGGCCGATTGAACAATACGTCGCAGATTTCTGCAAATACTGCAAATATGACTCGGAATACATCAAAACCGAGAAAGAGAAGTGCAAAATGTTCGTTGATGGTCTGAGCGATGAATTTAGTCTGGTGTTTACCGCCCTCGGTATTACAGATTTCCAAACTCTTGTGAATCGAGCTATCGCCACCGAATCCAAAATGAGAACCGCAGAAAAACGGAAGAGCGGTTATCGGGCTAATAAGAAAAGAAAGAATGATTGCAATTTGAAAAACATTTAAAATTCAAGAAAAAATCTAAAAAATATTTAAATGTGTAGAAAAATTAAAATTATATATAAAATTATAAAAAAAATTACTTAAAATTGAAAAATATAAAAATAATTGTAGTACTTATTAATATATATAATGAAATAATATTTAAAAATTATATATTTTTTAAATATATTTTTAATTATAAAACCCAAAATTTCAACAACAAAAAATTAAAATGCCCAAAATTTTCAAATCCCTAACCCTACATTCTCAAATCCTCAAATCAATTTAATCGACGGTGGAAGTTGTTGGTACTGTGGCAAACGACGGTGCTGGTGAGAAGAAATATTGAGGGAGAACGGGTTGGGCGATGCAAAGGGTGTCAAACGGTGAGAACGGGTACAAGGACGACGAAGATAGGAGGTGTTTTCTTGCGACAAGGAGTGATCGGTGGTTAAATCGGTGTTAATGCTTGATTTAGGGATTTATGGAATTTTTTTGAAGAAATGAAACTTTGAGATTTTTTGGAAAAAAAAATATTATTTTATGTTTTTATAAAAAAATTTAAAGGAAATAAGAATAAAATAAATTGATTTGATTTTTTTTATTTTTAATTTTTACAATTTTATGAATTTTTTATAACTTTTTTGATTTTTTAAGAATTTTTTCATAATTTTGTAGACTTTTTTTAGATTTTTTTAAAATCGATTTTGACGATGTGTCACATTCAGAGTGTGCCATGTGTCCTTCTATCTTTGACAGATAGAGGGCATTGACAGTCAACGTAACGGAAGGGCTAAATTGGGTGTAATTTGAATTTTAAGGGCTAAATTAAATATAAAAAAATCATAAGTGCTTAATTAATTTTTTTCGAGGGCCAATTTGACCTTTAAACCAAAATTAAATGACACTGAAACAATTTTACTGGTTTTATCTGAACAAAAACTATTTTGATAGTTGAGTGAATTTATTGATAAAATTAGATCTTATAATTGAGTGATCATTTGTTATTGGTTGAAAAATAGTATTTGGAGCCCACATTTTTGGGTTATGTGATCTCTATCATGAAAAAAAACACCCCTCTCGCATTTTTCTATTAAAGAAAATTCATTTATTCAAAATAAAGAACACGGAACATGCTAAGGTGCGGCACTTTAGGACGCGACTAGAATACGGCCTTACATAAGTTTTTACTATTTTGGTAAGAATTTATATAAGGTCGGATAATAATTTAAGTAAAACTGGAATTCTTATTAACTGAGTAAGAATTTGTGTAAATTACGCTTTAGGTAAAAATTTGTATAACCGAGTAAAAATCTATGTAAGACCGCTTTATTTTAGTCGCACCTTAAGAGTGCCTCACGACAAAACTTTTCATAGAACACGGGCATACAATGGCAAAAAAAGAAACATGGCAGGCAAACCAAGCAAAGATAAGAGTATAATAAAAACCCTAAACAACAAACATAAGATATCAAAGAAATTTGTCAACATTGGAGTAAATCTCTCCTCCTCTGAGGACCTAAGTTTAATATTCAGTAAAAGTATTTCTCTCTCTTTTTCTCCTAGATTTTAAGCATTATTAAAAAATATTAAAAGAGTGGGAGTAGCATCGTCTGTCTAAACCAACAAGAAATCCATCAAACAGGACTTGAATATAATTTTAAACTGAGTAAACTACATAAATGACCACTATATTATTGGAAAAGTCGCAATTTGACTATTTTACTTTTTTCGAAGCAATTAAACCACCATACTATTAAATTGGATGCAATTTGACCACCAGCCGTTAGAGGTTAACGGAAGGGTGACGTAGCAGTTAAAAAATAAGGATATAATTACACATTTAGCCCCCGTTACTTATACACTCTATTAATTTGATCCTAATTTTAATTTAATATAATAAATAAATTATTTAATTATCTTTTTGGCCCAGAGACATGTATTTTCTTGCATCCTCGTCTTTTCTTTTTTCTTTTTCCTATATCTTTGTCTCTCTCTCACTTACGATACTCAACAAAAACTGGAGATCTTGAAGGTGGGTTTTGAGTCTCCATTTTGGTCCCCGTTTTGAGTCTCCCTCTCTATTTTTTCCCGACCATTCACAAGGATCTCAATCAGATTTTGGGTTACCATCCCTGATTCTTCTCCTTGTGTTTGTGATCTTGAAGGTGGTGCCCGGAAGTTGCGGTGGTTTCTTCTTTGTTCCTTGTCAAGTCTCTCTGAAGTTTCTCTACCATTTTTGTGCTATTTTATGGAAGACATGGGGAATTTAAACATCATAAAGGGTGCAGTCATTGTGGAAAGTCTCGACATGGATTCCTCGGAGCTGGACGCCGCTATTAAATCGTTCTCCCTAGTAGGTAAGGTGGTCTCAGACAGAAACATTAAATTTTCTACTATGTGCGTCATTTTGAACCATGCTTGGCCGATAAAAGAGGAATTTGAAAGCCATGATTTGGGGAAAAGCTATGCTCTGTTTGTTTTTAAATCTAAAAAAGAAAAGTTAGATGTTTTGAATCAAAGCCCATGGTCTGTTCAAGATAAGCACATTGTTCTGAAAGATTGACCATTTGGGGCAACTATGGAAGAAATTGAGTTTTCTATCTCAGAATTTTGGGTCCAATTTTATAATCTGCCTTTTTCCTTGATTAACAAGACTAATGCTGCAAAAATAGGAAGTACCTTCCCAGGATTTCTGGATTCCAACATCAATGATAGTGAAACTGTTAAGTGGGATGGTTTCCTCAAGATCAAAGTAGCCATGCGGGTTGAAGACCCTTTTAAAACTGGTTTCAAGCTTAAAAGAGGTGAAAGGGATACTATCTCCGTCAGATTCAAATACGAAATATTACCTGAATTTTGCTACTCTTGCGGCCGTCTCGGCCATCCTGCTCGTGAATGCAGGTTCAAAGAGGATAAGTTTATACGAGCTGGCACCTATGGACCATGGCTGAGAGCTCCACCAGTCAGGAAACAACAGCATGGTTTTACTTCTTATGTTAAGAAATTACCCTCTGGCTCTCCCCTGGTTCTGAGACAGGAAAGGGAACAGCGCGTGGATAATACTCTTGTTATTGCGGGTGAGGAGGGCCCTTGTCAACCTACCGAAATCCCTAATTTTTTGAATAATAATATCTCAAAGAATACGAGGATCAAGGAAAAGCAAGTCTCCATCCCTCGATCTCCTCAGTCCTTTGTCACGACAAATATTAATGTTTCTTGTCTTTTGCCTAAAACTTTTATTCAAACTGTCTCTTTCGACCAGTTAGCCATTGAAGCAACCCCTGAAGCTTGCCTATCTCTAAAGGTCAACCAATTTTCTCTTTTTCCCTCTATGGAATCAAAGAACATGTTACTCTTTTTATCCAACTGGAACTCTTTTGCTATCTCTTGTCCTCTCTCTGTTCAGCTGGCCATTGAAGCAACCCCTTGAAGCTTGCGTCTCTCTTGTTATTTCTTGTCTTTTATCCAACGTGATCTTGAGCTGAATTTTCAGCTCCATCCTGCAAAAAAAAAGAGAATTGAGAAATCGAATTCTCAATGAAGTGTATGAGTCGGCACTGGGGGTCTGGAACTCAAGAGGTTGCGAATTGATCGAAGATGAGGAAGTTCTTAATCTTGTCTTTTCCTGTTAATTTTATCAAGAAGATGATCGATTGATCAAGAAGAAGGGCAAAACCCTAGAAGGTAGAATTGGGGATTTTGGTTTACAGGTTAGATCGGGGAGAAGAGAGAGAAACAAAATGTAAAGAAGTTTTTATTGTATTCGAATGAATTACAAAAAGAATAAACCATGTGCTGATTTATAACATTCAAGAATTTACATCTTTAACCCCAGAAATAAAGCTAACTAACTCCTAACTCCTAACAACTAACCCTTAACTGATTTCTCTAATATTTCCCCAGGTTCGTCAGAAGGCCCTTCACAAATCATATCTAATATCGAAAAACGGCTCAAAGGAAAATCTTGTGGATTCAAAAGGTTGAGTGGAATTAAAAGAGCCGCTAGAGAAAAACAATTCCTAGAAGAGGATCGTACTTCACATGAAGAAGTTGGCATCATTGAGTTTGGCCGAGACCCTTTCGGCAAACGTGTCTCTTCAATCCCCACTTTTGAATCCTCCAACTCGATCTATCTTAAGGAATTGGATGAAGTTCAAAGCTTGGAAGATGCAAAGTTCAACTTGTTCGCGGATGTCATTCTCAAATGTTATCCGCATGATCCATGATCGCCCTTCGATCAGATGCCGACGATTTATGGAAGGATAGTACGGTGGCTGGTGATCTTCTGTTTCCTTCCTACTCTCCACAGGCTCTTTTCCACTCAACTTTTGCTTGGTCTATGCTCTTTATCCAAGGGTTTTCAATGATCTTGCTCAATGTGTGGAGATCCTGTGTGTTCATGGTTCTCAACTATGGCTTGGTTGCTGGATTTTGGATCTCAAGGTTTGCTTTTCCCATCCGATGTGTTGCCCTTATGACTAGGTCCCTATATTCTCTTTATGGGAGACCCATCTCTGACCCTGGAGCTCTCTAAGACGTAATCCGATGATCAAGATGCGGTTTAGTGTTCCTTTGATCCTTTGGATCTTGTTTCTGTTTCGACCTTTGTTTGTTTGGATTGGCCTTTATTTTGCTGTCTTGATGTTATCTTTGATGTCCCTGTTTGTTCTGGTTTTTTCGTTTGTTTTTGCTGCTGGTTTTTCCAACTTTAAAAAAAAAAAAAAACAACTTTTAAATTAAAACATGATTGCGGTGCTAATAAGTGAAGATTGACAAAGTCAAAGAGACTCAAAACGGGGCAAAGGAAGCTTCCTCCGAGGGTGGCGGCCCCGGATTAAGGTAATGCTCTCTCTCTCTTTTTCATTTTGACAGTAATGTCCCTGTGTTGCTTACACCGGATGATTGCATAAGCTGAGCCAACGAGGGACGGCCACGTCATGAGCTTGTGCTCACTGCTCAATTCAATTTTCCTTTGCCTTTTCTTTTTATATATAAACTCGAGGAGGATCAACATTGTTAAGTGTGGTTAGAAACACAACCCCTCACATATAAATACTGCAGACTGCAGTGAGTGAGCAAATTCGTCGTTTCAGCTTTCAAGGTTAGGTTTCTTCTTCCTTATCTTTCTTTCATCTCCAATTCTCCATTGTTTTCAAGTTTTTGTATGATGCAAATGATCTAGATTACCAAACTTCTTTGACCCTCTTATGCTCTGCTCCTTTCTTTCTTTCCCCTCTGTTTCCTTACTTGCATTTCTTGGAAACTGTGTGTTCTCTTTTGTCAAACAGGTTCAGCGCTGGGTAATGTTTAAGCTCTTCAAATTCTGCTCTACTCTCTTTTCCTTTTTTAACTTCTATTTGTTTCATAAAGTAAAATCCACTCCCAGCATTAACCATTTACAAAATTCATACAACTCATATTTTATATAATAAAGGTCTTTCTTGTCATCATAAAACTTAGTGTAAACTTCTTCTAAATTATTATTCCGATTCTATTTTGATCACTAAATTATAAATTTTGTCAATTAGACAACTAAATTATTAAAATAATTAAATTAACATTATGATTAATTTGATAAAATGTGTAAGTAACAAGGACTAAATCTGTAATTATAATTTTTTTAATTGATTGAATCGTTTTATTTGTTTAGTGGTCAAAATAGAAGTAGACAATAATTTAGTGACCTTAGATGTAATTTTGCCTAAAACTGATAAAAATATTTCTATTATTATTTTATATGAGTCTGAATCTCTATATATTTTGTAAAGGGTAAACTACACAGTTGACCACCGAACTATGGGGTTGGTGTCAAAATGACCACTATATTATTTTTCAATTCAAAATGACCACACAACTATTTAAATGGTGCCACGTTAGCCACACGCCGTTAAAAAAAACAAAAAAGTTAACGGAACTGTTAAAAAATTGGTATAATTACACATTTGGTCCTTTATATTTATACAATATATCAATTTAGTCCTAATTTTAATCTAATAAAATAAATTAATTATTCAATAAGACGGTGGTGACACGTGTCACACCCAATTGGAGGTGGAAAAATAAGAGCAACAAATCTGCCCCCATCAAGATTCGAACCGAAGACCTTGGGGAACCAAAGTCTTGTGCTTGCCACTGAACCAAACGCTCTTTCGTGTTATAAGGTACACCAATTAATATATGTCTTAATGATTTTAATGCCCAGAAAAACTAAAGTGTTGAAAATGCAATTGGATGGATTCGAACCAAGGACCTTGTGATCCAAAGTGTATGTGCTTGCCACTGCACCAAGTGTATACCTTGTGATATAAAGTACAACATTTAATATATGTCTTATATAGATTTTAATGCTTGGAAAAAGGAAGGAAATTTGGTTTTAGGAAACTCGAATATAATATTTTTATGATGCATAAAAACATCTAACCCAATTAAATAAATCTAATAATTAAATTAAATTAAATTTAAGAATATTTTGTATATATTTTAAACTATAGTTAGTGCACGATTTAAAATAAAAAAATTTAATATTATTATTTTAATATAAAAATCATTTTAAAATTTTTATATTTTAAACTAAATTTAATATATTTTTCAATTCCAGATTTATTTTTATAATTTCACGTATATAATCATTGAATTGATTTTTTAACTTCATTAATAATTTTAATGTTTATTAAAAAAATTAATTAAATTATTATATATAATTATATTAAAAAATTAAAAAATATATATTAAATTCATTTAGCGAATTCAAACTCACAAAAATAATTTAATATTGTTAACTTTAATTTAATTATTAGATTTATTTAATTGGGTTAGATGTTTTTATGCATCATAAAAATATTATATTCGAGTTTCCTAAAACCAAATTTTCTTCCTTTTTCCAAGCATTAAAATCTATATAACACATATATTAAATGTTGTATTTTATATCACAAGGTATGTACTTGGTCTAGTGGCAAGCACATACACTTTGGACCACAAGGTCCTTGGTTTGAATCCATTCAATTGCATTTTCAACACTTTAGTTTTTCTGGGCATTAAAATCATTAAGACATATATTAATCGGTGTACCTTATAGCACTAAAGGGCGTTTGGTTCACTGGCAAGCACAAGACTTTGGTTCTCCAAGGTCTTGGGTTCGAATCTTGATGTGGGCAAGTTTGTTGCTTTTATTTTTCCACTCCAATTGGTGGTGACACGTGTCACCGTCTTATTGAATAATTAATTTATTTTATTAGATTAAAATTAGGACTAAATTGATATATTGTATAAATATAAAGGACCAAATGTGTAATTATATCATTTTTTTAACAGTTCCGTTTAATTTTTTGTTTTTTTAACGGCGTGTGGCTAACGTGGCACCATTTAAATAGTTGTGTGGTCATTTTGAGTCGAAAAATAATATAGTGGTCATTTTTGACACCAACCCCATAGTTCGGTGGTTAACTGTGTAGTTTACCCTTTTATAAATTGTTTAGAACTAAGATATCACATCTAATCATGCCACCAAAACCCGGTTACTATTACACTGTGCTACTTCTTATTAATAACTACTGTTTTATTCCCAATTTTTCTTGACTATATTTTATTATATTGAGCTTGTCGGTCCACATATGCATGTAAACTAACCATAAATGAAATTTTTTATATAATTAAAGCCAACAATCTCCAAAATAGGTTGTCAAATTTTTCAGTTGATACTTGATGCATTCCTTTTTCTTTAGAATGTGGGTTTAAAATTTAATAGGTGTAAGATTTTCTTTTCTATCTCTTAAATAAAAATTATTCAAAAAAAAAAAAACCAATCAAATAGGACTATTTGGAATGTAACGAATTCTTCGTTTTGATGCCTATAATGTATGCTTTGTTTTTTTTTAATAATGCATTCAAATGAAATATAATATTCCCCACTTGAGTTAGTTTGATTGACATTATCGTTGATAATACATAAGAAGATATAAGACTAAGCATGTTTAATATCTTATGATTTATGAATTTGTTATATAGACATCAAATCATATTATATATATATATATATATATATATATATATATTAAAAAATGAAGTATAATATTTTTTTGAATAGTTTCTACTTAAGAAAAGAAAGAAGGAGAATTTTGCTACTACTGAGTCTTAAACCCACAACTTAGAAGAAGTGAGGGTGTCAACTGAAAGCTTTAACAACTTACTCTAAAAGTTGTTGATAGACATAATATTTTTCTAAAACCAATAACTCGCATAAAATATATATTATATGGATTAATCTTTCAAATTATCAATTACATTTATATTTATGTAACAAAAGTATTATGCCAACTAATTACTTATTAAATCTCATAATTAACTACAATGTTAAAAAAATCAGCTGTCAGTTGACACCTGATTTTTTTAAGGAACAATTATAAATTGTATATAAACAATAGAAGTATTGAGAATAAAATTAACATCATTTTTTGTTTAATCGTTGGTATTCAACTCATAGATATTATTAATTATTTGACAATGCACATACACCTTGTATACAACGCGATTTGAACTTGTATTTCCTCGAATAAATATAATTTGTTTTTCTACTGGGACACTTGTTGGTTCAATCATATTAAATTTTCTTTTACTTATTATTGAACTTTAAAGATTTTGGTTTCCTAATATGAGTGATTTTTGTTTAAGATTCAAATTTTCTTGCAAAAATCTACTATGAGATTATGACATCTAATTAAAAATAATTATTAGTATTTTAATTTTAAAAATAATGTATATTAAATATAAATTAAAATTAAGTGTTTTATCTTAGATGTGATAAAAGACAAAAAGATACGGCAATGTTTGGTAAACAACAATTTGAGCCAAAATTAAAGGTTTAAATTAAAACTAGAGCCAGTTTGGCACGACTTTTAAAAAATACTTTTAAAAGCGCCGTCAGAAAGTGATTTTAAAAGTGATTTTGAAAAGTTAATAGTAAGATTTTAGTGTTTGACATTACTGTCAAAAAATACTTTAGAAAAGATAAAATGTCCATTTTAGATATTATATTGTAAAGTAAAAATAAATGAATGTAAATAATGTTTAAATTAATTATCATAAAATTTATTAATATAATTATATATGAAAATCGACTTAAATAATAAAAATATAAAAACCATGACAATTCATTAGTAATTTTTTATATATAAAATATAAACTTTAAATATTTCTAAATAATTAATATAAAAATTAAGCCTCTAAAATTTAAACTATACATTTTTTATATTATTGTAACATAACTAAATATTAGTTTAATATAATAATTATTATCATATTTAATATTAATTTAATATATTAGTATTAATATTAGTGTTAATAATTAAGGGTAAAAAAATAATTTCACACCTAAAAGTGACTTTCTACTCCAAAAGCTAGAAATTTTAGCTTTTGAGGTTAGATTTTTACACCAATTTAAAAGTGTTTGGCGTAGTTTATGGGTGAAAAATAATTTTTTTAAAACAAAAGCTCTTTTTTAAGTCATACCAAAAGGACCCTTAGAAGTTTGACCGGTTAAATTTGTTAATTTAGATGTTTGGTGAATTTTGTTTGCAAATTGAGTGAATTTTGTTTAAGATTTAATTTTTTTTTTTGCAAAAATCTAATACGATTATGTCATCTAATTAAAAATTTTCATTTTAAAAATAAGGTATACTAAATATAAATTAAAATTAAGTATTTTATTTTAGATGTGATAAAAAACATAAAGATGTAGGTAATTGTCTTATTATATATGGGTGGAAGAATGTTTTGTAGGATGAGCGCACAAATGATTCACAGCAGGTTGTCCTAAAAACGATGCAATCAAATTCAAATACTACAATTAGGCTCTGTTTTACGTAAAATCTAAGTACAACTAGAATCCGCTAGACTATTCTAGAATTAACCAAGCCCTCATTTTCGGATAAAGTCTTCTCCCCTTTTTCAGTATTTTCACTTATGCTTCAATATTAAAAAATACAATTAAATTAAATTTTAAGCTCTAATTCTAAATTTTAAATCCTAAATCATACACTCTATATCTTAAAAATACACCCTAACCCTAAACTTTACTCTAAAACTCTAAATTTTAAACCATAAAATTAATTTTGAGTATGAGGGCATAAGTAAAAATACGAAAAGAGGATTTCCATCCCTCATTTTCAAGACTTATGACTTGGTCCTTAAACACTTTGTGCTGAAATAATAAGTCTTTTCTCCTTGGAAAACAGACAAAAGTAAAGCCAACTAGGATAACATGAGTTAGTTTCATCCAACAACAAAATTCCACGTGCTTCCAATTAGGGATGGACTTAGAAGGGACGATCGCCCTCTAAAAATTTAAAATTCTTATATGATTTAGAAAATTTTTTAAATTTTTTATGTATTTCTTACTAAAAATTTATTTTCGCACCTTAAACTTTTATAAGTTTGGCTCTATAAAACTTTATAGATTCACCTTCTTTAACATAAAGTTTTGCGCCCGTCCTGCTTTTAACGGGTTACTTAAGTTTGTGTTTATCTTAAAAATATGTGTTTGTTGTCCAAGGCGTTTACGTTGTTGGGCAGTGGATGGATGTTAAATACTAGTATTTGTAGAGAGTGGGATTAAGGAAACCGAAGCCAAGGCAGGCGGGCGCTCACTCTGTTCCCGGTTGCACGTCTTGAAAGCTGGTAAATGGATTTTTTTTTTTAATTTCTTCTTCTTTCTTTAGTATTCATCAGATCTTTCACCGGATATGTACATGTATAATATGTACACGTAAAATCAGCTTAAATGTTAGAAACCTGTTAAGAACCCTCTGTTTGGTTGGTCGGAAAAGAGAAACAAAAGCAAAACATAGTATTAAATTGTAGTTGTGGTCGACCGGTCGTGGTTGCAGATGCGGCGGTAACGTCGCCGTTGCGAACGTTACGTTATAATTTTTCTCTAGAACCTTCAAAACCGTTACGTTACAATATGGCCGTTACATGCGCTGCGGTCGCAATTTAATTCTATGAGCAAAAGTGAAGAGACTTTTTTTTGGTGATTTTGTTAGCGGCCTAAGTTGAATAGAAATCATCTGTCTCTTTTCAGTGCCCTTATTTATGCTCCACACTAAAATATGGGTTTAGAGTTTATGATTTAGGGTTTGTGGTTTAAGGAATTTAGGGGAAGGTATATTTTTAGGGTATAGAGTGTAGGGTTCAGGATATAGAATTTAAGGTTAGGGCTTAAAATTTAATTTTTTAATATTTTTAGTGTTTAGACATAAAAAAGAGCACCGAGAAAAGGTAAAGGATTTTTTATCCGATTAAGTTAATGTCAACCAAAGTCACTTGAAAGGGAAGCTAACAAATACTTTTTTTCGGCTTTATTCCCCTCTTCACTTTCTTGAAAAACCAAACGGAAAGGAAGTAACCGTCATAGGGTGAAGCTGGTCGTTTTGTTTGCTAGAATTCTTTTGGTGTATGAGATAGCTATCCAGCAACTCAAGGCCACTGTAAAGCGAGGTGTGCTACTGCTTCTCTCCGTAGTGTCCTTAAAGAACAGAGAAATATTTGCTCGTCTTGTTTGACTGTGTTAACTGTGACAGTTTTCTTTCCGTAGTTATTCAAGGTTTGGTTCCATTGCCACCTTGGAGTTGAAAAGGAACATGTAATTTGAGTGGTCACTTGGTCTTGGTCTATTCAGGGGTGTTGGTTGTTAATCAAGTAAAGGGATAAATTTGTCTGATGCTGCATGATTCTATATGTGCATAAATTGGTCTTGGTCTTGGCCTTCCTTTTATAGCTGCACGCCTGCACCAGATATAAACTATTTGGTGATGTGGGTTTCTTTTCTTTGAAATCAGATCAGCATGGCCAGTCGGGCAACTTCCCCACCTGCAAATATCGGTTTCAGCTGCACCAATGAGGAGCTCTTTATCGGCCTTGACAAATTCACTAATGGATCTCCTCTACCAAGCAATGTCATTAGTGATGTAAATCCTTACAAATATGAGCCCCAAAACTTACCAGGTAAGAGCTAAAAGGATATTTCAAATACATATATATATTTAAAGGATCAGTCTCATCTTAATTAATGCATGCAGATGATTTTTGGTTCTTGAGTAGCTCAAAGGATCACACTGATATCGAACATGGCCTCTGGAAGACCAGAGAGGAGGCCCTTCAAGTCTTCTCAAACTCTGATATTATTGGTTGGAGAACCACTCTTGAATACTACATTGGTCAAGTCCCTTACGAGCGTAAGACTAACTGGGTGATGCAAGTTTTCAGCACTACTCAGAAGAGACTGTGTGATGAAAATGCCAAAAAGGTACTCTACTCAAACCAAAAGACACTTTAACTCGTTTCTTCTATTTCAGTTATCAACTCAACCTGCCAATCATTAGTCGGTTTGGTTGCCTGATATGCAGGAATCCATCTGCCTCTCTAGAGTTTTTCTTGTTCCCGGCAATGAGATGCAGCGGAATGTATCTAGTGCTCCAATCGACACTGAAAATCTTTTACCAGATGCTAACTGCAGTGCAACAATAGGTTCCTCGAGCAACCCTCAGGTATCTCAGTATCTGCATGTTTACTTTTCTTTGGTCAGTTTGAACGATTGATTTCATTTTCTTTCAAGTTGATGGATTTTTACACCAAACTATCAGCTTGGACATTTTGCTTTGACATTGAAATTATTGCAGTCGCCTAAAATATCAGCAAGGTGCCCCTAGGATATGAAACATCTGATTTGATCAGGGTTTAGGACTATCCTTCTTTATAGTTTGGCTATACTTATACTCTAGTTGGTCACAATTAGGGGTGTTCGCGGTTAACCAAAATACAATAACGGTTAACCTATAAGTTATGTTCTTAGTACAAAATTTATATGTTCTTAATGTAATTAGAGGGAAAATACATAGAGAATGTGTCTAAGAATGCATAGAAAATTAAGGACTCATTCTTAATGGTTAACCAACGGTTAACCATGAACACCCCTAGTCACAATGCAAATACTTGTGCTACAGTTAAGAAAACCAGACTGGATGGTTTTTCCAATCCATTGATTTGAGTACTCCTAGGATGTCTTCCAAGATTGATAAGACGCCAGTAGACAAACATCTTTCAATAATTAAATTTTGTTGTTGTTTTGTTTGTCTATTTGAGGTGTAGCAATAATTTGTAGGTGAACAAGCATGATGAGGCAGAAGTATTGGGAGTTGCACAGAGACTACCGGAGCCGGAGCATCAAGGAGAAAACATCGTTGAAATGGATATTTTCAATTCCTTTTCAGGAGGTGACTTTCTGGAATTGAAGGATCTTGACAACCCGGCATCTTCTTCAAGTTCAGACAATTCAAGCGCTGCGAGCATTTCCTCAGATGAATGTTTCGATTCAATGGCTTTCTTGCAAGACCTCGATCGGGACCAAGTTTTGGAACACAATGACACAGGTAAAAAGCTTAATGTCTCTGCATCCAACAGAGTGGAAGAGGTGGTTATAGTTCCAGCCACTTTAGGCATGTCAACTTTCTGATTTCCTCCATTCATTCTGCTTTGTATCATATTATCTTACAATCAGACATGCTGAATACTTATGACCAAATTTTCTCAATATCCCAAGGAAATGGAACATCATTAAAATAATTTTTTTCGTAACAAATATAATTAGCTCTTGCTTGTTTGCTGTTTGTTATAATGTGTGTATGTATCTTTGATTTCTTAACAGGATCTCTAGTTAGTATTGAGGGCAGCAATTCAGCTTATGGGAGTAGAAACCTTAACAACAAGGTCACAAAATGTGCCAATGAGAATCAAAGGGGTGAAGGTCCGTCGTCGTCATCAGGCAATGGCTTTATGGCAACAGGAGGTAGAAGGAAGAGGGATGGTTTTGGTAGAATGAAAGAACTTCAAAAGAAGTATTTATGCTTCATGCCATTTTAGATATAATTCATTCTTCACAGCTATGACAAGGGCGGATCCATGTATAACGTAGGTGGGCTCGTGCTCACCCTAAACTTTTCAAAGTTTACATATTTATTTTCAACTTTTTAAATTTTTATAAATTAGTCTTTAAATTTTGTAAAATAAAGCTAGTGCCCACCTTGAATTTTCGAATTTTTTTTGTACCTACCCTCAAATATATTTCTGAATCCGCCACTAAATTGACATAGTTTGTAAGATAGTAAATTAGTAGCACATGATTTGGTAGATAAACTATCTCACCTAGCATATTTGTCTTCAGATTGACTGCTGTGTTATAACCTGCTTCAAAGTCAGGGCTATAAGGCAAATGAATGAAATTCTTTGTTGTTGTTTTTTTTTTTTTACATCCAATAACTCGGACAAATAATCTAGAATAATTCGAAACCGAGTGTCAAACTGAAGTAACAAAACATGAAACAATTTGACCCAAAAACTCAAATGGTCTAAACCCATAATATCTATAACGGATGAAAATCTTCTACATTTTTCGGTGCCCCTATTTATACCCCACACTCAAAATTAAGTTTAGGGTTTAGAATTTTAGATTAGGAGTTAGGGGTTAGGGTTTAGAAAATTTAGGGTAGGGTGTATTTTTTAGGGTATATGACGTAGAGTTTAGGATTTAGAATTTAAAGTTAGGGCATAGAATTTAATTTTGTTGTGTTTTTTAATGTTGGGGCATAAATAGGGGCACCGAAAAGGGGTTGAGAATTTTTCTCCATCTATAACACTAGTGCTGAGCAATAGGTGTTCATATCCGGGTACCCGGAATTTTCGGGTACCTAAAAGTCGGCCCGTGACCCGGCCCATAAAAACCGGGTACCCGATTTACGGGTACCCGAATTTGTACCCGTAAAATCGGGTACCGGGTACCCGGTTTACTTTTTTTATATTTTTTAAAATCTATTTTTTAAAAAAATACATGAGAAACACATAAAATTTCATGATATATATTTCAAACACAAAAATAATTGATTTGAGGTTAGTTTTAAAAGAGAAATATTTGGAGATATATATATATATATATGTATGTATGTATGTATGTATGTATGTATGTATGTATGTATGTATGTATGTATATTAAAGTTTATCGACAAAAGAATGTATTAAAAATATTAATTTCGATCATATTTTTTCTTTCGACTCTCGTATTGATAAACTAATATAAATATTTTTAAAATTTTGTAAACTTAAAAGTATATAATACAAGTATAAAAAGAACTTAGGGATTTAAAATTAATTTTAAGAAAAACTAATAAGAAACATAAAATAAAAATAAAATTTAAATTTAAATATAAAATATATAAATATTAAAATTAGCGGATCGGGTCGGGTACCCGGTTATAAAAAAAATTCGGCCCTGACCCGGCATAAATGCCCGAAAAAATTACGGGTCGGGTACCCGGCCCAAAAAATTCGGATACTTTAATATAAATACCCGGTAAATTTTAATTAGATAGACAGGTCGGCGGGTCGAGTAGTTCGGGCCGGGTATTTTTGAACACCCCTACTGAGCATTGGCTAATTATGTTTCAAAGCTTTACCCTAAACAATCCCAATAAACAGCAGCCTACCGACAAATTTAAAAAGGAATCTAGTTGTAATGAACCGAGATAAGAATTAAGAATTTTAGGAGAAACGGAATAGAGTACAAAGGAGAAATGATAATAAGATGAGAAATTTAAGATGTTTTCATTGATGATTTGCAGGATGAGTCTACACAACGTTAAACAACGTTAAACACCATTAAATTGATTAATAAAGATTAAAAATCTCAAAAACCCAACATATAATTATAAATTATTTAAAATAAAATTTTAATTAAATTATTTTTAATAAATATTTTATTTTTAAAAAAAAATTCAAATAATTAGATCAAATACCAACCATAGTCAATTTCTTAAATTTTTTAACAAGTTAAAACCCTCATAAACTTGCCATTATTCTTCTCCATAAATCCGGTGAGGGATATCTGAATTTGCTTGCCATTAACTTCCTGCATCGAGGTAAAAACGATGTGAACTATAAAGCACACTGCATCAATATCGTATTACCAATTGCTAAGCAGGAAGCTGTGAGAATAAAGATACAGCAACAACTTCAAAGAAAATATTTAATGGGTGAATCCCCTGCACTCAAGGATTCACCGTGATTGAAATTGATTTCATTTAGGCGAAATTCACCACATTCAAACTTTTTAAGTTTGGCGAAATTATGATTTTATTTACGTTATGCAAATCTTTTAATTTAGGGTTTTAAATTAGGAAAAAATAATTAGGTTTTTTAATTTAGAGATTGACTATGTTAATATTTGATCTAATTATTTAAAAAAATTAAAAAGTAGTATAATATATATGAAAAATTATTTAATTGAAATTTTATTTTAAATAATTTATAGTTGTATTTTGAGTGCTTGAAATTTTTAATCTTTATTAATTAATTTAATGGTGTTCAACGGTGTTCAACATTAGTGGTGTTCAGCAGTGTTCGACGCCCGTTATAAAATTTTACTGATTTCCAACTTACGGTCATGACAATACTTCGTTGTACTCGATTTTTGTCCTCAAAGATCGAAATCTAAAAATTGAGACTTTCAAATTCCGTCGTTGCGGACGTTGCGTCAATTTTTATCTATAGTATTTAATTTTTAATCACGACGCAACATCCGCAACGCAACATCTCAACCACGGCATTAACCACAAACCTAATTTGTTTTTTTCATTTTGGAGAGTTCATAATACCTGACAGATAATTTGAAATTTTTTCTTAATGCCAGTGATGTTTATCCGCAGAGCAGGAGTTTAAGTTGAACTTCATCGTCTTCCCCGAATCTTTTCTCATATTTCTTTCCTTTAGACCCCACAAATACACTTGTGTCCACTAATCATCGATTTGTAGAGTCCACCCTTAATCTGGGGATGTTGCTAAAACAATGAAGAAGAACTTGGTATTCTTTAATGTCTCCAGCTGTTGTTGATGTAGCATATGTCAAAGCTTGTTCGATATATAGACTTAATTAATTTAATTTATAAGTTCAGATACTTAATTGAATACAATAATTTTCTTTCAAAATCCCAAAGCCTTACATTACAATACCCTTGAACCATATATCAAATAATAAGAGAACAATATATAACCCAGACGGCGCCATCCCCCGCCAAATGGGACCCACCCCGTTATGAATTTCCGTTTTTTCGTTACGTTTTTCTCGTATTATTGCCCATTGGATTCGTGAGAGTATTACGGCTTTTTCCCCTTTTGTTGATTCACTTAGGAATGGGCAAATTACCAAACCAACTTAAAAAAATTAATTTTTTGGTTCACGGCATGTAAAATTACTATTAAAAATGAGATTTTTAAAATGTGATATTACCTTGGGAATGTTATATTAACTTATTTGATTTATTTAGCAAGAATGTAAAATTACGCTATTTAGTTGGAGAAATATAAAATTATCTAAAAGTAAAATTTATCAAATTATCCATGTGTTATAACACGTCACACTTTTAATATTAAGTTAAAAATATCTACATAAAAAGTTATAGAACTATTTTTTTATACTATCTAAAATTTGCAAAAACCATATATTTATCATATTATTAATATAGTTATTAGATTAAAAATTTAAATAATTTTTTTTTATATTTGCATATCTTCGTTACTCTTAAAATAATTTTGTAAATTTTCAATTGTAAATGTTTAATATGTTCATTTTTTAACTTTTTATGATAGATTATCAAATAAATTAAAATGAATCTAAAAATTGTAAAATATTGATAAAAATTAGATCATAAATTTAACATACTAAAACGTTTTATAATATGATAAACATCTTATAAATCAAAGAATAAAAGTTAAAACATCAACTACAAACTTATTAATTCTCACGCAATATGCCATCCAACATATAATCTATAAGCATCATAAATATAATATTAACAAAAATACATTAAACAATAAAACAATATTTAAATAAGTCTAACACCATTCTAATATTAAATTAATATTGGCCAAAAATATTTAATTAACGTACATCACAAATAATTAATCATCTAATTAAAAATTTAAATAAAGGATCAATATGAACAAAATTCATTAACTTAGGGGCAATATAGTCTAAAAGGGTGAGAATTAACAAATACCTAAGAAAATGGTGGGAATGACATTCCTACCATTTAGGGGGAAAAGTGACACTATTGAAAAAAGATTATTACCCATGGTAATATTCTTTTCCGCGAACCAAACGCCTCCTCAGGGTGTAAGAAACCTTTGAACTTAAAAAAAATTAATTAAGTCATAAATTTGTTTGCACCTAATTAAGCCATTGAACTAAGAAATTGAATCAATTAAGCTCTTTAACTAATTTCGACCATTAAATCTTAACAGTTTTTTGACTTATTGTTGTAGTACCCGTGTCATAGTGTTTCCACTTGACATGAATTTTTTTATTTTAAAAAAATTGTAAAAACTTATAAAAATTTATAAAAAAAATATTTTTCAAAAATATTTTTTTGTCGAAAATATCAGCAATATCTAAAAAACTGTGAAGATTTAATGGTCAAAGTTAATTAAAGGGCTTAATTGATTCAATTTTTTAATTCAAAAGTTTAATTGATTCAATTTTTTAGTTCAATAATTTAATTCGGTGAAAAAATTAAGAGGCTTAATTGATTTTTTTTCTTCAAAAAAATTAAGAACTTCTTAAACCCGTAAATCTTAAAAAAAACGAAAATCATAAAATACAATATGTCATTATTTACTTTAATGCTTGATGCTATTGCTAGCTTGAGCTTCTTTAATTTCATCGTCGGCTACTGCAAAATTATTCACATTAAATTTATAGTGCTTTAATGTATTAATTACTAATTAACTTTTTTTAAAATCTTAAATAATCCTTTCTAAAGTGGAGAGGAATAGACACTCTAGAAGAAAAAATGAAAATACTTTTAGTGGGTCTAGAATTCACGACTTAAAGAAAGTTTAGGGGAAAAAATAAGTAAATTGACCTATCGTCAAATGTATTTGCTCTATTAAGTAACACTTTTGTTTAAATACGAAGAAGTGACATAAGATAAATTAGTAATTTATATTTGACATAAGCAACATTGAAAAAAATTACACCAAACATGAAAGGAAATTTATAATTTTTCTTTAATTGAATTTTTGATTGCTACTTTATTATGTTTAAATTTAAAATTCATATTTTAATTTATTATTATTTAATTTTTTAAATTATGTTACAACTTATCATGATAACATATTTGACGTGAATATCTACCTTTTATACTTTAAAATAATTGAGGCATTAACTATTTAGATTAACTAACTGTGTTATAACAAATCTAAATTTTTGTCGACTTAAAATACGTGAATTGAAATTTACTAATTGGCCTAGTGGCTAATAGTGTTCATATTGTCCCATTTTGTATGAGTTCAAATCTCGTTATAAGAATGTAATATTTCTATTTAATAAAAAAGTATGTGAATTAAATTTCTGTTTTGAGTATGGTAGGACTAAAACTCAAATTAACAAATGAAAAAGTTGATTTTTTTTAACAATTTCTATCTAGAGAAGGGGAGGGGTAATTTGCTCCTAATGAGTTTCGAACCCACAACAAAAAGAAGAAAGGAATGTGTCAACTGAAAGCTTTAACCACTTGCTCTAAAGATTGTTGAAAAAGATAAAATTTAAAATGTCAAAATAAGAATAAATTATATTATGGACTCTTCTTATCGTATCAGTCATGATCAGAATTAGTAAAAATTGTTCATTTCATCAATTTTCTCCATGTCAATTTTCTATTGGTTAATGACATAGAGAATGAAATAGGAATTTTCTTTTAACTGAAATCATAAAGGGTGTAATGAGGAAAGTGGTGATATAATTTTCCCAAAACAGAGTATTGTTAATGATAAAAGAATATTTTTTTGATCCAAGATGAAAGATTCTATTTCAAAGAAAAACTCATAAATACACAAGAAGACATGCATGGAGAGAAGGTCCCCAGATAGCTTGGACATCAAGGTCCCTAACAAAAGAAGCAAGCTTGTCAGCTGCTTGATTACAAAGTCTAGGAACGAAAAAGAAGGAACAAGAATCAAAAGACCCTGATTGGTTCCTTATATCTTCGATTACAGCTGAAGTAGCCCAGTCATCGTGGGAGCTCGATCGCAGACTGTTAACAATGGGTTGGCAATCCGATTCAACAATAATATGTGTCAGATTGCAAGACGTGGCTAGGACAAAACCAAGCCTAATAGCCAAAGCCTCTGTCGTTGTTGCAGACTTGGCGCGAAAAGGAGCCGTGATTCCTTTTATAACATCTCCGGAGCTATCTCGTGCAATGGCAACCACCGTGGCTTTCCCTATGTGGTGATCAAAAGCTGCATCGCAATTGATTTTGAAGAAACCTGGTGGGGGTGGATTCTATTGGAGCTTTTCATTGAGCTGAGGGGTATTAACCTTGGGAGGAGAAGATGAGTCCTGACTAAATTCCAGGAAAGCCCTATCTGCCCGCAGCCATACTTCCCAGGGGAGATCTCTCATGTTCTCAAACACAAAAGCATTGCGAGATTTCCAAACCATCCAGAGGAGGAAAGCGATAAGACCGCCTCCTTCATTGAGATTTCCCATGCATCCATAATCATTAATTTTGGACCACCATTTTGAAAAGCCTGGGAAGCCTGAAATGGATGGAGAGTAGCTGAAACCCGACGCTTTCCAAATTGCTTGTGTGAAAAGACAGGAAAAGAGAAGGTGTTCGATAGTTTCTTTTTCGTTTCCACATCTTGGGCAACATTCCGAGTCTTTGAAGCTACCATGGAAGCGAGCTGTGAGATTTCCTTTGGTAGGAAGGATGTTGTGGTTAAGCTTCCAAAGGAAAGATCGAATTTTGGGCGGCACTTTAAGGCCCCAGATTGAATTCTACATGGCTTTGTTTCTTTCAGGATTTTCGCTTGAGGATTGGTCTTGGGAGCTTTTAAGCTTCTCCTCTAAGAACCAGTAGCCCGATTTGGCCAAGTATTCTCCATTCTTTGCACCTGCCCATACTATGGAATCCTTGATTTCTGGTCCTCCAATCGGGATTGATCTTATCGCTTCTGATTCAGCCTGTGTGAACATCTGATCAATTTTTGGGAAATTCCAAGACCTTTGATCGGAGTTTATTAGGCTGCTGACTGATGGACAATGACCAGTAGTTGACGGTTGGGAGCGGATTCTGAAGCCAGGAAGTGTCGGAACCCAATTGTCCTTCCAGATAGAGATACTTCTTCCATTTCCAACTCTCTATAGGGATCCTTCTTTAATTACCTAAATCCCCTCACGGATGCCTCTCCAGGCCCATGACAGATTATAGCATTTGGGTGCATCGAAGATATTTCCGGTAGGGAAATAAATCCCTCCTAGGGTTTGCGCTAGCAAAGAGTCTAGATTTTTCAAAACCTTCCAAGCGATCTTCGTAACAAGGGCTTTGTTGAAAGATCTAAGGTTTCTGAATCCCAATCCACCCTGATCCTTTGGTAGGCAAAGATTTTTCTAATTGATCCAATGTATACTTCTCTCATTTTTTCCACAATTATTCCACCAGAATTTAGCCACTTGCGAACTAATTTCGTCACAAAAGGTGACCGGTAGGAGAAAACATTGCATTACGTAAGCAGGGATAGCTTGTGCAACTACTTTGATAAGAATCTCCTTCCCCGCTTGATTTAGAAACTTGGCCCTCCATCCCCGTAGTTGTCTTGAACCCTTTCTTTAATGAAATCGAGGGCTTCCTTTTTGCTTCTACCCCAGAAGGATGGTAAACTGAGGTACCTGTTGTCTTCTTCCATCAGACTGAATCCCAGAATGTTGGAGAGGCGGCTTTTGGGCTGATTGCTTATATTTGGAGAGAAGAAAATTGAAGATTTTTGGAAATTTACAGTTTGTCTTATTGATCTTTGGAAGAGGTGCAAAATATTCAACGCTGCATGGCAATTATCTTCGTTTGCTGTGGAGAACATCAAGCAGTCGTCAGCAAACATAAGGTGACTAAGAATGGTGCACCTTCTTCTTATTTTGAGGCCCTCGAAATGAGCAGAAACAACCTCATTGTCTGTAATCCAAGATAGAATACTGAAAATGAAAGTGAATAGAAAGGGTGAGAGGGGATCACCATGTCTTAGTCCTCTTCTTGGATGAAAGTCCCCATATTTTTCTCCATTTAGAATCAAAGAAAAGGAAGCTGATGAGACACATTTCATAACTCTGGCGGTCCACCTAATACAACGGTGTTGATGGTGAAAATAACATTCCTCGTTCATTCACGGATCTAGGATAATAGCAAGCACTTCTCTGCAATAGAAACAAACATGGTGTCGTAATTAGATATTAAAAGTAAGTAAAAAAAAGAAAGAAAAATCAGAATTGAGAGAGAAAAAGGTTGCCGAAAGTTTAAGTATAGTTTGAAGGTTGAAGATGAATTTCTTCAAGCATTCAATAATGGCAGCAACGTTCTTGGGACTTGACACGATGAACTCGAAAGAACCTGCATAATTTGTTATGCAAACCCGAATCAAAACTGTTCTTCGTAGTCGGAAAAGATGAACAAACTCCAAGGAAGAACTCGAACAATCTGTTAAACGAACCCGAACCTTATCTTGAATTTGTTCGAATACGGACTTGGACCCTTCAATTATCGAACAATTGAGAACCCGAAGTATCAAAGAAAAAGTTCTAAAAAGAACCAAATTTGAGAGAAAATCTCACAAAATAATTTATTCATCAAATAGTATAACCTATTACAAAGTATGTCTCGGCCAAATAAATAATTACAAAGGATGGGAGCTGCCGTTTACAACATGTGGCTGACAGGTTGAGAATAATTACATTTGAAATTAAAATTCAAAAATAAATGTCCTAGGCGGCAATGGTTTTCAGCCGTGCAAGATACCCATATTGATAAGGGCACATGTTTAATGTGCGGCTGATTGAATTTTAAATTCAAACAGGAGGTTTTCTTGACAATGGATTTCAGTTGTGCTTTTGATTTTGTGCGCCAGAAAAAATCAGCACATGTTAAATGTGCAACCATTTTGAAATTCAAAATGGGAACCAAATGCTCTTTGATTTTCAAAGTGGAAAACAAATGAATTTCCACGTGCCTTGCTGCAAGTGAAATGTGTTGCGCATTGGAAAATAAAGACCCGACTGCCACCTTGCTTTTGTTTTTTTTTTTTATCTTTTTTTTAATTTGAATTTCACTTCGGATTTCATTTCTAAAGTTGCTCACACATGTTGCACTGGCTGCCACACACTTGTAGGACACTTGTTCAGCTGCTATTGGACTTGTCAGCTGTAGTTGAGCTAGTGAAGCTAAAGCTGAGCTGAAACGAACTAGCTGACAATGTGATGAGATGAAAGTGAGCTGGTTACACTCTTCTGAGTTGGGACCGAGCTGCATACACTCTGGTGAGCTGGAGATGAGCTGCATACACTCATTTGAGCTGGAGTTGAACTACATATGGTCGCTTGAGCTAATGTCCTCCTACGTACCTTTGTCAAAAGGCAACAAGTTTCCATCAAAGCATTATAAACATAATGGAAACAATAATACAAGTCGTAAACACACCATAAGTAATATCAAACTAAGTTAAAACACACATAGCATATTATATACATACTCGAACACACTAATAAGTAGTATAAGTATAAGAAATGTTACACATCAGTATGTAACAAATGAAAAAGTAAACTTCCCTGAAAGTTTGAAGTTGCATTCGTTAGGTGGCGTAAACTTGCTCACATTATCCCCCCTTCTTTAATGCAATTTGTCCCCAAATCGACCCTCATTACAAAAGGGAACAATTTCAACTTTCACTTGGTAGGGAACTTTCTCATCCTTCTTGCTCGGCACATATGCCATCCTCTCGAATCAAGTTCTCTTAAAAAGAACACAAATGGAAATGCCTTCATTCTTGTACCTTTCCGAATAATGCACATCATAAAGTCAGACAATGCTCGTTGTACATTCATAATCCTGCAAACAATGACATAAAAAGGCAAATCAAAAGAACAACAAGAATCTCGACGATCATCCAGAATCACAACACAAGGTTGTTCACAATCCAATGTACAACCAAAGAAATCAGCATATAAAAATGAAAAATCAATATTACAATGGAAAGGAACGTCAAACCGTGGTAAAGAAGGTTGCTGAATTTCTGAAAAGGACATAGATGCACTAGACATGCCAACAGTAGCATCCTTGGGAACTTCACATGACATCACCTTATTATCCTACAAGTTAGAAGAAGAAATAGAAGAAAATGTCGAATCAGATAATACCTGTGAATTTTCTTTCTTCTTTTCGCATTCATTCTTCTCTTTGTTGGCCTTCCAAGCTGCAGTACTTGCTTTCAAACGAACTTCGTCTTCATATACTTCACTTGGAGTCATAGGTGCCAAAGTTACCTTTTTCCCTCATGAGTAAAAGAGTATCGATTGGTGTAACAATCGTGCAAAACTCTCTTATCATACTACCACGGTCTTCCTAACAACAAATGAAAAGTATCCATAGAACAAGCATCACAAGTTACCTCATCATTGTATTTACCAATGAAAAATGGTATAAAAACTTGTTCGGTAACTGTGATTTCAACACCATCATTCAACCATTGTAACTTGTACGGATTAGGATGCGTGGTCGTCTTCAGTCCTAACTTGTCTACCATGAGAGTACTAGCAACGTTAGCACAACTACCACTATCAATAATCACAATACATACCTTGTCGTTCACGTTGCATCTCGTATGGAAGAGGTTGTTTCGTTGCGGTTCATCCTGTGATAGTTGATCATTCAGGCTTCAACGCATTAGCAATCACTCGTTGCATCATGCGCTCTAAGGCTTGCATCTGGAGATTCAGTGGTTGTTGTTTGCCCGAATTATCATCAGAACCTGCCATTTTCAAACACTAAAACAAACGAAAGAAAAGATGTTATATGTCAGTAAAATAAAGAAAAAAGACCTCACAATAACACGCTCAACAAATTCTCACGGATCACTCCAAAGAACAGTGCACTTAGAAAATAACACTCAGCACTCGTGTTTCACTCGGGAGAAAATTTGAATGGCTCTTTTTGTCTCCTCTTCTGATCTCACACGCTCAGTTTGCCTTTTCCCCCAATCTCTCGTACTTAGTTCTTTAAAGGAACTAATTCCGACGTTTCAGATTCTGCAAGTGTTGTCAAATTGCAAGGAAAACAACGGGTGACGGGAAAATATTGTTAGAACAAAGATAAGGGTTAGGAAATAAAGAAACAACAATGAAAGTTTGAGAAATTGGGGCTGAAAAGAAAACAACAAAATGAAATGAAAGAAATGATGCTAAAAAAACAAGAATTTAGCAACTTACGCAGTAGAAATGCTTACCACCATCTTGTCTCCGGAACAAACAAGAAAAGTTGATTTCAGGTGATTACAAAGCATTTCAAGGTAAGATAACACATCCGTCAACATATCAAATATAACGCCCGTGTTTTGGGGTTAGGAGTTAGTAGGTTTGCGGTTCGAGTCGGTAAAATAATACTAAATAAATTCAACCTTAATTTGGACCTAATTGAGCTTTAGTAAAAAATGGAGGGACCTATGTTGTAATTTTACCCAAAAGAATTTTAAAGGAAGACAACTTTTAAAGAAAAGTTGTCTTCTCTTTCCCCATCCTCCCCCACCAACGTTAAACACCATTTTCAAACTCTCCCAACACTAAATCACTATTCCATTGGGTCTCTTCATCATTTCAAGGTGTTTTTCAAAGGTAAAAGTGTTTTCTAACTCTCCTCTTCATTTCCTATCCATACATAGTCTTAGATTTCAAAAATATGAACTTTTGAAATGTTAGGGTTTTGCTAAAGTTTGGGTTTTTATGGTGATTTTCACTTCATTTCGAAATATGGAGTTGGGTTTTTGATTCTCCACACTAAAATGTATATTATATGTCAATTTGGTTGGATTTGGGTGAAAACCCGAAATGGGGTTTTGAGGCAATTTTAAAGGTGTCAAAAACTCAATTTTTGGTGGGTTTTAGAGTGAAATTGAAGGGCTGATGGTTTAGGTATGTTAGGAAGGTGATTTGGGGTCTTTTGGGTGTTATTTGGATGGTTGGAAGTAGGGTTTTCAGCTAGTGTTGTAGGGAGCACGAAAATTGAAATATTTGGGGATTAGTTGGATTTGGGAATTTGGGTGAAGTTGGTTTGAACTCAAAGGTTATGTGTTGATTGAATGTTAGCATTGATTGTGGTTGTTGGTTGTGTTTTTGGTTGGCTAGAAGCGAGAGGAGTCGTTGAATGAGCATTGGGACCGAATTCGGGCTTGTAGGAGATTTGTTTCGGTTTCTAAGGAAGGGCGGTGAGTGGTTTCAAACTTGTTTTAAAGTTTGGTTCGAGTGTGTGTAGAGTGTGTGTGTGGAATGTGCTTGGTAGGCCATTTCTTTATTTCAAGTTGTTGATTCTAGCCATTGATTTCCATTAAATGCTATTGTGTATTGCCTAACTATGCTCTTGTGAGATGTGGATAAGTTGTGCATGTATATCATGATATGTATATATGTGATGAGCATGAGTTATGGTTGATGATATGTGATGTGATAATGAAAATTGGCACTAAGTAAATTACCGGTTGTAAATGATCGATCATTAGGATTAGTGTGCACACAAATTGAGTCAAAACGTACGTGGCCTTGATGGCGTTAAGTCATCAAGGAGGAGTACGGTGATGTAATATTCCACCGGAAGCTTTTATATATTTCTACGAGATGATGAGTGGAATCCCATCCGTAGAGCATGTGGCGATGAGTGGAATCCCGCACATGCAAGGTCCGGTGATGAGTGTAATCCCACCGAGGTAAAGTGATTGTTGAGGTTAAATCCGCACATCCGGGAAATTAATAGTGGCCAATTAAACTTGTTCATATTTTTGTGATATATGATGTTGATATATGGTGTTGCTATGTGATGACTGAGCTTGGTAGGGTATGAGAAACCATATTATGCCACTTGAAAGACTAGCTAGGTCTACTCGTTTACTTTGCCAATGTATGATGTATGTGAGGTTAGGATTTACATGCTTGAACCCTGCATTGTTGATGTTTTTCGTTTTAGAGCACCCTCACTAAGCTTATAGCTTACGCTCTCAATTTTCAACAATGCAGATCATTAGCGTGGTGTTAGTTCGGAGCAAGGCAAGAAGGGCTTTCCAAGTTTGTGGCTCAAGTACGGTGGTTAAATTTTGTATTAGTTAGCAATGTGGCAAGGGTGTTTGTATGAGCTATGTATGACTCATTGATATGTTGATGCTTTGGAATGACTATGGTTTGTAAAGCATGATATGCCATGATGAATGTTTGTGTGTGGTGGCATGCCTTTAGATGTTTAAGTTGCCTTGTTAGTGAGCGCAAACCTCTTATGTGTTGAAGTGTGCCATTTTGGCCTTTTGAGCTTTTATGTATGACCTTAAATGCTGAATTTGCCCTTTTGTTGGAATGTCATGTAAGCATGCCTTGACTCATGTTTGATTGCTACCTATGGCTCATGTATGATTGCTTAAATGTTTGTATGTGCAAATCTTATGTGTGTTAATTCATGCCTTTAGCCCTTTTTAAGCTCTTACGTATGGCTATGTATGCTCTTGATGTTCTTTTTCCATAGGAAGTCATTAGAGTTAAGCAGTAAGTGCTCCCCTGCACAAGGGTTTTGAAACCTTTGAGGGAGGTTTCGAAACCTTTGCAAAATCTGGGATTCCAGACCTCACTGCCAGCCTAAGTTTCGAAACCTTTGTGGAAGGTTTCGAAACCTTTACAAAATCTGGGATTCCAGACCTCACTGCCAACCTAAGTTTCGAAACCTTTGAGGAAGGTTTCGAAACCATGGACGAGGGTTTCGAAACCATAGGTAAGGTTTCGAAACCTTTGCAGAAATCGGGGTTCCAGACCTTACTGCCAGTCTAGGTTTCGAAACTATTTGAGAGGTTTCGAAACCTTTACTTAAAAATGCACTGTTTGACCCTTGTTGGCCTTTTTAAAGAGAAAAACAGATAGGTACTAAGATGCCTTTAGTCAAGATTAAAATTGGGCTGTTTGAATATGGTTTGGGGTTCGAATGTTTGTCTCATGTATTACGTTTCGTTGTTTGATCACTTAGGATTTAATACTCCTCTAGACAAGATTAAAACTTAAAAAAATATATAGGGTTGCTAACCGAGGGGGGGGGGGACCTTAACGGGTTTCGCTTCGGTTTTCTCCGTGTGACCCACTCGGACCGGTCATCCGGCCAGACCGGGATGAGGGGGTTACATCAAACATTTCAACACTGCTGTTTTTCATTCTACACAATTCAACACTCTTTTTTCTTCTTTTGTTTTTGAATTTCCGAATTTTTTTTTAATTCAATTTTTTTCTACTTTTTTGGTGGTCAAACGTTGACTTTGACTTTTCGGAATTTCCAGAATTTTGAAACTGAATTTTTTTATTTCTTTTTGTTGTTTTTTTATATATGTAGTGCAGAAAACGCTAAAATCCGACCTAAGCTCTGATACCATATGATACAAGGGTGTTGATGGTGAAATTAACATTCCTCGTTCATTCATGGATCTAGGATAATAGCAAGCACTTCTCTGCAATAGAAACAAACATGGTGTCGTAATTAGATATTAAAAGTAAGTAAAAAGAAAGAAAGAAAAATCAGAATTAAGAGAGAATAAGGTTGCCGAAAGTTTAAGTATAGTTTGAAGGTTGAAGATGAATTTCTTCAAGCATTCAATAATGGCAGCAACGTTCTTGGGACTTGACACGATGAACTCGAAAGAACCTGCATAATCTGTTATGCAAACCCAAATCGAAACTGTTCTTCGTAGTCGGAAAAGATGAACAAACTTCAAGGAAGAACTCGAACAATCTGTTGAACGAACCCGAACCTTATCTTGAATTTGTTCGAATACGGACTTGGACCCTTCAATTATCGAACAATTGAGAACCCGAAGTATTAAAGAAAAAAGTTCTAAAAAGAACCAAATTTGAGAGAAAATCTCACAAAATAATTTATTCATCAAAGAGTCTAACCTATTACAAAGTATGTCTCGGCCAAATAAATAATTGCAAAGGATGGGGGCTGCCGTTTACAACATGTGGCTGACAGGCTGAGAATAATTACATTTGAAATTAAAATTAAAAAATAAACGTCCTAGGCGGCAATGGTTTTCAGCCGTGTAAGATACCCATATGGATAAGGGCACATGTTTAATGTGCGGCTGATTGAATTTTAAATTCAAATAGGAGGTTTTCTTGGCAATGGATTTCAGTTGTGCTTTTGATTTTATACGCCAGAAAAAATCAGCACATGTTAAATGTGCAACCATTTTGAAATTCAAAATGGGAACCAAATGCTCTTTGATTTTCAAAGTGGAAAACAAATGAATTTCCACGTGCCTTGCTGCAAGTGAAATGTGCTGCGCATTGGAAAATAAAGACCCGGCTGCCACCTTGCTTTTGTTTTTTTTTTCTTCTTTTTTTAAATTTGAATTTCACCTCGGATTTCATTTCTAAAGTTGCTCACACATGTTGCACTGGTTACCACACACTTGTATGACACTTGTTCAGCTGCTATTGGACTTGTCAGCTGTAGTTGAGCTAGTGAAGCTAAAGTTGAGCTGAAACGAACTAGCTGACAATGTGATGAGATGAAAGTGAGCTGGTTACACTCTTCTGAGCTGGGACCGAGCTGCATACACTCTGGTGAGCTGGGGATGAGCTGCATACACTCATTTGAGCTGGAGTTGAGCTGCATATGGTCGCTTGAGCTAGTGTCCTCCTACGTACCTATGTCAAAAGGCAACAAGTTTCCATCAAAGCATTATAAACATAATGGAAACAATAATACAAGCCGTAAACACACCATAAGTAATATCAAACTAAGTTAAAACACACATAACATATTATATACATACTCGAACACACTAATAAGTAGTATAAGTATAAGAAATGTTACACATCAGTATGTAACAAATGAAAAAGTAAACTTCCCTGAAAGTTTGAAGTTGCATTCGTTGGGTGGCATAAACTTGCTCACATCACCACCATTCACAGAACCCCATTCTGCTCATTACAAAGTGGAGAAGAACCCAATCAACTTTATCATAGGCTTTTTCGAGATCAATTTTGAGAGACATAATTCTTTTTTTGCTCGTCGAATAGCATGATAAGCTTCGTTAGCTAGAATTATGTTATCCTGGATCGATCTTTCTTGAACAAAGGCCGATTGGTTATGAGGGGTGAGGCTTGGGAGGAACACTTTTAAACGAGACGCCAGGATCTTGGTTATGATTTTTAAAGAGAAATTACATAGACTAATTGGCCGAAAGTGAGAGACTTCACAGGGGTTTGGTCTCTTTGGGATCAGGACCAGATTAGTCTTATTTAGGCCATAGACTAGAGAACCGTCTTTAGAGAAAGTCGATATCATCCCAATCAGGTCATCTTTAACGGTGTCCCAGAAAGTCTGATAGAAGCATCCGGAAAATCCATCGGGTCTTGGAGCTTTAGTCGCTCCCATATCAAAGACCGTTTTCCTAATCTTCTCTTCTGAAACTTATTTACTGAGTTCAAAGTTCATTTCTTCAGTTACAAGGGAGGGAATGTAGCTTTCAAGGCATCAATAGTCAACTGCTTGGTCTTTGGTAAAAAGGTGCTGAAAATGATGCTAGAAGTATTCAGCAACTGTTGTCGGTTCTTCAAGCCATGTATCGTCTTCCTTTTTGACTGTTAAGGATGTAATTGATCTTCCTATGCTGGAGAGTAGATGCATGAAAAAATTTGGTATTCTTGTCACCCCATTTTAACCAGTTTATTCTTGAGCGTTGGTGTTAGTATCGTTCTTCACATTCCCATTCCAGATCTAAGTCCTTTTTGAGCTGTTTATATTCCGCTAGCTCCGCATTCGTGAGTTTTCTTCATTGGAGATTATTGATCCGGGCCATTAGGGATTGTTTTTTTTTTCATTTTGTTGTTCATGCTTCGCTTTACTCCACCTTATTAAAGCATCTCTCGTTTTCCTTATTTTCATCCCGAAGCGAAGTAAGCTATTGTCTTTTGAAGAGAGATCCCAACCTTTTTTGAATAGTTTGTGGGCATTCCTCATCCAACAACCATTTTGTCTCGAATTTAAACTCCTTTTTATATCTTCTAAAAAAACCCAATGGGAAAAAGAGAATAGGGGTGTGATCAGAGGCAATGGCAATGTCCATTACTCCCAAGGCTTTGGGGAAGGCGATGCTCCATTCAGAAGAACATAAAATACGATCAAGTTTTTTCAGGATTGCTGCTTCTTCGCTTCTCTGATTATACCAAGTAAAGCTACCGTTTTAATCGGCAGATCTAAGAGCCCAACCAAATCAACGAATAAATTTTTTTAGACTTAATAAGATATGACCTATATTTTAGAGGATCGGTCAATGAATTCGTTTCGGTAAATACCTCGGGAAACAAAAGAAAAGACAACCTATTTTTCATTTTGTTTCATGTAAATTTTTTCCCACTTATCTTTTGTATTATTATGTTGTTCGTAGTTACTCATGTACTATCATTCTATTTTTATTGTTGCTCATATATTATGATTTCGTTTTATCTAGCAATCTAGTAGTATTTTCTATTAAAAATCATTCGGAATTTTTTTGTGTGTTGTGAGTTATTTTTTTATGAAATAGAGTGGTTCATTTTTTATTTCATGAAATATGGATATTTGAATTTTTTTTTGTGAAAATCACTGTGTCTCTAAATCGACTTATGGAAGTCGCCGAGAATTCCCAACAACTTCATGTCAAATTTTTTGAATAGTCCATCGGTTGCAAGCATTTTCTTTTCTGACAACTTCAAGCAATAAAAAAAAAAAATCGTCAGGATTTTCTAATGACTTCCACACAAGCAAATTTGCCAAAATTATTTGAACCAATAATATAATAGTGTCATAAAATAAAAAAATCTCTAAAAATATATAAAAATAAAAACTCATAAAAAGTAAAGAGTTGAAGCGCGGTAAGTATAAGTGTTCGTAAAAACTCATAAAAATCTCTAAAATGTAGAAAATTAAAATATAGTGCAATAATGTTACATTAACCAACAACCAACGAGTTGAGGCGTGCTAAGTATCGATATTCATAATTGAGTACCCTTAGTTTTGGATATTAAAATATATGTCTGTATTTCGTTCAATGATCAATAAGTACTTGTAAGTTTGATATCCACAATTTCGGGTCACGGAGTACCAAAGACAAAGTTAGGAATTAAAAGTTTGCGGGGACAAGAATAAAAAAAATTAGACTAAAAAATATCATCAGTAAGTTTCAATCTTTTGACTTCAAGTAGAACAAAATTATTTTTTACTTACACACCTTACCACTACAATAAGAACTATTAAAACAAGTAAAATAAATTATAACTTAAAATTCTAGGAGGACAAATTTGTACATTTTTTTTACAAATCCTACTTTTTAAAGTAATTCAAAAGAAAAAAAATAAAACTTAGAAGTCCAAATTACATAATATCTGAATTCAAACATAAAGTTCAAATATAAATTACATAATCAAAAGATAAAACTTAAAAGAAAAAAAAAAACTAAAGATAAAATGTAAAGTCATGTACTCACCATAGGCAAGAGATATTTGAGAATGGGACATAGAAATTATAATAAAATATTCAGTAATGAAATATTTTAATTTTTAACTAAAAATTTTAACAATCTAAAAATAAAAAAATAAGAATATATAATTGGGTCGGGCACAACTATAATCCTAGAATTATAGCCCGAGCCCGACCCGTGACCCAAAAATTTAACGGGCTGAGTACCCGATTTGAACTCTTTTTAAAAAAAAGAGAAGAAATACATGTTTACATTTTTACCGGGTCACCGGTTAGGATAATTTTAAACACCATAGTGCTAGGTTCCTTAAGCAAAGTTAGAGGTTTAAATCTTAATGTTGTGAATGGAGAAAACTAGGTTAAAAAAATATCCGCATTGAATCCTTGTAAACTTTAGTCCAAATTAGTTGTATACCGATGGTTAACAAAAAATATTATTACGTTAAATTTTTTACCGGTAGTCAATCAGTTAACACCCTTAAAAAATTGCACTGAAAAATGGGTGAACTATATATAAAGTCCCCTAACTGTAGGGTGTGTTTTTTTTTTGCTGAATTTTTCAACCATAAAAAAGTTACAAAATGGTTCTTTGACTTAAAAATTAACAAATTGATCCGGTGTCATTAAAAAAATCAATGCTTATGACGCGGCAGTTAACAAAAGTTGGCAGAATAGCATATTTAGTTCTCTAAATTTACACATTTCATCAGTTTAGTCCTAATTCGAAAAAAAAATCAATAAATTTAATTATCTTTATTTACTCAATCTATTAATTTGGTTGTATTATAAATTAAAATTATTTAATATTTTTGAACAACAAATATCACTTATTGATTATTAAAATTTATACTAAATAACAAGTATCACTTACTGATTAATTCATCAGACAAAATAAATGCTAGATGGAGAATCGTTGTCAAAAGAGAGAGTTAAATAAAAAAAAGGCTAAATTAATAGTATAAGTAAATAAAAAAGTTAAATTTATTAATATTTTAAGGGTAAAATATCTAAATCATCACTCAATTTTGCTTTATGACCTATTTTGGTCACTGAACTTTCAAAACGATCAATTTACTCATTGAATTTTTTCTGACCTATTTTGATCACTCTGAATTATCTTATTAATATTTTGATATGACATGATATATTTTATTATTATTGAACATAAAAAATAATATAAAATAAAAATAAATTATATTTTATTTATTATTAGATACAAAAATTACAAAAATAAAACTCAAACACCTCAAACCTCTCCCACCCCCACCCACGCCACCTTCGCCGACTCACCACTCTTACCGGCGTCACCACCTATTCACCCTCGTAGAAAAACGAGAAGATCAATTCTCCATGAAAATGTTCACATACTCCATTGTTATAACTTCAATGTTAGCTTTCTCCCACCAATTTTCTCCATGCACCCAAATTATGGCTCTGATTTAAGATATTTATGAAGAATTGTGGATCTCATATATCACCCTATAAAAACATATTAACAACAAATTTTTACCTTGGAGCAAAGGAAAAATATGGGTCTCAAATGGTGTTATACATAGTTCTTTCTAAATAAGTAAGTCTGTTAGTATGGTTAGTATGGTTAGTTAAGTCAGTTATGTTGTTAGGGTTACCTAAGCTTTCCTAAGTTTGTATATATATGCATTTGATTTCATCTTTGTAATCATCTTTTCCAGATTAATAAAAGTTTCAGTTTCTTCTTTTAAATTGTAAAGCTTTCACAAGCTTCCATATGGTATCAGAGGTTTTGTTTTTCTAAGTTTCTCTATGTTTTCTTTCTTTCTTTCTCCATGCCAAGCTCTAGTGATCAGTTCGAAAATGGCACTAATCCTTACTACCTGCATCAATCTGATAGTCCAGATACTGTTTTGGTTACTCAGCCTCTTGTTAGTGACAATTACAACAGCTGGAAACATTCAATGATCATGACCCTATCTGCCAAGAATAAACTTGGTTTCGTTGATGGTTCCCTGTCTGTTCCAGATTCTACTTCTACTTTGTTCAGTTCTTGAACGAGAGCTAATAATATGGTGAATTCTTGAATTCTAAATTTCGTTTCCAAAGACATTGCTGCTAGTCTGCTTTATCATTCCACTGCAGCAGCTATTTGGAAAGATTTAGAGGATCGTTTTGCCCAAAACAATGGCCCTCGCATTTTTCAACTCAAGAAGAAGTTGAGTTATCTTGTTCAGGGTTCCATGTCAGTTACTACTTACTATACACAGCTCAAGATTATCTGGGATGAGCTGGTTTTTGTTTGGCCATTTTGCACTTGTCTACAGTGCAATTGTGAATGATCAACAGAAAGATCTTACTATGCAGTTTTTAATGGGTTCGAATGAATCATTTGCTGCAGTTCGTGGTTAAATCTTGCTCATTGATCCTTTCCCTAGTATAACACGAGTCTTTTCTTTGGTGATTCAAGAAGAAAATCAAAGACTTGTTGCTTTGCCTAACCCAGTGGCTGATGCTACCTTTGCGATTAAAGTTGTTTCTAATTCTCGCAAGACTCGTCCTCAATGCACTCATTGCGGATTATTGGGTCATACTAAAGAACGTTGTTACAAATTGCATGGCTATCCTCCTGGATATGTTGCAAGGTCCAAGAATTCTACTAATGCTATCTTGGATGCTTCGAGTGGTTCCCAGCCTACATCCACATTGAATCCTTTGACTTCTCAGCAATGTCATCAGCTCATCTCCATGCTTCAGAGTCAGCTTCAGTCCAGTTCCACTTCAGATAACTCGGTTCCCTCTTCATCTATTAATCTTGCTATGCAAGGCAAGCTTCTTTCTTTCATTAATAGTTCAAGTTCGTTTGATTCCACACGATCATAGATTATAGACTCAGGGGCCTCTTGGCATGTTTGTTATTGTAAAAATTTGTTCCTCACCTTGAATTCTATTGTCAATGGTACTATTTTACTTCCTAACAAGACTAGTGTTCAGGTTGCTTTTTCTGGCAATGTTCAGATTTCAGAACATATTGTTCTAAAGGATGTTCTTTATGTGCTCGAGTTTCGATTTAACTTGTTGTCAGTAAGCAGGTTATTGAAAGATTCTGATCTCACAGTCTTGTTTTACAAAACACATTGTTTGGTTCAGGATCTTTTCCATGTGATTGGGAGGGGTGATTGCGTCCAAGGCTTATACTTGCTCCAAGTTGCTGTAGACAGTTCTTTGGTTTCAAATATTGCTTTCTCTTGTAATACTTCTAATGAAGATTGGCATGCTAGGCTAGGACATCCTAGTTCTCGTACTTTACATGTATTACAAGATGTTTTACCATCTACTTCTAATAAAGTTGGTATTTGTTCAATTTCTCCTTTGGCAAAACAGAAGCATCTTCCATTTCTTGTTTCCTCTACCTGTACTACTGCTCCTTTTGAATTGGTCCATTGTGACATTTGAGGTCCTTTCAAAGTTTCTACACATGATCATCATCGTTACTTCTTGACGTTGGTTGATGATTATTCTCGTTCCACCTGGACTATTTACTGAAGCATAAATCTGATGTGTTGACTATTGTTCCTTCATTTATCACATTGATTAAAAGGCAACTTGGTTATGATTTGAAAACCTTTCGTTCAGATAATGCACCAGAACTGAGATTTGTGGAATTGTTTTCAAAACTTGGTAATATGCACCAGTTCTCATGTGTTGAGACTCCTCAGCAGAATTCAGTGGCTGAGAGGAAACATCAGCACTTGTTGGCTGTGGCACGTGCTTTGTTTTTTCATGCAAGAGTTCCTCTTCGATTCTGGGGAGAATGTATCTTGACAGCTACATACTTGATCAATAGGTTACCTTCTCGAATTTTGGGTGACAAGTCTCCGTATGAGTTGTTGCACTCTCATAAGCCTTTGTATTCTTGTCTTAAAGTTTTTGGAAGCCTATGTTTTGTCTCTACTCTTAAATCTCAGCTTGACAAATTCTCTGAACGAGCCTTGCCTGGGGTGTTTCTCGGTTATGTTCCTGGTGTGAAGGGTTACAAAGTGTATATGTTGCAAACTCGTGCTATCATTGTTTCTCGTAATGTGGTTTTTCACGAGGATATTTTTCTATTTCACAAAGTTACTCAAATGGATGACTTGGTTGATCCTTTTCCTGGTTTGTCTTTGCCTCACGTTGTGCATATTTCAAATAATGGTCATAGTTCTTCTACTCATGTTGCTGAACCTGTTGCTGAGCATGCTGCTGAACCTGCTGCTGAGCATGCTGCTGAACCTGCTGTCGAGCACGCTGCTGAACCTATTTTCGAGCATGCTGTTGAGCCTGCTGTCGAGCCTATTGTTGAGTCTGTCGTTGAGCCCATCGTTGAGCCTGTTGCTGAGCAGTCTGTTGTTCGTGTTGCTGAGCCTGTTACTCGAAGATCTAATCGTTCTATTACGCGTCCTTCATATCTTGATATTTATCATTGCAACAGTGTTGTTCCCTCACAATGTTTATATCTTATTGAGCATCATCTCTCCAGCTCAAAACTTTCACCATTGTATGCTGAATTTGTGGCCAACATTTCTTCTTGTTATGAGCCTGTTTTTTATCACCAGGCAGTTAAATTCCCAGAATGGCGTGATGCCATGCAAGCTGAACTTCAGGCTATGAATTCTCTTCATACTTGGTCTATTGTTCCACTCCCTGCTGATAAACGTGCCATCGACTGCAAGTGGGTATACCGAGTCAAGCGTAAGTCTGATGGGTCTATTGATCGTTGTAAAGCACGACTCGTGGCTAAGGGTTTCACACAAATTGAAGGTGTTGATTTTATAGACACTTTTTCCCCTGTTGTAAAGCTCACTTCATTCAAGGTTTTGCTTACCCTAGCTGCTGTGCATGGTTGGCATCTTCATCATCTCGACGTTAACAATGCATTCCTTAATGGTATGCTGGATGAAGAGGTTTATATGAAACTTCCTCTTGGTTATGTGCCACAGGTTTCTGGTGATAATTCGGTGTGCATCGAGGCAATGGTTTCATGCTTTTTCACAGACTGTTCTTACGCTAGGATTTGTTCAATCTCCTTCTGAACATTCCTTGTTTGTGCGAGGTTCTGGTGATCGCATGGTTGCCCTTTTAGTGTATGTCGATGACATAATTTTGGCTGGGAAAGATCAATCCCTTTTGACTAATGTACAAGCTTAACTTCACAATCATTTCAAGCTTAAAGATCTTGGTTCCCTCAAGTATTTTCTAGGTTTTGAGGTTGCTCGTAACAATTCTGGCATTTCTCTTTCTCAACGACAGTATGCTCTTCAGTTGTTAGCTGACACAGGTTCTCTTGCTCACAAACCTGTTGATATACCTATGCTTTCCCCTCACAAACTTACCAAAGATGAAGGTGAACCGCTTGATGATCCTCAGATGTACAGACGGTTAGTTGGACGCCTGTTATATCTTACATATATTCGTCCTGACATCACGTATGCTGTGCATTTTCTTAGTCAGTTCGTTTCTTCTCCAAGGAAACCACATCTTCAAGCTATCTATCATCTGCTTGCTTACATCAAACAGTCTCCTGCACTTGGTCTATTCTTTTCTTCTACATCGTCTTTGCAATTAAGTGCCTTTGTTGATTCTGACTATAATTCTTGTCCTGATACACGTCGATCAACGACTGGTTTTTGCACCTATCTTGGCGACACTTTGATTTCCTAGAAATCAAAGAAGCAGCACACTGTTAGCCGGTCTTCTTGCGAGGCTGAATATCGCACGATTGCTACTGCCACTTGTGAGCTCATTTGGTTGGCTGCCCTTCTTTCCTCTTTTCATATTTCTGCTGAGCAAGCTTACTTGTATTGCGATAGCCAATTTGCTATCTATCTTGCTACGAATCAGGTCTTCCATGAACGTACGAAACACATTGAAGTTGATTGTCATTTCATACGGGAGAAGGTCAACACTGGTTTTCTTCGACTTTTCTATGTCCGTTCTCATGATCAACTTGCTGACATCTTCACCAAGGCTCTTCCAGCTCCTTTATTCCTTTCGTTTCTTGTCAAGTTGGGACTTCTTGACATTCACCAGCCTCCAACTTGTGGGGGGATGTTATACATAGTTCTTCCTAAATAAGTAAGTCTGTTAGTATGGTTAGTATGGTTAGTTAAGTCAGTTACGTTGTTAGGGTTACCTAAGCTTTCCTAAGTTTATATATATATGCATTTGATTTCATCTTTGTAATCATCTTTTCCAGATTAATAAAAGTTTCAGTTTCTTCTTTTACATTGCAAAGCTTTCACAAGCTTCCATAAATGGCTTTTCACCGTTCACTCATTAAGCTTGCCAACCTCCATCATCGGTTTATTCATTCGTCAACTTCAAGTTGAGACCATCACCAAAATGTTCACTACCATTCTGCCATCACACCATTTTCACCTTGCCCATTCAACCTCACTGGCTCATATTGCCAAAAAAATCAATTTACCCATTCAATCCCACCTCTCGATTTCCATATTCATCACTCAAGCCGATAACTATCATCACCTGAACCTTTGCTCATCACCCCCTATTGTAACTCATAAACAACAACACATATCTCTCCTTCCATTTTCCAACACCATTACGTAAACCCACCATTAAAACCTCCTTCACATTCACTGTTATAATCAAAGTTCAAATTAAAACACCATCAGGCAATAAACCCCTAAAACAAAGAAATCAACACAAAAAGAGATTAAATTTTATCTTTGATGGATAATTTTTTTAGTGATCGCATAATTCATCTGTCAGTAGAGTTTGTCCGCGACAACTGGTGCTTCTGTCTTTTAATATCAACGGCGAGCAACAACGAAATAAAAATAGAAACAACATGTTTTGGTTTCGGTTCAATCCAACGGTGGTGTAGAGGGATTAGAGACAAAAAAATTGAAAGGTTTCAGTCGAGATTTGCGAGCTTTGGGGCGTCATTTAGTACAATGGCCGTCGGATTGAGACTCATCATGTCGAGACGAATTTTCTGGTGAAATTCGAGCTTCAATGGCCGTCTTCGACGTGAATAGTGGTGGCCGGAAAATATGTGTGTAGAGAACAAAGAACGTGTTTTTGTCTAATGTCAAAGGAAATATAACTTTTTTATTTTAGATTACATTTATAATTAAATATTTAATAAAAGTAATTTTTTATTTAAAATTACTTTTTATATTTAATAATAATAAAATATTCTACATCATACTAGAATATTAATAAAATAATTTAGAGTGATCAAAATAAGTCATAAAATAAAGTTTAATGAGTAAATTGATCGTTTTGATAGTTTAGTGACCAAAATAAGTCGTAGAGCAAAGTTGAGTGATGATTTAAATATTTTACTCTATTTTTTAAAATTTAAAATAAAATATATAAATATAAAAAACTAAATATTATTATACCAATTTTTATTAAATTCCACGTCAAAGAAAATCTCTATAGTCAGGATAATATTTATGTAATTTACCAAAAAAATATAAAATAAAATAACCGCGCTAGTGTTATTGGAACCATGCCGTAAAACAAGCATTTCTTTCCAACTCGTTCTTTCTCCCTGTAGCGCATGATTAACGAGAAAGCACTCATATGGTTACGTGGCGTTCTCTGATTGGTCAATTTCGAGTAGTCGGGATTCACAGCGAACACTAACCAATAAACAATTACCCGTCTCTCTCATTTGTTGTTTCTCTCACTAAAAACACACACTGAGTTCTCATTTCTTTTCAATTGTTTTCCCTTTCAAAAACTGTGTTTTTTCTCTCCACAAAATTCCAAAATTTCCCCTCAATTTCTCTCTCTCTTGCTTACGAAAACACCCTATACGTATTCACTGATGCATGATCTCCCGATTCAATGCAATTTTGACCCTTAACGCTTCCGAATTCCCATCGAGTTTTACCGCAGCCTGATTTTGACTCACTGAGCTGGTTCGGGGGGGGGGGGGATTATGATGGAGGCATTGGAGAGTTCCGTCAATGGCGGTGGTTTCACACAGCTACAGAGCTGCGGAGACAGTAGTGAAGAGGAACTATCGGTGTTGCCACGTCACACCAAGGTGGTTGTCACCGGGAATAACCGTACCAAATCGGTTCTCGTTGGTCTTCAAGGCGTGGTCAAGAAGGCAGTTGGACTTGGCGGGTGGCATTGGCTGGTAATTCTTTGAATTTTTCAGTTTTGGTGGAAATGGGGGTTGTGTTTTTTTTTTTTTTTGTACTGGCAATTGTTTTGCTCTTTACTCTTTTTTGTTTATAATGTGGATATTTTCTTCAAGTTTTAGGTAAAATAAAATTTGATTTTCTTAAGGTAACGTGGATTCAATTTGAGCTATTATCAAGTAAACGACTTGGTTTTACTTCATTTATTCATATTTTCCCATTTTGTGATTTTTGCATTGATTTTTTCTATCTAATACAATTGCATGTCCTGTAATATAAGATTTATTTTGAATAAAACTGCAAATTTAGCTTTTTAATGTCTGCTTTTGCTTGATTTTTGATACGTTCTAATAAAAGAAATGGTTGTTTTATTATTCACAAGTTGCAAAGTTGAGGTTTGGATTTGGGGTTTGCTTGCATGTAAGTTTCTGTAACTGGATCTGGTATTGAAGGGGTTTAGCATGCATTTCTACAATGAATCTTAATTTTGGGGGGTTTATTTAGTCTTCTTTTTATTTTACCATATTTTATATACTGAATTCTGATCTTGGTTCTGCCTGAATATCAATCCCTCAAGATTTTTTGCTTTTCTTGAGCTACTCTGAATTTGAGTCCCTTTTCTATTCTTTTTTCTCTGCAGTTTTTGTAACTTCTATCTATGAATCGCATTATTGAATATGGGATTAATTCATAGCTTTGCTGGAAATGATCATATTTTGATTCAATTCAACTACAACTGTTTCCACTTGTTTCTGTTTCTCTTTTCCTCCAATTAATGTTATTGCTGGTTAACTTTGACAAAACCGAAGTTTTCTCATTGTGCTATACGAGTTGTAGACATGTGTGCTTGATTTATGTTATTTTTAAATTCTAGGTGAGCTAGTGGTTTGAAATGCAAAATTGACAATTTAAAGTCTAACCGACTATTCTATCACAATCAATAGTTTCCTAATTTATTTTGGTTTGGTAGTTTCACAATCAATTGTAGACATCTGTGCTTGAATTATCTTCCCTGCCTATTATTTCTTGCCAAATATCCACTTTTGGGAGCATTGTATTAAACATTTACTTTGTAGTTGATGTTGATATTTGTTTGTCCAACTAATAAAATCACAGGTTCTTACAAATGGCATAGAAGTAAAGTTACAGAGAAATGCCCTCAGTGTGATTGAAGCTCCCACTGGTAATGAAGACGACGTCGACTTTGAATTCGGAAACATGCAGTGCAATGGATCAGACATGGGTGAACTCACTTTTCCTCTTTATTTTAAATATTGCATATTCCTCAAAAATTTTAAGGTTGAATTGTTATGCCGTTTCGATCGAAAAACAATCCTCTAGAGAGGGTCAATCATCCGAGTCAAAATTCACTTGTGTCTATTTTCTTTTTGGGCATATATGGGTGGGTTTTTTTTCATCAGTAGAAAAGATATTTTCTTGTGCTGACTTTGGGATACCTTTAATTTTTTGTGGTGAAATGCTATGCCTTGGAAGGGGAGTGCTATGGTAATGCGTGATGGCTTTTGATTTCTAATGATACTTAATGTTGTGAATGTGATTAAGTAGTTGAGGTTGGTGCATAGGATCCATTGTGTCTTCACCTTTAACTTTCACTATTTCTAAAAGCTTCATTGTCTCTTTTTTACTGGTCCCACCATGCTTTTCTTTTCTTTTCTTAATCCTGCTTGTTCCATCTCTCAATCCCCAGCATCTGATGACACTCAAAAGTCCTATAGATCGAGGCATAGATCACATAAATCAACGGGGTCTTCTCACAAGACTATGAGCAGGTCTCTTTCTTGTGACTCACAGTCAAAGAGTTCTGTTTCCACACCCCGCGGTTCCACGGTACATAGTTTTTAAAACTCTATTTTTTTTCCTGTATAGTTTTTGATATCACATGTTACCAATAATAAGCTATTGCAAAAGTATGTTAGCCATCTATTTTTGCCTAATTAAGGTTTATTTTTTTCATAATATCTCCTCTATAGAAAGTTGACCTCAGTAAACTTGAGATGGCTGCTCTGTGGAGATATTGGCGACATTTCAATCTTGTAAGTTCCTCCCATTGAAACATTAAATAGAAGTAAATTACCAGCACAGCCTTTAGTGCGTGAATAACTGAAGAAAAAAGAGTTAAACATCGTTGCTTTTGCTATTTCTAGGTGGATGCCAGTCCCAATCCCTCAAAAGAGCAACTAGTTGATATCGTTCAGAGGCATTTCATGTCACAGGTAACTTAACTGCAATAGCTGCTCTTTGGTAATTTTCTTCTTTGCCTTTTTAGGTTGCAGTGCCAACTTTGTTTAACTGGTTGAATTCCCTTGGAAGTGAAAACAAAATTGTAGTTTATTAAGACAGTTTCTATTTATTAATTCAGTTGTATATTAGTTTTTCACTTCCTTTTGAATAAGAATGAGATTTATCAGGTTCTGAAAAAAAAATCTGATTATGCGATACACTTACCTTCTGTTGGTGTAGCAAATGGATGAGCTGCAGGTGATCAAGGGATTTGTTCAGGCTGCAAAGAGATTGAAGACCGTTTGCAAATGACACGGAGGAGAGTGATCAGACCGGCTTTCGAGTTTGGTTATCAATGCCAGAACGCTAACAGATACTCGGTATTCCTAATGTTCCTCTTCCCCCTGGCACTTGGTAGTGATATCTGTAACATATGTGTTTGTGGATCGTTGATCCTTGTTAGTAGGTCCGTATCTTATTTCGAGCTATAGAGGTTCAGTTCCATTTTGGTAGGGTAGTTAGTGTAGATATAATCCAGAACTTGGTTAGGAGACCTCTAAGAAGTCCCTTTGTGGCTTCCTTTCTAAAGCTTGCTTGAATGTACTTGTGACTTGGGGAAGTGGATATCTTGAAATGTATATATTCTTATTTATAACCCCTGCCTACATCTTTTAAATGGGAGAAATATTTGGTAAAAGGGGGGGAGCTTGATTCTGAAAGATGGAAATGAAGGATACACGTTTTTAAAATTCTGAATAATTGCTATCAGAATGCACCATGTTTTTGTGTTTCCATTTTAGCTTTACAAAGATGTCATATTCATGGCTGCATAGTCCTTGTAAGAAAGATATGAGTGTCAACTTGGGACCCCTGCCAGCCCTTGAAGTTAGAATCTGAGATTATAGATATCGAAATCCATGCTCTGAAACTTAATAGATATCAAAATATCTATGAATTATTAAAAAATCTAATTAATTTCAAAGATATTATTTGAATTCACGCTTTCCTTATTGTTATAAAAATAATGGTGTCAAGTGAATTAAGACCCAACTTATTATATATGCTTTTTTTATTTTTATAATTCATTACGGATGAGTCTACCACGTGCGACGAACATTGATGAACACTACTAACGATGAACACCATTAATTTTTTTTAAAATTTTAAAAATCTAAAGGACTAAAATTATAATTAAAATTATTTTTTTCAAAAATAAAAATCAAATTTAAAAATTACTTTATATTATTTTTTTAATAGATTAAAATTAAATATTTCTAATTTTCCTAAACCCTAACAAAAATTAAAAATCAATTTTATAATTTTATAATAGATTTGAATCAAAAACACCCAAATTTCCTAAACCTAAACCTAAACCTAACAAATTTAACCCCTCGTCCTATTTCCAGCCGGCGCCGCCTTACCCCCTCGCCGCCTCTGCCCCCGCCGTCAACACTATTACCGGTGTCGTTAGTGCGTCGGCCGGCCGTTTGTCGTTTTCAGCAGGCGTCGCGATCTGCAGCGTGCTTCTTGCTGCCGTCCCCGTCCGCCGTCGAGCCTATCTCCAGTGCTGGCCGCCGTCATCATCAAGGTATGTTTATTTTCCCCCAATTTCGAATTGTAATTAGAACCATAATTCCCAATTAATTTTCCCCAGTTGAACCCTAATTCCCAATTAAATCTCATTCAAACCCTAATTTTAATTTACCCAATTTCGAATTGTAATTAGAAACCCTAATCCCTAATTAATTTCCCCAAATTGAACCCTAATTCTCAAATTAGATCCTAATCAAACCCTAATTTTAATTTCCCCAATTTTAAATTCCAATTAGGGTTTAGGAATGTTCTAAATTATTAGAGGTTGTTTTGTGAATTATTAAAAGTACGGGAATGTTCTGAAAGTATGTATGAATACTGATTTGTGTATGTGTTTGTGTATCTAAACAAATGAAATTGTTATACATGCTTAAAGAACATTAATGGATTGAGTTTTTGAATGTGAAATTTGGTGAATAAGGCTGTTCTGCATCTATGAGAGACATGAGGGGCTGTTTTGAGTTCATGAATTGTTTTGGAGCATAATTATTATGTGGTAATGAACCTAAAAATTTATTTTGGAAATAGTAAAGCTAACTGGATTAATTGAAAATGTATAAACATGCTGGAAAACAGTTTTAGGGCACATAAGATGTTAAATAGTCGAATAAATAGCATTAAAAAGAGTAAGTAAATAAAAGACTTGAAGAGTTAAGTTTGGATGATGGAAAATCCTTGAGAATTCGAATTGTTTATTGAAGAAGGTAATTAGGTTTTTTCATTTCTCTTTGTTAATGGTTAAATTTGAGTATATGATCATGATTGTTGGGACTCAACCTATTGAAGTGATGAAGCTATGATGTTGTGTTTAATTAAAATCAAGCATGAAATGTAAAGTTTACGTTTAACAAGAGTAGTACCCTGTTTTTAGGATATTGAATGAGTCAAATTATATGGCCCTGTTTTGAGTTTATATGATTAAATATGAAAAATAGATTACCTTGAATAAGTATAAGATTGAAAGAGACTGCCTAATATATGTATTTATGAAGGCACATTCTAATGGACTGAATTGAGTAAATAAGTAATTTTTAGGGATTGTTTTAAGTGCCTAAAAACAGGGGTTTATTCTGAAAATTATCTTAGGGACTGTGTTGGAATAAGAATGAATGTAAGGGCTGTTATAATGTTCTAGAATATGAACTTAGGTATAATGAAATGCTTGGAATGAAAATTTAATATATGCTGGACTGTTTTGATAAAGCTCAAATAAGGAATAGATTGAACTAAAACAGGACTGTTTTGTAGTTGCATAAATTAGAACCAATAATGCAGTCTTGAATTTAATAAAAATAGTCTTTAGAATGTCCTAAGAACAATTTAGAATATATATTGTTTAAAGTGTTAAAAGGTGCAGTTTGTAGATTAAAACATTACAATTTTGTAGTTTAAAACTGTGCAGATTTGTAGCTTAAAACAGTGCAGAATTTATAAGTCTAAAACTGTGTAGAATTGAGTCTAAAATAAGTGCAGTTTGGTGTCTAACAGTGCAGTTTGAATAGTGTATAAAGACAATGCAGATTTTGATTAATAATGAATAGACTTTAAGTTTAAAAACTGTGTTGAAATGCAGTTTAAGGAATAGAGCAGAATTGTATTAAAATTGTGCCGTTTTGAAATATATGATTGTTTATATGTCGACAATTATGATCATGTAAATGTGTGGGCTTATAATTGAGATTGTTTGAATGTATATACAAGTATAAATATGTGAAGTAAATTGTTTTGTATATTTGAATGCCTAAGTGGACTATTTTTGATAAAAAAACATAGGTATACAAGTACAATGGATTGTTTTGATCATATGAATATATTTACATAAATTTTTTTGCACTGTTTTGATCATATGTATATACAAGTATAAATATGTGAAGTGGACTTTTCAGGGACCAATCTTATTTTGTAAAAACAGGGGGGAAATAGGAGATTTAAGGTTTTAAAGGACTAAATTGAATTAGTAAAGGTCTTAGGTGAATTAACCCCAAAATGTGGACTAAAATGAGAACATGGCAGATTCGAATCTGTAAAACTGACTGACTCAATCGAATAAATTGCTTTTATCTGGATAAGATAAAAATATGAGCCATATATTATTGAATAGGTAATTGAATAAGCTTTACAACAGTATAAAGTAATCTAAATTCCGACTTACGGTTTAGAAATTATGAGCGAAATACTACAAGGTCTTATGAATTTGGATTATAGATTAGACAAGAAATTTGAAAACTTTTCTGCTTGAATTCAATAAGAATGAAACTGTTTTGATTTGTTAGTGTCTAGGGGATTGTTTTAACTTTGATTTGGTGCATTGAATTTGAGTAAGTTGAAGGGGTAACTTAATAGTATTTGAATGAGCATAATTTGTGATAGAAACATCGCTTGAGGGTTATCTAGGGCAGTTTCGAATTGAAAAAAAATGAATTATAGATGGGCCTTACTTTTTTGTTTGATATGAATGATCGTAATCTTAATTTAGTTGACATATGTTAGATTGACATAATTATAGAACATGTATTAATATGATAGTAGTAGTAACTTTGTTGATAATGTGTGATCTTCCTAAATGAAAATTCTAATGAATCAGGATTTAAGATACGACTAATCTTAGAGTTTAAGTTGCAGAAAATAGTTAGAAAAATCCAAATTTTTTGGGTAAATAATACTTTAGATCCATGTGTTTAATTGAGTTGTATGCTTTTCTTACTAGTTTCTCAAAAGAAAACATAAACTTAAATAGGTTGGAGTAAAAGTGCTCTAAAGAAAATCATTGTTATTTTTGTTTACTGAAACCATATATGCTTAAACTTTTTCCATCCAATCCGATTGAATGCTAGAGTGGTCTTATGTCGAAACCATAAACAAACAGGTAACTTTGATCTAAACTCAGTACCCAAATTTGTCACCTGTTTCAAGTAGAAATGTGCCAATAAGTCTGCCCCTATTTTTTACGTTGTGTTCAAAAAATTTGTTTTCATAGGACTGAAATTAAATTGAAAAACCTCAGCTTTCGTACATACCTGTTAGGTAAAACATGAGTTCGTACATACCTGTTCCGTGAAAATAATTACTTATTGTTTGGTACCGTCTTTAATGTCGAGTGGTGCCCGAAACAGCCCACTTGAGTTCATCAATGTTTACTTCAAGGGTGGTTTAAATGAGATTTTTTTGTAATCATTTGATGCTTATTCATGATTACTGCAATGTTTATACGTATCCATTCACTGCGTTTTTTTTTACGTTTGGGAGTACTTGTTAACTGAGAATATTTCTTGTTGTCTCTTAAAAAATCTTTTGCTTTTCTTGTAGGTTCTCTTGGCGGCTAGGAGATTTTTCTGTAGAAACTTGTAAAGTATGTTTTATATATTCCTGTATTCTTTCTTCTTTGCCAATGTTTCAATTGGATGTATTAAATATGTTGCGCCATCCTTTTATTCATAAAATCTGCAATTTGTGTTGGTTGCTGTTCTGTTCATTAGAGTCGGCAAAGTTTCTTATTTTTTTTAAAAAAAAACTTGTATATAATAAAGGGTTAATTTTTTAGTTATTAACCTTAGATCCTACATCATCAGCATAACAACTATCCTTTGATGTACACCTGATTGAATACTGAATGGCTTGCTTTGTTTATGTTACATCTTCACTTTTACATTTCACATTCTTAAGTTTTAGTTTGAATACTTGATGTATTAAATATGGTTTGCTTCGTTTATGTTACACCTTCACTTTTACATTTCACATTCTTAACATTTGGAGTCTCCTTCTGCATCCTTAGTTCTCAGATTTTATTTGATGAGGTCATTTAGCCTCCTTGTTCAATGCTTCGCATCATATTTATGAGTTGTGTGACTTTGAGTTTATTCTAGAGATGGAGATGAACGCTTGTTTGCATTATTATCTAGGAGTCGGTTAAAGATGCAAAATACATTACACTATAATTTTAAGCCCAACAAAATAGTAGTCAATTATACTGATGCTATATGACGAGCATTATTTGCTTGGTTAAACTAGTGAGTTAACTATGAACCTGTTTGATCTGTACTAAACCATGGGATAATTTTCTTACTTTATGAAATACACTTGTTTGTTTCGCTTGGTTGTTTTACTGAGCACACGTTTATGGAGGAGGCGTAGGGTTTTTTTGTTTGGTTTGATCTTAAGTTTTAGTTTGATTGAACCACACTATGCAATTTGATTTCTTTATGATGTATTTTCTGTTTATAAATTTTGGGTTCTTTTTTTCTGGTTTTTATTGTTTGTTTATAAAATGTGATACCGTTAAAATCTTGAAGATAGCTTGTTGTCAAACAAACTAAACCACAAACATATTTTTCCCTTCCACTTACCTGTTTGTTTATAATTATGGACATGCCTGTTTGAATTTGCCTCTTTAACCAGTGTTTAGGGGATTGTTTTAACTTTGATTTGGTGCATTGAATTTGAGTAAGTTAAAGGGGTAACTTCATAGTTTTGATCTCATCACATACTTGTCGTATTTTGTCTCACCCAATCGTTTTAAAGTGGTTTTAAAGTGGTAATTGTTTGAATATTATTTTCTTAGTAATTATACTCATGTTTTGCAGGGAACAAGCTTAAGACTATGTCTTCAAGGGGAAAGCAAATCTACGATCCTAGTAAGTTAAAATGCATTATGTTTTCTAACATTGACCACACGTTTTTTAGTCAACCACAACACATTCCTTATTGTAATAATATATTTTTTATTTTTTATAAATGACATAATTATTAGAGATGGTAGATAATCAAGATACCAAAATTAAAGATTGCTATAACAGTGAACCAGATTATGAAACTTATGCTGAAGAAGAACAATTTGAAAAATATATAGATGATGAGAAGACAATTGACAATTTCATTGACGAGAATATATGGGACAAGATTGGGAAAGAATTACAAGAATACGATGAGAATGATATGAATATGCTGAAGTGGAAGACTTTAGATGATAGTATTGATTTTTATTATACCTATGCAAAAGTGAAGGGTTTTGGAGTTCGAATGAGTCATTCAGTGAAAAGTCGCAGTGGTGGTCACATAGTTTCAAAGAAACTGGTGTGCCGTAAAGAGGGATATAGAGAGGAAAGGTGGGTTAACTTGCTAAACAGAAAACGTGACTAAAGGCCGATCAGCAGAGTTGGATGCGGAGCATTTATTAGATTTAAATTTGACGAACGATATCAATATTGGAAAGTTTTTAAATTCTGTGCAGAACATAACCATGAGATGGTTCAGCCAACACAAGTTGCTTTTATTAGGTATGTAATTAATTAATAAGTAAATTGTTACATACTAACTTCTAGTTTATATATATATATATATATATATATATATATATATTTAATGTTATGTTAATGTTTTATTTTGTAGGTCATTTCGGAAGATTAACGAGTTAGAAGAAATTAAGATTAAGAGTATGCATAACTCTGGAATTGCTCCAAGTAAAATTATGCGAAATCTCGAGAATGAAGCTGGTTCACTTGGGAATGTTGGATTTCTTTCGAAAGATTTGTACAATTATCTATATAGAATCAAACGAGAAGAAGTGCAAGATGGTGATGCTGAAACGGTGATGGCGTATTTATATGGAAAGCAAGAATCTGATCTATTTTTTTGTGAAGCACACGAGAGATGAATTCGGAAACCTAGAGAAGTTGTTCTAGTGTGATGGTGTATCACGTGCCGACTATAAAGAATTTGGTCATGTACTTGCATTTGATAAGACTTATAAGTGCAATGCATACAACAAGCCATTCGTTGTTTTGGTTGGTGTGAATCATCATCGCAAAACAGTGCCATTTGGATGTGCATTGATTACAAATGAGAAAGAGGATATCTATGTGTGGGTGTTAGAATAGTTTGATCTTATTGGCCTTAGATTACAACTGAATAGGAAGTGGTACCAAAATCATAAGAACAAACAATTGTTAGAGAGTTTGATTTTATGGGCCTTAGATTTTGAAGCAATATTAAGAATTTTCATAATCTACTATCTCACATTTCCTTGACCCTTATAATCCATAGACATCAAAGAAGACATAAGTGGTATCATCTTAACCTTAATGTTTTAGGTAAAATATTTCTTAACTTCTTCAAGTAAACTCTTAGTATGAGTAATCTCTTTAGATTTGTGCTCCAAAAGACATCTAGAGTGTTGTGCTTTATGATCATTAGACTCATGCGATTCGAACGATCTCACCTCTTAAAATACCTTTTATGGGTGCTTATACAGTGAGAGGTGCAAAATGTTCTTTCCTTAGTGCAAAGTCCGTGTTCATACATCCAAATACTATAGGTAAGTGTGTTTTCTATTCCTTGGAAATTAGTTTTACTAAATATGAGTGTAGAATGTATATTAACAGATATTGTGACAGAAAAAGATAAATTAACTAAATATAGAATAAAAATAAATAAAATAAAAACAAGCTCACATAAATATTCATAAGTAAATAAATAAATTCAAAATAATGGCTAGTTCCTCTCAAGATACCAAGCACAGCATTAATATTAAGTCTTTGGACAGTAATATTAACTGTAAGCGATACTCTTGTTGTAGCAATCAAACATTGATAATAAACTATGTCAAACAATAGATTAATCTTTGGACTAATGTATTACTTACATAAAATACCTTATAATTGTCACACATTTGTCATCGCAGTTGTCGTTGTAATTCCGCCAATATTAACTTTCCTTTGGATCAATTAATAAACGCATGAATTACAAAAACTCATAATCATCTTGATATTTAAATAAATTAATCTAAATGAAAGTTGTCACTTTGGTGACATTATGTTTGTAACCCCCTAAACCCGGCCTAGAAGAAATAGGCCAAATCTAGGAAGTTGTGTTTGGAAACTTGTCCCTCAAGAAACACCTTTTAAGTTTACTCACTTAAAAACAAAATTATTATTAAAAGAAAATAATCTCAATCAGATTATTTTATTATAAAACGTAGTCGTTTAAACATTATTCCGATAATCGGTTAAATTTCTGAAAATAACCTTATAAATGCATGCATTTAATAATACCCAAATTAAAAACAATAAACAGTCCCAATGTCCAAATTACATAAATGTTCCAAAATATTTCAAAACAGTAGTTTAAAGTAATTAACAGAGAGTTCATACTGAATTATAAAAGTATCCGAGTAAAATGCGAGAAGCTCCTAGTACCGAGTCGCCTAAAAGAGTGAGATATCTGAAAAAGTAAAAACTAAGGTGTGTAAGCTAAAGAGCTTAGTGTGTCTCTAAAGTGCAAACAAAAACAAAACAAAGCAAAAGAATGTTTTATTTTCTGATAAAGACTTTTCTGAAAACACAACAAAACCGGATCATGAAGATATGATGTCTGATGCACATGAATCATGGTACCCATCTCCGATACACCGAAAAGTAAGGTTCCCCAGAACCTACTTTCTCCATCGTCACCATCCGAAGTGAAACTCAGCCCGAAGGGTGGAACCACTGATCCGAAGCGGAATTCAGCCCAAAGGGTGAAACCACTAATCCGAAGCGGAATTCAACCCGAAGGTTGAAACCATTGAACTTCCCCGAACAAATCTCAAACCATATACCCACAATGATATGATGCAGATTTAAAAATTCGAGTCTGATCTGAAACTTGAATTATGAAAATTCAAGTTGCACAATACTATAAATCCAATGTTTTACGATTCTGAAAATCTGATATTTCATTTAAATCAGAGTATGACATGTTATGCATGATGTCTGAAAACATTCACCCAATCACAACAGAGTATGCACACAAAATGTACAAAACATTTACTTATATTAATCCAGAAAAACACAATAAATTTATAGCACAGAAAGAAACACATAAGTTTATAAAACAGGAAGAGACACACCTTTAAGCAACAGAAGCTCTAATGCCGAGAAAACGCATCTCACTCAGATCTAGCTGAATCAGGACCTACGAAGGTATGAATACTATATTAGTATTTATTACTAACACTAAGCCACCGACTATGAACTCAACAACTAATCCAAAAGCATACTCACGTAAGGATCTCGAAGAACGTGAATGGTCGATCTGTACAACTGAAGGTAACTCGTCGACCTTGAAGACGTTAACACCTGAACACAAGAATATTCTGAATCAGATTATGAAATCCATAACTCAACCAAATTTTATGAATAATTAATTGAACTTAGAAAAACGGAGCTTTCGGGTTTGAATTAGACAAAACGGGCAACGCATTCGGATTCAAGACGTCGAGAAAGGTCAAGGTGAACAATTTCTAAAAAGTCAACTCTCAGTCAACTCTGGTCAAAGTCAACTATGACAAAAGTCAAAGTCAATTGGTCAAAGGTCAACTAGGTCAACAGACAACTCTGGTCAAACTGGTGAACGGTCAAACTTAGTCAAAGGTCAACAAATCAAATACGGTCAACTGTGGTCCACTGGGTCAAAATTGGTTCAGTCAAACCCGATCAACTGTTCAAGTCAACGGTCCAAATAGGTCAAAGGGTCAAACAGATTTAGTTCAAGGTAACTCCAACAGTCCAAATTGCACAAGTTTGGGCTCAAACTGAAATAAAAAAACGGGTTGGATCTATCTTCAAGCTCACTAAATGGCTCTACACTATGATACACACATATGGGCCTGTCGAATTGGGCTCAATTCAGCCCTAATTCTCACACAACCCAACCCATCACCCTAACACAATTCTGCAAACTGAAGCTAGGTTTACAGACCCTTGCTTGACGGCGGCAGAGATGACGAAGCAGGAGCAACGACGGCAAAAGACGATCGGCGGCGGCGGAAGGTGAGCGACGGTGGCATAAAGACCACGGCAGCGGCGCGAATACAAAACGACGGCAACGGCGGCACGACCAAACAACGACGGTAGCAGATCCAGACAAGAACGACGACGCAACCCTTATCAACAAGGAAGGCAGCGGCTCACCAATCCGACGAACAGAGACGCGGCTACGCAAACTCGTCGGAGATGACGCGACGACGGCAGTTTGCAAAAGAAACATATATTCCGATGAGCAACGAACGTTTCCGATCAGAAATAAACGGAAAAACAAAGGAATCCACAACCAACAACGCATGAACAAAACGAAAACTAGCGAGGCTTACCCAAACTTGAACGGTGACGACGGCGGCGCGAGGAAACCGAAAGGTTTCTTACCGTTTCCAGGCGAACAACCGTCGATGAGGGGAAACCGAGGCCTGGGCTTTGATCGCGAAGAGAACCCGAGCACAGTGATGGTCTCCGATCGATGAACGGACGATGGCTTGGGCTTGACCGGAGCTTCGCCGGAGATGGGTGAGGGATGCCGAGAGAGAAACAGAAAGGTGGGTATATTTGGGAGAGTGCGGCTGCAGGAGTCAAAAAGCTCAAGAGTCTGAATAACAAAAATAATAGGGTTTAAACTTGAAAGTTGGGTAAATCGCAAGAGAAGGGCCCCAACTTTTCCTACTTAACAAAATAGCTCCGAGGTTCTAATTTTAACACACAAAGGTCACTAAAATTTTGAATTATGCTCAATTAGACCACAACTAAAAATTAGGGTTCCATATTATAAATTCCCAAATGTTAGGGTTTCTGAATTAGGGATTTCAAATTTTTGGATTTCTGAATTAGGGAAAATTTGGGGTGTTACAATGTTTCAACTAATCTTAGTTTTAAAGGGCGCTAGGCGAGCCGATGCGCAAAGGGTCCTGGGAGCTGAAGCGCTAGGCGCTAGGCGAAGGCGCTAGCTTTTCGTAGGCAAAGCGCTATAAATTAATTTTGTAGTATATTTTGTATTCAGAACAATATGATATTAATTTTATATACATTTAATGATCAAATTGTACTAAAATAATTTATATCCTTGCACTTAGAAAAAATATATTTTTTAAAGTAAAGTAAGGCCTCATTAAAAATCTCCTTCGTAACCGACACTGAGACGAAACTCAACATCGGACAACGAAAAGAGAAAAAGAGTGCCCAAACTGATATTATGAATTAATACTAAAAATGTCCAAACATTAAAAAAAAGACATGAGAGATAAAAAAATCACCCTAACAACTAAACATGTGAGTCAAAACAAAACATTAAACACCAAAAAGTTCACTTAAACACTAAAAGTCTAACACTCCCCTATTCTAGATCATCAACATCTTCATATTCTTCATCTCCTTCACAATGTTCTTCACCAATATCTTCTTCTATCTTATCATCGATTCTAGGAACAAAACTAGAAGCTACTTCTTTTCCTTTATTAGATTTGGAGTTGGAAGAAGGTCCAACACTTTCTTTTATAATCCTTGATGATCTAGTCAAATAACTTGGATCATGAGCTCCAGCAGCTCTACTAACTTGACTCCATGTCAGAGTATCATCATCATCAAATACAAATTCTCCTTCATCATCGGAGGAATTGTCCTCCATTCTCCCAAGTAACCACTCATTACTTTCATCGATATCTTCTAAGAGAATGGGATCAGTGGTGTCTTTCATTTGATATCGGCGCTTTAAAGCACGGTTATACTTCACAAAGACCAAATCATTCAGTATTTTTTGCACGCTTTAAAGGTCAGGGTTTAAAAAATAACCGGCCGCATGTAAAGTTCGATGAAGTTGGCAATCCCACCTTCTATCAATATACTAAAAGGCTTCCTTGTAGAACTCCTCCTTCATTGCAAAGCTCACAGAAATAACATCTTTAGCCCTATCCATGGCTTCATAAATGTACCCCATAGGTGGTTTTCTTTCTCCATCAACTATTCGAAGAACCTTAACAAGAGGTCCCGTCAACTTGAGAGTATAAAGAACATTTCTCCAAAATGTGTCTTGCAAAAGATAAGATGCTATTTTCTTTCCACTAGCTTCTTTTGACCATTTGGATTCATTCCACTCTTAAGAAGTTACCATCTTCCTCAAATTGTTCTTTTGTTTATGAAATTTTGCAAGAGTGATGAACGATGTTGCAAATCTAGTGATCGCCGGCCTATGCAAGTTCCTTTGATTTGTGAATCTTCTCATCATGTTTACAAGAGGTATATGGCTATATATATAGTCATTCATAAACATGCACTTCTTTAATGCATTCTTGACTTTCGGAATTTTCTCAATATCTTCTAACATGAGATCAATGCAATGAGCCGCACATGGAGTCCAATAAAGATTTGGTCTATTGGCCTCTAACATTTTCCCTACAAGTTAAAAAAACAAGAAATTAAATTCAAAATATTTCAATAATCAAGTGATTTGAATAATCTAAAAAAGAACTCATATTTCTTATCGGCTTTGACATAATTAGATGCATTGTCCGTCACCACTTGGATCACATTTCTCTCTCCCACTTCTTCCACCATGGCATCAAGCACTTTAAACAACATATGGGCATCCTTAACAGCTTCTGAAACATCCATGGATTTAATGAACATAGGACCCTTTGGAGAGTTGACAAGAAAGTTAACAATGTCTTTTTGAGTGACCGAATCGCGTCATCCATCCGATAAAATTGAGCATCCCTTTTCTGCCCACTCCTTTTTGTGAGTATCCATCATCTCATGGGTGTTCTCTACTTCATTCTTGAACAGGAGAACTCTAAGCTCATACATGGTTGGTGGTTTCAAACCGGGACCATATTGCCCAATAACTTCACACATTTCCTTAAAGCTAGGGTAGGTTGCCGCATTAAATGCAATCCCAACATCATAAAAAAAACCTAGCAATCGAATTGCAAGCTTTGTCTCTTAGTTGCTTATCACAAGCTGCATGTACACCCTCATCTTTTTTTGGATTGACTTTTAGAGTGACAAACAAATCCATCGGACCCTTAAGTCTTGGTTTTTTTGGTAAAGATTTCCCACTCTTTTGACTTGGGTTACCCGAAGATGAATTCAATATCTCACACTCTTCTTCATTCTCATCATATTCATCAACCCTGCTAAATGAAGGTTCTGAAGGCAACATTGCATGTGTGGCCTTTAACTCGACCTTTTTTAGTATAAAAGCCTTTATTTCCTCCTTCACATGCTCAGGACATTCACGACAATCAAGCACACTCGTAAACCCACCAACCAAATGTTGTTTCATTCGATACACCCCTCCTTTGCAAATTTTACCACAAAAATTACATGTAAAGTTGTTTTTATTGGTCGGATCTTACTTTTCATATTTTCTTACCTGATCTAAAGTGACTGATAATCCGGTAGAAGTTCCCGACCCTAAATTCATCATCTGAAATTTAAATAACATAAATTGACAAAAGTAAATATAAAAATAATCAAATTATAGTGAAGAAATGACCAACCAATAACCATTAATAAGTAAAAAAAACATTAAGTATATTGAAGTATTGAAAAGTTCATTCAAATTGCAGTGACGAAATGTATTTGGGTGAGGGTCAAGATGTATCCGATCCTTGACTTGTTAAATGTTAATCAACAATCCATGATTGTAGTTTAGTTTATAGAAATAAAAATAAGTTCTCATTTGGAATAAGAGAGGAAGAAAGTATCGAATAGAATTAAAAAAAACATAAATCAAAAGTATCGAATAAGAGGTAACATCCCCTAAATCAGGTACCCAGTTCCCATTCTGCTGTAGTTAAAAGTATCGAATAAAATTAGAAAAAACATAAATTAAAAGGCAGGCATCAAAGGGTAAGAAATTTACCTGGACTACAAATCAAATTCCAAGCACCAAATGAAAAAAAACGTAGAGTCTGGACTGGAGAAGAAAGCTGAAGATAAAATGATAAACGTGGGTGAGAATTGAGAAAAGTGGGTGAAAACTGAAGAAAAGAGAGGAAGAAAAGAGAGAAGAAAACTGAAAAAAAAAATTATTGAAATTGAAACATACTTGGAGCCTTGAAGACTTGAAGATGCCGAGTGCCGACGAGAGAACTTTGCTCTGATTTTAGGGTTTTTTTTTAATTTTGAAGATGCTTATGGGTTTGTTCGTGAAATGGGCATTTTTTAAAAACCACGTGTTTTTTTAATGAAAAAACCCACTGCCGAGACTGAAACAAGAAGCGATAAAGCGAAGCGCCTAGCGACGCCTAGAGACGCTTCTTGTTCACCGCTTCGCCTTTGCTGGTGGAGGCGTTTTTCCGGCCGCCTCACGTCGCCTAGCGCCTAGGCACGTTTTTTTAAACTAAGCAACTAATCCATTAAAATATTAGACATCTGAAGCCAAAATACGAATTTATTTGTTTCAAAATATTTTCCTTAATTTTATCTTTCAATTAAATTAAAAGAGAAACAAAATTATAATAAATTAGAATAAAGGTAAACCTCATATCAAGATACCGGACACTTCATTAATATTTTATCTTTAGACAAAACATTAACTTGCAAGTGATATTTTGTTACAGTAATCAAACATTGATAATAAGAACATGTCGTAAAATTGAATAATTATCACATGTTTATTATAATAGTTGCACGTGTAACAATATCAACTATTAATCTTTCTTTGGGCCGATTAATATTAACATAAGTTAAATTACATGCGCGAGACCTTCTATATTTTAAAATAAAATAATTTTCACAATAGATGTCACTTTGGTGATTTAATATTTCAATTAATTTATCTCAAAATATATAATATAAATATGCGGATATTCAAATTTAAAATTTTGTAACAGTCAAACTAAAATTTCTGGTAACACTTAAGTTTCTGAAATAACTAAGATTGTCTAAATGGGGCTATCAAAAATTGAAAAACCAAAATCTTTGACTGTTTTTCATCCTTAAACATGCATTTACAAAATTTTCGCCATAAACATAAAGACAAGATTTATAAATCATAAACTAAATGCATTTAATCCTTAACTTTATAATTCATCAAAATTGAAATTTTGATAATCAATACTTTAGCTAAAATTCGAAATTAAGGTATCTCAAATAATTATAACAATCTTTTGTATGCAACCTAATTTACTAACCGGTAGTCATTAGATTTACTAATTAGCACCATTAATCTTCACTAACACAACAAAAAAACATGAACTTTCTATTACTAAACACGCAACACAAAACTTGATTAAAATCATAACTTGCATATTTAATTCTCGTGTAAATGAAGACTTCAACGGATTCAATTGTAATTATACATGCAATAAATTCCTAATATTTGGATCCATAATAATCAAAAGTAAAATTTGGTGGAATTAAATGGAATATATATTTTAATATGTATACATATACAATTGATCAAAATCAGTGTAGGCTTAATTCCAAATCCAAAGAAAAACGAAATATGTTGCTTAATTTAAAAGCAAACACCTATTCTCACCATCTAAAGTTTACTGTTCCCAATTGTTTACCAAATATGGACGGCAATAAAGTTTCACAATAACCCAAATTCATAAAATAAAATAAAAACACTATACGGCAACATTCATAAAAAAAGCATACAGCAACCCATAATGATTCAACACCATATATAAGGATTCATAAAAAGAAACCCTAAAAACATAATATTGTAATCGAAACACTTAATCAATATACTGAATTCCTTAAATCATACGAATGAATTAATCTAAAAACAATAAAAATTAATGGGTTCCAAATAATTTAACATGACGATTTTCTAATGCCACTTGTTAGAACCAAACCATAAATTAATATGAAATCTAACCCAGGATCTATTATGTCAAATCATCAAAAATAATAAACTAAATGCGGAAGCGTAACTGAATTAATCGATAAATTGAAAAGTTTGAATTCTGATGTTGAAATCCCAAATCTTTGGTATTGATCTTCCAAGAAGATAGGTTATCTCTTCAATAGAATTCTCTGACAGGAAATGAGAGAAAAACAAGTTAGCATATTTCTTGTGGACCACTAACTCTTTATATAGTTAATTTAAGGCTTAATACAACTTTCCCCCTAGAGTATACCCGATTTCTCAACTTGCCCCCTAAACTTCATTTTGACCACTTTTTCCCCTTAAACAATTCGCCGTTACCCATTTTGCCCCATTCCGTTACCTTTTTTTGTTAAAATAATTTCAGCCAATAACATCCTGCCACGTCATAAACGGATTGACTAAGTCAATCCGTCTGGTTTTATTTAAAGGGTAAATGACATGTCAATATTATTTTATTAAAATGTTAATATTTAATAAAAATAAATATTTTAATACTAAATTAGTAACTTTTTAGAATCGAATTACAATTAAATTCTAATTTCACTATATTTGAATTATAGTTTTTGAGTAAAATTTAAATTATATTTGAATCATGTTCGTATTATATTCGAATCATATTCAAATTATATTTGAATCATCTTCTAATTATATTCGAATTATTAATTCGAATTTTGCTATATTCGAAATATAGTTTTTGAGCAAAATTCAAATTATATTATAATTATATTTGAACCATGTCTATATTATATTCGAATCATATTCAAATTATTTTCGAAATATAATTTGAATATGATATTTCGAATGTAATTCGAATATGATTCGAATATAATATGAACATGATTCGAATATAATTCTAATATAATTACATGTTTTTTCAACTATTATATTTGAATCATGTTCATAGTATATTCGAATCATGTTTAACATGTAATTGTATTCGAATCATGTTTAACAGGTAATTATATTCTGTTGAGTTGGTCGAACAATTGCAAATGGCCAAGAGGGGGTGAATTGACAATTAAAATTTTGGTGGAAAGAAATAGGTGAAAAATAAAATTGACACAAGTAGTTAGAGTGGTTCAAGTTCCCCAAATGAACTCTACATCGACTACCTTAGTTCCACTAAGGATTTTCAACCAATTCACTACTTGAATTCTTCCCCTTTTCTTGGATGAGGAGGCAACCTTACAAATTCGATTAAGCTTTATACCCAAAGCTTAATCCACTCAAATTACAAAGAGAAGTTATGGTAAACTCAAATGGTTCCTCTCAAAGGATAATTGTCTACCCAAACTCAGAATACAAAATGACAATTGAAAAACACTAGAGTTGGGTACAAGAAATTTGACTTTGAAGAGCACTAGGGTTTGGATTTTTTGCTTTGATGATGCTTGAGGGTTCAATAGTTGTTGCTTGGTCAAATGAAGCTTGTTTTTATATCCTTGCATTGATTTCTAGCCGTTTGGGTAGTTGGGATCATTAATAGAGCCGTTGGGAGCAATTTTCCCGCATTAAATGTAGCTCTGCAGCCTACCGTATCGGTACACGGGAAGGGCGTATCGATACCTGCATCAAATAGGAAAGAGCCGCTGTGCCTGAAAACAGGGCGTATCGATACGCTCAGAAGGCGTACCAGTACGGTTTTAAGGGGCGTATCGATACGGAAGGCCGTATCGATACGGTTTTTGCTCACTGGAATCCCAAGTCAAGTTTACATAAAAAGTGTATCGATACGCATACCAAGCGTATCGGTACGGTATAACGATTCTTTGAAAATTGGGAAACCAACCAACTGACAAGTAACGGTCAAATAATTTAAATGCTCAGATTTTTCAAAGATATGCTTATCGTATCGATACGATTGCAAGGCGTATCGGTACGGTTTCATAAACACAGTTGCCCAGATGAATATCGTATCGATACGGTTGCAAGGAGTATCGGTACGGTAAGTTCAATAAAATTCCAGTGGCAAAATAGGGTATCGATACGCTTAGGGTATCGATATGCCTGGGCGTTTTTGCATACTTAGGCTTGAAAAACATAGGAAAAGACTTAGAAAAATATATATGATTTAAGAGCAGGTCTTTAAATATTATTTTGTTCAAAGATACTTGTCAATTTATGAGACTTAAAAAAGTACTTAAAAATTTATTGTTTTGCAAATTGGTCCTTAGATTTATGTGTTATATCAAAATCAATTTCGGTTTTACAATCTCCCCCTTTTTGATATAACAAAACCATAAATAAATTTTTAAGTTTTTGAAACTTTGAAAAGCTTTCTCCCCCTTACTTTAAGATAGATTTTCAAAAACAAAAATATTTAACTCTATGATCCTTCTCCCTCTTTTTGTTAGATCAAAATAGAATACAAGGATAAGAGCAATATAGAGCAACAATAATTCATTAAACTTAAATTAAGCATAAGAGTTCAAATGCATAAACTTCAAAAATAAACATAAATGTTCAAATGCATAAATATCAAAGCAACCATCATAATCCAAACTTTTAAAATCTTAAAAACATAGAAAATAGGCATAAACTTCAAATCCTAAAATGAAAGTGCAATAACAATAATAAAAGACTAAATGTCCTAAGATGAGATGCATGATCTACTCGTCCCCTTCATCATCATTATCGTCCTCCTCATCTTTTTCTTCATCTTCTTGAGATGGTTGATTCCTTCGGGTTTGATTGATCCAAGCACCATGGAATGCGGTAAGAGAGATGTCCATGGAGTTTTGGCGAGCGGCCATGGTGTCGATCTTCTTTTCCATGCCTTGGACGCGATCCTCTAAGGATGTGAAACGATTATCCATCGCGGTGAACTTCTCATTTAGGAAGGTCATGAGAGTATCCATGGAGGAGGAATCAAGAGGAACACGGTGAGAGCTCGAAGAAGCACGAGAGGGATCGACCGGAGCAACGAGCGGAGGATCTTGAGCATTGCGAACCCAATCATTATTAACATAAGTGAAACCGGAACGAGCTAGGGAACGCTCATCGATGGGTAGGCCAAGGGTTTCGGGAAAATCATGTGAACAATCAATGCCAAGGGAATGAAATAGAAAACTCAAAGCCGTGGAGTAGTAAAAGGATGAGACTTGTTTGGTATGAGCATGTTGAACCAAGAAGACAAGGTCGGCAAACATGATTTGACATAAATTTGGATGTTTACCTTCTCTAAAACACTTAAGCCAAAAATCATCCGTTTGACGAATAGTTGAATATTTCCCACCCGATGGACGGATAAACCAAGAAATAAGAAGGTGAAGGATACGGTCATGAGCATTTAAAACTTTTGCGGGACCTAAAAAACCCGTACCCAAAGAATGTTCATCGTCAATACCAACATCTTCAAAACCAAAGACATTACATAAAACCTTTTGATCAATTTGAAAAGTTTTGCCCATAATAGAAGATTCAATGGCAATGACATTCTCCCTAGGTTCATCATGTATGCATATGGCATTAGAAAAGAATACAATGACTAGGTTCCTATATAGGATAGGAGGAATGCTCAAAAAGGTTAAGAATTTCCATTGCTTAATCAAAGATAGGTATTGAAACTTGAAACAGACAGAATTTAAAAAAGGGATTGACACAACTCGCTCTTCCCTAAGGTTCATTCCTTGAAAAAGTTTGTATCGTTCTCTATCACCATCCTCGGGAAAACTTAATTAGATAATATAAGGAAGATTAGGTGTAGGATTACCCTCGACATCCTCAATAGGATTGGAAGTAGAACAATGACGCTTAATTCCCTTTTTCGGTGCCATAATCCTGAAAATACATCAAAAAGGATTCGAATATGTATGCAATTAACATCCGATTTGATCCAATAGATTCTGATAATTCAAGGTAATTTGTTAAAAAGAATTTTATTTTAAAGAAATATTCACAATTAAGAAAAAGTTTAAAAAAATATCGAATATAAAATATATTCGAATGAAAAAAATTTAATTTTTTTTGAATTTTTTTTTTGTGAAAAAGGTGAAACCCATAACAATCAAGCAAGGTTTGTACAAAAAATCAGTTGAAACAACAATTAAAAACAAACGAAAATTTTAAAAAAAGAAAAGAAAAGAGAAGATTTATACCTTGAATCTTAGAATGGATGAAAGAGGGGATGTGAATGCACAAGATTTAGTGCCAAAGCTTTGCCTTGATGTGTAGAGTAAAAACCCTCAAGGAATTTTGAAGATTGATGTTAAAATTTGAGGGATTGAGGTGGATTATATAGAGTTTTCGCGGCTAGGGTTTTTGAGAGAAAAGGGGTTTTGAGTTTTTTTTAAAGAGTTTTAACACATACAGCCCTAAATAGCCTCTCCGTCGAGGCCGTATCGATACGCTATACACGCGTATCGATACACTTTAACCCTAATTTTATATTCGTCGATACTACCGTATCGATACGCGGGGCCGTATCGGTACGCTTGGCTTTGACTATTTCCCTTGACTTGTACCGTATCGATACGAGTGGTCGTATCGATACTCGTTCATCCTAAAAAATTCCCAGTTATCAACCCGTATCGATACGCTTTGAAGCCGTATCGATACACCTGTACCAGATTATGCAGTTTTGACAGATTTAAGTCCAAAAATTCAATTTGAAACGTTCCTAAATGCATGTACATGTTATATGAACAAGTTTTAATGGCTAAACTCAATATATACTCCCCCTAGCAACATGCATATAAGCAAAAACAACAAAATTAACACAAGCATGATTCACAAAATAGGGTATCGATACGCTTAGGGTATCGATATGCCTGGGCGTTTTTGCATACTTAGGCTTGAAAAACATAGGAAAAGACTTAGAAAAATATATATGATTTAAGAGCAGGTCTTTAAATATTATTTTGTTCAAAAATACTTGTCAATTTATGAGACTTAAAAAAGTACTTAAAAATTTATTGTTTTGCAAATTGGTCCTTAGATTTATGTGTTATCTCAAAATTAATTTCGGTTTTACATATTCGTATTATGTTCATATTATATTCGAATCATATTAAAATTATTTTCGAAATATAATTTGAATATGATATTTCAAATGTAATTTGAATATGATTCGTATATAATATGAACATGATTCGAATATAATTCTAATATAATTACATGTTTTTTGAACTATTATATTCGAATCATGTTTAACAGGTAATTATATTCGAATCATGTTTAACATGTAATTATATTCGAATCATGTTTAACAGGTAATTATATTCGTATCATGTTTAACATGTAATTATATTCGTATCATGTTCGTATTATATTTGAATCATATTCAAATTATATTCTAAATATGATTCGAATATAATACGAGCATGATTTGAATATAATACGAACATGATACGAATATAATTACCTGTTAAATATGATTCGAATATAATAGTTGAAAAAACATGTAATTATATTAGAATTATATTCGAATCATGTTCATATTATATTCGAATCATATTCAAATTACATTCGAAATATCATATTCAAATTATATTTCGAAAATAATTTTAATATGATTCGAATATAATATAGACATGGTTCAAATATAATTCTAATATAATTTGAATTTTGCTCAAAAAATATATTTCGAATATAGCAAAATTCGAATTAATAATTCGAATATAATTAGAAGATGATTCAAATATAATTTGAATATGATTCAAATATAATACGAACATGATTCGAATATAATTTGAATTTTACTCAAAAACTATAATTCAAATATAGTGAAATTAGAATTAATAATTAGAATTTAATTGGAATTCGATTCTAAAAAATTACTAATTTAGTATTAAAATATTTGTTTTTATTTATTTTTATTAAATATTAACATTTTAATAAAATAATATTATTAATAATAACAAATAATTGACTAAATTATAAAAATTAGAAACAAATAGGGGTCAATTTAAGGTAAAAATAGACTTTTCAGTGACTAAATTGAACAAAAAACAAACCTGACAGACTTGACTTGTCATTTACCCTTTAAATAAAACCAGACGGATTGACTTAGTCAATTCGTTGATGATGTGGCAGGATGTTATTGGCTAAAAAAATTTTAACGAAAAAGGGTAATAGAATGGGGCAAAATGGGTAACGACGAATTGTTTAAGGGGGAAAAGTGGGCAAAATGAAGTTTAGGGGGCAAGTTGGGAAATCGAGTATACTTTAGGGGGGAAAAGTTGTATTAAGCCTTGATTTAATAAATCAACTATTAAATATTTATAACTCTGCCCCTCATTAAATTATAAATACATCTTATGGTATCAACACTTTTATTTCCATGACACTTTAATACTCATGACACGACTAACATGATTGGTCACTTAATTTTGTGTTATACTTTATGATAACATCGTAAATTTTACAAGTGTGCCCACAATTGTAGATTCTAATCCAACATTAATAATTATAACTTCACATTTTAAATGACAAAGAATTTCTGAGTTTCAATTTTTTAAAAAAATGGCATTGATTGGCTAACAATATTGATGAGTCCTCAATAGACACTCATAGTAACCTTATTTAGCTTTATTTTCCCTTTGTTTCTGGGCTGTTTTTAGGTTACTAACTAGCTTTTAGCTTAGTTTTGCATTAGTTCTTGTTTAGTAGTTTGCATTTTTTGGTTTAATTTTAGCTTAGTTCTTGTTTAGTAATTTACTTTTTGGGTTTAATTTTTAGGTACTTTATTGTTCATTACTTTTCAAGAAGTTGTTCTGTAGTTGTTTTGTAGGCTTAAGGGGAAGGGTAAACAATATTATTGGTCGCTAAATTATTCATGCTTTTTTGTTTTGGTCATCAAACTATTATTTTTGGTAAAACCTTCATCAACGTTTTGTTTTTTATTTTGGTCACCCGCCTTTAAAAAAACTCACGGAAAAATAATAGTTTAGTGACCAAAACAAGAAAGAAGCAATAGGTTGTTGACCAAAACATGAAAAAAGTAACATTAATGACCAAAATAGGAAAAAATGTAACGTTAATTATGATTTTGTACAAAATAATAGTTGTGACTAAAATAGGAAAATGAGAATAGTTTAGTGGCTGGTGGTTTTATTTACCCTAAGAAGAATTGTGTTGAAGAAAACAGACCAAGGAATCATGTTGAGGAGTTGAAAGATGGCAAATTTGAAGAAAAACAACATTCTATGGGGAACCAAAAAAACATATAGTAATTCTATTAACATTGGTTGGGATATATACTTATTTGGATTCTTAATTTTAATTTATTTGACGTAAAAATTATCTGTTTTTCTAATTGTTTTTTACTCCAAAAACATTTTTGACGTGAAAAGTGATTTGTTTTCATTACTTTTTGACTCCAAAAACACTCTTTAAAAACAATGCAAAACATAGATTTATCTCCCCCATTTGTATTCAATGCCTTATTGTTTTAGAACTAGTTTGGTGATCTTATGAACTTTATTGTTCCTGAGATGTTGAGTTTTCAAGCAACTAAAGAAAATGGGCTTTGGGGTTTGTAAAAACGAAACAGAGCTATCTCCAAAAAGTGGAAATTCAATCGGGAGGATAAGAATTTGGGTGCCCTCCTTGTCCATGTGGGAGAAGAGCCTAACACTAGGTCCACTGGTAGCTGTATCTCTCTTTAAGTTTACTAGTCAATAAGTAATAATTTAAAAGGGGGTTCCCAAGGTCTAAAGTCTAAACCCACTTGCAGTTGCAACTTGCTGGCAATATAAAAATGTAAGGGTTTCGTAAATGTTGGTGAATGGTGATTTGGGTTTGGTCGGATTTGGGAATCAATGAGGTACTGAATGGATGATAGAAAGACAACATAGGCCTAAAACAAAGACAATAAATTCAAAGATCAAAGGGATACTGAAACCTTGGCATAGGCAGGCGGAGACGTCTACACCAAAACAATGGTCTATTATAATTTATACGGGAAGCCTCCACAGTCGAAAGAATTCGACGTGTCAAATTGACTAGGACCACAAAAATAAACAACATTGGCCAGTGAGGAAGACCAAAACTTCAAAACAGTACATCTGCCACTTGAAGAGCAAGGGATCACCGAGAAAGTGCAAAGCTGAAAGGCCAAGCCATCGGTCTTTCATCGAAAATGTAGATAAAGGTCCAAAAAATCGTGAAGAGGGGCCAAAAATCCTGCAAACTGAGTAATTATACAACAAAAACCTACAGAGAAGCACCCGATGTAGGGAGGAACATAAGTGAGAGAGAAGAAATTCTTTCATGTTCGCCAACCAGACATCTTCTTCGCAAATAAGGCACGAACAAAGCCGTGGCTACCGTGAAAAAAGTCTCAAACGAGTTGGTCAAAGAAAGTCGCAAAGAAACCCCTTTTTAGTGCCTCTATATTGGCACAAATTCAATGCACAAGTAATGTTTCATCAATTATGGTTATGACTTAGGATTTAATTTTTTTTAGCTTTGGGGCATATATATATATTGGCACAAAAAGGACAAAGATTTTTGTTCAAAGTTAGTTTGAGGAATAGTTGGATGTTTAGGGATTAAATTTAGGAAAATATGGGAAATTGAAACATATTTAAGAATCTATGGAAAATTCTATGGTTTAGGTCCAAGACTCCTCATGCAGACGGCAATCTGGGTGAAGACGCCATCTGTAGACGACTACCTGATATTTTTTAATTAATTTTTTTCAAAGTTGTCATGAACTGAGCACTTTACATTAAAAATATATTATACAAACCCAAGACGCCACATGTAGGTGGCGTCTTTCACCTCCACTGTTCATTTTGTTGTAGTTTTCAAAATAAAACTTAAAGACCCCAATTTTTTTAAATTTAATTTCAAGGGGCAATACTCCCCTAATTTATCCTTAATTTGATGCCAACTATTTTAAAAATATGTCAAATTTAATTTTAATATTTATATATAAAATTTTTAAAATTATTTTTTTTCAAAAACTGAAATGTCAATTGATACACTAAATCACCAACAATAAAGATGAACTTCATCCACTTTTTCACGAGAACATTTCTTGTATTCTTTTATTTACTTGTTATACATGCTTAAAAGGGTATACATCAGTACATCACCCTTTCAACTTTAATATAAAACTTAGTTAGTAACATACAAAACAAATTTTCTTGTTGGGGCTTTACCCAATCATACGACTATTTTTGGTGGGTGTATAAAAGCTGCCGTTTGAGATTAATGAAAATAGTTGTTAATGTTGAGATTTATATTTTTAATGTTACGGTCTAAAACCAGGAACCTATGAACCAATTACGCAGCTATGTTTAGGCCATTTGCTTTGCTGATTCACTGGTTAACACTTTACACGAAAATCAATGGGCAATTCCCATTGGTGATGGGTAACCTAACATTTTATACAAAATGACAGAGTAAAAGCGGTGAAATGATATTGTATAAAGGTATAACGCCAAATAATGTCCTAACGTTTGATTGAATAGTCACTTTAGTTCAAATTTTTTTAAGTAATTTAACTTTTAAAGTTTTATTTTGAGTCAAAACAGCTCCTCCGTGAATGAAAACTGTTAGTCAACTTACGATAAACAATTTGAAATAATTTGTCAGGATGACACGCCAAAAGAAAAAAATATTTTATATTTTATACAAATTTTTAAAATTATGTTTTGACTGATATGTCATTCTATAAAGTCAACATATTTGCCTATATGACACTATTATCGCTGCGTGCACTTGTCTTATAGGCTTTACCACATCATTCTAGTCATTTAATGTTGGTTGATTAACAGTTTTCGTCCGTAAAAGGACCATTTTAAACCAAAATAAAACATTAAAAGTTAAATTGCTTTAAAAAATAATATGGGCCAAAATGACAATTTTGTCAAATGTTAAAGGCAATTTTTTTTTGCATTATATCTCTTATAAAAGGAAAGTAGCTTCATTTCTTTAATTTATAACAAGTTGTACACACGAACCAATCTTGATTTCAATGCTTTTAAGCCTAATCCGCCTGTGTTTTTAATGAAAAGCTCTCTCAGATACATGAACTATGACACATGATCGGATTAATGAAATTTACTTTGTATTAGTTTTAACGACACTTTTTTTTAACACGAGTATGCTAATTTTATTAAAAGATAAAAAAAATTAAAAATACAATAAGAGTTTACAAATTTAGATAAATAAATTTGATTTGAACATATTTTTATAAATAAAAAATATAAAAATTAACGTCTTTATATCATAAACATGACAAAAGGTAAAAATTCTAACTTAAAGATTCGAAACAAAATTGATACAAATATCACCAAAGCTCGACGATTAAAGGTGAAAACTAACAACAAATAACATTAAAAAATGCATATTACAATATGACACGTTGACAATACAATCATTACCACAAACTCAATTGTGAACAACAACAGTGACTATAAGCTTGTATCCAAATTCAGTTCGAGGGTTCAAAACAAAGAGACCAACGAGATAATCAATAGAGCGTCACTTTCATCAGTCATGGTGACGTCAAATCCAACCATGATAGAAAATTAAATGAAAAAGAAGCAACCAGATGACCGATTAAGAGACGAAAAGTGTACCAAAAAGGCATAGAAAATGTACCAAAAGATAGAGAAAAGCGTGTCACAATGACTAATAGCAAGGCCAGAAATTTATCTAAGGGGTGTTATTTTTTGTACAATATTTAAGAGGAGTTAATTATTTATAAAGGGTTGTCATTTTATTTATAAAGGGTGTCAATTATATATATTTTAAATTTTTTATATACAAATTTTATAAAAAAATATAATTTTCAAAAAAAAATTATGTGCCAACAAACACCTCAATTGAGCATATAGCTCCGCCCATGACAAAAACAAAGTTATTGAATTTAAAAACTAAAAAACGAATGAAAAAATTATTATCAGTGATAGGCAACCATTACAAAAACTGGTGTCATCATCGACAACATAAAAAAATTGCATCTGCTAGAGAGAAAAGGGAGAAATTATTTCATGGACCATGTGCACCATGTTATCTGTAGTTCAGCTAATAAAATCCATTCACTTCAAAATAATTATTCATTAACTACCCACCCTCTCTATCAACATGTAGAAAAGAGGTGATGATTCACCTTAGAAAAAAAGAGATGGACGAATCTTATTGGCTGAAATCACAGATGACGTGGTGAACATAGTTCACCTAATAATTTTTCGAGAAAAAGAGATATAACTGCTTGGATTTTTCTAATTTGAGAGTGTTTTATGAATTTTTGGTTTTAACAACACTTGATTCTATACATTATTAATAAATCAAATGATAATAATATTATTTAAAATGAAGTTAAGAACATTTGTTTTTTTTTTAATTTTATATCGTGTGTCCTCTATTTATAATATATAAAATTATTGACTATTAATATATCGACCTACCTTTATTTATATATTCAGATATGAGGTGAATTATTTGAGAGAGAAAATTAAAGAAAATTATTGGGGAGAAAGCAGCAAGTCAATCTCGAAATGCCCAGAAAATATTTGTTGAAAGAAGCCTTATATTTTCAACACCTAAAGATGCTGACTTAATTATTTAAACTTTCAAGTTTCAACAAACATTAAAAGAAGAAGAAAGTCGAATGTAATATTCCATTTTTAACGCCCAATATTTATTTTATTTTCAAAAGTATTTTTAGGACAAAAAGTGATGCAGAACATATAATTTTTAAATTTAAAAGTGTGTTTTAACTTGGGTTTAAAAATATTTTTTAAACGTTGAACTTTTTAGTTTCAAATTTTTGTCAAAAGTAATTTTGAGTAAAATTATTCATTTGACCTCATTAATATGATTAATTCTTTTAATTTTGAAAACAATATCTAAATATATATTTTATTTATTTAAAATCACTTTTGAAAACAACATTAAATCCTTAAAATTTTAAACCAAAAAATATAAAAGTATATTTCCACCCAATTCTCAAATGTAATATCAACTGAGCCTAAAGCTAAATAAAAAGAGTTTTTTTTAGTATTTTTTTTAAATGCATGCAAAGTGATTTCCCCCAGTTCCAAGTTGCCTCGGAAAGTTTCTCTTTGGAATGCAATATTAAGAAATTTTCATTTGTTTTATATGGGTTGTACCTGTAATAATAATGTATATTTTTCAATACATTATTAAACGCAGGAAAAATCTAGCAATCATAAATATTTTTTTAATTTAAAGTGTTTAAAGAGTTTTATATGTTCATTTCAATTAGGTGAATTATGTAGTAGTCGGAGCGTTATCGTTGCGGCTTAGGAATCGACATCGTGAAATCGTGATTGGGTATCTATTTTTTCTAAATTTAGAATTCTAGATTTTAAATAGGTAATTCTTCACCCTTAATCACCCCGATTCATTTGATGAAAATTATTTGTTATTTTTATTTAAAGATATTTGTTTGAGGTGTTACTTTAAAAATAGAAAAAAAATTAATTAGATTTGGACTTTCAAATTTAGATTTTAGATATTTTATTGGATCGAACTTAAATTTTTTTAGGTCAAATTATTAATTGGACTGAATTTTATAAAATTTGATCAAAGTACGACCCATTACCGTCCTATATATATAGATTTCAATGTCATTTTCCGTTTGTTACTCAATCATTTAATTAAGAAAATATTCTAATTAATTATTTGTAAATGCTCTGGAGACGGTCTAATTATGGGTTTTTTTTAATGAAAACTTAAAGTTACAGTTAGGTTAATCCCCAGATAAATAGATTTTAGAAAGCTTGATTAATTAATTTTTTATAAGGTAGATGAACTGTATTCTACCCAGAACCGGTCAGCAAACACATTTGAAGACAATGATAGATTTGTTTTTAGTATCTTGTTAAAATGTTGTAATGAACTCAAACTACAAACTATAATGTTTGAAGTCCTTAACACCAAACCCTAACAACCTTTTTCATTCATTATTATTTTACATGGGTATACATTTTAAATACAAAATTATAACACATTCTTAATTTATGTATTATCATCTAATTCATTGATGATAAGTAAGATTATGTAATATCAATATATCAAATATAAATTTTTATGTAAAAAAAATTACATTTTAATCACTTTATAAGCACTAATTTTGTTCGGGTTCAAGACCCAAACTTTAAACCGTGCTCACACCCAATTATTTAAACTCGTGCGACGCATATCAGTCTTACAGATTTTCGGTCCTACCCAACTAAACATGACCGATGACGACTCTAATTCATGACGATTCTTTTAAAGGTCTAACCAATTTCGACTCGGACAAAAACTATGCGAACACACTTAATTTAATATCAACTTTCTTCGGATAACATAATTAATCATTGGACGTTTCTTTGGGGTAGAGATAATCTTGATGTTAGCCTTTTGCTTGTTTGGGATTTTTTGGGTACCTTTGTGTCAAAAATAGGAATCGTTTCTAAAACCAACATTGCAGTTCACGTAATGTCCGAAACTGTTGATCAAATATGTTTCAAATTATGTGACATAAGAGCTAAGGAAATTTGAAAGTTGCCTTTACAATCTTTCAACGTTGAAAACCAAATGCTTCGTGTCTAATTAATCAGCGATTTCCCATCCCTTTCAAAATCATAGATTATGTTCCAAAACTACTTTACCACTCCAAGTTATACCAAATCCTCCCTACATATGAGATCTACTAATTGGTCGAGCCGTCGAGTGACCAAAAATATTTATGTTATCACATTTGTATGAATTTAAATCTAGATATTTACTTTAAAAATTTAATACATCTTTATTTAATAAAAAAAAATTCTCCACTAAATATAATTCTAATTACCCCAACTTTTGAATACTAATCATCAATGATTATCATTTGATACGTTGATATTTAAATTTCTCTCTCTCCAAACTGTCTTAATCCATCACCACGTGTCTTATTTATTTATTTTAAGTATTAATTTAGAACATATGAAAGTAGATTAATTAAAAAACTCTAATATTAATACAACATTAAACTTTCGGTTTGAATTTGAATTTACTTCCGTTTATATCAATTTATAAATGACAAGAGAATTGAAGTTTTCAAAAAGAATGGCTGATTTAATGAAATGATCCAAATTGAATGATCATGCGTTTGCCCTCGTTTTAAAGAGGAGCGGAAAATGTCAAATGAGTAAATCACGTGTTACCGTCTTTGAAAGAAATTGCGAACATTCAAAGATAAAAAAAAATGTCAAATCTAATTTCACTACATTTTTTAATTTGAAATATTACAAGCTTTGTTTTTTTAAAAAAAAAATTGATATATTATAAGTTTCATTTTCTAATTAATAACAACTAATTTAGTTATTTTTGTAACGGTAGTATATGTTTATACTTTTTAACTCTACACACCTTGCATATATATATGCTCGAACTCGAGTCTCTTAAAATAAATTTCATTTTTTTTATTGGAGCCACTCGTTAGATTCATAACAGCTAATTTATTTGAAAAAAGAAAGAAAGGATATAACAAAATCATAATTTACAAACAATCTATGATAATTAAAGTAGATTAATCATATTAACCGGTCATTTTTTTTAAATTATCAAAGAAGACAAACTAACCACTAAATGGTGAAATATTTTGTATAGAAAAAAAGTTAAAAAAAATTCTTACTAAACCATTCGAAGAAAATTAAAATATACAAATAAACATCATTATCGGCGGTAAAATATAAATACTATCAATATGAGGTGATTGCAAGCACCTAACAATATAAGAAAATCAGTCAAAGGTAAAAAAAAACACATGAGTATATTAATAAAATAACCAAATAAAAATCAACGGAAGAAATGACAACTAATTTAACCCCAAGAAAAAAACGGACTACAAGACCAGACAAAAATGTATTATAAAAGCAAAAAAAACATCAATATTTTTTTATATAAAATAACATAAATCAAATATTCAACACTTACAAAAAGTAAAATAAAATTTATGACAAAATCGGGAGAAAGAACAAAAAAAAAAGTAGTGATCAACGATTAGTTTAAAACTGATATCACCACTGACGATGAATAATGTGAAAAAGACAATGATGAGTGTTGTGAAAAAAAAGTGAGTTATTCTCTATAATTAAAAATACCCAATATTCAATCAGATTTTTTTGATGAATTTATATTTGATTCTTTATCTATGTTTGAGTTTATACATTGAAGAATCTAATTATACTTACATTTGTTAGGAAAAGCCCTCATACTTTTATATTTAATCATCAACAAGCATTATGGAATGATTCATTAAATATCCAAAAAAAAAAAGATACAATTTGTTAAAACTTATCTTTCGAAGAAAAAAAATCATAAGTTTATATATATTTGTTAGGGATCTTAATCCCTTTCGTAAATTCAAACATTATTGAATGAACATTCAATTTGTGTTTTGCAACCACATGGAAATAATTAATCATCGTTTTTATTTAACAAAAGTAAATATCCAACTAAACGATACAAAGTTTTGCTCTGAAAAAACCTAAAACTTTTGCTCTGAAAAACCTTAGCCGCCGTTGTCTATTTTTGCTCTTTTCTTCTTTTGATCGCCGGCGGCGGCACCAGTTTTAATACTGGTTGTCGACCGTCGGATCTATTGTTTTATTTATTTATTTTTGTTTTTAATAAATTATTCTGCTCTTGTGGCACGATTTAGTCTACCTTTTAGTACGTATTTCTCTGTCTTTTGACACGTTTTTTCTTTTTTGTTTTGATTTTCAATCAGGGTTGGACCTGACGACGCCACGACTGATCGAGATGGCGCTCATTTCATTATGCTGTTGATCCTCATTCTCGGACCCTTGAACCAGATTTGGATACCCAAAGACATCTACTATTTATTCACGATTGAGTTGTGGTAATGACCTTTTTGTCAACGTACGATCACTGTAATATGCATTTGTTAATGTTGTTTGTTGATGATTCCATCATCGTCGATTTGGGGGTGTTTGTATACGTCTTCTGTTTTGAGTCTTTGTATTAGGTTCTTACCTATTTATTGTATGGTCCTATTATGATCTAGAGCCGCTAATTATTTCTTTTGGATTTGTATCTAGATTTAGGTGTTTGTTTACTCAGCAGTAAACTTTCATTGTAATGTCAGATGTTTTCTCGTTTAATAAAATTAGTGGTATCAATTTTCAAAAAAAAAAATTAATCATCGTTTAATTTACTGTGATGAAAGAAAGACCTATTCAAATTTTCAAAATCATGCTATTAATATTTTTATAAATAAAGCAATAATTATTTTTACATTTATATTATGGATTTTTATTCCATATACAGACGCCTTAATTTTAAGGTTTATGTTTTAATTTAGGGTTTAAAGTTTAGTAGTTTTAGTGTAGGAGTTTAAAATTTATAGTTCATTGTTAAAATTTAGAGTTTAAAATTTATGGTTAGTGTTGGTTTATGTTGAGATTATTTTTTTATACGTATGTATAGCTTAGACACATTCATTAAATTAAATATGTAGGATGGGACTTTGAAAAATTAAATGTGGATTAGGAACCTAAATTAATACAAATTGTATGTGATTCGTATTAATTCTTCTTATAATAATTAAGAGTTTTTTAAAAGTTAATAATTAATAGTTGAATTAATTAAATTAAGTATTTAAATGATGGAATTAATTATTATATATTCCAATTGTCAATGATAATCAGGATATATTAAGATTAAAATGATCGTTTAGGTATTGACCTAAAACCATGAAATTATTAGTTTAAATAAAATTGTAAAATTAATTTAATTTTTAATTTTTTTCATATATACTTGGATAAATAGTTATTATTATTTTTTTGAATAATTTAAAGGCGATTACAAAGGCCCTGTTTGGCAATTAGCTGATAGCGGATTACATTAGCTGATAGTGGATAGCTGATTGCATTAGCTGATTTGACTAGCGGATTGTATAAAAGTGTTTGGTAAAATTAACCGATAGCTGATAGTTGTTAGATTATTTAAACAAGCAAAATGACATATAAGGACATGATTATATTCAATACTTGTTTGAATAGTTTATTAGTTATCAATATTTTGTATCTAATTATTATTAATTAGATCTATAAAATCATTTTTAATATAATTTTTCTAAACATATTCAAATGATTTATATATTAATTTATTATTTATATAATTATTTTAATATAATTTAATTAATTAATAAAATTAAATACACATATAAATATGTGATAATAAAAAAAGTAAATAGAATTAGCTTATAAATAGGGTGCAGAAATATTTAATTTAGGTTATTTTGAGATTTTTGGTAACTGGTAAGGGTAAAAGAGTCTTTACAACTCTAATATCAAACATCTAATCTAAAAAAGCTCATATTATGAGTTTTTTTTCTTCAAAATTAGCGGTTTCACTCCAATCCGCTCTTTACCAAATAACACTATTAGCGGATTTGAATGGTCAAACCTCTAATTATGGCTCAAATCTCTAATTTTTGCCCAAACCTCTCTTTACCAAACAAGGCCAAAATAGTTATTGGCTCTATTTGGCAATTAGCGGATAGCTGATAGAGAATGACATATTATATTAGTTGATAACTGATTGCATTAGCTAATTTGACTAGCGGATTGTATTAGCTGATTGTATAAAAGTGTTTGGTAAAATTAACTGATAGTTGATAGCTGTTAGATTATTTAAACAAACAAAATGACATATAAGGACATGACTATATCCAATACTTGTTCAAATAGTTTATTAGATATTTTTTTATCTAATTAATATTAATTAGATTTATAAAAATTACTTTTAATATAAATTTTCTAAACATATTCGAATAATTTATATATTAATTTATTATTTATATAATTATTTTAATATAATTTAATTAATTAATAAATTTAAATACACATATAAATATGTGATAATAAAATGAAAAAATATAAATAAGATTAGCTTATAAATAGGGTGAGAAAATATTTAATTTAGGCTATTTGGAGATTTTTGATAATTAGTAAGGGTAAAAGAGTCTTTACAACTCTAATATCAAACCTCTAATTAAAAAAAAGCTCTTATGAGCTTTTTAAAAATTAGTGGTTTCACCCCAATCCGCTGTTCACCAAACAACAATATTAGCGAATTTGACTGGTTAAACCTCTAATTATGCCTCAAACCTTTAATTTTTTCTCAAACCGCTCTTTACCAAACATGACCATTATTTTGTTTTTTGACAGAAAAATAATTATTTTTTTGAATAGAGAAATAGTTATTTTAGATAAGTCTTAACTATTAGATTTAAATAAAATCATAAAGTTAATTTAATTTATAAGTTTTTTCGATAAATAATTATTATTTTAGATAAGTATTAATTATTATTTTTCCTTATTATCAAATTTTCTACCTAAAGAAAACATTTTGTGTAGGAGAAAAAGAAAGCAATGTACACACATATACCTGTATGTATACAATATACATAGTTGTACCCACCCCACCTATCTTTGGGTTTTATGTTCATTATTTATCTATAATCTCCTCTATATCTCTTTCATTTCTTCCTTGCCACTTTCTCATCTCTCTGAAAACCCAGAAAAGAGAAGAAAAAGAGAGATATAAACCTTTAGAAATCTCGTCCTTTTTAGCACCACTGTTTGGAGAACATCTGATTTCCTATTCAGAAAAAAAAGGGAAAGATATTTAGATCCCATTGTTATTCAATATATATTGCTTGGGCTAAGCTCTGCAAATTTTGGATTTTTCTTGGAAATATTTGTGGGTTCTACTTTTGGAGGAGAAATGTGGGGGCGAAGAGCTATTTTTTTGGGGTTCAAAAACCGATTGGAGAATCGATGGAATTATGAGAGTTAATGCTTAACTTCTGGACACATCATGGAGCTCATAATCCGGTTTGGTTCAAGCACCTTAAACAGATTTGCTTTGAAGCTTCGATTTGCTGCTGTTTTATTGGAGGTAAAGCTTCTATTTCACTGTATTTTTTTTCCATAAAAGAGAAAAATTATTCTCTTGGACTGTTTGAATTGTATAAAGAATGCTAGGATGATTGTGGGTTTTGATTGTAGAAATAAATCAGGTTGCAGAAAACATGAGTTCACTGAGAAAATTAGTTCGAAAAAGGATCAGATATTTCGAAATTTGCTGTTTAATACTTCGAAAGTTCTTTCTTTCTTTTTTGCTTTTTCTTTTCTACATTTAAAGATGTGATTCATTTGGATACTTCATAGATTTATTTGTATTTATTGATTTTACTTTTTGCAACGATTTTTTTGGGGTTCTGTCCTTTTTGGAAGTTGTTCCCTAAGGGTTTGCTTGTTGGATAAAACCTTCTTTTAGTTGAATTAGCTATTGAAATTTTGCAACTAAAAAGGAGTATGAGATTTTCTCTATAAGTAATAATAAGAATGTCCAATATTTAATCGACAGTTTTCATCGTTCCAATTTTATTACTTTTGGATTATTTGAAGTTGAAATTTTTGGGGGCTGAACGCCACATCAAATAGCTGGATTCGAGTTCATGATTTGTAAAAATTTAATCTTGGTGCTGGTATTATCCACTGTTTGGTTTTATTAGATCTATTGTTGCACCGAGTTTTTCTTTGTCTTTTTTGTTTTAACTTCTAATTCTGGGGTTTCTTGTTTGTGCAATTCCCTTTAAAGCTCAAGCCTTTTTCTTATGTGTAATGCAGATTTTATTGTTATTGTTATGGTTTGAAGCTGCTACTGCGAAGCTCCGGGAGCATGATGATCTGCAATGGGTAGGCCAAGAAAGAGAAAGTAGTGAAAACATTGCCTCACATTCTTGTATTCATGACCAGATAGTTGAACAGAGGAGGCGACCGGGTCGTAAGGTTTATTCGGTTACTCCTCAAGTTTATGAGCACTCTGGTATCTCAAATCATGTACATCACAATGGAAGGTCATTGCTTGGGATTCCTGAGTTGCTTGGTCATCCAAAGGATGCTAAACAACCTATAAGAATATTTTTAAATTATGATGCTGTTGGCCACTCACAGGATAGAGATTGTCGAAAAGTTGGTGACATTGTGAAGGTGGGTGCTTTTGTGTCCTTGGTGATCTCTTTAGCGTTGTATTTCTGGTCATGACTGTAAGTCTAATTGAGGGTATTTGGTATTTTCTTTCTTCTTCTTTTTTTCTGTTGTTTTCGAATTTTATTTTACCAGCTTGGGGAGCCATCTCTGAGTTCTCCGCCTGGCATGCCCTCCTGCAATCCTCATGGTGATCCTCCAATCTATGGTGACTGTTGGTATAATTGCACTTTGGATGATATATCTGGGGAGGACAAGCGTCGCCGCCTTCGCAAGGTTTCATTTTAGACACATTACAAATAAATTAGCTTTTGTTGAGTTATGATTAAGCCAATGCTAACTTTCCCAAGAAATTGAATGAAGGCTCTAGGGCAGACAGCTGACTGGTTCAAGAGAGCCTTGGCTGTAGAGCCTGTGAGAGGGAATTTGAGATTGAGTGGATATTCTGCATGCGGACAAGATGGAGGCGTACAACTACCTCGTGAATATGTTGAAGGTATCTCATTGCAGTTACATAACATTTCTTGGATTCCATTTTCATCTTGATGTTGGCCTCTAAGAGTATTTTCCTGTTAGATTCATTCTTTTGTAACCACGATCTTTATCTATCTTTTCCTACAGATGGTGTTGCCGATGCAGATTTGGTTCTTCTTGTGACTACAAGACCTACCACCGGAAACACTTTGGCATGGGCAGTAGCATGTGAACGCGACCAATGGGGCCGTGCAATAGCTGGTAATTTCTTGTTGTCCTATCTCTAAAGTGTGGAGTATGTTGCTTTTGTGTGCAGTAGAAATCTAAACTCAAAAGCAATGTTATACTTCCGTTTTGTAGGTCATGTGAATGTTGCTCCTCGACATTTAACGGCTGAAGCGGAGACTTTACTTTCAGCTACTCTTATCCACGAGGTTTGATGCTGTTAATTTATGAATTTTGAAAGAGTATAGAAGGAAATTGCATGTCCTAAACACTATTGTTGTTTTAATCCAGGTTATGCATGTTCTTGGCTTTGACCCACATGCTTTTGCTCATTTTAGGGATGAGAGAAAAAGGAGGCGCAGTCAGGTAATTGCATCGCATGTACTGTGAATATGAACATCAAACCAGTTTGCATGATAAATTCTGGATTCTAAAGTAAAAGCCCAAATCTGTGTAACTTGTTCATTGCCTTTGAGATCAGGCTTCAGTTGAACTTTTAATATTGTGATTTGGACGCATACAGATGCTTTTGACACTGCATCTTATATCTTGTTACTTTCAATATGAAAAGTGTACGTTGCTTATTTTGTCATATCTGTACTTGATGGAAAGTTTTAGAACCTCACTATCCCATGTTTATCACTGTGCATTTGCAGGTTAGTGTACAGACCATGGATGAAAAGCTTGGGAGGATGGTAACTCGTGTGGTTCTCCCACGTGTTGTCATGCATTCACGACATCATTATGGGGTATTGTTAACTTCTTGTGCTGAGTTTCTTGGCTTTAGATTACTGAAAAAAGCACCATGAGAAAATTGAACAAATATTTGATGATTGTTTAAACGCAGGCATTCTCAGAAAATTTTACGGGCTTAGAGCTAGAAGATGGGGGAGGACGTGGCACATCAGGTATTCAATTTTGACTTGGTTATTATTGCCTCTCCCCCCTCTTTTTTGAGCCATTGGTTGTGGATTACTCATGGAAGTTACCTCAAAACTAGTGTAGAATACAAAATATAATTCTTAACAGAGGATGCAGCAGTTTAGCCGTATGGTCCTTAATGTTTTGAGTGATGACTTGGCTGCAGGATCTCACTGGGAAAAACGACTTTTGATGAATGAGATAATGACGGGTTCTGTGGATACAAGATCAGTAGTTTCAAAAATGACTCTGGCATTGTTGGAAGATAGTGGATGGTATCAAGCTAACTATAGCATGGCAGATCGTATTGATTGGGGTCGCAACCAAGGAACGGATTTTGTTACTTCTCCTTGCAATCTCTGGAAGGGGGCATATCATTGCAATACAACCAATTTGTCTGGCTGTACATATAACAGGGAAGCAGAGGGTTACTGTCCTATTGTAAGTTATAGTGGGGACCTCCCTCAATGGGCTCGATATTTTCCTCAGGCTAACAAGGGTATGTTCTTGTTTGCAACTTGAATTCCTTATTTATGGGGATTGAAAACCAGTGTATTAACATATGAAAATTTTAAGTTACAATTATAGCAAAATTGTTTCTGTTTTGATTCTACATGTTCCTAATGTGATACTTGTGTTCTGCATGCAACTTGTGTATTAACATATGAAAATTTTAAGTTACAATTATAGCAAAATTGTTTCTGTTTTGATTCTACATGTTCCTAATGTGATACTTGTGTTCTGCATGCAACTTGTCCTGACTTTTACAGGTGGTCAATCCTCGCTGGCTGATTATTGCACATACTTTGTGGCATATTCCGATGGATCTTGTACGGACACTAATAGCGCAAGGGCCCCAGACAGAATGTTAGGCGAAGTGAGAGGGAGCAACTCAAGGTGAGTTTTGATCCAAATTGAAACTTTACTGGGCCCTGTTTAACCTTTTCTGTTTACCTTAGATATGGTTAGAACTTTTGAAGCAATTTCTGATGAATCATCTTTTAATGATTACATAGATGCATGGCTTCATCCTTAGTGCGTACAGGTTTTGTGCGTGGTTCTGTGACCCAAGGAAATGGTTGTTACCAGCACAGATGTGTTAATAATTCGTTAGAGGTACGTGTTGGTGTTTGCTAAGCATAGGTTTCTATTTTGCAAAGCAAAGATTTGCTATGATCTTTTCCCTGCATGGAATGGCTAGCTGAAATAATAGCTTTTGTTTATAACAGTAAAAGATAAAGCTGGCAAAGAATCATTTGAATGTTAAGTTCTTTCCCTCCTGCACCTTGTAATTAATTCTATTAATAATTTCTCATTTAGGTTGCTGTGGATGGTATTTGGAAAGTGTGTCCTAAATCTGGTGGACCAGTTCAGTTCCCTGGTTTTAATGGTAATTTCAATCAATTGTCTTTTCAGTCAATAAAATCTATCTTCTTGCACTGATAATTTCTTTTGATGTTTTATCTGCAGGTGAACTGATTTGTCCTGCTTACCATGAACTGTGTAGCACTGCTGCGGTTTCTGTGTCTGGCCAATGTGCAAATTCTTGTAATTTTAACGGTGACTGTATCAATGGAGAGTGTCATTGCTTTCTGGGGTTCCATGGTCACGATTGTAGTAAAAGTGAGCTCCACCATCCTTCTCAAAGTCATTATTTAGTTGAGATAAAAATATTGTATGCCAATTCTCTTCCAAGACCCTTTTAAATAAACTGATGTTATTTTTCTGGCCTTTGTGTTATATAATTTTCAGGATCTTGCCCCAGCAATTGCAGTGGGCATGGAAAGTGCCTCTCAAATGGGGTCTGTGAATGTGATAACGGCCATACCGGCATTGACTGCTCCACTGGTAATATGTGTACATATTTGACTATAGATACTCGTTTTCTATCCTTTTAAGTCGTTTTTCTCTTCTTATTTTTGGATGAAAATCTGAGGGGTTTCTATATCGGTAATGCGCATCCCGGCATTGTTAAGCATAAATATATAAGATATGATCCTTTTGTTATTCCTTCTTTTTTCAAGAAAAAAGAAATGAAGTGTTGAGTGCTGTTTCAATATGAGATTTTGAAACCATTTCATGTTGTGTATGTTGGGAAAAATGCAGCCAATTAATTGGATATATCCTGTTTGTGTGTCCCGGTTCTTACCATTTTATTTGGAATTGTATGCCAGCCGTTTGTGATGAACAATGCAGCCTCCACGGTGGTGTCTGTGACAATGGAGTTTGTGAGTTCCGCTGCTCGGACTATGCAGGCTACACATGTCAGAATAGCTCTACACTCCTCTCGAGTCTTTCAGTATGCAAGGATGTGTTGGAGAGGGAATTGTCTGGGCAACACTGTGCACCTAGCGAGGCAAGTATATTACAACAACTAGAAGAAGTTGTTGTCATGCCGAATTACCACCGTCTATTCCCTAGCGGTGCACGGAAGTTGTTTAATAATGTATTCGGGAGCAGCTACTGTGATGCAGCTGCCAAGCGACTGGCCTGCTGGGTAAAGTAGCTAACCCCGGCTCTTCTATTTCCAAGCATTTGTTTTTCACCAGTACTCATCTCCATTTTGGTTCTTTTCACTTAATTTTTTCCCTTACCAGATATCAATCCAAAAATGCGATAACGATTGGGACAACAGGCTGCGGGTATGCCATTCGGCATGTCAGTCATATAATGTAGCATGTGGAGCATCACTAGACTGCTTGGATCAAACTCTCTTTAGTAGTAAAGAGGAAGGCGACGGCCAATGCACCGGCTTTGGGGAGACGAAGGTTTCCTGGTTTGATCGCTTTCGAACTAGTTCCTTTTAGAGAAATACGCCTTTGAAAAGGTTTGTCTATAAAATATAGGCAGTATTAGCATCATCCCCAGCTGTCCTTTCCCCCCTCCATTTCTAAGGTTCCAGAGTAGGAAAGGTGGCACTTAAATGCAGTGCCCTAGGTATAGAGTTTGGCCCAAAATTCAATTAGAAAATTTGAGCATGGTTAGGCTTGCCAATTAAAAAGCCTCATGTAGAGAAAATTGAAAATGTAAAAAAATAGCAGCAGCTCTGTTGAGCTAGTGATCCATGTTAGGCCGAAGGCCTTGAAAGGAAAGGGAAAAGTCCCATGTTTTTTTTGTACTTGTTCATGTTCGGCTTCTTTAATGGTTAATGGTTAATATTTTTTTCATGCTTGTGTTTGAATTGTTTAACCATGTAGTGTTCATAAAAAATAATCCATGTAGTGTTGCATAAACATAATTAGGGATGTGGAAAACATTCACATTGCTCGACTTCTTTTATTATTAATTATTCAATTTAATAATATAAAAAGGGTTTTATTTTGATGCACAAGCTGTGTAAATTTTTTTTACACAACCCTTTTATAAAATTTAAAATTTAAATCACAAACCCTAGCAACCTAAAACCTAAACCCTAAGCCCTAAACTCTAAATTCTAACCATAAATCTTAAATTATATACCCTACATACTAAACCCCTAAACCCTAACATAAAACCCTAAACCCTAAAATTAAAGAGCTTGTGTAAACTTTAGTTTACACAGCTTGTGCATCAAAGTATTTTCCATATAAAAATGTATCTTATAGTTTTATGATGGCTTATATTACAAATAAGTACTTAAAGTATATTAACTTTTTTATTTAGGCACCTAAGATATTTTTTGACCAAAATAAATACTTAAAATGTACTTTTTTGTCAAAATAAATACTTAAAATATATATTCATTTAGGTTTTTAAAAGTTTACATGTGATATTGATTAAAAAACGCATTATGTATCTATTTTGACAAAATAATACTTTAAATACCTACTTTGATAAAAAAATATTTCAAATGCCTATTTTGACAAAAAAATATATTTTTTAAATATTTATTTTGATTAAAAAAAAACACTTTAGTTACCTAAACGAAAAGGTCAGTATACTTTGACTATTTCTTTGTGATATAAGCATTTTACGAAAATAACTCTGGTTAATTCTTTTACCTATAATATGGTGTGTATTTTCAAAAGATTAAGAATAAGGAATAGATAATAACCATATAATCGCACCAGAATATTTAAAAAATAAATAAACAATGAACAAGTAATTATGCAGACAAATAATCATAAGATGTGGTGTGTTGGTTGCTCACCTAACTCTTAACTATGAGGTCAGCAGTTCTATTCATACCAATAAATATAAAATACATTTTATGGCCAGCCGTTTACCTCTTAATGAAAACACCCGCGGCGAGAAGATTATTCACTTGTATCGAGAGTGGATACCTTGGCTTGGCTCAAACCAAAATAAATTATGCCAGACAAATGATTGGGTAGAGCACAAATGCACAACTGGATCACAATCATTGGGTTTGGAAAGAGGGTCCTAACTTCCCTTTATTATTTGGTACCAGACCACCATCACCATAAATATTAACCAACTCCAACTGTCAAATCATCTATGTAATGTTGCACATGGAATCATCTACTTGTCTGAATGTCTAAAATTAACCAACAAAAACCAATCATATTCAAAGCACAGTAAGGCAACTTTTTCCCTTTAAATTGTACTCGCACTTAATGTCTTATAATAATAATAATAAGAGAAAGGTATTATTCATCTTTTTTTCCCTTACCACAAACAGAGCTTACAAGTGGATTGGGGCGAATTTTGTAATGAGTAATGTAAGCAAGATATAAACAAGCTAAGCCTACATAGATTTTACACACCCTGCTGCCAATTGTTAGGTAGCTGAATATGGTTGTCAACCCAATTATCACTGCAAAATTTACTAACCACTTCTGTGTACACAGTTCTTCTTCCTCTCCTTCCCCATGGAAATGGCCCTGAGATTTGAAATCCGACAGTAATTGGTCCTTCAACTTGAACCTATCAGTTAACCAAGCCGCACCCTCTGCATTGGATGTCGGGATCTCGTCTACCGGGATACGCTGTACATGGATGTGAACCTCCGATGGATCGACGCCGAATACGTTGTCGAGAAAGAAGGGGCATTGATGCTTATACGCGATAGTCAGATCGTATACTGCATTTACACCAGGCAAATATGAAGAGAAATGCAGAAACAGAATCCACGAGTTAATCATCTACAGTATTGACAATGAACCTGCATCCAAAGAGCCCCGAAGTGCTTCTAAGCAAAGGCAAAACCCCCTTGTTTTCGGCAGCAGCACATTCGTCAACACTGGCAGACCAACTTCAGCTGCAAATTCTTGACTCTTCAAGCATTTTGCTTCACTGCATACATAAAACTAATATAAGAATGCAAACAGCATGTACATGCAAAGATGGAAGCTAAGAGATACAGAAAATTTTACGTGAAATCGGTTCCTTCGGGGAACAGAGCAAGCCATAAAGGATCTTGAGGATTCTTAAAAGTGGAAAGCATTTGGTGCATGATAGTTTCATCAGTTTCCCACTTCCTATCTACAGAAATGAACTCCAAGATGTGAAATCCCCAACCAAGAACAGGCAGCTTCATGAGGCTGCTCTTAAGTATATATTTGATGTAGCCCAAGGACCGTTTTCGCATTGCGAGATCCCACAGGTACATCCAATCAACTTCGGTTCTGTGATTGACAATAATCAGAACACGTTCCTTTTGTGGAACATTGTCCCCAGAGAAGACCACTTTAGTCCCATTTATTTTTTCAAAGAGGAAGGGCCACATTGACAGCCATAGGCCAAAGAAGAAGGACGTTGCTTTTCTACTGTAGTGTATGCTGAGATATCGCAATAGGACAGCCCCGGGTCCTAAATACGCTAGCAACATGAAAGCTGTGGAGAGGAACAGGGTTAAACATACCAGACCCCTGAAAAACCTATACGGAGTCAAAGGGCGGTGCTTTAATTTATGATCCGATTTCAGGGGTTTGCAAACTTCCATCTTTGGTTGTGGCAGCTGCTCAAAGTGCTGCCTGCAATAATGGTCTCACTGTCACTCAATGTTCCTACAGCTTATGTGCAGATATAAACAAATACAAACTGAAATTCATATCCATCACAACTCTAACCACCAGACTACGCTACTCGGATCTGAATATTTATCACATTCGAGGGTAGGTAACAACCGGACGGACAGACTACGCTATTCGAATCTGAATATTTATCACATTCGAGGGTAGGTAACAGCCGGACGGACAGACTACGCTACTCGGATCTGAATATTTATCACATTCGAGGGTAGGTGGCACAAATACCATAAAAGCAGTGACAAGAAAGGCCAACGACAAACTGATTTCTTGGAATCTATTAAAATGATTTTGGCCGGCAAAAGTCAGCCATTCAAAAAGAAAGGAGATTTATATTGAAGGTGTGGTCTGAGAAAATTGGGATTAAACCTGGGAAACCATTCAAGGCATTGGCATTAGATGCAAGAAACTTGGTTTCCATCAATTCAATGGCAGACTACATTTACACACCCATTCTTGGGACATCAATTATTATCGTATTTATTACAAACTTGTCCATTTGCACAGAAATAAATAAGTAAAGAAGGAAATAAAAAGATATGAATCGGAGAAATCTACAAACAAAGGCCAACCCAATATTAAAACATATACATACAAAGATCTCATCCAATGAATGGAAATTGAAAAGAGAAACACATTAATTTAATACTACCTCGAATCTCCTGACTTGAAAAAGGAGAAGGATTGGAATTGGATTCTTGTTCTTCTTACAAGTCAATCAAAGAGGAGATTTGGGGCATGGAGATTTTGGTGTTTTTTTGTTAAAGTAGAGAATTTGGCAATCGGGTGGAATGACAGGCGTTGTTTCGAAGGGGTGGGGTGTCTGTAATTAGGATAAACGTGAAGGGAAGAGGCATTGACTTTCTTGCCTTCTTCTATTCTTCTATTTATTACTGGAACGTTGCCAGGTTGGAACACCATTGTCTTTTTGGTTTTATCACTGCTTTAGTCCCTCTACCATTCTATAATTTGTGATTCAATTCATTTCTTTAACCACCGGTATCCAACACATTGGTTGACTAATTCGAATCGAGTTTTGTAGAAGCTCATTATAAGGAAGACTCCCCCAATTCACTTTGCTCCATTCACAACGTCAAGATTCGAACTCCCGACAATACTTAAGGGACCAAGCGTCTCATCTCACTAGACCAATTGATTGTTGGTCTAATTCATCTACTTTACTATCACATAATTTGCTTTATATGTTTTTATAATACTATTAGTAGGTCCAAATCAATAACATAATAATTCACCTCGACTAAACCCTTAAACGTAACAGGTTTTAAACATGAGACCTCTTCATACTATTAAGCCAATGTCTTATATACTAATTTTTTTGACAAATCATAAATCTAATCCTAATCCTATTTAGAGAGAATGAGAAGGAAGACTTTAGGGGAAGGAAAAAGTGTGTTCCTAGTGGATTTAGAACTCATGATCGAAAGGAATTAAATTAGACTTATGAATAATATGATAAGAAAGGGATTAAATTGTGGTAAATCAGAGTTGAGAGATTAAACCTCAAGGATTCATATAATACAAGGAGTAGAGGCAAAAATAGACATAAAAGCGTAAAGTTGGTGGGGAAAATGGGGGTTTGGAGTTCCCAAAGGTCATTATTAAATATAAAGAAAGAGAGATGCTTGGTAAAGTCGCAAACATTCGCCTGGGAAAACATATTCCCAACGCATTTTCATTTGCACTCCGATGTGGACTGCTTTCCTCATTCTTAAACACCATTACTTTAGGCCCATGCCATTAACTATGCATCTGCCCTACTTCATTTAAAGCCCATTCTCTGTTAGAAAATAAGCGTTAATTCAAGAATAAATAATAAAATAAAATAATATTATTTAAACGAATATTACAAAATTAAGAACAATACAATAATATATAAATCAAACCGATTTGGAACCAAAAGAAACGTGTTGAGGCCTGCACGAACACAGTTTCCTTAAGATAAATTTTCGGCCACTCCTATGGTGCTCGAGTTCATTGGTCGTCTGTCTCCTAGGATACAACAACATAAGATCAGCCACAGTTGCACTATTATGGAGATCACGAACCGACCCTTGCCTTCGCCTATCACCGAAAACCACTTGTAAAATTCACAGAGTAAAACAATAAAAATTTTCTGTGGTTTTTGTTGCTTGTAAACCTAGAAACTTTACTCCCTATTTATAAGATTGTCATGAGGGTATAAGTGGAAATTTTGACCTAATGGAGCATTTAATATTGAGAATCAATTTATTCTCCTATAACGCAATTTCCAAAATTATTATCTGAATTAAAGGTAACTTCCAATATTTACCCTTTTAATTCCAAGATAAAATTTGACAAATTTGTGCTTTTATTTGAGGAAAATTCCAAAATTAGTGTCTGAATTAAAGGTAACTTCCAATATTTACCCTTTTAATTTCAAGATAAAATTTGGCAAATTTATGCTTTTATTTGAGGAAAATTCATTTCAAATTTGGGTCAAAATATCTGCAAGCCCACAAAGGACCAGACCGGTTCAGACATTTACGTTACCCATGTCGTGCACGTCTGCACATTTAAGAACCAACAATTGTTTCCACATTTTCCTCAACAACATTTGAATCAATTTCTTATTCAAAGCTTCAAAATTATCAATTTTTTTCCAACAATCCTCCACATGAATGAAATTGATTTAATCAAAAACATTTTGACTCGATGTGGTGATAGATTCTACGATCGATAGCTGCATAGGATAGGTAGGTGTCCACCATTGAACCTTCCCTTGTGAAAGTATATTTACTTTACTAGCTGACCAGTAGACGTAAGGTCCTTTAACTGTTCTGTCGTTTGTGTAAACGATGATATATTTCACACAACTACCTCTCTGACAAGAGTATTAGTTCTCATGGGTATGTCCATATGACCGTGGACATCGCCTGGTTCTGCAAGAGTTTGAAAGAATTATACCCAATAGTCTCATTGAAGCGGCCCCACTTCACTCTCACATAGGTGACTTATGTTGCTTGACTCACAAAAGCACACAATGGTCATTAAAAGCATTGCTTAGCCTAAACCACTTTGATCACTGTTTACATCATAGGAATGGACTTGGAGATAAGAGCCCCTACAGTGACCACACAGGTCTATGCAATTAGGTTGTCCATTTGAACCTAGATCTTGGGATCTCCAGTCAACTAGGTAGGGTTTTCCTTCACATAGCACCATAAATTTACATGGGCTTTAGTCTCATTCCTTTCGGGTTTTTTTTAACTTGATCTCGACTTAACCCTTTGGTTAGTGGATCCACAACGTTATCCTTTGATTTAAAAAAAATCAATAGAGATAACTTCATTTGAGATCAGTTGTCTAACGGTATTATCTCGACTTACCCATTATACACAAAACTCTGTGCTCTACCAATTGTGGGCATTGGCTTTGGTCGTTTAGGAATATCCTTCAAGAAATTTCTGAAGCCATTCGACTTCTTTTCTAGACTTGTCTAGAACTACAACTCAAATTCTATTATGGATTTGATTATAACCATTTTCTTAAGGATTTTCATGACACGGTTCCTCCTCCCAAAGTGAAGACATATCCACTTGTGCCTTTGATATCTTGAATATCAGATATCCAATCCCATCGGAGTATTCTTCTAAATAGTAGGATCTCTGGAATAATGCAATTCATAATCTCGAGTATATCTAAGATATCTCAATACACTCACAATTTTTTTCCAGTGATTTTCACTTGAATTGCTTGTGAATCTACTTGAACTGCTCACAGTAGAAACAATATATGGTCTATTGAATCTACTTGGTCAACATTTTGGTCTTTGTTCTTGGACAAAAGTTGGCATGTATTTATTGGAGTTCTGGCTATGCCGGAAACATCCTTACCAAACATCTCTTGCCCGCGTAGTGTGACTACGTCAATATGAGACCTTCAAGTGACCGTTTGATTTAGATGCCCAAAATCAAATATGTTAATCTCATATTTTTCATATCAATCTTGAATTTGACAAGTCTTTGGTACGTTTACCATTTTATTGTTGCTTCTAACAATGAATATGTTATTAACATACAAACATAGAATAATATACCAATGTTAGTAGTTTTGACATATGCACATTTATCACACTCATTTATCTTGAATTCGTTTGTCCTCGTGACGTTATCGAACTTCTCATGTCTTTACTTTGGTGCTTGTTTAAGTCTATACAAGGACTTCACCAATCTACATACTTTTCTCTCTTGACTTGAAACTACATAACCCTCAAGTTGTTCCATGTATATTTCTTCATCAAGATCTCCATTTAGAAAAGTTCTTTTAACATCTATTCGATGTACGTCTAGATTTCGCAAAGTGACAATTGTAAGTATCATACTTATGGAGGTTATCCTTGATACATGGGAGTATGTATCGAAATAGTCAAGGCATTCGGTAACCTTTTATTACCAGTCTGGCCTTATACTTATCAATTGTTCCATTTACTTTTATTTTCTGTTTAAAAATTCATTCAAACTTAGTGGTTTAATTCACGGAGGAAGATCCACTAATTCCCCACGTATGGTTTTGCATGATGGAATCAATTTCACTCTTAATGACATCCTTCCATAAGATGCCTTCAGATGAATGTATAACATTATTATACGTTTGAGATTCAACCTCTAGCATAAAGTTTAGAAAAATGATTCAAAGAATTTTTCTACCCTTGCTCGTTTACTTCTTTGTGGCTTTATTTCAAGCTCAAACCCTTGTTGATCATTTGAGTCATCTTTATCGATAATCTCTGAAGTTCGTTTCATTGAACTTTGACAAACTTCCCTAGCTTTACAAGGGAATACATTTTCAAAGAAAAGACATCCTTTTCTTCCATTATCGTATGCTTGTGAATCTCAGGGTTCTTCGATTCATACACAAGAAATTGATATACATTGTTATGTTCTATATAGCCAATGAAAAATACAATCCACCATTTTTAGGAATATATTCTCAGTTGCTTTAGTAATGAGGTCATTACCTTTGCAAGACACCCCCAAATTTTCAAGTAGTTGTAGGAAGGTTTAATTACCTTCCATAACTTATATGGTGTCTAGTCTCTTTAATTATGGGGAATCTTGTTTAAAAGGTAATTAGCTTATAGAATAGTTTCTCCCACATGTTAGGCACATCATAGTACCAACGTTACTCATATAGAGCTTCTCCCCATCTTAACCCTTTAATTAAGTTTGGGATTCAACATCATGCTCATAGAGAACAATTTTCACTATAGCTTCATCTTTACATTATTTTTGTGCTATCATCAATGAAGGTAATAAACATATTTCTTCAACCAATATCTTGTCATATCAATTGTTATAGTAATAACATTGCCCTCGTTTGGAAGTCTATAGTCCGAATACTTGTTTCCATCTTATGACAATTAAAACATTTTTTCCATGAAATTTTGCTTCTTGAACACACCGTCTAATTTACGGTTTGAAGTCATTTTTGACTTTCACTACGTTTGCTGTGATAATATTTGTCTTAGCAATATTTATCTTAATAACATTTGAAGGTGATAACAATATTTACCTTATCCTCTCTAATAATAGGAGGATCATCCTTCAGATATTTAACCAGGTTTATCACGATCAATTATGCAACATCTTTGTTGCCATGTATGAAATTCTTTCCAATAAATTTCACTGATTTTTCCATTGTGTCACGTAGACACAATCCAAAACCAAGCATTATGAATCTGTTAAACGTTAGGAATTTAGTCAAAGACTAAAATCAGAAACAGAAACATAATTTCTAACTTTTGTTAGACGACGGAGATTTAGTAAATTAAACCCCAAACAAAAGTTCACATGGTATTAATAGAAAGAACAATAATAAACAACGCACCAGGTAGGTAACTTATGAAAGAGAGGTGGTGCACTAGGCACGCTTAAATACCAAGTCTCTCAAAGAACCAATCCTAGACATGCATTTTTAAATTTTCTTTCAATCACCGGTTATGGATTCTATTCTTGAAATCATTCCAAGCATGGATGATCAATCGAAATCACTACCTTTGATTCATTACAATTTGGAATCTTCCATTTATGGTCCAACAACCCTCTCGATTCTTTAGCCATTTTTAAACACTGTGCACTTCATAGCATGCATCGGAATAGGCTTTAAGAATTTAATTTTAACATAGAGAACCAAATTCTTCTATGCTTTGATTCGAGACCTTAGTCAGAATTTAGTAACCAATGTTATTTCCAAAATAAATTCACCGATTTATTTCTAAAATAGAATTATACTTGATTCTTTAAGAAATAATAACTTTAAGTTATTTCTCTTTCCAAAATAAATTCACCAATTTATTTCAAGGTTGAATCATTCTAGATTCTCACGAAATTAAATCCAACGATTTATTCCCCTTAACAAGTTAGAATCAACACATGATTCTAGTACAGAAATAAATTTAATGATTTATTTCATTTTACACAAATTGAATCATATTTGATTCTTATAGAAATAAATTCAATGATTTATTTTTCTTAACAATAGTACAGAAATAAATTTAATGATTTATTTCCTTTTACAAAAATTGAATCATACTTGATTCTTATGGAAATAAATTCAATGATTTATTTTCTTTTCTAAAATTAGAATCAACACAAGATTCTAATTTAGTAGTTTATTTCCATTATATCTTCTGTTAAACAACAGAGATATCAATCCAACTTAATTCTGTTTAACCAACAGAAATCAAAAGGAATTAATCCTTTGTTTTGAATTCCATTTCTTGTTTGGAAGATTAAAATTCACATAATTTCAAAAAATTGTTAGTACGAAATAGAATCCACATGATTTCCAAAAATTTCTCAAAACAAAACATGACTTCGCCTGGATATCATATTTCTCTCTACAAAATTTCTCAAAAGAAATTGTTAGTACGAAATAAAATCCACATAATTTTTAAAAATACAAAGAATCACAATTAAGACAAAAAATGTGACAAAGTATAATTTATATACATGTCATATTTAAAATGTCCACATTATAAGGTAACACTATCATAATAATATTACCAGAAATATTACCAAATTTAAAACTTTATCTTAACAATACATGCAAATATGTATTTAAAGTTTTTATTTCCATTCCAAGAAAGGTTGGCATATAAGGTTATAAAATTACCATATTTTCATATTGAATGTCATATTTATTATTTAATATTAATGTAAAAAATGTTTAAGGAATATTTCATTATTATCTTAACAATGTCATAAAAAAGTTTAATTATGACATAAATCATACCATATTGAAAGTCAAAATTTAATATGGAATATTATCTTAATAATACCATAATTTATGGTTTTAAAAGTGTCATATTTACAAGAAAACTTATTAAGGAATATTTAAATTACCTTACTAATCAAATATCCAAATGTTCTATCTCAAGAAAACCGCTTGTATCGTGTTGAATCCGTTGTGTTGGTGATCTCAACGATTCTTGTCTTTGGGCATTCACTGCTATGAAAATCGTTGAGATGTCTTTGAGTATTTACGGGCACCAAAAGCTTTGAAGACAAGAAAAAATGGTCAAATGCCAAATATGAAATAATTGGCCACTTTAGTTTAAAGCCATATAGAGGTTATGGAAAAAGCACACATGTAAATCACAAATAACAACATTAGGCTTTCCTTTTTCTATGTGTGAAAATTTCCTCATCGTGTGAATCATTGCTTTAGATACAATAATCTGTTCATCTTGGATTAAAACTGAGAATCTGTCTTAAGATTGTTAGAAAATAAGCGTTAATCCAAGAATAAATAATAAGATAAAATAATATTATTTAAACGAACATTAAAAAATTAAGAACAATACAACAATATATAAATCAAACCGATTTGGAACCAAAAGAAACGTGTTGAGGCATGAACGGACGCAATTTCCTTAAGACAGATTTTCGACCACTCCTATGATGCTCGAGTTCATTGGTCGTCTGTCTCCCAGGATACAACAACATAAGATCAGCCACAGTTGCACTACTATGGAGATCACGAACCGACCCTTGCCTTCGCCTATCACCGAAAACCACTTGTAAAATCCACAAAGTAAAACAATAAAAATTTTCTGAGGTTTTTGTTGGTTGTAAACCTAGAAGCTTTACTCCCTATTTATAGGATTGTCATGAGGGTATAAGTGAAAATTTTGACCTAATGGAGCATTTAATATTAAGAATCAATTGATTCTCCTATAAAGCAATTTCCAAAATTATTATCTGAATTAAAGGTAACTTCCAATATTTACCTTTTTAATTCCAAGATAAAATTTGGCAAATTTATACTTTTATTTGAGAAAAATTCCAAAATTATTATCTGAATTAAAGGTAACTTCCAATATTTACCCTTTTAATTTCAAGATAAAATTTGGCAAATTTATGCTTTTATTTGAGGAAAATTCATTTTAAATTTGGGTCAAAATATCTGCAAGCCCACAAAAGACCAGACCGGTTCAGACATTTACGTTACTCACGTCGTGCACGTCTGCACATTTACGAACCAACAATTGGTTTTACATTTTCCTCAACAACATTTGAATCAATTTCTTATTAAAGCTCTAAAATTATCAATTTTTTTCAAACATTCTCTTATAATAGAATTCGCTACGCTGGCATTGCGAGTTTTATTATTTTTTAATAAAATTCGTTAAGCTAGCCTCACGAATTTACTATAAAGATATTATATAGGAAAGTAATTTTACATGAGTGTTAAAATGACAAATAAAAGAATTAAGAGTGATATTTCGATGAAAATGCCGGTCAATAACTTTTTTTAATGAATAGAGGTAAAATTGCGTTAAATTTTTGTTGTATTTATTTAAAAATTTAAAAGATAAATAGATAAAACATTTTCATTATTTTAATATTATCTATAATTTTTTTCATCGATAGTGCAACGATGATAATAATTTGGTATATAGTCGGTTAAAAAAATGGCAAATAACCTTAAGATGATGATAAATGTCTTTAAGTGTTTTAGTAATTTGAAATTAAATAATTATAAGGTTTGTCATCATCTACTGTTGGTCTATCAAATAATAATTAAAGTTTTGTCTTATTTCAACTTTTTAGGCTTTAAATTTAATTAGCACATGAAACATTCTTTTTAATTTGTTGTTGAAACTAGAAAGTTGTTTTTTTTTTAAAAAGGAAGAAAGAGCAATGCAGGCAAGGTTGGCTATTCGACTTAGATTGATATTTTAATGGTGTCGTGTGGAGGCAAAATAAAACATAAAAACCAATTTTGAAACCTAATTTTTTTACATTTAAATTCAAACACACAAATTATCCCTAACATTTACCTGGTTTACAAAGTTATTATTTAATATTTTTTTATCATTAATGTCCTAACGTTTTCACTCAAGTTGTTTCCTACTGTTAAGAGTTATTAGAAAACTTTCAGTCAATAAGATCGCGGCATGTAATCGCCTATTTGATCAAGTTAAACATGACTGGTTTTAATGAAAGAGAAAAGGATATGTCAAATATTTTAAAATTTTTTATTTCTGTTTAATTCTTAAAAAATATTTTTATGCCTAAAATAGTACAATTCACACTTATTTGTTTCTAATTTTATAATTAATTAGTATAATATTTTGTCATTATTGCTAATGTTAATTTATTTAAATGTTAATATTTAATTAAAATAAATAAATAAAAATATTACATTTAATAAAACCATTTATTTTTCCACGTAAAAAAACGTGAACAGGTAAAAATATTATGAAATATTAAATTAGAAAACAAATTTTAATTAAATCAAGTCTCTCATGTTCTCTTTTTGTCCAATTTAGTCCCTAAAAAATTATTTGTGCTTAAAATTGAACCCTTTATGTTTCTAAATTTTATAATTCAGTATAATATTTGTTATTATTGATAATATTATTTTATTTAAATGTTGATATTTAATAAAAAATAAATTTAATAAAACTCTCTCTTTTCTTACATTAAAAAATGAGAAATTACAAAAATGTGGTATTTTTATTAAATAAAAATTACTGTAAAATATTAAATGAATATACTAACTAAATAAAAATAAAGAAAATGTATTATAATATTGATAATAATTTTTACCTTTTAATTTAATAGGTATATTATTCATTTTTCATGGATGCAATGGAAATTAGAGTTGATGCAACTTTGTTTTAGTATCGCCTAAGTTGCAAAATTAATTGTTGCAAAATTAGGTTTATTGAAATGGACGAGTATACCACGTGCGTCACACACAGCTGAACACTATTAACGCTGAACACAACTGAACATCATTAAATATTTTAATAAAGATTAAAAATTTTAAGGACTAGACTTATAATTAAAATTATTTCATAAATTTTTTATATTTCTTTATAGTATTTTAAATTGATATATTAGAATTAAATTTATCAAAATCTCCTCAATATCAAACACTTTAAATTTAACCCATTTATTTCCTTTCTGCCGCGACCGCTTTCACCCATTTATGATCAGCATTTTTATATAAAAAATCAATACTTTACGACTCATAAAGAATATGGCATTGCCTAAAACATTATAAAATCACTGTTTCCCATTTTCTTGTTGCTTAAACCTTTTGTTCTTTAATTTAATAATAAGCATGGCTGCTGCTGCTTATCCCAGAATGGAAGAACAAATCAATGGCAGAAATGGGGTTTCTGTGCCACCAAAATCGAACTTATCGTATGTTGTTACTTGTTACCATCACCATCCCTCAACCAAATATTCGAATCAAGGTCCAAAGGGTATTTGTTACGGCCGTGCATGGCATTCGAAAGCGGCGACGGTGGCGACAATTAAAAATATTATAAAAAATATAAAAATTTTATTAAATTTAATTTTTAATTTTTTAAAATAATTTTAATTATAATTTTAGTCTTTAAATTTTTTAATATTTATTATAATATTTAATGGTGTTCAGCAGTGTGCGACGCCTATATAAAATTTAACTATTGAAATAAAAATGAACTGAAAATTTTGGAGTCTAGCGACCGTTGTCAATGGGTACTGGCGGTGGTGAGTGGCCGCCAATATGGAAAACTTTGACCAAATTCTGTGATTGAAAGAGTTTTAGGATTTTCTTTTGAAAAAGATAAAATTGAGATTAAAAAATTCATGAGTTAAATTAATATTTTATCTAAAATTTATAAATTAAATTAAAAATTAATTATTTTTAATATGTCACATCATTAAATTAATAAAAGTCAACAATTTAATAATTAAATCAAAATAAATCAATAACATAATTCATCAAAATGTGACTTTCACATTAAATGATCAAAGTAAAACAAAAATATCGTCGTTTACGGATTTATTTATCTGTTTATAAAAACTTGGAGAGTGAAAATTTTGATAAATTTAGTACGAAATGGTAAGTCCAACATAAATAGATAAAAAAAAACGTGGATTGCATGCATCCCAAGATTCATAAATGATGATGGAATTGGATTTTGGTGATATAAATGAGAATCTGGTGCTGAGTGCTGACGCCTGATTTTTTTTCCAACCCTAATAAAACCACTTTTCTTTTGGGGTTGAAGCACCGGCGGATGCAAGTGTATGTTTCGGTGCGCATGTGCTCACCCTGAATTTTTTAAAGTTCACATATTTGGCTTTATTTTTTTAAAATTTTATAAATTAGTACTTAAATTTTATAATTTTTATGACTTGTACCCACCCTGAAATTTTGAAACTTTTATGATTATGCACACCCTTAAAAATATTTTAATTTGTGCCCACCCTAAAAAATATTTCTGGATCCGCCACTGGGTTGAAGAGCAACCACGTTCTCCATTGCTAATCTTAACCTCCCAATAACTCATATAAGAATTTCAGTTGGCATTAAAATCAGCGACGAAATTTAATGAGAATGAGTGAAATTTGTTCTTAACTTACAATCTATGAGAGACGCGAGTGTGTTAATAGAGAGTTTTAACCATTTATTTTAAAGATTCTTGACCTTATTAGTGTATATTCTTTTTGTTTGTCCTTCCGGTTTTCAAGACTTCGCCCTAACTAATCCGGACCGACCCGCGTCGCACACCTAGCTTTGGTGGGTGAGTCTCCCAACGAGGATTTTCTGCATACATAACGTCTCGAAACCTTACTTAAGCGATACCATGCTGCTTACTACTTGGACCAACCCCGTTAATAGTATATATATTTTTTTGAAAGGTAAAAGGGCCTCGTTAAAACCCCCTCTAAACCTAGATAGGGGGAAAAGAGTGCCCAACTTTATTAAAATATTTAAATATTCGATACATAATAGTACGTTTTACTACAACCCAAACAAGAAGGAAGGACCTATTATATCAGTCGTAGCAAACAAACAGTACCTCACCCAACACCTGCTTTTGCAAGGGCATTAGCCACGACATTGGAGCCCATGGGGACCCACTTGATGAAACTCCCATTTTCCTGCAACCTGTCCCTAATATCGCTGACCAGCAGGGATAAATTCGATGGAGGTGGCTTCACATTCAAAAACCAATCAACAATAATCCGGCAATCAGTTTCAACAATGAGCCTAGCCCTCGATCTAATATGTGAACCCCAGAACATCTTCAGCCCAACTTGTAGAGCCTTAAATTCAATCAACGATGGCGGACCAAGTTCGCAACCTTCGGAGAACTGGAAAATAGTAATACCTTTGGAGTCCTTGAGCACACCACCGATTCCACCACGCTGACCATGTCGATCAAGGGCACCATCTATATTAAGCTTGACAAAACCGGTAGGGGGAGGCTTCCAGTTCAGATTCTTCGGCGGCTTCAACATAACCAAATTCTGATTCGTTGCTAAGCATGGATCTAGAAACAAATTTTCCATTGGAATCCTACAATTTCCGAACTTCACCTTGACCCATTTCACTAGTCTCAATTTTACTGTCATTATCAGTTGTAACCAATCCAGTTCCTTTTGTCGAAACACCATTTCATTTCGATACAACCATAATGACCAGATAACAACATAAGAAGTAAAGGACCATACCTTGTCAAAGGATGGAGAGCAGCATGCCGACCACATTTCCATGAAAGCCATCGGAGATTTTGGTAGAATATTGGATATATTGAACCATGAACCTACCTTCATCCAAACCTTCCAACTAACATAACATGAAAATAGAAGGTGTTCTACTGTTTCCGAAGCCACTAAGCAGAAGGGGCACATGATATTAGGAAGAGAAATACCTTTTTTAGAGAGTTCTTCTTTCACCAAAATTTTATTCTGCATGACCAACCACACGAATAACTCTACCTTTGGGGGGGCGATGCTTTGCCACACGAACTTCATCCAAAAATTAGAGGACGAAATAGGACCCAACAAAATGCTCTTGAAAGATTTTACCGAAAAGGAGCCGTCATTGGAACCCAGCCAACAAACCCAACCATGTTCTAACGTACTCGATTTAAAGGATCGAAGTTGCAAAGTTAGAGATTCCCAACTTGCCAACTCCCGATCGAAAAGGGGCCTTCTAAGCGTTATACTCCAAATCCACTCACCATTACTTTTAGTGTCATAATCCGACACTATGATCATCTTGTTCAAGGCCAACGCATAGAATCTTGGATAGCGTATCTTTAATGGAGTGTCCCCCAACCAAGGATCGTCCCAAAAATAAATATTCTTACCATCGCCTACCTTTAGAACCAGGTTAGATTTGCAGCATATACCAGTAGCATCTTCACTGAGATAAGATTTCAGAATGTTACTCCATATCCAAGAGAAGTTCCGAGAATGAGTAAAACATGGAAGGAGACCGGCTCCAATCCCCAGAGTTTTCAATTTGATAACACGCCTTCACAAACTTTGTCTTTCGTTACCAAAACGCCAGCACCACTTGCTTAACAAGGCCTGATTCATATTTCTCAAATTAGTAATACCAAGACCTCCCAAACTTTGGGGTTTGCATAGCATATCCCATCGAATCCAATGAATCTTGGACTTCTCCGCATTACCACCCCAAAAGAATTTTGCCATAATGGAATTGAGTTTCATTAATATGGTAGAAGGCATTCGGAACAATGAGAGAAAGTAAACTGGAAGACTAGAGAAGACCGACTTTATTAAAGTGAGCCTACCTCCAAAGGAGAGAAATCCCGACTTCCAACCTTCCAACCGTTTCAAAAACAAGCTGATCACAGGGTCCCACAGGGCTATAGAGTTTCTGCGAGCTCCAAGTGGTAACCCAAGGTAAGTAGTAGGAAAAGACTCCACAAGACACCCAATCGAAGCAGCCCAATTACGTATCAGATTTGCGTCAGTATGAGTGCCCAGGATCTTACTCTTCTTTACATTAAGCTTAAGCCCCGAGGCCAGTTCAAAGACACGGAGTGTACGTTTAACCATCCGGATTTGTCTTTCCTCCACCCCGCAAAAAATTAGGAGGTCATCTGCAAACTGCAGATGTGAAATGTTGATGGAATCTGAAGCTGATCCGTTAGAAAAACCTGAGAAGAGGCCTAACCTTACTGCCTTATGGAGCATTAGACTCAGAGCTTCCCCCACTAGATTGAATAGAAGGGGTGAAAGAGAGCAGCCCTGCCGAAGACCTCTAGACATCAGAGAGGAATCAGTAGGGGCCCCATTTACAAGAACTGAGATTCTCGCCGAGGAAATGCACATTTTGATCCATGATATCCATCTTTCTCCAAACCCAAATTTCTTCATAACCAAAAAAAGAAATTCCCAATTGATTGTATTGTATGCCTTACTAAAATCAATTTTGAAGGCAATTCCACTCTGACCAGATTTAAACATTGAATCGATCGCTTCATTCGCTAGGAAAGAACAATCTAAAATCTGACGTCCCTCAATAAAAGCAAACTGGGTTTCACCCACCAATTCACCAATGCACGTTTTCAGCCTACGTGAAAGGACCTTCGACAATATTTTATACAACCCACCAACCAAGCTTATCGGCATGTATTCATCTAAAGAAACCAAATCTCATTCTTCGAAATTAAGGTTATAAATGAATGGTTGATCCCAGGTTCCCAATCACGACCCTCAAAAAATTCCTCAAAAAATCTCATGATATCTTCTTTGAGGTAGGGCCAAAATTTCTTGTAGAACCCCATGTTAAAACCATCCGGACCCGGAGCCCGGTTACTATCAGCCGAAGCCAACGATTCCCAAACTTCCTCCTCCGAAAAATTTCTTTGTAAGAATGCAGCTTTGCTATTACTAAGTTTCTTGAATTCCAAATCCAAATCAAACAGATCCAGTGCATTGTCATCATTATAGTGGTGGGAAAAGAAAATTGAAATAAACTCTTTCACCTTAGCAGGATCCGAAATTGAGGACCCCTCATGTTTCAAAGATAGAATCGCATTCCTTCTTCTCCTAACTGACGCCGTAGTGTGGAAGAAGCGTGTGTTTTTGTCTCCTTCACTAAACCACTGTATCCTCGATTTTTGGAGCCAAGCACTCTCCACTTTACGATACTCCTGCCACAAATTAGCCTTAAGCACCATGATTCTATGATGAACATCCGTGCGAGAAATCCCATTCTATAGCAAACTTTCCAAAGATGAAATTTCTTTTTCAATCTGATCAATCACTAATTCTGGCTTGTTGGATGGACGAGAAGACCATCTCTTAATTGCTAGCTTCGAACATCGAATAACACCTCTAATTTTAATTTGAGGGTTGTTCCTTTTTGCTTCATTTGAAGAGTTGCAAACCATCCCATTGAAACTGTCGTCCATTAACCAGTAATTTAAACAGAGGAACGTTTCAGACCCTATTCCTTCAATTCTTCTAAGAGTAAGATCGAGTTATGATCAGATAAGGATTTACCCAACAACTGTTGCGAAATACTCAAAAAATTCACATCAACTTCAGCCGAAATTAAAAAACGATCGAGACGAACAAAGGTAGGAGGTTCTCGACCGTTGCTCCAAGTAACTTTCCCCCTAATAGAGGCATATCAATCAATCCAGCATCGAAAATAAAATTCTTAAACAATTCTATAATCTGTAGGTTCAGAGTGAAATCTAATTTTTCCTCCCTATCCAAGAACATGTTGAAATCACCCGCAATAATCCACAAAACATTCCAATCTTTCAGGAAATTCAATAATTCAGAGACAAAATCACCCTTTTCCGCATCCGTCGGAGGTCCATAAACATTAACTATACCACATCTAAAGTCTTTATGCGAAATACAACCAATCAACCCAACGAATCTTTTGAAGACAAAGATATTAGAAGCTACAAAAAATTTCGAATCCCATAAACACAACAAACCACCCGAAGAGCCTTCTGCTGGAGAGAAAGCGCATTCAATGTTCTGTCCCTTCCACAGTTTCTTACTTGCTAACATATCCCAATCCTGCATTTTGATCTCCTATAATAATACCACCCTTGGATTGTGTTTCCGTATAAGGTTCTTTACTGCCATTTTCTTTTCTCTACGCCTAAGCCCTCTAATATTCCATGAGAGTATTGAAAAAATCATAACAAAATTTAATTCAATCACCCATTAATACCTTGGCCATTAGGCATGAATTTCCTTCTCAAGCTCGCAGACTCTTCTAATTACCATGTCTTTCCCACCTTTGAATGAGAAACCAAGGAGACTACAAACTTCCCGCACTGCCTCCGCTTCCGAAACTTCATGCATGTCGTAGTCTTTCGAACTCGACAATCTGACGGCGACCTTAGGCACAATCGTCTCCTCCTTCAGAGACTCTCTGATCAACCTTCGCATCGATCTTCTAAAACCAGCCTGGAAGAAACCATATAACTGTGATGAGTCTTTGCTGTTACAACAATTTGCAATCTCTGTCGAATGCCGTATCAGTTTATCACCGCAACCCTCCAAACTATCGGGTACTATTTTCTCTAAATCAGAAATCTAGAATAGGGATCTTGAAGACTCTATTGAACCAAAAGTCATGTTACTGGGAAGTGGCAGGGTAACAGATTACCCGACTTTGGTATCTCTAAAGTAGGCTAATCACCATGCTGGGCTACGGGTATTGATTGGCCCAAAGTTGTTAGATTGAAATAATCTGGGTCTGACTTGCGAAAAGCAACCCCAACTTGCCCCAAATTTGTCAAACCTGGCACCTCTTCGACGTTATTAACGTTCGATTGGCCCACCACATTCATTACGGAAGGTTCAACATTGACTGATGATGAATTAACATTGGCAACCGGGGGATATTTGGAAATATTGAAATTTCTGGGAATCGCGGAGCAATTATTCTCATTAAATGGGGAAGAGGAAGCATCAGCACACTTCTTCTCCGATTCACGGTCAGCCCCGGAATCCGACCGATGAACTTTAGGAGGAGACCCTCCTCTAACATCGTGAAAATTGTCACTCCCCTCCTGATCGGAATCCACAGGGTCGTTTGGCCAAATGTCTGCAAAATTGCCATTTTCATCTTCACAGATTAAATTCTCAATCTCTTCATCACACTTTCCTGAGCAGACTGTAATCCGAAAAGTGGATCCCATAGTTCTGACATCTATCGAAACGGGAATATCCAGTGGATTCATCACCCTTAACAAGATTCCAGCTTTGTCAAAACGAATATTCGCCTCCGTCCACTTTTCCATGCACACGTACTTCCCCCATAGGTTACCCAAGCTCGCAAAAAAACTCTCATTCCAGCATGAAAGAGGAACGTCCCGAAGAGTAATATACCAAAAGTGTTGAGGAACTCCATTTAAAAGTAGAAAATCAATGTGCTCAAACCAGAACTTGATGGCCTCCTTCTTATGGTTCCATACATGTTGTAGATCCGACACACTGTTGAAAATAATTAGAAAGGAGTTGTGATTCCCCTCCCACTTTGCAACTTTCACTTCAATCTCATCATTGGATAATCCCTTCTGTACCAATTCCTGATCAAAGGCGTTTTTTATGATTCCAACTAAACTTCTATTCATCCACTCATTACCATTCATCGGAAAGTTCACGTTTCGCTCACACCCCAAGCCAAGTATCGCTGTTGGAAGGTTGACAGGTTCCACGCTGCCCACCCCTATATTCAGATTGTTCAACACCGCATCCTTGTACGACTTATTAGGAGAAACCCTGTTGTTTGTCCCTTGAATTCCCTGACTCGTTCTTTCTCGTGATCTCTGTTCCAGCCCAGAAGATTTCTGAGTAATATGCTCTCTGTCAGTGGTTTTGGCAGTGCCTAATTTATAAGCACCATCTCTCGGATACTTAGCTTTAGAAACTCTGACCACCCTCCCGTCGATTAATCTCTTGTCCATCTTCCCGATAGCTTTCTCCATGGTTTCTTTGCTTTCAACAGAGACGAAAGCAAAGGTGGAATCCCTATACTTTACTTTGTTATTGACCGCCGGAATAAAGATTCGCACAACCTTTCCATAGTAGCTGAACAATTCCTTCAATGCCTCTCTAGATACCCGCTTACTCAGATTGTCCACAAACATTGACCATAACTCACCTTTTCGAATTTCATTTCTCCTGTTGAAGCCTTCGAAATCTCCAGTCGTCTTTTGTTTCTCCCCATCGTCGTTCCATCGTAAAAATGTTGCCCCCGATCTTTGCTTCCGATGCGTTCTACCCTCACCAGAGAGACTCTTTGAAAGCCCTCTGCACTCCCCATTAGAAAAATAATTTAAATGTTTTTATGGTTAGTAGTATATATTTAAAAGTATTTATAAATTAAATTCATATGCATATTCTTAAAATACAAATTTTGTAAACAAAAATCCCCTGCCCTTAATATTTGTCCATTTCTATGCTCCACACTAAAAAACACTAAAAATTAAAATTTAAGCTCTAACCCTAAATTCCACATCCTAAACTTTTTTAAAGTGAGCACCAAAAGAATCATAGTTTTGGTAGAGGATTTTCATCCAAATTTTATATATACAATTTAAATTATCATAATAATATTGATTCTAAATTTGTAATCTACATTTGATTTATAAAATAACATATAAATATATATTGTTAAATAAAATTTTTGTTGAAATCACCTTCAATGATGAGATCTACTAATTGACTTAGTGATCATAAGTGTTTATCCGCTTTAATTTTTGTATGAGTTCAAATTTTAACATTTAAAAAAAATATATTATAATACTACTTAACAAAAAAGGGGCTAATTTGTCCATATATTCCATTTTGGGAATTATCTGGAAAAATACCCCCTTTGAGGAACATTTGCCCATTTGGCCCACGTCAGGCTAAATCGCGTCCTGCAAGGCGCGAGATCCAAAATCGCGTTGTACACGGAGCGACTTCAGTCCGATGTGGATTATATTATCCTGTATTTATTATTTAAAAAAATAAATTGAAGTTGTGTTCTGTAGGACGCGACTTACACGAGAATTTCAAACGACTCGTCGCGAATTTATCGAGTAATATGCAGAAGTCGCGTTATGCAGAACACGACTTTGGCGTAAATCTGTTGTTTATACAAATTTGGATATGACTGTTTAGGGTTAATTTGCATGGTTTGGGGGATAATTTTTCATGATTTTAATGTTTTACCTCATAGTAGTGATATTTCTCTTCAAAACGGTGTAAAAATCGGCGTATATAAAACATCCGAAACGGTGTTTAAATTGCGTTAAAAACGCTACATTGCCATGTTTCTTTGATTGAAGAAAATGAGATCATGGGTTGGTAGGGTTGTTTATGGTTGATTTGCATCGGAATTTCACGTGTTTTTTTGTTATTTAACTTTCTCGTCGTAGTACGAAAACACATGTTTACAATGGTGCAGAAATTGACGCGTAAAAGACATCCTAAAGAGTAAAGAGTGTGGAAATTGTGTTAAAAATGCTATTTTGGTATATTCATTTGCGTTAAGAAAATAGAAACATGGGTTAATATTCATGTTTTAGTCGATTTTGTTGTTTTAGTGTATGTTCGTGGTTTTTTTTGTTATATAACTTTCACGTGGTAGTACGAGAACACATGTTTAAAATCGTACGAGAACACATGTTATTTAGGATTAAAACATTAGAGTTACAAATTACAATTAGTTGATTCGAGGCCGACTCTTAAAAGGACATTTTCTGATGTCGTGTCCAAGGTTCCTACAATTTCCACACAACTTAGGTTGGTCGGTCGGTTCTCGAGGAACCATATACTCGGCACAATGAATCCTAGTTGACTTTGGGCGACCTTTTTTGTTGCGTTGCAGGGATTCATTTGACCGAATCTTAGGTTCATTTTGAACCACATCAGGATGACGTTCATTTTCGATCGGAGGAAACTCAGATCGGTATACCTTGAAAACGTTTTCAAGTTTGTATACAGGATCAACGAGTGTCATTGCGTCGAGATGAACATATGCACATGCAGCGAAGGCATAGGCACACAGGTACTTGAATGTCTGAAAAACTCCGCAATCACATGCTCGCTCTTGTAGATTAACACGCGACTTCAGAAATCGCATCCTACACAGAACGACTTTTTCATAACCCTAACGCGGTAATTAAATTTTCAATCGTTCTAATTTATTAACGCAGAAATCGCGGCTCACACAACGCGACTTCACCTTATCGCGACGAGTCGCTTGAAATTCTCGTGGAAGTCGCGTCCTATAGAACGTGACTTCAATTTATTTTTAAAATAATAAATACCGGATAATATAATCCACATCGAACTGAAATCACTCCGTGTACAACGCGATTTTGGACCTCGCGCCTTGCAGGACGCGATTTAGCCTTATGTGTGCCAAATGAGAGATATTTTTTTAAATATTCTCCTAAAATCATATTTTTTCAAATAATTTCTCAAAAGAAAATATCTAGACAAATTAGCCCAGAAAAAAGTACATTCAATATTTAGCCTTACAAAAAGTAAAATACTTAATTTTATCACCGATTAAAACTGTCTTTAACTATGACTTCTTTTTCTGCATCACATGTTTGGAAATAAAATAAAAAGGAAACCTTTTTGACTCATCTACTTTGCTTCTAGATATTTAGTTTCTGGGGGTAAAGGAGAGATAATACAAAAATCGGTGGGAAGGGCAATTGCCGCCCCTGGCCCCTAGTCTTTTAATGGTTTAATTATTTTTAGGCTATTGAAAGTTTTAAAACTTTTACAATTAAGTATTTGCTCCTCTAAAAAAAATTGGTTTATTATTTTTAAGACCCTTTAAGTTAAAATTAATGAAATTAAACCATGATCCCTTATTTTTTTCTGGTTTAATCACTTTTTAAGACCCTTAAATTTTAAAATTAGTAAAATTAAACCTTAATTCCATTAATTTTTTTTAATTTAAATAATTTTTAAAATCCTATTTATTTTAAAGTTAGTTTACTTGCTCCCCTTATGATTCAATCCTGACTCCGTCCATATAAATAATTAAACACAGACTCATCGGCGACCGCCTGCACCAAAACTATACAACTAATAGTAAATTAATCATTCTAGATACGACATAATCAGATAATTAAATAGTTTATTTGAACAAATTATATTTTATACAAGTCACGTAGAAGAATAGTGTAATGTTATCATTTTTTTGACAAATTTAATTCTACTTGGAAAGGAGGAAAGGGGAAACTCTAGGAAAGTAAAATAAAATGGTTTTAATGCGTCTAAAACCCATGGTGTAATGTTATTATTTTTTGATAAGTTTAATTCTACTTAGAGAGGAGGGAATGGAGGGCTCTAGGGAAGAAAACAAGTGTTTTTAATGCGTCTAAAACTCATGATCTCAAAGAATATGAGGGAATAAAATAACCAGTTTGACCAACCGGCCAAATGTACTTGCTATAATGTTTGAAACCAATAAATAGTTCTGGTGAAAAAGATGATAATATTCATTCTATGTGGTCTAAATTCAAACAACCATGTCTACAAAGTGTGTAACTTATCAAAGGGTTAAGAAAAATTATGAATAAATATTACATTATCACCTTAAAACTATTTAAAAAATAATACTAAATATATATTTCGTTCATCGAACAAAATTTAGCTGTTAGATTTTTTCCAAAGTCTTTATTTTTTTTCTTTAAAAGAGTAGTCGTCTACGACGACGATCTTAATAATTTTTGTTTAAATTTTTTGTGTCTTTATTTTATTTTAATCTCAAATAAGAATTTTTTCCGTTTTGGATTATTTTTTTCGCACACTTTATTGTGTTTGTTTGCCTGCCTGTCTGTCTCTGTGACACGATGTTCGTCTGACTTGTAACACGATTTTCTCTATCTTTATGATAGTTTGACATTCGTATAATGCCAACACGACACACCATTTGATCAGAAAAGGTCGATCGTCTAATAAGGTTAAATCATATTTTTGTGATAGTTTACCGATGCAATCCAAACTAGGGGTGTGCATTATTTGATTTTAATTGAATTAACCGACCAAACTATTTTTTTTAGTTAATCGGTCGATTAATTTTAAGTATTATCGGTTAACGATTAATAATTTTTTCTTCAAATTTTGGTTATCGGTTGATTCATTTCAAAACCGGTTAATTAACCGAAATTATTGTGTATTAAATATTATATATTACATATATTTATTTTCAGGCACATAACTTTTAAAAGTTATAAAATGATCATTAAACTTTATTAAAATAACACAAAATGATCATTAAATTTATTGATTTATTACAAAATGGTCATTAAAATTTTCAAAATTTATTAATAATTTATAACGTGTGATAAGTCATTGACCATTTTATAATAGTTCGCTAAGTTTAAAGAATATTTTGTAATGTTTGAAAGTTTAGTGGTTAAAAAGATCATTTTAGAATAGTTTAATGACCATTTATGTAATTTACCCAAAAATTTATAACAGATTTTAGTTAATTCGAAAACCAACCGAATTAACCTAACTTTTTTCAGTTTAGTTAAAAATTTTCAAAAAAAAAATGATTCAGTTTACGGTTAAAACTAAAAAACTCGGTTAATAGATATTAGGTAATTCGGTTTGGTCGGTTAACCGAACCGGCCGAATGTACACCCCTAGTTCAAACCGTTAGCAAAGTAATCTGTAAGATTAATTTTTTCTCCCCACTCATAGACTAATATAACGTCTAGTTGAAAGAGACGTGAAAATTTTCATAATAATTTTTGGGTTTTTTTTTATAAAAGATAAATGACGCATTTAATAGAAGGGGTAATCTTTTTTTCTTTATGTTCTTTGCGTTACATGTTTTAGTTTATTTTCTTTCTTCAAGAGTACTTACCCTTGTGATTTTTTATGATACAAGTGTATTAAATATAAGATTAATATCCTATGCACCGGCGGTGGAAAATAAAGTTTCCACAAGCGGGTTTATTTAGGGGTTTAGGGATTTAGTTTAGGGTTTAGAAGTTAGGGGTTTAGGTTGTATGATTTAGAATTTAGGATTTATGGTTAGAATTTAGGGTTTGGGGCTTGGGGTTATATTTTTAGGGTTTTAAGGTTAGAATTTTAAGTTTTAAATTTAGGCTTGAAAATATGCATGCTTGTGTAAAAAAAAATTACACTGGCAGTGTATCAAATATTAATCCTTAAATATATTGTATCTTTTATTATTTTTAATAAAATTTAGTTTTTTGATAATGAAAAAAATTGCTTATTTAAATATATCTAATATTTTATCATGTAAATATTATGTGTCTATTTTTAACATTTCGATTTAAATTTCTTGGATTTTATACTAATTAACTATTATGATAATTATTTAAATATGTATTATTTATAATTATACATATGTCTTTAAAAAAGCACAAGCGATATAATTTTTACATTTTCAACTGTTTACATTGAATTAATTTTTTTGTAAACTTATCTTAAAATTTAAATTTATAAACTTATCTTAAAATTTAAATTTGTTCACGTCTCTTTCAACTTTTTTAAAATTTAAATTTATAAACTTATCTTAAAATTTAAATTCATTTAATATTTGTATCAAATCTGAATTTTACCGTATCATTTCAATCTCAATTAATAAAAATTTTATGTAATTATTCAAATCAATATTCTGTTATTATAAAAATTTGAATCCAAAGAATGATCCTAACAATAAAAGGTGACATGTTCTCTTTTTAGTGACCCAGGTTAAGAGTAGGTCTATAAAGGGCGCATGAATTTTATTTAGAGCTAAAAACAAAATAAATACTACCAAAAAACACATTAAAAAAATATAAAACATTTAAAAACAAATATAATTAAAGTTTTCTCTAAATGTCCAAATCTATATTTAGTTAATAAAAAAATCAAAGAACAAATAAAATAGTAAGAAATTCATAGGAAAATTTTGCCACGCTCAACGAGCACCGATGAATACCATTAATTTAATTTATAAAGATTAAAAATTTAAATGACTCGTTGTATAATTATAAATTATTTAAAAATTAAAAAGTAAATTAATTAAAATATATTATTTTATTTTTAATTTTCTTTTAAACATAAATTAATACATATTTACCCTAAATTACAAAACCCTAATTATCGCCGCCGCCATATTAGAATCTAACTAAATTGTTCCGTTCAAGGAAGACGTCACAAATTCATCTATAAACTATTACATTTACTCTTATGTGCTACATAATTTTTGGTTCTTGTCTCTTTTCTATATTGACGGGTTTCAAATTATGATGCTTCGATCAGTTACGAACCCAGGCTTTTGTTTTACACTAGTCTCCATAACAACCAAGTTACGTAACAGCCGCGACAATGATGACTTAAATTTCAAATGAACAAAAATTAGAGTTTTATAATTTAAGGGTAAATAGATATTTTAGTTTATATTTTAAAAAATTAAAATTAAAATAATATATTTTAATTAATTTACCTTTTAATTTTTAAATAATTTATAATTATAAATTAAATTAATGGTGCTAATCGGTGCTCGTCGTTAATGGTGCTCATCGAGCGTGACAGACTCATACTAAATCCATATATCTAAATTTGTTATTGCATATAATAGATACTAGAAAATTAATATTCTGATTCCTGAACATAGACCATAAAATATACCATGCCAAAGAAAATTAATATCCTCATCTCTTTCAAATCTAATTGATTATCTACAAGATACTACATTGTAATCACACCAGCATATTAAAAAAATGATTATCAACAATTATCTACGATCATCGACTAACACAAATAGCTGAAACAAATGTATATTATCATAAAAAAATAAAAACACAGCTACAAATCTACAATCAATTCTCCTAATTGTTATTAATTCATTTATAAACAACTTGTGTATACTGTATGCACTTACATTTTCCAGTTCGGAAGCAATAAACCGCCCAAAATAGGAGAAATTTAACCTGCTGATCTCACTAAACTAGGTGATTATATAACAAAAGTTATTAAAAAAAGTGAGTGAAGAAATTCATTCAAACTTAATTTCAGACTTAGAGTAGCCATATGAATGAATGGAGGAGGAGGAAGAAGAAGAAGAAGAATCACCGTGTTCATCAATGTCTTCAACATTTTTCTTTCTTAAATGCATCTTGACGTAGAAATTGAGGAACAGACAAAGAATTACGCCGTTGAGGACGGAATTGAAACCCCAAGCTCCCATTCCATTGCACCCTCCTTTGAGGAAATGGAGGAAGAGAACCCCGAAATGGCAGATTAAGTTGCAGGCCAAAAGCACCACTTGGCAATTCACAACAAAAGGGAAGCAGGCGCTCGGCAGCCCAATGGCGGTCCAGAATCGGTATCCGTACACGATCGAGTACAATAAAGTGGCTAATAAAATGGCCAAGACCTGAAACGATTGAGAGAATTCGAGCCAGAGGAATGACATCCAGAGGAGGATTGATTGGTTGAAGAGGTGGAAGAAAGTTAGTTTGCGGTGGCGGAGGATGGTGAAGAATGTTCGGAACAGGTGGAGGAAACGGGAGAGGTAAAAGACGTACGACCAGAAGAACACGCGCCCCGAAGGGCGTGTACCGAGCGGGAAGCAGAGGAACCATTGGAATGGGGTGGAGATAGTTTTGGTGCGGCGCCAGAACCAGCGCGTGTCTCGAATCTCGGTGGAGGCGGAGTAGAGGATGCCGACGAATATGACGGCGGAGATGATGGAAACGCTGAGGCTGTGGATGGCGGGGATTGGTCCAAGCGGGACACGTCGCCGTTTAGATAGAACGAGAGAGAGGAAACTATGGAGGGTGATATTGGCGACGACGTAGCCGGCGATGGCGGCGAAGAGGAAGGACCAAGTGGAGCCAAACGATTGGGTGTGACTCCAACGGAAGTTGACGATGGACGGATGCTCCGACAACCAATATCTCAGCCTTTGCATCATGATCGGAGTCAAAATCTCACATAAAAATACAAGGAAAAAACCCAGAACTCCGTTTGGTCGTAAAGAAAATTTAAGAAATCAATGGGTGGGAAAAGGGAAGCAAAATTACGGAGGGAAAATGAAAGGGCGGCGCGGGGTAATTTGTACGAATACAGGTTGAAGGTAGGTTTTGGGAGTTTGCCAGTTTGGAACAATCCAATTTCTGGGTTTCCCCCAACGATTTTATTTTTCTTTTAAAACAAAGAAAAGGTTTACCTGGTTTTTGTCTACATTCACTCTCTTTTACTAACTTAATTTTGTTTGTGGGTCCCATAAATAAATAAAAAAAAAGGAACAATTTTCAAGTCCTTTTATTTTTTCGCTTGAATTTTTTACCTTATTTATGATTGGTTATAACATAATTGAAAATTAGTAATTTGTTTATGGATGAGTCTCACGAGGGACAAGTAATGCTAAGCACTACTAACGATAAGCACGGTTAAATATTATTAAATTAATTAATTAAAATTAAAAATTTTAAAGACTAAACATATAATTATAAATTATTTAAAATAAAATATTAATTATTATTTTCTATATGTAGTATTTTTGTTAATCTTTTTTAAAAATAATTAGCTCAAATACCAACCACTAAATCCTAAAATCGAAACCTTAAATTATAAACCCTAAACCTAAACTTAAACCCCTAAATCATAAATCCTAAACACTAAACTATAAATCATAAACTATAAACTATAAACAATAAATCTTAAACTCTAAATAAACTAATTGATGATAGTATCGAATTTCTAAAAGCCCAGATAGCCTTGGAAAATGAAGCCCGCAGCTGCTTTGAAGAGTCTGTTACTCGTGATTTTAGCCCTCCAATTTTTTCAGATGCTTTATTATTTATCTAATTTTGTCGGGTTTTTGAATATGGCAGTTTTAAAGCGGGTTCTATTCAAATTGACATTAGAAATGATTTGCTACTGCTTGAAAATCAACTTCCTTTCTTTATGCTTTCAAAGCTCTATCAAATGACAATACCGGATGGTGGGCAAATCAACGCTTTCTTTTATTAACATATCGAACCGTCCCTTACCCACAAAAGAAACCATCCATCTATTAGACGTGGTACGTTGTACTTACCTTCCTTGGCCTCAAGGAAGAAGACAATTCAAGTGTTATGAACCAATAAGACGAAATTCTCTGTCTGAAACCAAACACACATGGAAGTTCATAGGTAGTGTAACAGAGCTGGAAGATGCAGGAATCAATTTAGGGTTTTAGGTTTTAGATTTATTGTTTGAGGTTTTGAGTTTAGGGTTTAGGATTTATAGTGTAGGGTTTAAGGTTTATAGTTTAGAATTTAAGGTTTGTATTTTTTAAATTGACTAAGTTTGATATTTGATCCAATTATTTTTTAAAAAAATTAAAAAATATTACATATATGGAAAATAATTTAATTAATATTATATTTTAAATAAATTACTTTTAGATTTTAAATAATTTATAATTATACGTTGAATCCTTTAGATTTTTAATCTTTATAAATTAATTTAACGGTGCTCAACGATACCCGTCGTTAGTGGTGCTTAGCGGTGCTCATCGAGCGTTGTAGAATTTTCCTTTGTTTATAAACTAATAAATACCACTAAAATAAATTACTTAATTTTATAAAGAGATTTTAGACTATTCAACTTCATCAAGAAATTGGCAATATATATAAGATACGATCCTCTTACACTATGTAGAACTTGAAAATTTTATAATTTTTTTGGACCATTGGATGAAGGTAAATAGATAGTTAAGACCAACGACAGAAAATGTGATTATCACGGAAAAATAAAGATAAAGAAATAATATTAGTCGTTTATTACCCTTATCCAACAGTCTAAAAAAGGTATAAAAGTAATTGAATTTACATCATGTATATATGCATGTATGTATGTACGTACGTACGTATGTATGTACATATGTTGTTAATTATACATGGGTTGGGTTGAGTCAAGTTGACTGCAGTTTGATATAGAAAATTGACAAATCTATGCTCGATTTTTTAATAAGAGTAGGATACTTTTTAGGGATGAGAAATAGGCGGGGTCAGTGCGGATACCCCCTCCCCATACCCATACTCACTTAAAAATTTTATATCCACCACCTACGATTAGTATCATTTTTTAAATTCACACCCGCCCAAGCGGGTACATTCTCAAATCCATCCCACCTACTACTTAACTGGATGCCCACCACCCAACTTGTACCCGCCCGTACCCATCGGTACCAACTTAGCAAACAACCAGTAATATCGAATCATGTAAAAACAAACCATAAACTTGCGTAAAAAAAGTAAAACTTCACATATTTTATTGATTAATCAAGTAATTATAGTTAATTTAACTAAATCACATTTACGTAGGTATAAATTTTACTTAACTATATCTAACTAACGACTGTATACAAATGTAAAGAATGTTTATACCTTAAGGTTTGGTTAAATTATAAGGTGCGCCTTTTAAAATTTTAGGGTTTACAGAGTAGGTTTTAAACTTATTCCTAAATTCATAATGGTCTAAAATTCATATAATGGGTAGTTAGTGGGCGGGACGAGCGGATGCGGGATATGGCGAGCATATATGGTGTGGGTAAGGTCTCAAATCCACCTCCTACCCACTACGTACCCACGGCGGGTATGACTTTTTACATCCACACTCGCCCACTACCCACTAAACTCCTACCCGTCCCTGCCCCAACTGGAGCGGATGCGGCGCGATATCTGCAAAACTATACCCTTCTGCCATCCCTAATAGTTTTATTAAAAGAGGAAAATTTCAAAACTATAATAAGAGTTTACGTGTCAGGTAAATAAACTTGATCTGGACATATTCCTATAAACCAAGAAAAATGAAAACTAATGCATCTAGATCATAAACATGATCAAACAAAGAAAAAGATAAAAACCCTAACTCAAAGACTCGAAACAAAATAGATACAAACATCACCAAAGCTTGACGTTGAAAGGTAAAAACTAACAACAATCAACATTTAAAAAATATATATTACAATAAGATATGTGTATGCACCAATTTTGAGCCCTAACTACTTATCAATCTTGGGCCTAAGTAAATGAAATAATAATAAATATTAAAACGAAAAACCCAAAAAAATAACAAAACAAAAAAGGCCCAAAAAATAAAAAAAAGCCCTTATAGCTTCTCTGCAAACCCTAGTCGCCGCCTTCAACAATGAACATTCGAAAATATTCTCTAACTTGCAAGCCACTCCCTAACCGTCCGGGATTTCTGATGCACACAACTACCTCCGTGATATCCGGTATTCTAAGCGACTTAGGAGACTCCTCATGTCCCCTATAAATAACGGAGGAAAGGAATCGATAAGGGGGACAATTAGAAATCGAAGGTGATTAGAATGAGTTCGAATGAGATCGGAAAAATAAGAAGTTGAACCGTCAACCTTTGATTTCTAGCGAACGGAGACACGACTGAGAAATCCGATCGATGAGAGGATTTGCGGCTACTGGTAGACCAACATACTCGAAAATCGACGCGATCCAACGGTGGGATTTTGAGATCAAGAGGTAAAAGTATTCAAAGTTTTGAAATTTTTTTTTCCAGATCTACTTGAATATACTCGATTTTTTAGAAAACTACCCTAAGTTTTGAGTTCAGGGAGGAAAAACGAAGAGGAATTTTTTTTGAGGTTTTGCCGTCGTCGGAGCTAGACCGATGACGACGGACATTGATAATCTTATAGAGTTGGGAGAGAAGAGAGTATTTAAAAATCTTGTTTTAGAGCAAATGAAGAAAAGTAAAATGACGAGTTAAAATAATATAAAGGATTTTTTAACCATTAAAATTCCTTTATTAAAATATTGCACCGGTCATAATGGATAGTGATTTAAAATCACTTAAAAAATACATTGAAAATTGATGCAGCCATGAGAATCATTCACGCAGACATTTCAGGCCAACTCACCAGCACTCTTCATTAGATTAGGGGGAATTTGTATGTTAGATCCTTGGTTCTTTAGATGTGTAATATTTTGGTCCCTTTCTTTTGAGTTTTAGTTTAGGTTAATTTAATTACAATTTAGGATTACGTTCTTTTAATTTGTCCTTACTTAATTAGTTAGTTAATAAGTTTATTAAGTGCACACATTTAATTTAACTGTGGTTAATTTAGATTTTTTAAATTAATTGTTTCTAATGAAATTTTAATTTGTTTAAATTGATCATTAAAGTTGGAGCTTAATTGTAAATTGATCTTAAATATTTGCAGATATTTTTGAATTCGACCTTAAAATTGAATTTATTAATAATTTGCATGATTTATGATATTTTACAAATTAACTTAAGGTTTGTGACCTTTTATTACCATTTTAATCTTCTATGTTTTTATTTGCATGATTTAATGTTCAAGCATGTAATTTAATTTTTGTATCATTTTACATCATTTTAATAGTGTTATTAACCGAGCCGTGTATCTTTGAAGCCTTTTAGACAACACAACCCCTTTAGGTACAAATTTTGGGCGTTGTGGGAGTGCTATAACCTTCCCCACACGTAACTAACTCCTGAGCCCAACCTGACTCCGGTTCAGACGCAGACCAGTTCTACAGGTTTTCAGTCATACCCAATCCAAAATGACCGATGGCGACTCCAAACAATGACGAGCCTATGAAGGCCCAACCAATTTCGGCCCAGACTAAAAATGGCGTCGACAACTTGGCGACTCCGCTAGGGACTGTCCAAGAGAGTCAAGCCGCGAAAAGGGGTATATGTTTTCCGAAACGTTGCATCATTTGAGAGCTTTCTACATGAGATTTGTCTTGATTAAGTGAGGGCAAAACGCTGCTCCTTCGTGAGGTTAACCTCCTTATGGGATAGTAGTTGCCTTCGGGATGTATATGTCGTATGGCTTCGTGAGATTAACCTCCGTATGGTAATAAAGAAATACATCTCCTCGAATTGAACTTACTAGCCTTAGCAGATCTCAGTGAGGATAATTCGGGTCCCTATTTAGAACCAAAAATTGCATGCAGTGAACCTTAGAAGCCCACCCCTATTAGAGCCATGTTAAATTCGAACCTTACTGAAATACCCTTTTATGTATATAAGCTTGCATTTTATTATGCTATGTACATTTTTTTTTTGTGACGATAACCAATTTTTTGGTGCTTCTTGTTTTTTAAACATGCGCATATGTATCATAATCATGCACGATGTTGGCTCGTAATTGTTCATAAAATTAAAATATTTTTGCAATGGAGAAAAAGTCCAATAACAATGGAGAAGACAATACGAGCATTCATAAGTGGTTCAAGGAGAAAGAGAAGCAAATGACAAAACTTATCCAAGATATACAAGTAATGCAAAAACGAGATGAGGTTACCTTCAATGACCTTGTGGCATGTCGCGTCCAAAATCAGGAGTTAAGGGATTTTCTGACGGTCTTAGAAGAAATTCTCAAAACTTACCAACAACAAGACTCCATTATGGAGTTAGAAGCTTTGCGGCTAGAGAATGAGACACTAAAACAATTGGTATAAACGTTACAGACGTCTTTAGAAGACCTTGAGAATCTTGTCGATGACCTTCAAGAGACTATAAAGACTGTTGATCTTCAGCTTCAGACTGCAAGATGGGAGATTAAAAGAAGGGAGGACTTGATGACTGAAGCCATTTTCCAAATTCGAAAGGTGGCTAAGAAGTTCACGAGCCTAGCCAATGAAGCTGAGGTATTGAGAGTTTAGCATGGTCCCACGTTGCATTACAAGAATAAGCTGGCTCGTTTTTTGAGAGAGATTAAAAAGATAGGAGATATAGCTCATCATTATCTTAGAGTGATTATTTATTCTTGTAATAAAACATTGTTAGGTTTTTTCCTTTAACATTTGTTTTTTAGGATTTGAATAATAAAGATCTTTTGTTTTATGCGACCAATTTTCGAGCTAACATCAGTTTACATTCATACTGGCGTTCATCATTGCATTCTGCATTTACTCATGAACGTTGTGCATCAATAATTAAAATGTTAATTTATGGGGGTTTAATATTAGTGATCCTGGAACGAAGGACGATCAAATTGAACATCCGCATTTCACACGTTTCAAGGCTAGAAGAATGGAAGAAAGGCTTCAGAAACTAGAGAAGTTTCACAAGCAAGTTACTCAGGATTTGAAGAGCTTAAGAGAGGACATAGAAAAAAGTCACGAGGATCTTTTGAGAAAAATAGAGGATAAGCTGTCACAGTTGTTATCCAAAGCAACAAGTGCTAAAAAGGAAATACTCACGAAGTTCATGAGGAAGATTCATCATCTTTACCTTTTGGATCAAAAGAAGCACATCCTCGGTTTGTGTTTTCTGCTGGTGGACTACAATCTAATGTTCATAACCAAACCAATCTGCATGATACTTTAGGTTCAAACATGTGGGCAAGCCAAATCAAACCAGAAGTCCCAAATTTTGATAACCTTGGCGAGTTGAAAAAATGAAGAAAGGGCAACCTAAATTTTCTGGCATAGTTGACGACCAGTTCAAATACTTAGAAGAAAGAATCAAAGCCATGAAAGGTACTGATGCCTTTAGTGGAACTGATGTGAGGGAGCTAAGCTTGGTCCCTGATTTGATTTTGCCCCCAAAATTTAAAGTGACAAAACTTGAGAAATATGATGGCACAAGCTTCCCAAACGTCCACCTCACCATGTTTTGTCACAAAATAACATGATATGAGAATGACGATAAACTACTAATCCATTGCTTTCAAGATAGTCTAACCGGACCCGCCGCGCGATGGTATAACCAATTGAGTAAGGCTTGGGTGAGCACGTGGAGAGATTTAGCACGCATTTTTAAAGAACAATACAAACATGTCCTAGACATGGTGCCTGATCGACTGACACTTCAGAATGTAGAGAAAAGACACAATGAAGGATTTCAAAAATACGCCCAACGTTGTTGGGATATGGCCACACAGGTCCAACCACCATTGCTTGAAAAGGAAACTACAAGTCTTTTCATCAATTCTTTAAAATCACCATATTACGTCAAATTGGTGGGTAGTACCACCAAAGACTTCGTTGATCTTGTGAAAGCAGGCGAAATGATAGAGAGTGCCATTAAAAGTGGGAAGCTTAACAATCCCGAAGCTTCTAAAAAGACACACACCAAGGATAGTGAATCTGAAATCCATATGGTGAACGTTAGAGGCCTAGGTTATCGTCAGTTTGAACCTTCATCTTTCAAATCGAGTTCTCATTCTAAGTTTGCATCTGAGAAGAATTCTCGTGAGAAGACTTCTATTGATCCAATACCAATGACCTATACTGAATTTCTCCCGAAGCTTGTTGAGGTTAACCTTGTGGCTCCAATTCACTCTGAGCCAAGAAAACCTCCTTATCCTGAAGGTTACGATACTAATGCTACATGTGATTATCACTTAGGGAGTTTAGGTCATACCACGGAGGAATGTGGGGCATTAAAATGCAAGGTGCAGAGTTTGATTGAATTTGGGGCATTAACATTTGGCAAGTAATGTATTTCTGATGAGAATAGTGTTTATGCATCGAATTGAACCTGATCGGTTGGAAAACACTGAGAAGAAATCATTCATTTCCCATCCTGAAATTTAGGTTGCCCTTGCACAGAGTTGGTGTTCTCTTATTTGAAACTGTTTTTTTATGATGTTAGTTGTATGACATTTTCATTCAATAAATGTTACCTTTTTGGGCTATGAGCAATGAAGCACATTTATAAATTTTGAAGGTCTTTGAAAATCGAATAATTGAAATATTCTTTTGAAAATCAAGGTTATAAACCTTTGACATATGACAAGATTTAAACCTTCTTCTAGTCAGATTCAAAACGTGGATCTCTTGATCTTTTCATTTGAAATTCATTCATGATAGACTTGAAAGGTCAACTTTGACACACAAATTAGCCTTTTCATAGGTACGACTTCTAAGTCACACCTTCGTCGCCTTAGGTGCAAAACCAATCTTATTTTTTTCAAAATACACCTCGAAGACATGAAATCCAGAGATATTCATTAGTGTGCGAATCTTTCAGCTAAAAAAATGGGGCATCTCATGTTGATTCTAAGAGTAAGCCAAATAGTTGGGGCATGCTCGAAGCAAAAAATAAAAAAAGAGTAAAAAGATTAGACTATCATGCATTAGATGTATTTAGATGATTCTGTAAATAAATGAGTGAACTCTGAATATTGATCCTTCTAAGGATAACTCTTTTATGAAGGTATATATGTATGAAATGATGAATGCCATTCCTTCATTTTTCCCTTGTACAAAAAATTATCCATTATTGTCCCCCTTTGAGCCTAGTGTATTTTTTTCTTTGGTATAAACCCTAATCAAGAATCACCCTCAACATTGAGGGCAAAAGTGAGGAAAATTTACTCACATGAGTCAATTATGATTGCACCATAAGGACGAGGCCTTGTGAATTAAGGGCGAAGAACAAGAAGACATGTTTCAGCTACAAGAGGTGACTTGTACATAAATAAAAAAAAGTTCTGAATTTATTCTTGAAAAAAAGAGAAAAGAAAAAAAGGCAAAAAGAAAAAAGAAATTGAAAAAGAAAAAAAGATAAAAAAACATGAAATGAACAGAATGAGAATCATACATTTAGAGCCCCTTGTCAAAAAAGACTTTCTTGAGTGTAGCCGAGATATGTAACACAACATTGTTCGAAGTTCCAAATCCAATATTCGTGGAAGGTTATAAATCCTCGAAGATGAAAGTAAAATGAAGGAAATGAACTCTAGGGTGAAAACCTAAAAATGGACAGTCTAGAGCGAACCAAGAAAAAGAAACCAAAAACATGAGAAAGCATATTCAAGTTGAGCAAAGTGCGGATTAGATTCCGCCAGAAATGATTGATCCTTGGTTTATTCACCATTAAACACTCGTTTGAGCCTATATACATTTTCTTTCATAACCCTGAGCCATAGCCTACATTACATGCCTATAAAGTCCATATTTGATCATACATGAATATTTGAGTTAAAGAGATTATCTTTAGAATTGGTGTTAATTCTTTTATTTTCAGAAGATTTCTAAACCTATCATGCATGATAGGATAATAAAAAAAAGGAAAAAAACAAATAAAATGAGGGTTCAAGATGAAAACTCACAAATGGCGTCTTGAGACCAATGATAGGTTCGAGTTGAAAACCTAAAAAGGCGGCTCGAATAATAGAAATCAAATTTGCATGGCTGAATGAGAAGTTATCCCCTAGATGTTTGATGAAGTTCTACTCACCCTAAAAGCATTCACAAGAAATCGGGTCAATAGACAATTCCAAAAGTCGCGCACGAAGTTGCCAAGATCACTTGATCATGTTTTAGAAAACCAATAAACATTTGAGAATCATGTCTCATTTGAAAAGAGTCAATCTCCGAAAACATATTCATTCCCCAAGTCATCTCACACCTTGAAACCAAAAATAGCCTTGGCACATGTCAAAGAACTATACCTTTGAAAGATTAAAAGAATCGTTGATTTACTTGATATTTAATGAACTCATATTTTACAAAGTGTTTCAGTTGTGAGCCTAGCATGAGGGGCACATTTTATTTTGAAAAATGTTTTTGCTAGCTTGTCTTGTTTTGAGAATTGAGAAATTAAAATATTTTCAAATATCATCTCTCTTGAGAATGAAAAATATTTTTGAAATTGATACGGGTTGCTTTGACTTGAAAGCTTGAAATCAAGAAAATAAGGCAAAAGGGAAAAGAAAAGATGAAAGTTGGTGAGGCAAAGTTCATTGGGCGAAAAAGGTGAATTGACGTGATCCATGATGAAAATACTTCTCAATTGGAGAGAAGATGGTCAAATCATGAAATGAAAGACTTCACATGCATCATTAAGAGCACACATCAACAACATGCATTCATCGTTGACATACATTACATTAGGTAGTCATGCATGACATCTGCATCATTGATAAAATTTGCAGGAAAATGTTCACTTGAACTTTGCAATTTCAATCCTGTACAAGGCGCTTTAATTCTAAGGTATGATGCTTGTAAGACTCATTTGAGATGTTCCTGAACATTTTCAAAAAAAATCTTGATCTTTTTTTTCTTGAGGAAATTTTCAAAAAAAAAATTACTTTTGTGAAACGTTTTTAAGCTTTTAGAATCCTCTCTCAAGGATATTTACTCTTAAATCTTGATTTTCCTCTCTTAAGGATTTTTTTCTTTCAAAAATCACTTTTTGAAACTTCTTCATACTTTCACATTCCTCTCTCGATGATGTTTTCTTCAAAAAATGACTTTCCTTTCTTGAGGATACTTTTTTGGATCTCCCTAGAGAACGATTCTTCAGTGAATGATTTTCCTCTCTTGATGACACTTTCTCAAATCTCTTTGGAGATATATTGATTTGCAAAAACCTCAATATGATGTTAAAATCATTTTTCTTGAAACACAATTCATGTCTCTCATGAGATCGTTTTCCTTGAAACACATTTTGTCTCTCTTGATATTTTTTCCCTCGAAACATAAATATTGTCTCCCTTGAGACATAAAATCATTTGCCCACAATTGGCCTCCAAGATGGAGTGCCACGATTTGCTTCCAAGATGGAATGCCACAACTTGCCTTCAAGATGAAGTGCCGCTATTTGCCTCCAAAATGGAGTGCCACGATTTGCTTCCAAGATGGAATGCCAAGGGTTGTAAAAATAGATAATCAGATGGGTTTCAGGTCGGGTCCTGTCAGGTCGGGTCAAAACAGATACATGTCAATTCAGGTCAATTTTTTTTACTCGACTCGGATCGGGTGTGGGTCAGTAGCAGGTCGGATCCATTTCAGTTCGGGTCCATTTTAGGTCGGGTCCATTTCAGGTTGGGTTTATTTCAGGTCAGGTTCAAACAGATTGGGTCCGAACCAAGTAATTGGCAGGTTAATTCGGGCTCAGGTAGACTTCAGGTCAGGTTCATTTCAGTCCGGGTTCATTTCAGGTCGGGTAATTTCAAGTCAGTTTCATTTCAGGTCGGGTTAATTCGGGTTTTGAATTCGTATTATTTTTTAGTTCGGTACAATTGTATAAGTAGTCGATATTTATTTCGAGTTTATTTAACGTCTTTCATGGAATCACATTAAAAATAAAAAATTGGCACTAGAAATGAATAAACATATCATAAATGATTCATATCTAAAATAATAAAGTAAATTAAAAACTTGAAATGGGGTCAATTTCGAATAAAAACAAAGTTTTAGGGACTATAATGAACAACAAACAATAAATAAGAGTCAATTTGGACTAAAAATAAAGTTTTAAGGACTTAATTGAATTAAACTAAAACTTAAAAGACTTAAATGAAAAACATCTAAAATTTAAAGGGCTACAAAATATTTAGCCCATCTAAAATGAATGGGTGGTGGGATATGAGCCTAAAGCCCCAAACTATTAATAATCATTATATTATATTATACATACATTATATAACTTATAAGTTTTAATATATATATTAATTATATTTATATGTTATATTATAAGTTTTAATATATAGGGTAAACTACACTGGTAGTCACCGAACTTTTAGGGTGCTTTCAATAAGGTCACCGAACTTTTAAAACTTTCATTACAGTCACCCAACTTTTAATTCGCTTTCAATAAGGTCACTGCCGTCAACCACCGTTAAAAAAGCTGACGTGACATGTTAAATGTAAGGGTAAAATACATTGTTAGTCACTGAACTTTTAAGAGGCTTTCAATATGGTCACCGAACTTTTAAAAATTTCATTACCATCACTCAACTTTTAATTCGCTTTCATTACCGTTAAAAAAAAGCTGATGTGACACGTTAAGTTTAAAAATAAACTTTTTCCCACCCTATTTTATCTCCATATCTTATTTTCTTCCATCCAAACATGTCTATCTTTTAGATACATTAATATTTTCCTTTGAACTCCTCATTATCCAGTGCATGACTCAGTAAATGTCGGGCCTGAAGCATAAAGAGGATTTTTATGAGCAAAATTTTAGTTATTTATTTATCATTCCATCATCGGATGTCTCTCGATATTTTTCTTGTTCTCACACATGTCGCATGCATGTCTAGATACATTAATATTTTCCTTGATGTGTTACTAGAGAAGTAACGCCCTTCACCAAAAAAATTATAATTTGATTCATATGGAAGAAAGAGACATGTTTGAATGGAAGAAAATAAGAAGGGAGAGAAAATATGGTGGGAAAACGTTTATTTTTAAACTTAACGTGTCACATCAGCTTTTTTTAACGGTAATGAAAGCGAATTAAAAGTTGAGTGATAGTAATAAAATTTTTAAAAGTTCGGTGACCATATTGAAATCCTCTTAAAAGTTTAGTGACTAACAATGTATTTTACCCTTACATTTAACATGCCACGTCAGCTTTTTTAACGGTGGTTGACGGTAGTGACCTTATTGAAAGCGAATTAAAAGTTGGGTGACTGTAATGAAAATTTTAAAAGTTCGATGACCTTATTGAAAGCGCCCTAAAAGTTCAGTGACTATCAGTGTAGTTTACCCTAATATATATATATATATGTTATATTAATAATTATGTACGTATACATATAATATATATGTATATGTATTATATGTTATATTAATTATTATGTACGTATACATATAATATATATATATATATATATATATATATATGTTATATTATAAGTTCATATTAAAGTGTTTAGGGTTTAGGGTGTTGCATTATGGTTTATGAGTTATCATTATTGTTTATGGTTTAGGGTTTATGGTTTAGGGTTTGGGGTTTAAGAGTCATGGTTTATATTTGAGGTTTTAGGGTTTAGGGTGGTTCATTAGGGTTTATGAGTTATCATTATTGTTTATGGTTTAGAGTTTAAGGGTTTAGGTTATGGCTTATGATTTAAGAGTTAGGGTTTATATTCGAGGGTTTAGGGTGTTGCATTAGGGTTTATGAGTTATCATTATTGTTTATGGTTTATAGTTTAGAGTTTAGTGTTTGAGAGTTAAGGTTTATATTCGAGGGTTTAGGGTTTAGGGTGTTGCACTAGGGTTTACGAGTTATCAATATTGTTTATGGTTTAGAGTTTAAGGGTTTAAGGTTTAGGGGTTATGGTTTATGGTTTAAGAGTTAGGGTTTGTATTTAAGGGGTTGTGGTTTATATTAGAGTGTGTAGGGTTTAGGGTGTTGCATTATGGTTTATGAGTTATCATTATTTTTTAGGGTTTATGGTTTAGGGTTTGGTGTTTATGGCTTATGATTTGAGTGTTAGGGTTTATATTTGAGGGTTTATGGTTTATGATGTTGTATTAGTGTTTATGAGTTATCATTATTACCTATGGTTTAGAGTTTAAGGGTTTAATGTTTATGATTTAAGAGTTAGGGTTTATATTCGAGGGTTTATGGTTTATATTAGAGTGTTTAGGGTTAAGGGTGTTGTATTAGGGTTTATGAGTTATCATTATTGTTTATGGTTTAGAGTTTAGGGTTTATGGTTTAGAGCTTACGGTGTTGCATTAGGGTTCATGAACTATCACTATTATTTATGGTTTAGGGTTCATATTATAGTGTTTAGGGTTTAGAGAAATGCATGAATAACAATATTTAACAAAAATAAAAATGCTAAGAAGTCAAACTGTTAGGGACAACAATTGTAATAAATCCATTAAAAATTGATTAAAATGCAAAATAGGGACCCAATTGGAAAGACACGGAAACTTTAAAGGACCGAAAAAGTAATGTTCCCACTCGAAAATCGATTGAAACCAAATTAGGGACGCGATTGAAAGCATTTAAAAACCTGAAGGGACTTGGGACGAGATTTACAAACGCGGAAGCCCTGCTTGCATAATTACAGGGACACGGAAGGACCAAAAGGCAATTATTCCAAAATTAAAATAAAAAAACATTATAAAAGCTGCGCTAAACACGCTTTGAAACCTTTTCTCATTCACAAACCCTAAACCAGAGAGCCTTCTACCCTTTTCTCTATTTCTTTTACGGCGCCGTCACCGTTCTGGTTGCCGGCACCGGAACCCTAAATTTTTTTTTTTTTTTTTTTTTTACGAAAACCCCCTTTTTGACTCTCCGAAAACCCTAAAAGAAACCAGAAACCTTTTGTTTCGCGAAATCAAAATCCAAACAATAACCCTTTTTCTTTTATTTTTTTATCAAAACCCCCAGATCTAAAAAAACTTTTTGTTGTCGTCTTTACCGACTCACCATGTGTGGCCTCGAAAGGGGCCAAAAGGCTTGTCGCCGGCAAAGAAGGCCGAACGATGAGGAGATGGATCGACGTGAAGGTAAAAAAAGAAAACTAACTTTCTATTTTTTTTTGTTTCGAAACTAAAATAAAATGAAGACGATCGTATACCTCTAAACTTGAGGTTGCTTCTGCCTTGTATTTCTCTGAAACTTTTCGATTACAACTTTTTTTTCTTTTTACATTGTGCTCTTTCGGCTTTTATAGCATGAAGAAATTAAATATTTTGCTTTTTTTAATTACATGTAATTCTCGAAATGTGCTGTTGGTTGCTCTCTTTTTGTTCGTATTCACCTCTGCAATTGTGGTTTGTTGCCTCGTACGATTCTGTTTTTTCTTTTTCGTTTCTTGCCTCTCTATAATTCATGCATCTTCTGACATTTTGGTTGTTTTCGTGGGTGCATGTGACGACTGAGGAGTGGACCAGAGGGCTTGGGACGATCTGAGGACGTGGAGCTGATCCGTGGAGTGATCCCAACCGTTGGTGGATGATCTGGACGAACTCGGGTTGATCGAAGAGAGTGGGCGTGCGATGCACGCGCGAGTGAGGGAGACGGGTAGACGCGCGTGGGAGATGCCTGGGGTCGCGCGTGGGCGCGTGATGGCCTAAAAGCTTCCCGCTTCGATTCTGGACCGTTAGATCTATCACAGATCTAACAGTTGTGGTTGATGCGGCGCGTAGCTTGGGGAGGGGCTTCTAGGGTTTCTGATGATATTCGATCTGGATCGTTAGATCTATCCCAGATCTAACGGCTGGGAGCCGGCTGCGTAAAACAAAGATATGGTTAGGGTTTTTGTGTTATTAGATTAGGGTTTTAGGTAAGTGGGCCAACGGGCCTTGTATTCTTTTGTAATGGACATTATTAAATAAACTGTTGGGCTTTATCATTATAAATATATCGGGCTTTACACATATTAGCTTTATCATTACTATATTAATAATAATAATAATAATAATAATAATAAATAATATAATATGTGATAAATAATAATAATAATATAATAAATAATAATATACAATAATAGTATAAGTAATAATTAATAATAATAATAGATAAAGATAATAATAGTAACAATAATTAGTAATATAGTAATAACAATTATGGTAATAGTAATAATAGTAATAAATAGTAATAACAATAGTAATTATAATAATAATGCTAACATAATATACGATAATTGTAATAATAGTATATATATTGTTTTTTTCTTTTTTTGGTTCTTTAGTTATTTGATATATATATTTAAGAAATTTAAAGCTCATTATTGTAAAACATAAAGACGGGTTAACACCCTGGACAAAATAGGTGATTATAGTAATACATAATTATGTATTATGTATATGTTATATATATTATGTTTATATATGTGTTATATATATATATTATATATATGTGTGTATCATGATTCATGTATATGTATGTATATAATATGTATGTGTATGTGTATATATACTAATATATATATGTAGTTATGTGTGTATGTATGTATTTATGTAGTATGTGTCATGTGTGCATATATATATATATTATCATATGTATATTTATGAATTTTTTTAATTCATTAAGTCATGGATTTCGGGTCAATATCAGTTCAGGTCAACAACAGTTCGAGTTCAAAACAGGTCGAGTCAATTAACAGGTTGGGTTCAAAATAGGTCGGGTAAAATCGGATCTCGGGTCGATTCAGTCGGGTAATATCAGGTAATTTACCAGGTCGGTCTCGGGTTCGTTTCAATCAGATGCAGGTCGGGTTTCAGGTCAAAATTAACATGTTAGATTCGGGTTCGGGTCGTTTTTAGTCGGAAGCAGATCGGGTTCGGTTGCTACAGTAACAGGTTCAACTCGGGTTCGAGTCAACAACAGTCAGTTACAGTTCGGGTTAGGATCATCGAATTCTAGGGTCAAATCAGGTTTTGACTCGAGCAAATTTCAGGCATGTTTTCAGGTTCTGACTTGTTTTTACATCCCTAAATGCCACGACTTGCCTTCAACTTGAAGTGCCACTATTTGCCTCCAAAATGGAGTGCCACGATTTGCTTCCAAGATGGAATGTCGTGATTCGCCTCCAAGATGGAGTGCCACCAAACCTCAAAGACGGAGCATCATTATCATAAGTTTAAAATTCATTAGACAAAATTGTTGCTGCTAGTCTTTGCTCTATTCCTCTCATTCAAGCAATGAGCAAAGAGGGACAGCTGTATGCACCAATTTTGAGCCCTAACTACATATCAATCTCAGGCCCAAGTAATTACAATAATAATAAATATTAGTGTAAACTACATAGATGACCACTGAATTATGGGTTTGGTGTCAAAACGACCACTATATTATTTTTTGCCGCAAATGCACCACACAACTATTTAAATGGTTCCATTTTAGCCACACGCCATTAAAAAACGGAAAAGTTGACGAAACTGTTAAAAAATTGGTATAAATACACATTTGGTCCTCTATATTTATACAATATATCAATTTAGTCTTAATTTTAATATAATAAAATAAATTAATTATTAAATAAGATGGCGACACGTGTCACCACTTTATTGGGGGATTTTAATTATTTTTATTTAACTAAATTAATTAATTTCCCCCCTCCAATCAGTTGGTGACACGTGTCACCCTGATTGGAGTAGGAAAAATGAAAACCAAGAAAATACCCTTGGTAGGAATCGAACCTAGGACCTTGGGGTGTAGCACATGCAAGTTTGCCACTTAGCCAAGCATATACTTGTAATATACAATACTAATAATAATATATGTGTTACACATATGGGTCTTGGCAGGAAAGCAAATCAGGTATATTTAGCATCACCACCTCCAACAACCAGAACATGTATTCAGCATTTAGTTAAAAATCAACATGACAGCACTTTGAAGAAAAATTAAAATCTTTCTGGAAGTCTGGAAGCTAAGGCTAGATAAATAAGGTTTCGATAAAAGTAAAAAAAAATTAGAGGTTGATATGCTTAGATAAGATGAGATTACAGTTTTGGGAGATGGAATTGAACAAAGGGGGAGATGAGTTATCATCTCCTGATATGCACATTCATCTTTCTCAGTCAGCTGAATTATACCATCAAGAACAAGCACTTTCCCATAGCTTGATGACTGCAGAAAAAGTATCAATCATTAGGAAGAATATGCATAGGAACTAGAGGTAAACAATAATGGAAATCATGAAATAGAGTTGAAATTTCAAACCTCAAAAACAAGAACCTCTTGATAGTCTGACTTTGTCGGGTACAAAATGGTTTCAACTCTCAGACATTGAGCTTCTCCTGCAAAAAATATGTATCGGTATGAGAGGTTGTCTCTACTTTAACTCATGGGACTTTCACTGTCATAAATTAAAGAGGAAATTTAAAGCTCACCAGGCCAAATAGGATTGTTGAAGTAAATCGTTTTCCCAGCCTTATCTACAAGTGAGGATGAAAGGAAAAAGAAATCAAAACATGTAATTCTGGGAAATAATGAAAAGGAGCAGGAAAGAAAAGAATTCAAAGATAATGACCAGAAGAAGACTAAGATTCTGAGAACCACCCAGAAAGAACGGTAGAATGGCATTTAGCCTTCAAGCAACAAGAAGGGATAACCTTCTCTGAACTATTCACATCATTCCTCTTCGCATCCATAGTTTTCCGGTATTCAAAACCTCTTCCAGCGTCTCCCCCCATAGATTATCCATAGTTTTTCATATGTGTAACACATATATTATTATTAGTATTGCATATCACAAGTATATGCTTGGCTCAGTGATAAATTTGCGCGCGTTACACCCACAAGATTCTAGGTTCGATTCCTACCAAGGGCAATTCCTTGGTTTTCATTTTTTCTACTCCAATCAAGGTGACACATGTCACCATCTTATTGAATAATTAATTTATTTTATTAGATTAAAATTATGACTAAATTGATATATTGTATAAATATAGAGGACCAAATGTGTAATTATACCAATTTTTTAACAGTTCTGTCAAATTTTTCATTTTTTAAGGGCGTGTGGCTAAAATGGAACCATTTAAATAGTTGTGTGGTGCATTTGCGGCAAAAAATAATATAGTGGTTATTTTGACACCAAACTTATAGTTCAGTGGTCATCTGTGTAGTTTACCCTAAATATTAAAACAAAAAAAACTCAAAAAAGTAACAAAACAAAAAAGGCCTAAAAAATAATAAAAAAAACCCTTATAGCTTCTCTGCAAACCCTAGCCGCCGCCTTCAACAATGAACATTCAGGAATGTTCTCTAACTTACAAGCCACTCTCTAACCGTCCGGGATTTTTGGTACACGCAACTACCTCCGTGATATCCGGTATTCTAAGCGACTTAGGAGACTCCTCATGTCCCCTATAAATAACGGAGGAAAGGATTCGAAAAAAGGGACGATTAGAAATCGAAGGTGATTAGAATGAGTTTGAATGAGATCGGAAAAGTAAGAAGTTGAACCGTCTACCTTTGATTTCCAGAAAACGGAGACACGACTGACAAATCTGAGCAGTGAGAGGATTCGCGGCTACTGGCAGACCAACACACTCGAAAATCGACGTGATCCAACGGTGGGATTTTGAGATCAAGAGGTAAAAGTATTCAAAGTTTTGAAACTTTTTTTTCAGATCTACTTGAATATACTCGCTTTTTTAGAAAACTAACCTAAGTTTTGAGTTCATGGAAGAAAAATGTTGAGTTGTGTGGGGCTCGATTCGATCAACCAATGTTGCTCACAAAGTGGTGGAGAGGTGGATTTTTGGGTGGAAGGGTTATGGAAGCTAGAATGGAAATGGACACAATGATTTATAGTGGTTCAACCTTCTAACCAAGGTCTACATCCACTACCTTAGCTTCCCACTAAGGATTTCTCAATCAATCCACTATTGATTCGTCCCCTTTTCTAGGCTTAGGAGGTAACCCTTACACACAATCAAGCTTTCTACCCAAAGCCTTGATTGAAACCCTCTTTACAAAGAGACACAATAAGCAAACTTAAAACCCTCTAATAGGTGTTTGTTTGCACAACTAAGCACTCACCCAAAACCTAAAACACTTGAGCAAATTTGATAATTTTGGCTCACTAGTGTTTGTCTATACAATAAATGACAATTTAAGCTCTAAGACAATTCTTGATCATTTGATGTTTGACAATATGAGCATTAGCCTTTACTTGATGCTTGGAGGTCCCTTTTATACTCCCAAATGAGTTTGTAGCCGTTACTAGCCGTTGGGATCATATTGGAGCCGTTGAGGACTTTAATTCCCATCATAAATGCAGTTCTGTAGCTCCCCGTTTCGAAACGTTCGAACCCGTTTCGAAACGCTCTTTAAGTAGAAAGAGCTGTTGCAGTTTGTCAGGGCATCCGTATCGAAACACCCCCTTGCCGTTTCGAAACCCGTATCGAAACGCTATAGGCCCGTATTGAAACGCCTGCATTTAAAAGTTAGTTGGGAAAATAGCCGTTGGGGTTTATGACCGTTGTGGTCAATGCCACGTAGGCGTATCGAAACGGCATAGCCCGTTTCGAAACGCTGGGCAAAAATCCTATCCAGGGAAAGCTCGTTTTGAAACAAGCTTCGAAACGTTTTTGCTACTGAAATCCCCTGTTTCGAAACGCCCTAAGGTGTTTCGAAACACCTGGACAGTTTTGTGAAGTTTGGCTTTGAAGAACATGAAAAACCTTTTAAAAACTTCCCTAACCATAATTTCAAGTTGTTTGGACTTTGGAAATGTTTTAAATACTTTTTAAATCAGTCCAAAACATTTTTCAATTATTATATCAAAACATTAGTTCTACAAAAAACAAAGAGGAAAAATACTTTTTATTTTTATTTTTTGTCATCGCCGGAGCTAGACCGACGACGACGGACATTGATAATCACATAGAGTTGGGAGAGAAGAGAGTATTTAAAAATCTTGTTTTAGGGCAAATGAAGAAAAGTAAAATGGCGAGTTAAAATAATATAAAGAATTTTTTTAACCATTAAAATTCCTTTATTAAAATATTGAACCGGTCATAATGGATAGTGATTTAAAATCACTTAAAAAATACATTAAAAATTGATGCAGCCTTGGGAATCATTCACACAGACATTTTAGGCCAACTCACATGCACTCTTCATTAGATTAGGGGGAATTTGCATGTTAGATATTTGGTTCTTTAGATGTGTAATATTTTGGTCATTTTCTTTTGAGTTTTAGTTTCAGTTAATTTAGTTACAATTTAGGATTAGGTTCTTTTAATTTGTCCTTAGTTAATTAGTTAGTTAATAAGTTTATTAAGTGCACACATTTAATTTAACCGTGGTTAATTTAGGTTTTTTAAAATTAATTGTTATCAATAGAATTTTAATTTGTTTAAATTGATCTTAAATATTTGCAGATATTTTTGAATTCGACCTTAAAATTGAATTTATTAATAATTTGCATGATTTATGATATTTTACAAATTAACTTAAGATTGTGATCTTTTATTACCATTTTAATCTTCTATGTTTTTATTTGCATGATTTAATGTTCAAGCATATAATTTAATTTTTGTATCATTTTACATCCTTTTTTAATAGTGTTATTAATCGAGCCGTGTATCTTTGAAGCTTTTTAGACAACACAACCCCTTTAGGTACCAATTTTGGGCGTTGTGGGGGGTGCTATAACCTTCCACACACGTAACCGACTCCCGAGCCCAACCTGACTCCAGTTCAGACGCAAAACAGTTCTACAGGTTTTCGGTCATACCAAATCCAAACCGACCGATGGCGACTCCAAACAATGACGAGCCTATGAAGGCCCAACCAATTTCGGCCCGGACTAAAAATGGCGTCGACAACATGTTGATAACACGATCATTACAACAACTCAATCGTGAACAAGAGCGGTTATTGTGAATTCGTATCCGAATCTAGTTTGAGGGATCAAAACTCAATCGTGGCGACGTCAAATGAAAAATGAAGCGGCCAAGCCACCGATTAAAAGAAAAAAATGTACCAAAAGATAGAAGAAACGTACTAAAGGTAAAAAAAAACGTGTCACAAAAATAAAATTATTAAATTTAAAAACTAAAAAACATATGACAAAAAAAAGATTACTGACAATCGAAAATCAGCACCAAAATTAGTATCGTTGCCACCCATGCAAAAATGAAAAGAAAAGAAAAATTAAATGTACCCTATTAAGCTTAATGGTATTTACTCTCTCTATATCAACAAAATATTAAATGCTTAATAGTGTTAGAAGTTATTGAACTTTTAAAAGAACGATTAAGCTTATAAGAATTTTTTGTATCCAATTAAATTTATTATACTGAAATTTCACTTATTCATTCATTTGATTAACAATGACAGTTGAATGTATTTTTGGGACTCAATTAATGTCACATGTTAGGTCTAGTATTTTCATGTGATATTTTAAAAAATCTATTGGTCTTAAAATTATTTTAGAATTTTAATATATTTCTAGATTTTTTTTAAAAATATATGCAAATATCATGTGGTCTAACTATAATATGTTACATGATAGTAATATCTCAGAAAAATCTTTAAGATTTAACGATTAAAGTTCATCAAAGGCTTAACTGATAGTGGTTCGATTTCGGTTTGAATGATTAATGGATTCATTTTCTTAGTTTGAGGGTTTTGTTGAGCGAAAAAAATTCGAGCTTAATTAACTTTTTTTTCTTTCAAAAGTTTAAGAAATTCCTTGGCTGATAATTTTTTTCCATCTCATTGTTTTCAGGGATTCACGTGGTAAAGGAAAAAAAATGTGATGCTATTCAAATTGGATTTAAGATGCTATTTTTTTTCATTTTTTTCTTTATATTATTCGAATTAAACAGGACAAGTAAACTATATTAATTTCTTACAATATATTTAAAATTATTCTCTTTAAATATCTTATATATATAATTAATAATGAGTTACCATAAATTATTTTTTATATTTTAAGATTGATATATTTATATATCAAAATGCTAATGAATTTAAATATAATTTAAATTAATATATTCAACTTTACGCCTAAAAATAAATATTTCATCTTTATAAAATTATTTTTTAACAATAATTTCAAACACTTAAGTCTTAAAACTAAACTTAACCCAACTTAAGATAACATTTTTATGAAAGCTCAACCCAACTTAGATTAGGCTTATTATGTAAGAGATATCATATGGTGTATAAATAAGTCTACCTTTACCTTACCAATGAAAAAAATTAATTTCATAAGTGGAGTTTAAATGATGTCAGGTGTTTAGTTATTTATTTTTAAATTTTTTAAATATACTTAAAAATTACAATTTATTTTAATAAATTAAAAATACAATTTATATCATGTAAACATCACTTATGAAATTTTTTTAGTTAACGGTGTATTAAATAATAACTCTTTGTTTTATTTATCTACATTTATACCATATTTTAAACTCATGAATTGGTGTCATCAGCAGGGGCGGATCTAGAAATTTAAGCTTGGCAGTTCACCCACCGATAATAAATACAATCATATGTAAGTAAGATAAGAATAGATACTAATTATAGATCTAGAAATTCTAATGTAGATACTAATTATAGATCTAGCATTAAAAATAATTATAAATATATTTACATTTATAAATTTGTGTACTAGATTAATTAATAGTTTTAAATGAAGTACTCTAGTGTTAACGAATGTATACATGTGATTTGGAGAAGAAAATGACTAAATTGATGTCTTTTGTAAGTATTAATGGTTAAATTTTTTGAATTAATTTGAATTAGGATTAAATTGGTAGAATATATAAGTTTTGAGGACTGAAACTATCATTATACCAAATCTTGTTAGATGTTTATTTGTATTTTAACGGAGGAGTGATCTGAGCATAACTAAAACTTGAATTAAGTGATCCAATTGTAACTTTTAATAATTGAATAACTTAATTGTAACTTTATTAATAATTAAATGACATCTAAAGTAGTTTATCCATTTTTTTATGGTAGGTCACTTGACCTATGGTAGATACGCCCCTGGTCATCAGTTAAACTTAATGTGAACTTGATTGGAAAAGCCAAAAAAAAAATCTTTTGTTTTATGGATAATTATAATTATAAAGGTTTTAATGTATGGATTTATATCCTATACACTGACGGTGGAAATTAAAAGTTTCCTCAAGCGCTTTAGTTTTAGGGTTTAGGGTCTTAATTTATAGTGTAGGGGTTTACAATTTAGGGATAGTAGTTAGAATTTAGGGTTTAGGTTATTTTTCGCACTCCTTGCTAATGCCCACCATCTCCATAATTATTATGGATAGCTTGACAAACACAATCACTTCACTATTAGACAACTGATAGATAACATACTCATTATGACCCAATATTGCATGTTACTAGACACAATCACATCACTAATGAAATTTTTAAATATGAATGGTTATTTTTTTAAAATTATGACTAAATTAATTGAATGTATAAGTTTTGGTACTAAAATTTTTATTATACAAAATCTCATTAAACGTTGTACACATCAAAAATTTCCTGGGCCACACAACCCAAACCTAAATTGGGCCAAAAAATTAGGTCCAAGTCTTTCAATGATGAATCCAAGCCTATACCCAACCAAAACCCTAACCTCCAACATCCACAAACTACTCTTCTTCACCACCGCTGACCACCAAGACTTTCTCTCATTGTCGAACACCACCTCACTTCTACAACCCAACTACCTTATCTCTTTTCACATTGAAACTCACATTCTCTAAAATCAATATATATCCCTAAACACCACTTATCTCATTATTCTCTCTATTGAAATCCAAAGAGGAACCCTAAAACCAAAAGCACGAAACCTACAAAAAAGAGTTAGTTAGTGAACAATTTGAAAAAAGAAAAGTGAAAAGATGTACTTTTTTTGGGTCGAAAGCTCTTTTCCGACGATTGGAGCATCATTCTCCAGATCATTACGTTGTGAAGCAAGGTGACATTACGGGAGGGGAATATATTTTAAATCTACGACCATCAAACGAGGGAGGAGTGAGATTGGCGCGAGAGAAGACACATCATTCAAGTGTAGATATGCACACATTTAGGTGTTTATTGTTTGGTTAAAATTAATTTAATCTGTCGAACCGAAATTTAGTTCGGTTTAACTAGTCAATTAATTAAGTGTTCGATCGGTTGACGGTTAAAGATTTTTTCAAAGTTCTGTTATCAGTTAATTTAGTTCGAAATCTTTTAATTAACCAAATTAACTGAAATTTTAATATATATAATTAATATATTTTTTATTTTAAGTCTAAATACCAACAATTACACATAATATTTAAAATTAAATATTTCTATTTTAATCCCAATTATTTTGAGAAATTACTCTCAACTTTAAGCTCAACCCAAAGGGAGAAAAATAAAGTTTAAAAAAATCTAACAAAAATATATTTTCAATTTATTGCTACTTAAATTGCTATTTTGAATCAAAATTAAAAAAATATTAATTTTTTTGGTTAATTCAAAAAACGGCCGAATTAACTGAACTTATTTCTGCTTGGTTAGTAATTTTTGAGAAAAAATTATGTTCAATTAACTGTTAAGAATTTTAAAATTTCAATTTCGGTTATTAACCGAACTGACCGTTTAAACACCCCTACCTAAAGAAGGACAAAGGGAGTTTAGCTTAGATGGAGATAGAAAAAAAATATAATAAAAGTATAAAATAAGATATTTGAAGTCTTTCAAAACGACGCTATTTTGAGAAGATTTCTTGACCCAATACGACATTGTTTTAGATGTCCAACTGGGTATTCAACCTACACTCAACTCGGATCCACGACGAGAATTTGTGCGTCCTGAATTCATTGGGTAAATTAATTATTTTTATTATTTATTATGTATTTTTGTTCATTTTCTTTTGTTTTTATTAAAATATTAAAATTTAATTACTTCAAAAATTATACTATGTACTATTCAGAATTTTTAAATTAGTCCATCAACTTTTAATTCTATAAATTTAATTCTTTTACTTGTCTGATTTAAAATTTGTGTTCTATTAGTAACATTGTTAATTAACCTATGCTAAATTTGAATATGTATTATCATTTAAACTTTAGTTTTTAAATAAGACCTTTAAATATTAAAATGTCATTTATTCAAATTTAAAGAATATTCTTTAACAAAGATAATTGGATTTTAATTTTCAAAGCTGACATCTAGATGGATTAGATTCATAGAAATAAAAGTAAAGATTAATTTCAAAAGTTTGAAAAATACAAGGACTAAGGGTAGAATTAAACCTACTTGAAATTATGCATTATAATTAATACACGCTTATATTAGAATACAATGTATTAACTTAATTTGGTAATGATTCGAATTGTAACCCCCCTAATTTTCATCGTGATTAAATTCACAAAAAAATTATAAATATTTGGCTATTTGATTTACCGTGAATTTTAAATAATAATTAAAACTCAACTAATTATTATTTATGAGATTAAAATCACCAAGCTTTGTATTAAATGTTAGGTAACTAAATAGAGTCGAGATTAAATAGGAAGATAGAATTGAAGATTAAATTGAATAGAAATTAGAATTAGAACTAGAGATTGAGGGAAATGACTAAAATGAATAAGGAACAAAATAATACGAGTTTATGAATAAATTAGACCAAGATTTTAAAAGGAAGGTTTCAAGTTAGTTAGTTGATGGTTACTTCATTTTCAAATTGCCCCACCATTTTCCTATCATTTTTCTCTCAGTTTCTCCTTACCCAAACAATTCAAATTATGATTTTACAGAATCAAACTTGATTTCATTTTTTTTTGCTAAAATCTCTTTCAACTCCCATCAAATCTTTTTTTTATTATTATTTTTTCAACAAGATTTTCCAACTTGTGCTTTCAAGAGAACTCTCCAACCCACGAATCTTGACGATTTCTAGGACAAGAGGTTACTTTCAATGTTTTATTTAGATTTATTTGAAGATTGTAAACATTAGAACAACATTTGGAATCAATAATGGATTAAATGTGAGATTTAGTTAATTTTTGGGGTAAGATTAAAGAAAAATCATGTAAAGACATTGATTTGGACAATTATTAGCGTTTTTAATCTCATTTAGGATTAAAAAGACGTTGAAAAATATTCTTTTAATAAGAGAAACCTTGGGTGAAGGTTTGAAGTAAATCTACAGAGGTTCTAGTTTGAAATTAGTTTGTTTAAAGAACAGCTTTTGAAAACATAGATTAGGTTTTGAGTTTAATATATATTTTTGAAATTTACTAGGTTATATTCAAAGTGATAGGATTATAAAAGTATCACATCGCAAATAATGAAAGTTCAATGCATAAAATAAATACAATTAAATTGTATGGGTGTGAAAGACATTAAAATATAAAACCTATCACTTTCATAAAAACTTGAATAAACTTTTGAATGAAATTTAGCAAACAACTATTTTGACCAGAGTGCTCTATGAGTAAAGCAAATTCCTCATTTTCTTGTTCTTGACATATCGACACAACCACAATAGGGAATCATAAGCATATAAAGACCGACATCCTTCGCTGACAAAAATGCTCGTTGATACTCGTCATCCGAATGCTAAACTGTCAAAAGATAAACTATAACTACTATAAAGCAGACGAAACAACTGCCATAAAAACAGACAGAATGACTGCCATAAAAGCAGATGTGATATGAAACTGGCAAAGCAAAAAAACTCAAAAATAAAGTATTCATCAACAAAGTTGAATTTTATTTATATACAAAATCAGTAAAACGATCAAAGAAGAAGAAAGAACTTAGAAAATTTATTGTAACTACCGTAGAGCAAATGGGAAAAGATGGTAGATATCAAAATTTTAATAATAATTCAAGTCAATATTATTGATTAAATAATGTACGTTGCCTGATATATTTTAAATATATAATAATACTTTTCCTTGAAACATATATAGTGAATTTGAATTTATTAATATATTTATACAAAAATTGAGCTTTAATTATTATCTCTCTCATTTAACTTAACAAATAGTTTTGATGGAAAAAAGGATGATGTTCATTTTCAAAAACGCTATGTTTTCAAGGTCTGTTCACTCTTAAAAATTAAGAATATAGATGAACATGTATTACCTTATAATTATCTTTATACTAATAAAAAATATTATCTCTCTAGTTTTTATTTGAGAAAAATAATAGAGAATACAAAAAAGAAAAATGAAGGCACGAGCGTTTAATTAGAAAAATGAGTTTTGAACCTCAAACAAATTTAGTCCATGATATACGATACGGCGACTACTCCGTTCTTGGCTCGTTAATTTAAAAGGAATGTGAAAGTCAATGCGACATCCGTTAAATTAACGCATTCACATTCTAACGCGGTTAACCACCAACCTAATCGCACGCGCCACCGCATCAAACGAGTCTACACACATAAATCACTATGTTACCGCCACGTGGAGAATAACCTATTTACATTCTCAACGGACAATTTGTAACGTGAAATGTCACTCCATAAATGATAAAACGTAGGAAAAGAAATTGGAAAATTCTCTTGACCAGCATCGACGAGCACAGATGAGCACCGATAAATTAATTTATAAATTTTTAAATTTAAAGTACTTAATGCATAATTATAATTTTTTAAAAATTAAAAGTATAATTAATTAAAATACATTTCCTTAATTTTAATTTTGTTTTAAACATTATTAATCAAAATAATTCATCCCCAAATAAAAAATCCTAGGTATTTTAATTAAATTGCATTTTTAATTTTTTTAAACAATATAATTATGCATTAAATACTTTGGATTTAAAAATTAATTTATCGGTGCTTATCGGTGCTTGTCAAAGCTCGTCGAGTGTAGAAAAACTATCCAAATAAATATTATATTAAGGAAAATAATGGAACTATAAAACGTCAAAAGAATTACGAAAAAAATCCGAAGCTTCTTGGAGGAATTTTAGTTTTCCCCTTAGATCTTCGCTGATTTTGACTTTCTCGGTCGATTGGTCATTCGATCTCATCCATTTCTTCGAAGGTCAGTAAATGCCAATCTATCTCAATTTTTATTATTCTATGATCTGAATCCTGATCTGCAATTTGGAATAGTCTTGTTTAATCATTATGAATTATTGGTTTTTGATTTCGAGATTATTGTTTTTCAAAATCAAATGAATTGCAGAGCCTTTGATCTTTACATGAATTCCGCCAATATTAATGAAAATTTTGTATTTTTTTGTTCTTGCATTGTATTTTTTTTGTTTTGTTTTGTACAATTGTAGGTTTTCATCAATTATCAATATGTGGAATGCAGCTTGTTTGCTTTAGCATTTATGCATCGACAATCTCTTGTATGATTGAAATGCATCATCTCTTCCAGCGGTTACAATGTATTCATTAATTTGACTTTTACCACATATTGCGATTTGAATAGATTTTGCAGCCAATAGATGGTACAACCAGGGTCGGAATCACATCGAGATGGAAGGGCAATTGTCCCCTCAACTTTGATTGGTTAAATTTTTTTTGGGGCAAATTGCACTGATCATCACTCAACAATTTTTTCATTCTTATTTTAGTCACTCAATTTTCAAAATTTTCAATTTAATAACTGAACTTTATACATTGAACGTTTTTGGTCACTCAAGAATATTTTATTATTATTTTAGCATAACATGACATTTTTATTATTATTTAATATAAAAATAATATAAAATAAAAAAGAAAAAGAAAAACCAAATTGTCCGCCGACCACCATTCGTCGCCATCGCCGACAGCCATAGATGATAGCCATTCGGTCTCATATTTTACTGATCACTTCGTCTCACTTCCCTTAGCCCGAATCTGACATCCATTTTGCCGGAAAGTGCTCTGAAATACACGAAAAGAAGATTGAAAGTGAGGAAACCAAAACGTTTATGTCGAGTTTTGCGAGTTTTAGAACATTTCCCGGTGAAACAACTACCGGATTCAGACTCAACGTGTCAAAACGAGTCGGCCGATGCAATTTGGGGTCAAACGACCACCGGTTTTGAAGGCTGTCGGTGGTCGACGATGATGACAAGCGGTGACGATTATTTTAAATGTTTTTAAAGTTTAATAATAATAAAATATTATTTTATTATTTATTTTAAATTATTTTTATATTTAATAATATTAAAAAAATTTGAAAATAATAATAAAATATTCGTGAGTAATAGAAAATTTTGAAAGTTGAGTGACCAAAATAGGAGTGAGAAGATTGTTAAATGATGATCTGTGCAATTTACCCATTTCTTTTTAGGCCATTGATAGTTTTAAAACTGTTATTGTTTAGTGAATCAATCGATGAATAAATGACCAAGAGGGGGTGAATTGGCTTTTAAAAATTTGAAGGATGAAATAGGTAAATTAAAATCGAAGGCACAAGAGATTTATAGTGGTTCAAGTTTAGAACAAGCTCTACATCCACTTACTTCCTTAGCCCACACTAAGGATTTTCAACCAATTTCACTAAAAATTCTTCCACTTTTCTCAGATTAAGAGAAAACCTTACAAACTGATTAAGCTTTCTACCCAAAGCTTAATCAAGACACATTCTTTACAAGAGAAGTTTTGGCAATAAAGAAAATACCTCACAATAGGTGTATAATTGCCCAAATACAAGTTCACTCTAAACCCAAACTTGAAATAAATGAATACAAAAAAAAATACACAAGTTGAGTAATGAGGGTTTGACTATAAATAGTTCTGTAACCCCCTCGTCCCGGTCTGGTAGGTTGACTGGTCCGAGTGGGCCACACAGGGAAAACCGAGTGTAAACTCCCAAGGGAATTTCCCCTCGGTTAGCAACCCTATTTTTCTTTCATTTTAAAATCTTGTCTAAATGGATATTAAACCCTATGTGGCCAAACAGCGGAACAAGAATACAAGAGACAAACATTCGAACCCAAAACAGCAATTTAACAGCCCACTTTTAATCTTTTAAACAGGCCGTTTCGAAACGCCCTTGAGGCGTATCGAAACGCCTTGACCAGGTCAACTGACCCAGAGCCTTTACAAGGGGCCGTATCGAAACGGTGGTCAACCGTTCCGAAAACGCCCACGACGGTCAATATCTCGTGGTCAACGAGATTTTGACCGTTTCGAAACCTTCAGGCCCGTTTCGAAACACCTTTATCTCGTGAATTTCTCAAAATTCCAGTAGCCAAAACGTTCCGAAACGCGTATCGAAACAGGGGTTCCAGAGGCCAAACCGTATCGAAACTCGTTCCGATACGGGGTCCCTGAAGCCTACCCGTTCCGAAACGACCCAGCCCGTTTCGAAACGCGGGCTGCCTGCAACCTTTGAGAATCAGACTTGGGTGGATTTTAACAAGTCTAAAGGTCCCATAGGACTCCTAAAGCCACACAACACAAACAAACAAAGTCTAGAGGCATACAACTTATGTCAAGCATACTCAAACACACTCAAGGCATAATTATAAACATTCATACATACATGGCAAATCACACATAGCAGCCTTTCAACAAAACATGCTTGAAACATTGACAAGCAAAAGCATCATCCATCCCATAAGGGTTTACATACCATAGCAAGGTTAACATTCAAAGGCATACACTAAAAGCGTTAGGCAAGATTGACATGCTCACAAACCAAGTCAAGCATAACATCCAAAATCACAAATGAGTCATACTAGCTCATACAAATACCCTCTTGCCACATTGCTTAACCATTACAAAATTTATAACCGTACTTGAGCCTCACACTTGGAAAACCCTTCTTGCCTTGCTCCGAGCTAACACCACGCTAATGATCTGCATTGTTGAACATTGAGAGCGTAAGCTATAAGCTTAGCGAGGGTGCTCTAAAATGAAAAACAACAACAATGCAGGGTCCAAGCATGTTAATCCTAGTCTACATACATCAAACATAGGCATAATATCAAGTAGACTTAGCTAGTCTTTCAAGTGGCATATATGGTCTCTCATTCCTAACAAGCTTAAACATCAATATCATCAACATACAACAATGCCATATATCACACCCACATATCACCATCATATATCACAATACATGATTTAAGTTTAATTGGCCACTTTAATTACCCCGATTGTGCGGATATGAACCTTGACAACACTTTACCTCGGTGGGATTCCACTCATCACCGGACCTTGCATGTGCGGGATTCCACTCATCGCCACATGCCCTACGGATGGGATTCCACTCATCATCCCGTAGAAATATATGAATAGCTTCCGGTGGAATGTTACATCACCGTACTCCTCCTTGATGACTTAACGCCATCAAGGCCACGTACGTTTTGACTCAATTTGTGTGCACACTATCCTAATGATCGATCATTTACAACCAGTAATTTTTAGTGCCAATTATCATAACCACATCATATATAAACATCATCAACCTCAATACATGCTCATCACATATCTACTCATCATGATATATATACAAGTATCAATTAACCACAAATCAAGAGTATAGCTAGTAAGCACAAAAGCACATGGATATCAAAGGCTAAGCTATTAACTTGAATCAACTAGAAGTGGCTTACCAAGCACACTCCACCCACACACACACACTCGAACCAAACTTTAAAGACAAGTTGAAACCACTCACCGCCCTTCCTTAGCAATTCGAACCAATCTTCCTACGAACCCAGATTCGGTCCCAAAGCCTCTTCCGCGCTTCCACTTGCTTCTAGCCAAACAAAACATACACATTACTTCCCAAACAATGCTAAACTCAACCATCAACATACTTTGCTATCACAACCCAAATTCCTCAATTTCTCAAATCACATAACCTCCTAAAATCCCAATTTTCGTGCTCCCCTAAAGACTTGCTGAAAAACCAATTTCCAAACATCCAAAAGACTTCCAAATCACCCCGAAACACCCTCATATCATAGGTAGACCAACAGCCCTTAAATTTCAACACAAAACCCACCAAAAACTCAAGTTTTACTACTTTAAAATCTACCTCAAGGACAAGCTACGAATTTTCACCCAAAATCAACAAATTTGATATATGTTACTCCTTACAACATAGTTAACTAAAACCCCAACCCAATTTATCAAAACCAAATAGAAAACCCCTTAAAAATTCAAACTTTAACATAAACCCTAATTTCCAAAACACCATATTTTTGAAATCTAAAGCAAGGGATAGATAGAGATTGAAAAGGAGGTTAAGAAAATGTAATTACCTCTTAAAACGGGGTTGAAATCGAGTGGTAGGATCAATGGAATAGTAACAAGGTTTTGAAAGGGTTTAGAGATGGTGGGGGAGCTTTTAACGTGAAAGGGGGAAGAATGGGGGAGGAAGACAACCTTTTTGTTAAAGTGGTCTTGCTTTATTTAAAACTTGGGTAAATAGCAACATAGGTCCCTCCCTTCATATTAAAACTCAATTAGACCATTATTTGAAATTGAATTGTTTTAATTAAGTTTTATTTGACTCGAACTAATACCCGGCTAACTCCTAGGCCCAAAACACGGGTGTTACAAGTTCAAATGGATTGAATTTTTACTTGAATGTGCTTGACTTGTTCAATAGTTGTTGTTGTAGCTTTAATGGCTTGCTTTTATACCTCTTCATTGAATTCTAATCGTTTGGGTGGTTGACATCATCAATAGAGCCGTTGCGCTCTCTTTTTTCCACCATAAATGCAGTTTTACAACCAATCGTATCGGTACCCGCGTCACCGTATCAGTACCTGTCAAAAGAAGAAAGAGCCGTTGTATACAGATAGCGTATCGATACGCGAAGAGGCGTATCGGTACGGAAACCACATTTTACATAGGGGATCAAAATAGTGTGTACCGGTACTGATTTTGCTCACTAGAATCTGGAGAACTGGTTAACCAAAAAGTGTATCGGTACGAAAGTTAGGCGTATCGGTACTGTTAACCAGTTTTTAAAATGTTTGGTTCCAATAATATGACAAGGCAATAGTAAAAAATTAAATGCTAAGATTTTTTTAAATCTTACCAACTTGTATCGGTATGGAAAGGAGCATATCGATACGGTAAGTATTTTTTAGTTTATAGGATTACATCGAGTCTGAAAACCGTATCGATACGACAAGGAGCGTATCAGTACACTTTTCTTGACTCGTTTCCAGTAACCAAAAACCGTATCGATACGGATGTAACCGCATTAGTACGGAAATGAGCGTATTGATATGGTAAGTAGTTTTTAGTTTCTAGGATTACATCGAGTTTGAAAATCGTATCGATACATCAAGGAACGTATCGGTACACTTTTCTTGACTTGTTTCCAGTAGCCAAAAACCGTATCAAAACAGATGTAACCGTATCGGTACGTCTGGACTAAACTTCAAAAATTTAGATTGAAAATACTTAAATTTTTTTAGGATACTTGACTTTTGATTTAGAAATACTTAAAGTTCAAATACTTGTCATTTTGTGAGTCTTTTAAGTATTTAAAAATTTATTTCATTTTGCAATTAAGTCCTTGAAAGATGTTATATCAAAATTAAATTGGTTTTACAATCTCCCCTTTTGATATAACAAAACCCAAATAACTTTTTAAAATTTCTCCCCTTACTTTAGGATTAAAAGATGTATCTTTAAAATTTTTTAAGGCTCTTGTTACTTCTCCCCCTTCATGTTACTTCATTAAGCACTTAAAGCATAAAAGTTTGAAGCAAAATAAAATCCAAACTCAAACCTTAAAAACATAATTCAAAAACAAATAATCAAAGCATATGTTCTAAAAGAAATAACATATATAGGTGTATAAAAGAAAATCCTAAATGATATGATATGCCTAAGGAGCGACATCTTCACCTTCATCATCTTCTATGGCATCATTACCGAAGGTATGTCCACACCACTCTCCACGAAAGACGGTAAGAGTCATATCCATTGAGGCTTGGTAGCCTCCATAGAGGTGACTCTAGCATCCAAAGCTGTGAGACGAGTGTCAATAGAGGAGAAACTGTTGCGTGTAAAAGAGTCTATTGCAATAGAGTGCAAGTGTACACGACGCAAGTAGTAAAGTGATACACGAAATATCGAATGTCGAATCCACAGGGTCTGGAAATAACTTTATCCTTAGATTGCTGCACAAAGGAGAAAGAAGATAATTCGATTGTTTGTAGAGAAATATTGAAGAGTACTGAAGATAAAAGATTGAAATATTTAGGGTAAAGAAATAGGACGGTATTGATTTGCTCAGTAGTGCAGGTGTTGCACTGTCTAGGACTTCCTGTTCTGTCGTCGCTCCTGTCGCAGCAGCACCTGCGGCGGTAGTAGTCTGTTGTTGTCGCGGCAGCGATCACACAACTCTGTACTTCAAGCTTGGCAAGAATCCCTGCTGTGACTCGTCCTATCCCTAGGTCCAAGTTTGTCGATGAACACGTCTTTGATGATACCTCCCGGCGTGAATCGAAGGATGAACACCGACGTTGTTGAATTCTTCCTTAGCCACTTAACCTCGTCCTATCTCTAGGTCCAAGATAGTTCAACAATAAACTGGAGAACCCATACTTATTCCTTTCGTATACTTAACTCTCCCGATATTAAGTAAATGAATAATCTCACAATGCTCTCCCGATACTCTTGCAAGATGTTGAAAACCAGAATAAGCAAACTTGAAATCTATTTTATTGAACAGAAAAATCCTAAAACAATGCAATCCTTGCAACTACTTTACAAAATCAACCCTTAGCCCTAGGGGAAGACGGCTAGAGAATAAGATATCATTCCCTAGGTCGAATTACATGCCTTTATATAGACCTTGGGTTCAAGTTTTCTAATAAGGTAAGAGTACATGTTTAAATTAAAGTACAACTCAATTAAAGACTAAATCTCTTGAGCAGATGCCTTTAACTCGTCATCTTTTCTTGCTTTGGGTTTCTTCCTTGAACTTTGGGCTTGGCCTTCATTCTAATTTAGGGCTCAGAAAAATATAAGATTGGGCCACGACAGACCGGCTTGATTTCCTCTTTTTGTCGAACTCCACTTCACTTTTTCCCTTCAACATAGCTGTCGTCGTTGGCTGCCACGGCAGCAGCCACGGTAGCGTCATTCTTCTCGTCTGCAGTCCTGTGTTCCAGCTCTGCTTCCCCATTGCCCTACGTCTGCTACAACAGCTACCTACAAAAGTAACCAAAAATCAGTAGCAACTGTGCCATTTTATATAATTGTGATGTATATATGAAATCTATCCTAAATGCAATGAATTATGCTTGAATGCAGCAGAAATAAGGGTTAAATAGAGGGTAAAATATAGAACTTTTACACACTCAACACACCCCCAAACTCAAGTTTTTTCTTGCCCTCAAGCAAATATTACCTAACTAAAATGAAATATTTTTTTGTTTTGGCTTAAATCAGTGAACCCTACATTACCTACCACTTATATTCTATCAAGAGCAATGCCTTGTCGGGCATTTATAGATTCATTCGGAACCATGCTATAATTCTTGTGTAGTGTGTGCAGGTTTTGTGAACACTTGTGCATCTAGACTACCTTAGTATATCAGAATAGTTGTGCCTACAACTTGAGGTTATGCCATTTCAATTTTTTCTGGAGGCAATTCTTAGGCTCCTTTAGTTTTTTCTGACTCTTGAATTAACTACATCTTTTTTGGATGCAATTCTTAGGCTCCTTTAGTTTTTTCTAACTTAGCTCAAAAAGAAATCTCCTAAAATAAGTGCAAGGCAGTTTTGTAAGCAATTGAGTTTGAATAATTTTCTTTCTTTCTTTGTTTTCCTAGAGCCAGTGATAGGCACCTCTAGGGCAGTTTCAAGTGAGTAAACATTCATATTCCAGTGTACTAAAGTAATCTAGAAGGCACGAGAGTCACAAAGAGTGTTGTACAGGGTAGAATCATAGCAAGGCTCTAAACAGATCCTAAAATTTCCTAAAGGCACTGTCACGACAGCATATGTCGCGGCAGGTAAGTTAAGTTCAAAGACTTAAGCCAAAATTTCGTTTTTTAAGCAAAAATAAACTAAATACTTAGACACAATGTTAACATAATAGACACTTCATTACTGGAGGGATGCCACCCCCAAACTCAAGGGTTGCATTGCCCTCAATGCATGATGACAGTAAAAAAAGAAAATAAAAACATCACAATTATAATAAAACAGCAGGCAACAAAAATAAGATAGAAACTTAAATTTAGGTGCTGTCGTCACTGCTGCTGCTGCTGATCTGTACCTGCCGGCGGGCAGTGACCTTCATTGTCGGTGCCGGTAGATGGCTCGGAGAGGCGGAGGCAGTCTTCTTCTTAGCTTCCCTCGGGGGCTGGATGCGAGTAGGTGAGATCTGGGGCGGTCTTTCCAGCACTTGTACCTCTTCAGAAGAGCTGCTACTGCCTTTTCATCGGTGGTAGGCTTCTGCCTTTTCATCGGAGTGAACTCCTTTGAAAGGTTTCTCTTGACAGAGGGCTCTCCATCAGATTCCTCCCAGATGGAGAAGGAAGAGAACCCATCAATAAAATCATCAAGGTTGGTTGGTGGCTCCTTTCGCTTTTCTCCTCTGGCAGAGACAGTGGCGGTGTGGCTGCCACCTTCAGCTGTCGCGGCCGGGGTTAGAGTGGATGCATTAGAGGGTGTTTTTGGTGTGGCAGCAGGGGTAGGGGTATGGGCAGGTGTAGGGGCAACAAAATAATGCTCGGGGAAAACAGGAAATTGTACATTTGCAAAATTTAAATTGTTTTGAATAAAAAGTACCGTTGCTGTTGTGAAGTCTCTGACAAAACTCATCAGGCCCAGTTGCCGTTCCTCCATCTTCTGCAGGGTGGCTAGGATTTGAGTGGAGGAGTCTGCTGGAGGAGCTGCTGCTCTGCGGCGGCAGGGTTTGGCTGAGTGGGTTCTGCCGGCTCTTCTGCTGCGGCAGAGGGGTTGAAGAAGGAAAGGGGTGTGGCAACTTTCAGTTCTATCAGACTAAAGATGTTTCGCTTCGTCCATCCCTTACCTCGAACCTTGTAATCTTCAGGAATTTCAGGGACGTTGTGGCCGCGGGAGATCTTGATGATGAGGTAGGGGAAGACAAGGGGTCCCGATGGCCGAAGGGCGCAATCCAAAATCCCCTCCCGAATATAACGGTCGACAATAATGGGTCTCTCGTTTAAAATGGAATAAACGAGAGCTAACCTGGGTTAATCAACTGTGCTGTTGTGGGAAGAAGGCATTATCCTCTTCTTCACGAAGTGGTTCTACAGTTTTGCCTCGAGAGTGAGTTGAGCGCGTTTCACCGTCCGTGGGTGTTTTGGGTCTGTATTCCACTGTGTCCCCTTCTCTGTCAGTTCTGCCATGACAGCATCGTAGTTCTCTAACGACATGCTTTCCAAGAACCTCTTGTGTCCGTCTTCCTTCTCTCTGACGTAGATGCCGTAGAGGGTATTGATGTATTCTGGCTCAAAAGGAACTTCCTTACCACGCACTGTCATGGTCGTTATGTCTTTGTTGTTGACGGCAGCGTAGAATTCTCTGACCAAAGTGACATTCATCTCCTCTGGCTGGGTAGCAAACATCTACCATTCGAGGGCTCTGATCTTGCGAGCGATGAATGGTTCGAGCCCGAGGTCCTTCGTGCGTTTGGTGTAGATGAACCTTCTCTCTTCCCACATCTCCCTTTTTTAGAAGGAGGTGTAGTAGCGGTCATTGGAGTCGGAGGTGGCAAAATGGTTGGGGATTCTATCGTGGCTGGGTGTGCCTGCTGCTGCGGTAGAGCTGGAAGCAGCACTTCTTCTTGTTTGTCTGGTACTCATAGTTGCAAGACTGTAGAAAAATGAAAGAACAATTTGAGATCTAGAGAGGAAGCAAGTTGAGAGAGTAAAAGTGAGGTGAAAAATGAATAGTAAAATGGGGTTTATATAGATGAAGGGGTTGCTGCCCGTTGGAGCTGTAACGGTAGGCGCGAAAAACGGGGCCAGTAGTTACGTGGTTTCTGACGCGTCTGTCACGCATTTCCGTGTCTGCTGCGCGTCTGTTACGTGTTTGCGTGTCTACCGCGACAACGTGGTGACAGGCTGTCTTTTCCGCGTCTGTCGTGACAGCTGTTGACAGGCTGTGACGACAGACTCCTCCTTTGGACTTTTTGGGCTGCTGGTGAGATGGTGGGCTGGTGCACTTCTTCTCCTTTCCTTGTTTCCCTTATTTCCTAAAATTAATTAAAAAAAACTTAGTCCTTAAAAATAAAATAATTCTAATTTCCTAATAATAATAATAATAATAACATTAGGTTAAATTAGGGATGCCTTGAGGGGCATCTCCTAAAGTAACCACTTCCTGCATTCTTGGGGCTTCAGTCCCCTGATAATGCTTCAGTCTCTGTCCGTTGACTTTAAATTGGTGCCTGTATTTTAAGGATTTGATCGTGATTGCACCATGAGGAAAAACTTGCACAACTTGGAATGGGCTGGACCACCTAGATTTCAGCTTCCCTGGGAAGAGTTTCAACCTAGAGTTGAATAACAACACAAGCTGCCCTGGGCAGAACTGTCGTGGCAGGAACTTCTTGTCAAGCCACCTCTTTGTCTTGTCTTTGTAAATCCTTGCGTTGTCATAGGCCATTGCTCGAATTTCTTCAATTTCATTCAATTCAAGTAACCTTTTCTATCATGCCTTATCTAAGTCCATGTTCACTGCTTTGATGGCCCAATACGCTCTGTGCTCTATCTCAACAGGTACATGACATGTTTTCCATATATCAGCCGATAGGGTGACATTCTCAATGGAGTCTTAAAAGCTGTTCTATAGGCCCACAGTGTATCATTTAGGTGTAAGGACCAGTCCTTTCGAGTTGGTTTAACCATCTTCTCAAGAATGTTCTTTACCTCATTGTTGGATATTTCGACCTGTCCATTGGTCTGAGGGTGATATGCTATTGCGATCCGATGCTTTACGCCATATTTTCTTAAGGCAGCATCTATTACTGTTGAGTTGATTGAACAATTGCAAATGGCCAAGAGGGGGGTGAATTGGCAATTAAAATTTTGGTGGGAAGAAATGAGTGAAAAATAAAATTGACACAAGTAGTTATAGTGGTTCAAGTTCTCCAAATGAACTCTACATCCACTACCTTAGTTCCCACTAAGGATTTTCAACCAATTCACTACTTGAATTCTTCCCCTTTTCTTGGATGAGGAGGTAACCTTACAATTTCGATTAAGCTTTCTACCCAAAGCTTAATCCACTCAAATTACAAAGAAAGGTTGTGGTAAACTCAAATGATTCCTCTCAAAGGATGATAGTCTACCCAATTACAATTTCAATAACCCCAAACTCACAATACAAATAGACAATTGAAAGACACTAGAGTTGGGTACAATAATTTGACTTTGAATAGCTCAAGGGTTTTGATTTTTGCTTTGATGTTGCTTGTGGGTTCAATAGTTGTTGCCTGGTCAATTGAAGCTTGTTTTTATAACCTTGCATTGATTTCTAGCCGTTTGGGTAGTTGGGATCATCAATAGAGCCGTTGGGAGCAATTTTCCCGCATTAAATGCAGCTCTGCAGTCTACCGTATCGGTACTCGAGAAGGGCGTATCGATACCTGCATCAAAGAGGAAAGAGCCGTTGTGCCTGAAAACAGGGCGTATCGATACGCATAGAAGGCGTACCGGTACGGTTTTAAGGGGCGTATCGATACGGAAGGCCGTATCGATACGGTTTTTGCTCACTGGAACTCCAAGCCAAGTTTACATAAAAAGTGTATCGATACGCCTACCAAGCGTATCGGTATGGTATAACGATCTTTTGAAAATTGGGAAACCAACCAACTGACAAGTAACGGTCAAATAATTAAATGCTCAGATTTTTCAAAAATGAGCTTATCTTATCGATACGGTTGCAAGGCGTATCGGTACAGTTTCATGAAAACAGTTGCCCAGATGAATATCGTATCGATACGGTTGCAAGGCGTATCGGTACGGTAACTCCATTAAAATTCCGGTGGCAAAATAGGGTATCGATACGCCTGGGCATTTTTGCATACTTAGGCTTGAAAAACATAGGAAAAGACTTAGGGAATTATATATGTTTCAGAGCCAGTCTTTAAATATTATTTTGTTCAAAAATACTTGTCAATTGTGAGACTTTAAAGAGTACTTAAAAATTTATTGTTTTGCAAATTGGTCCTTAAGTTTATGTGTTATATCAAAATCAATTTTGGTTTTACAATCTCCCCCTTTTTGATATAACAAAACCATAAATAAATTTTTAAGTTTTTGAAACTTTGAAAAGCTTTCTCCCCTTACTTTAAGATAGATTTTCAAAACAAAAAAATATTTGACTCTATGATCCTTCTCCCCTTTTTGTTAGATCAAAATAGAATACAAGGATAATAGCAATATAAAGCAACAATAATTCATTAAACTTAAAGCAAGCATAAGAGTTCAAATGCATAAACTTCAAAATAAACATAAAGGTTCAAATGCATAAATTTCAAAGCAACCTTCATAATCCAAACATAGATAATAGGCATAAACTTCAAACCCTAAAAAACAAAAGTGCAATAACAAAGATAAAAGACTAAATGTCCTAAGATGAGATGCATGATCTACTCGTCCCCTTCTCCATCATCATCGTCCTCGTCATCTTCTTCATCATCTTCTTGAGAGGGTTGGTTCCTTCGGGTTTGATTGATCCAAGCACCATAGAAGGCGGTAAGAGAGATATCCATGGAGTTTTGGCGAGCGGCCATGGTGTCTATCTTCTTTTCCATGCCTTGGACGCGATCCTCTAAGGATGTGAAACAATTATCCATCGCGGTGAACTTCTCATTTAGGAAGGTCATGAGAGTATCCATGGAGGAAGAATCAAGAGGAGCACGGTGAGAGCTCGAAGAAGCACGAGAGGTATCGACCGGAGCAACGTGCGGGGGATCTTGAGCATTGCGAACCCAATCATTATCAACATAAGTGAAACCGGAACGAGCTAGGGAACGCTCATCGATGGGTAGGCCAAGGGTTTCGGGAAAATCATGTGAACAATCAATGCCAAGGGAATGAAATAGAAAACTCAAAGCCGTGGAGTAGTAAAATGATGGGACTTGTTTGGTGTGACCGTGTTGAACTAAGAAGACAAGGTCGGCAAACATAATTTGACACAAATTTGGACGTTTACCTTCTCTAAAACACCTAAGCCAAAAATCATCCGTTTGACGAATAGTTGAATATTTCCCACCCGATGGACGGATAAACCAAGAGATAAGAAGATGAAGGATACGGTCATGAGCATTTAAAACTTTTGCTGAGCCTAAAAAACCCGTACCCAAAGATTGTTCATCATCAATACCAACATCTTCAAAACCAAAGACATTACATAAAACTTTTTGATCAATTTGAAAAGTTTTGCCCATAATAGAAGATTCAATGGCAATGACATGCTCCCTAGGTTCATCATGTATGCATACGGCATTAGAAAAGAATACAATGACTAGGTTCCTATATAGGATAGGAGGAATACTAAAAAAGGTTAAGAATTTCCATTGCTTAATCAAAGATAGGTATTGAAACTTGAAACAGGCAGAATTTAAGAAAGGGATTGACACAACTCGCTCTTCCCTAAGGTTCATTCCTTGAAAAAGTTTATATCGTTCCCTATCACCATCCTCGGGAAAACTTAATTGGATAATATGAGGAAGATTAGGTGTAGGATTACCCTCGACATCCTCAATAGGATTGGAAGTAGAACGATGACGCTTAGTTCCCTTTTTTCGGTGCCATAATCCTGAAAATACATCAAAAAGGATTCGAATATGTATGCAATTAACATCCTATTTAATCCAATAAATTCTAATAATTCAAGGTAATTTGTTAAAAAGAATTTTAATTTTAAAAAGATATTCACAATTAAAAAAACAGCTTGTTTTGTTTTTTTTGAAGAAAAACAATCGAATATAAAATATATTCGAATGAAAAATTTTAAATTTTTGATTTTTTTATGAAAACGATGAAACCCATAACAATCAAACAAGGTTTGTACAAAAAATCAGTTGAAACAACAATTAAAAACAAACGAAAATTAAAAAAAAATAGAAAAGAGAAATTTTATACCTTGAATCTTAGAATGGATGAAAGAGGGGATGTGAATGCACAAGATTTGATGCCAAAGCTTTGCCTTGATGTGTAGAGTAAAAACCCTCAAGGAATTTTGAAGATTGATGGTAAAATTTGAAGGATTGAGGGGGTTTATATAGGGTTTCGCGGCTAGGGTTTTTGAGAGAAAAAGGGTTTTTGAGTTTTAAAGAGTTTTAACAATTGCAGCCCTAAATAGCCTCTCCGTCGAGGCTGTATCGATACGCTATACACGCGTATCGATACCCTTTAACCCTAATTTTATATTCGTCGTTACTACCGTATCGATACGCGGGGCCGTATCGGTACGCTTGGCTTTGACTATTTCCCTTGACTTGTACCGTATCGATACGCATGGTCGTATCGATACTCGTTCATCCTAAAAAATTCCTAGTTATCAACCCGTATCGATACACCTTTACCAGATTATGCAGATTTGACAGATTTAAGTGCAAAAATCCAATTTGAAACGTCCCTAAATGCATGTACATGTCATATGAACAAGTTTTAATGGCTAAACTTAATACATACTCCCCCTAGCAACATGCATAGAAGCAAAAGGAACAAAATTAACACAAGCATGAATCATAAGCAATTTCAAGCAAATTTGGACATTTTGGGACCTAAAAGGGTTAAGAAAGGCTAGTTAAACCTAACTCTCTCCTAAGGGTCCAAAAGCGCTCTTTATCTAAAGGTTTTGTGAATATATCCGCTAATTGGTTCAAGGTGTCAACAAACTCTATAACAACATCATTTTTCAAAATATGATCTCTAATGAAATGATGTCTAATTTCTATGTGTTTAGTTCTAGAGTGTTGGATGGGATTCTTAGTGAGACAAATGGCACTAGTGTTGTCACACCTAAGGGGTATGGTTTCTATTTTAACACCATAATCTAAGAGTTGTTGCTTCATCCAAAGGACTTGAGCACAACAACTCCCTAAGGATATGTACTCCACTTCGATGGTAGATAAGGCTACGCTATTTTGTTTCTTAGAGAACCAAGATACGAGCATACTACCTAAGAATTGGCATGTCCCGGAAGTACTTTTCCTATCTATCTTACACCCCCCATAATCCGCATCCGAAAAAGCATGAAGGCTAAAGGAAGAGTCTTTAGGATACAAAAGGCCTATGGTAGGTGTGTCTCTAAGGTATCTAAAAATTCTCTTAATGGAAACTAAGTGTGATTCTCTAGGACTAGCTTGAAACCTAGCACACAAGCAAACACTAAACATAATATCCGGTCTACTTGCGGTAAGGTAAAGCAAAGAACCTATCATGGATCTATAAAGCTTAGAATCAACACACTCACCTTCTTCATCTTTGTCAAGCTTTATGGAAGAACTCATAGGTGTGGCTTGAGGTTTTGCATTCTCCAAGCCGAACTTTTTGAGCATATCATTCACGTACTTAGCTTGATTGATGAAGGTGCCATCTTTCCTTTCCTTGATTTGGAGTCCCAAAAAGAATGAGAGCTCCCCCATCATGCTCATCTCGAACTCACCTTGCATTAGCTTAGAAAATTCTTTACAATAACACTCATTAGTAGAACCAAAAATGATATCATCAACATAGATTTGTACTACTAAGATGTCATTGTTATATCTTTTTATGAAGAGTGTGGTATCCACCTTTCCCTTTTCAAAACCCTTTTCAATTAAGAAATTTGAAAGTCTCTCATACCAAGCTCTAGGAGCTTGTTTTAAACCATAGAGAGCTTTTGTAAGTTTAAATACATGGTTTGGAAATTTTAAATCCTCAAAACCCGGTGGTTGTTCCACATACACTTCTTCATTTATAAAACTATTTAAAAAGGCACTTTTCACATCCATTTGAAAAAGCTTGAAATTATTATAACATGAAAATGCTAAAAGCATCCTAATAGCTTCCATCCTAGCTACAGGTGCATATGTCTCATCAAAATCAATTCCCTCTTCTTGGGTATAGCCTTGAGCAACAAGCCTAGCCTTGTTTCTCACTATATTACCACTTTCATCTAATTTATTCCTAAATACCCATTTAGTTCCTATAGTAGATTGATTACTAGGCCTTTCAACTAATGTCCAAACTTTACTTCTCTCAAATTGATTTAATTCTTCTTGCATGGCCAAAATCCAAAAGTCATCTTTTAAAGCTTCTTTAATATTTTTAGGCTCAATGCATGAAAGAAATGCAACATGGTTCATTAATTTGAGAGAGGATCTAGTAGTTACCCCCTTGGATGGATCACCCAAGATTCCACCACCTTTGATATAGTTTAACTCCCTTGGGTAAGACACCTCCTTTTCCTCAAGAGCCAAATCCTTCAAGGCTTCAAGAGGTGGATCTTGTGTATCCTCATCCACCTTTGACGTTTGTCCTCCATCAATGGCATCAAGAGTTCCTACATCATCATCATCACAAGATTCCTTCCTCGGAAGGAGGTTATCATCGAAAACAACATGTATTGACTCTTCAACTACTAGAGTTCTTTTGTTAAACACACGATAGGCTTTAGAGTTTAAAGAGTACCCTAAGAAAATAGCTTCATCACTTTTAGCATCAAATTTACCTAAGTTTTCTTTACCATTATTCAAAACAAAACACTTGCAACCAAAAGGATGAAAATAGCTAATGTTAGGCTTCTTAGATTTCAAAATCTCATAAGGTGTTTTCTTCAAAATTGGCCTAATCATTACTCGATTTATAATATAGCAAGCGGTATTTGTGGCTTCCGCCAAAAAATATTTAGATAAATTATTTTCGCAAAGCATGGTTCTAGCCATTTCTTCTAAAGTTCGATTTTTCCTCTCAACTACCCCATTTTGTTGAGGAGTGCGAGGAGCGGAAAAATTGTGGCTAATCCCATTTTCATTTAAAAACTCATCGAAACCTAGATTTTGAAATTCGGTTCCATGATCACTTCTAATGTGAGAAATTTTAAGTTCAAGATCATTTTGATTTATTTTAGAAAATGTGATGAATTTTTCTAAAGCCTCATCTTTTGTACTTAAGAATAGAACCCAAGTAAATCTAGAATAGTCATCTACAAGCACAAAAGCATATGATTTACCACCCAAGCTCATTGTTCTAATAGGCCCAAAAAGATCCATATGAATCAATTGTAAACATCTACTAGTGGAGACATCATTAATGGATTTAAATGAAGTTCTATGTTGTTTACCCTTTGAACATGCATCACAAATTTTATCATTAGAAAATTTAAGTTTGGGTAAACCTCTAACTAGATTAAGGGAAATTAATTTCTCTAAGACACTCATGCTAGCATGTCCTAATTTTCTATGCCAAAGCCATGAGTCATGTTCATCATGTGCAACTAAGCATGTATGAGATGAATTGATGTCATATAAATGCACCATGTAAATGTTTCCTATTCTATGTCCTATGAGCATTAGTTGATTTGTTTTAATGTTTACAATTTTGCAACCACTTTTATCAAATAGAACATTAAAACCCTTATCACATAATTGACTAATGCTCAACAAATTATGTTAAAGACCGTTGACATACAAAACATTTTCAATGAAAATAGAGGAGTGATTACCAATGGAGCCTATTCCTTCAATGTGGCCTTTGGAGTTGTCACCGAAAGTCACCACTCCACCACTCTTTGGCTTTAGTTTCACGAATCTACTCTTGTCACCGGTCATATGTCTTGAGCATCCACTATCAAGGTACCAAGAATTTTGGCTTGAAGCTTTAGCCTTGTAGCAATGCTCCCCTACAAACAAAGAAATTAGGCCTTGATTTTTGGTACCCAAATTATTTTGGGTCCATGAGTGTTGGCCTTCAACATTTTGGTTCCCTTAGGAATCCAAGAAGCAATAACATTCATATCATTAGAAACAATGAGTTCCTTAGGAACCCAAACACTCCTAACTCTTTGACCTCTAGATTGCTTATTAAAATTTCTTTGTTTAGGAATAAAATGTTTTCTTTTTACATATTGGGATTTAGAATGATTTCCTTTTTCAAAATTGTTTTTCCCAATAACAATAGATGTTTTAAGATTATCCACTTCCTTTGTGTGATAATCTTGAAAATCAGAAAGAAGTTTTTCAAGTTCAAGATTTTTTGTTTTAAGATCATTTGAAAGATTTACTAAAAACAAAACTTTCTTTTCCAATTCAGAGTTAGCTTTAGAAAATATCTCATTTTGATTTTTCAAATCAGAAATGGTTTTCTTGTTTTTCAAAATGGATTCTTTGTATTTTCCTACTAACTCATCATACACCTCTTGCAATTCATCATAAACATCTTGAAGTTCATCAAAAGTAAAATCGAAATTGGATAAGTTAGAATTTACATTTGGTTCATCATCAATGGCCATGAGACATAGATTGGCCACTTCCTCCTCTTCCTCGGATGACTCATCGTCACTCCAAGTTGCTATTTGAGCTTTGAGCTTGTTCTTTTTCCCAAAGCTCTTTCTTTTCAATTGAGGACATTCGGAACAGATGTGACCCGATTTCTTGCATTCATAACAAGTGATTTGGTCCTTCTCCTCTTCCTTGCTCTTACTCTTGAAGTCTCCATTTCTAATAAACTTTCTTCCACGATTTGACTTCATGAACCGAGTAAACCGTTTGGCCAACATGGCCATCTCCTCATCTTCATCCTCACTAGAATCGCTTTCTTAATATGAAGCTTTTAGAGCAATTCCCACTTTCTTCTTCTCAACCTCCTTCTTCTCAACTATTTTCTTCTCTTCTTCTCTTCCCTTCCTCATAATCTCATGGGTGAGTAGAGAGCCAACAAGAGCATCAAGCTTGAGAGTTTTCAAATCTCTAGCTTCAATAATAGCCGTTCTCTTGCCATCCCATGACTCCGGAAGAGAGTACAACAATTTCCTTACTAGTTTGTCTTCGGGGATGATTTCACCGAACCCCTTCAAACCGTTGACAATGACCGAGAATCGATCAAACATCTTGGAGACGCTTTCATCGGGATCCATCTTGAAGTTTTCATAGCTTAGATTGAGTAGCCCAATCTTTGTTTCCTTGACATCACTAGTCCCCTCATATGTTGTCTCGAGGGTGTCCCAAACCTCCTTGGCATTTTCGATTGAAGATACCTTGGAGTAGATATCCGGACCAAGTGCGCAAAATATCACATGGAGGGCTTTGTCATTCACTTGCATCCTTCTTCTTTCATCATCCGTCATCTCTGCTTTTACCTTTGGGACGAGTCTTTCTCCATCTCTCTTCATGGGAATGTATGGTCCTTCTTCAACCATATCCCACACCATGTAGTCGGTAGACTTGATGAAAAGCCTCATTCTATTCTTCCAATATGGGTAGTTGTCCCCATTGAAGAATGGTGGCTTGGTGGTGGATTGGGTCTCATAGTTGGAGGTGGATGCCATTGCTTGACTTGTTGTTGATCAAACTCTCCTAGAATCGACTCAAGAGGGTTGTAATCCTTCCAATGAGTGTAGCTCTGATACCAATTGTTGAGTTGATCGAACAATTGCAAATGGCCAAGAGGGGGATGAATTGGCAATTAAAATTTTGGTGGGAAGAAATGAGTGAAAAATAAAATTGACACAAGTAGTTATAGTGGTTCAAGTTCTCCAAATGAACTCTACATCCACTACCTTAGTTCCCACTAAGGATTTTCAACCAATTCACTACTTGAATTCTTCCCCTTTTCTTGGATGAGGAGGTAACCTTACAATTTCGATTAAGCTTTCTACCCAAAGCTTAATCCACTCAAATTACAAAGAAAGGTTGTGGTAAACTCAAATGATTCCTCTCAAAGGATGATAGTCTACCCAATTACAATTTCAATAACCCCAAACTCACAATACAAATAGACAATTGAAAGACACTAGAGTTGGGTACAAGAATTTGACTTTGAATAGCTTAAGGGTTTGGATTTTTGCTTTGATGTTGCTTGTGGGTTCAATAGTTGTTGCCTGGTCAATTAAAGCTTGTTTTTATAACCTTGCATTGATTTCTAGCCGTTTGGTAGTTGGGATCATCAATAGAGCCGTTGGGAGCAATTTTCCCGCATTAAATGCAGCTCTGCAGTCTACCGTATCGGTACTCGGGAAGGGCGTATCGATACCTGAATCAAAGAGGAAAGAGCCGTTGTGCCTGAAAACAGGGCGTATCGATACGCATAGAAGGCGTACCGGTACGGTTTTAAGGGGCGTATCGATACAGAAGGCCGTATCGATACGGTTTTTGCTCACTGGAATCCCAAGCCAAGTTTACATAAAAAGTGTATCGATACGCCTACCAAGCGTATCGGTACGGTATAACGATCTTTTGAAAATTGGGAAACCAACCAACTGACAAGTAACGGTCAAATAATTAAATGCTCAGATTTTTCAAAGATGAGCTTATCGTATCGATACGGTTGCAAGGCGTACCGGTACGGTTTTCATGAAAAAAGTTGCCCAGATGAATATCGTATCGATACAGTTGCAAGGTGTATCGGTACGGTAACTCTATTAAAATTCTAGTGGCAAAATAGGGTATCGATACGCATAAGGGTATCGATACGCCTGGGCATTTTTGCATACTTAGGCTTGAAAAACATAGGGAAAGACTTAGGGAATTATATATGTTTAAGAGTCAGTCTTTAAATATTATTTTGTTCAAAAATACTTGTCAATTGTGAGACTTTAAAGAGTACTTAAAAATTTATTGTTTTGCAAATTGGTCCTTAAGTTTATGTGTTATATCAAAATCAATTTTGGTTTTACAATTACCCTATTGTCGAAATGTCTCCCTTCATCACTGATGATCGCCTTAGGTATGCCAAATCTAGAAAAAATGTTCTTGTGCAGAAATCTCTGAACAGTCTTGGCATCGTTTTTCTGTGTGGCGATCGCTTCAACCCATTTGGATATATAGTCCACTGCTAGGAGGATATATAGATTCCCACATGATGCTGGGAATGGTCCCATGAAATAAATCCCCCAAACATCAAAGATCTCGACTCAAGGATGTTTTGCAGCGGCATCTCATATCTCCTTGAGATGTTTCCAGTTTGTTGGCATTTGTCACAGCTTTTGTAGAATGCTTGGGCATCCTTAAACAACGAGGGCCAATAAAAGCCAGACTGCAAAACCTTGGCAGCGGTTTTGTTACCACCTAAGTGTCCTCCATATGGTGAAGCATGGCAATGATGTAGCACAGCTTCCTGCTCATCCTGTGGTACACACCTCCTGATGATCTGATCTGCACAATGTTTGAAAAGAAGAGGTTCATCCCAATAATAATGCTTAACATCATTTTGGAACCTCTTACTGGCTTGATAATTAAGTTCAGGAGGAAATATTCCGCTAACTATATAATTAACGAAATAAGCATACCAGGGTAGTTCAGAAAACTTACCTGTCGCCATGACTGTCGCGGCAATGCTCGTGGCAGAAAACAGCTGCCCGTTAGGGAAAGTCTCCAGTATGCGTGTCTTGTCTGTTGGCAGACTTTTTCCCCTCTCTAATCTTGACAAGTGATCTACAACTTGGTTTTCTGTCCCCTTTTTATCCTTGATTTCAATGTCGAATTCTTGCAGCAGAAGAATCCAACGTATCAGTCTGAGCTTTGCGTCTTTCTTAGCAAACAGATACTTCAGTGCAGAGTGGTCTGTGTGGACCACCACCTTTGTTCCAAGTATGTATGAATGGAACTTGTCAATCGAAAACACCACCGCTAACAGTTCCTTCTCTGTTGTGGTGTAATTCACTTGGGCATCATTTAGTGTTTTGCTGGCGTAATAAATTACGTGGAATAGCTTGTCCTTCCTCTGCCTAAGTGCTGCCCCTACAACGTAATCACTGGCATCACACATAATTTCAAATGTCAAACTTCAGTCTGGTGGCTGTACAATTGGGGCTGTTACTAGCTTCTCTTTCAGGATTCTGAATGCCTCAGTACATTCAGTATTGAAGTCAAATGGACGATTCTGCTCTAGTAGATAGCATAAAGGCTTGGCGATCTTCGAAAAATTTGCTATAAACCTTCGATAAAACCCAGCATGCCCTATGAAACTTCAAATTCCCTTGATTGTGGTGGGTGGCGGCAGCTTTTCAATCACTTCTATTTGGTTCTGTCGACTTCTATGCCGCGGCAGCTTACCTTGTGGCCTAGGACTATCCCTTCATCCACCATGAAGTGACCTTTCTCCTAGTTTAATACCAAGTTCGCTTTCTCGCATCTTTCGAGCACCTTCTGTAGGTTGCCTAAGCAGCTTTCAAAATTGTTTCCAAAGACAGAAAAATCATCCATAAATATCTCCAGGAAATCTTCCACCATATCGGAGAATATCGCCATCATACACCTCTAGAAGGTTGCTGGTGCATTGCAGAGTCCAAATGGCATTCTCTGAAAAGCGTAAGTACCGTATGGGCAAGTGAAAGTCGTTTTCTCTTGATCCTCCGGTGCGATGGCTATTTGGTTATAACCTGAGTAACCATCAAGAAAACAATAATAAGGCTTTACCGCTAATCTATCAAGCATTTGATCAATAAAAGGCAGGGAAAGTAGTCCTTCCGGGTAGCTTTGTTAAGCTTCCGGTAGTCCAAACAAACCCTCCAATCGGTCACAGTCCTGGTTGGGATTAATTCGTTTTCTTCATTGGTCACCACGGTTATTCCTCCCTTCTTAGGAACACATTGCACCGGGCTCACCCACTTACTATCCGAGATGGCATAAATTATCCCAACATCAAGCCATTTGATAATTTCTTTTCGGACCACTTATGGCATAGCGTCATTCAAGCGTCTCTGGGCATCAATGGTTGGCTTATATCATCCTCTAAGAGAATTTTATGCATGCATAGTGCCAGACTAATGCCTTGGATATCAACTATCGTCCATCCAATAGCCTTTTTGTGCTGCTGCAGCATCCCTATCAGTTGCTGTTCCTATTCCTGCATCAACTTGGAAGATATGATTACGGGCAACGTATCATTTAATCCAAGGAAAACATATTTGAGCTGCCCTAGTAGGGGCTTAAGGTCTAGAACAGGTGGTTCTACAGTTGAGGGCTTTTGGACGATGTGTTCATTCGAGGTATAGTTTAAGGGCACGAATAACTTACCTGGACGATTGCCTATCCAATTTACATCCTCTTGACCTTCAGTGTCAGATAAGTCAGAATCTGAGGAGCTGCTGTCGTCGTTGCTGCCGTGACAGTCTTCTAGATGGCTGCTGTGGCAGTGACCAAATTTGATGTCATGGCAGCTCGACCTGATGCAGGGTTGGTCAAAGACTACTTCAGTGATAGCCTTGCATTCTTCTTCTGCATCAACATGCTTAATTGCCTGGAGAACATTTAGCTTGATCTCTTGATCATTCACTCTCATTGTAAGTTCTCCTTTCTCTACATCAATCAGTGATCTGCCTGTGGCTAGGAAGGGTCGCCCCAGGATGATTGGTGCATTCTCATCTGCTTCACAATCTAAAACAAGAAAGTCAGCAGGAAAAATGAACTTATCCACTCTTACCAGAATATCTTCAATCTTCCCTTCTGGTTGCACGTAAGAGCGGTCTGCCAGCTACATCATAACTGTTGTGGGCCGTGCTCGTCCAATACCTAATTTCTGAAATACAAATTTGGGCATTAAATTAATACTAGCACCTAGATCACAAAGTGCCTTACCCACGAATTTATCACCAATTATGCATGGTATGACGAAGCTCCCAGGATCCTTCTTTTTCTAGAGTGGATGCCTGTGCAGAATAGTCATGCATCCTTCTGTCATTTTAACCGTTTCAAATTTCCCAAGTCTGGATTTCTTCGACATAGAATCCTTGAGAAATTAGGCATAACCAGGCATCTGCTTGACGACATCTAACAGCGGTATGTTAATGTGGATCTGCTTAAAAATATCGTAGATCTTTTTGAGCTGGTACTCATGTTTCTGTTTCTGTAGCCACTGTGGAAAAGGAGGTGGAGGACGATAATCTTCAATGCGTCCTTCCCATGGTATTCGGATCTGAGGAGGCTTAGGTTCTTTATCCTTCTCCTCTGTCCCTTCTGCTGTCGTGACAGGTGTGGCGGCAACAGACTGTTTATCGTCTGCCGGGGCAGTATTCGTGGCAGTCGATTCTAGGGCTGGTTCCTTAACCGGTTCAGCTTTCTTCTTCGACCCTGGCAGTTGTTTCCCACTCCTTGTTGTAATGGCTTTGCACTGCTCATGTGTGGGTTGTCTAGCGACCTCAGTATCACTAGGGAATCCTCCGTTCTGTCTTGGCTTAATATGCTGGGAAACCTGACCCATCTGTGTCTCTAGTGATTTCAGAGTAGCTTCATGGTTAGTCATTCGCATCTCTGTTTTATCCATGAACGACTCAGTCTTCCTTACGAAATGATCCATGTTTGCTATGTAAGTTCTTGTCTGTGACATAAATGTGGCCAAGGTCTGCTCCAATATACTAGGTGTGGCTGCCGGCGGCTGTTGCGGCTGCTGCCGTGTCATAAGTCTGGGTGCTCCCTAATTTTGAGTGTTCTGCACTTGAGGATTTAGGGCGTTGTTTGGGTTACTCTAGGAAAACTTGAGGTATTTCCTCCAGTTGGGATTGTAATTGTTGGAGTCATAGTTCCTTTGCTTGTTAAAGTTCCCAACATACATTCCTTCCTCTAGCTGTAGCGGACAGTCTTCCGAACTGTGATTCCCACTGCAAGTTTCACATACCTCTTCTGCAGAGTAGACGGGTTTTGAATCTTTCTTTAGCAAATTCTCTACTTCCTTTGTGAGGTACGCAACCTGTGTCTTTAGGGAATTGTCGGCTTCATAATCCTTCACAGCTAGTACTCGTTTACCTCTCTTCAAAGTGGGAAATTGCTCTTCATTCTTCGCCAAATTCTTCAATACTATCATGGCTCCATCTGGATCTTTATCCAACAGCAATCCATTGGCTGCTGAATCGATTCTCATGCGAGTCTGTAGGTTGACAGCATTGTAGAATTTGATGACTTGATTCCAAACAGGGAATCCGTGCATTAGGCAATTCCTAAGAAGAGTAGTAAACCTGTCTCATGCCTCGTGCATTGGCTCGTCATCTTCCCGTTGATAAGCAGCAATTTCGTTACGTAATCGCTCAGATAAATGGGAAGGATTAAAACGAGATAAAAATTCACGAGTTAGATCCGCCCAAGTTCGTATTGAACCCAACGTTAATTTGTTCCACCAAGTTTTTGCTCTATCCCCCAATGAATGAGTAAATAACCGAAGCCTCAGTATCTCCGGATTTACTCCTGGTAGTCTAAACGATCCACAAATTTCTTGGAACGTTTTCAGATGTTCTCTGACATCCTCTATAGCAGCACCACTAAATTGGCCAGCGGAATTATTCATGTTGAACATCACAAGTTTCAGCTCGAAATTTTCAGCTTCCACGTCTGGCAGGGTGGTTCCCAGTTCCACATGATCATTGATCATGTATTCGCGGCATGACCGTTGTGCGGCCACAGCAGCGGTAGGCGGTCCGTTCCCGTCATCGACGAGAGGATCTTTAGGGTTCCTTTGGTTGTTCCCCCCGTTATGCATGGCTTCTAACTGTTCCTCAAGGTAATCATTTCTGGCTATTAAAAGACGGACTCGGTTCCTGAGATTGCATGAGCGTTCTATTTCAGGGTCTAGTTGATACTCAGGTTCTTTTCCTCGTCTAGATCTACGCATAAGCAAACGAAAAACCTTGTAAAAAGCACAGGGTGAACAATCCAAATAAAAACAGAAAAATTAAAAAGAATTTACAGTAAAAGTAGGGTAAAGATATGTTGCCAGTCCCCGGCAACGGCGCCAAAAACTTGTTGCGTGTAAAAGAGTCTATCGCAATAGAGTGCAAGTGTATACGACGCAAGTAGTAAAGTGATACACGAAGTATCAGATGTCGAATCCACAGGGACTGGAAATAGCTTTATCCTTAGATTGCTGCACAAAGGAGAAAGAAGATAATTCGATTGTTTGTAGAGAAATATTGAAGAGTACTGAAGATAAAAGATTGAAATATTCAGGGTAAAAAAATAGGCTGGTATTGATTTGCTCAGTAGTGCAGGTGTTGCACTGTCTAGGACTTCCTGTTCTATCGTCGCTCCTGTCTCGGCAGCACCTGCGGCGGCAGCAGTCTATTGTTGTCGCGGCAGCGATCACACAACTCTGTACTTCAAGCTTGGCAAGAATCCCTGATGTGACTCATCCTATCCCTAGGTCCAAGTCTGTCGATGAACACGTCTTTGATGATACCTCCCGTCGTGAATCGAGGGATGAACACCGATGTTGTTGAATTCTTCCTTAGCCACTTAACCTCGTCCTATCCCTAGGTCCGAGATAGTTCAACCATAAACTGGAGAACCCGTACTTATTCCTTTCGTATACTTAACTCTCCCGATATTAAGTAAATGAATAATCTCACAATGCTCTCCCGATACTCTTGCAAGATGTTGAAAACCAGAATAAGAAAACTTGAAGTCTATTTTATTGAACAGAAAAAATCCTAAAACAATTCAATCCTCGCAACTACTTTATAGAATCAACCCTTAGCCTTAGGGGAAGTTTAGAACATGATGAGAAGGGGGAAAACGACTAGGGTTTAGGGGAAGATGTCTAGAGAATAACATATCCTTCTCTAGGTCGAATTACATGCCTTTATATAGGCATTGGGTTCAAGTTTTCTAATAAGGTAAGAGTACAAATTTAAATTAAAGTACAACTCAATTAAAGACTAAATCTCTTGAGTAGATGCCTTTAACTCGTCCTCTTTTCTTGCTTTGGGTTTCTTCCTTGAACTTTGGGCTTGGCCTTCATTCTGATCTAGGGCTCAGAAAAATATAGGAGTGGGCCACGACAGACCGGCTTGATTTCCTCTTTCTGTCGAACTCCACTTCACTTTTTCCCTTCAACATAGCTGTCGTCGTTGGCTGCCACGACAACGGCCACGGCATCGTCATTCTTCTCGTCTACACTCCTGTGTTCCAGCACTGCTTCTCCACTGCCCTACGTCTGCTACAACAGCTACCTGCAAAAGTAACCAAAAATCAGTAGCAACTGTGCCATTTTATATAATTGTGATGTATATGTGAAATCTATCCTAAATGCAATGAATTATGCTTGAATGCAACAGAAATATGGGTTAAAAAGGGGGTAAACTATAGAACTTTTACACACTCAACAGAAACCGACATTCATGCTCGCACTCATCGAAGGAAATTGCCAATTAAGATAGGTCATAAGAGCATCAAAGGGAGGCGGTGGAGGAGCAATTGGAGGAGAAGCTACGAGGACATTCTCTTCATCTTCGGGCTGAACATGTTGATGTAGATCCGCGTTCCAAACCCATTGGTTGTTATACCAAGTTAATTTAGCCTTGCGAAGAGATTTGTCGTCAATAGGATCGGTGAGAGACACTTCAAGATCATACGAGCAATCAATCCCAATATTGTGAAAGATGTAACTCAAGGCGGTGCCATAGGTGAAGGATGAGACAAAGGTCGAATGGCGGTTCTGAACAAGATAAACGATCTCCGTAAATATAATCTGAGCAAAGTTTGAGCGCTTGCTTCTCGAAAGAAACAAATCCAAAAGCTATCAACTTGACGAATGGTAGACCATTTACCACCGGATGGGCGAAACCACCAAGTGATAAGGAAGTGAAGGAAGCGGCCATGAGCATCAAGGGTGAGACGGAGCTGAGTTAAATGTTGCCTAAAGAGTGTTCATCATCTATGCCAATATCCTCAACCCCCAAATAATTAGCTATAACCTTAGAATCAATTCGAAAAGTTTGGCCCATAAGGTATGTCTCAACGACTATAACTTCATTCTTGGCTTTGTCCACAATACATCGAGCATTAGAATAGAAGATCAAAACAAGGTTTTTGTAAAAGATCCTGGATATACTTAAAAAAGGCATGAACTTTCATTGGGTAAGTAACTCAAGATAACAAAGGTTATATTCAGGGGAAGTCAAGTAGGGGATAGAAACCTTACGCTCACGACGAATTTTGTAGTTTTGAAAATTTTTGAAACGATCCATCGCTCGAGTGAAACCGAGCTCATTAGTACTATGTTGCAAATGTAGGACTAATTTGGTTTAGTACCATTTGAGTTGGAGTTAGAGGAAGATGCAATATCTTTTCTCATACATTTCTTAGGAGCCATAACCTGAAATCAAAAATCAAGTAAAAAACAATATATGCATAAATCACCATATTCGATCCATTTATTAATCCAAAATTCGACCATGTTTGTAAAAAGAAAGTATATAATATAGTTTAAAAGCATATACAAGTGTAAAAAAAATTGTAAGAAAAATTTAGAAGAACAATTTATACAAATATACAGTATATTTTTATATTCAAATAAAAAAAATTCAGTTTGATTTTTTTTTTGCAAAATCTTTAAAACCCATACTATATGTATATTTTATATAAAAAAACTAACTAAAAACAGTATATAAAATTGAACGAATTTGAAAAAGATAAGAAAAAGAATTTATACCTTGAATGTGGGATTTGGGATGAATGAGGAGATGATAATGCACAATCTTGATGATATAACTTAGTCTTGATTTGAAAAACGAAAACCCTCAAAAGATTTGAAGAATTGTGTGAGAAATCAAAGAGTTTTGATGGGTTTTTATAGGGAGTTTAGGTATAGGGTTTTTGAAAAAAGTGGTTGAGTTTTAATTAAAGTAGGAACCCTTATTTAATGACATTTAAACACTCCAGCGTCAACGCGTACCGGTACGCTAAAAGTCGTATCGGTATAGACTTGAAAAACCGTACCAGTGCCGTTTTACCTGTACCGATTCCTTCGTGAACACGCGTACTGGTAAAATGTTACATGTACCGGGACACTCATGAACACGTACCGATACGCGGTTAGGCATATCGGTACCCCATTGCCAGAAATAACATTTTTGGCAGCAAAGAGCTGAAAATTCCATTTTTAATCGAATCAATATGCATGTATGTGATATATGAACAACATGTATAGGCTAAAATAGGTGCATACTCCCCCTAGCAACAAACATATATGCATAAAGAAGCAAAATCACACAAGCACATACATCAATCAAATTCAAGCAAAATTTAACCTTAAAAAGGCTCTAAAGGGTCAAGAAAGGCTAGTTAAACCTAACTCTCTCCTAAGAGACCAAAAACGCTCTTTTTCTAAAATTTTGGTGAAGATGTCCGCTAATTGGTTCAAGTTGTCAACATACTCTGGAACTACATCATTTTTCAAGACATGATCCCTAATAAAATAATGTCGTATCTCTATGTGTTTGGTTCTAGAATGTTGGATGTGATTCTTAGTGAGACAAATGACACTAGTATTGTCACATCTAAGGGGTATGGTACCTACATCAACTCAATAATCTAGAAGTTGTTGCTTCATCCAAAGGACTTGAGCACACCAACTTTCGGCCGATATGTACTCTGCTTCGATAGTAGATAAGGCTACACTATTTTGTTTCTTAGAGAACCAAGATATGAGCATACTACCTAGGAATTGACATGTTTCGGAGGTACTCTTTCTATATATCTTACATCCCCTAAAATTCGCATCAGAGAAAGCATGCAAATCAAAGGAGGAATCTCTAAGATATCAAAGACCTAAACAAGGTGTGTTTCTAAGGTATCTAAAAATTCTCTTAACGACTATAAGGTGAGATTCTCTAGGACTAGCTTGAAACCCAGCACACAAGAAAATACTAAACATGATATCGATTCTACTTGCGGTAAGGAAAAGCAAAGATCCAATCATAGAACGATAAAGCTTTGAATCTACACACTTACCTTCTCCATCTTTGTCAAGCTTTATGGAAGAACTCATTGGAGTTGCTTGAGGCTTCAAATTCTCCAAGCCAAACTTCTTGAGCATGTCCTTGATGTACTTAGCTTGATTAATGAAGGTGCCATCATTCCTTTGTTTGATTTGGAGTCTCAAGAAGAATAAAAGCTCTCCCATCATGCTCATCTCAAACTCACCTTGCATTAACTTAGAAAACTCTTGGCAAAATAATTCATTAGTATAACCAAAAATGATATCATCAATATATATTTGAACTACTAACATGTTTTTGCCATTTCTTTTAATAAAAACTATAGTATCCACATCCCCTTTTTTCAAAACCTTTTTTCAATCAAAAAGTTTGAAAGCCTTTCATACATGCTCTTGGAGCTTGTTTTAAACCATATAAAGATTTAGTGATTTTAAAAATATGGTTTGGGAATTTTGGATCTTCAAAACCGGGTGGTTGTTCAACACACACTTCTTCATTAATAAAATCATTTAGAAAAGCACTTTTGACATCCATTTGAAAAAGCATACATTTATGATAACATGCAAATGCAAGAAGAATCCTAATAACTTCCATTCTAGCTATGGGTGCATAGGTTTTATCAAAATCAATTCCCTCTTCTTGAGTGTAAACTTAAGCAACAAGTCTAGCCTTGTTCCTTACTATGGCACCACTCTCATCTATTTTATTTCTAAAAACCCATTTAGTTTCTATAGTAGATTTATTACTAGGCCTTTCAACTAATGTCCAAACTTGACTCATCTCAAATTGATGTAATTCTTCTTACATGGACAATATCCAAAAACCATCTTTTAATGCTTCTTTGATATTTTTAGGCTCAATGCATGAAATGAATGCAATATTATTCATAAGTCTAAGAGAGGATCTAGTGGTTACATCTTTGGATGGATCACCCAAAATCTCATCAACTTTGACATAGTTGAACTCCCTTGGGTAGCTCACTTTCTTTTCCTCTAGAGTCATGCCCTTCAAAGCTTCTAGAGGTGGATCTTATGTTTCTTTCTATTTACTTGGAACCTCATCCACTTTTGATGATTGTTGTAACTCCCCGATTTAGGGCCTGAGAGTTTGTCGATTTTGATCTAGGATTAGTTTCGGGTTAAATTCAGATTAAAATGATGATTTTATAAAAATTGCCATTAATTACAAAAATGCCATAAATGAAATTTGAAGATGGGAATTTTTAGTTAAATAAAATAAAGAAAAGGAGTTTGAGAAAGTGTCATCTTCTCCAAAAGAAAATCCCTATTTCAACAAAACCTCTCCAAAACCCTATTCACTATTCCATTGCCTTAAATCCCTCATCCAAGCAAGATTTTTGAAGGTAATCTCTTCCTTGTTTAAGTTCTTACATATTTAGCTTGTACTCTTTGAAAACCTTCTTTTAAAACCCATTAAAAGACACTTTTTTAATTTGGTGTTGGGTTTGAGAAATGGGTTTTTCTATGGGATTTCCGTTTGGGTGTTTTAATGTCATGTTAAGGGTGTTGTTAATCATGCTTTTTTGTTTTAAAAATGTTAAAATGGTGGCTAATAATGGGAAACCCGAAATGGGTATAAAAATGGGTTTTTTAGGTGGAAAATGTTGAGTTTTTGGGTTGGTTTTGGGTTGAAAACGTGGCTGGTGGTACCTCTGATGTTGAGGGATGTTTCTAGATGATTTTGGATGTGCTTTGATGCTTGATATGGCTGGTTTCAGTGTGGGGTTTGTCTAGAACGAAAATGGTGAATTTTGGATGAAATTTGAGTTTGAATCAATGTGTTTTGGTTGTAAGGAGTAGATTTCCGGGTTGTTGCTGGTTTAGAAGTGTATTAGAATTATAATAGTTTGTTTTGGGTTGTCTTGAAGTAAAGGATATAGATTCCGGTACTTCGGGTGTGATACCAGGTGCTACGGAGGCTTGAGAACGGTGTTTCAGTTTTCTTTTGGGCTTAATCGGTGAGTGGTAACGTTTAAAGTTTTAAATGATTTCAAAGTGGATTCTTGGGGGTTTTGGTGGAGCCTTAAGGGCTAACCTAAACCCAAGTGTAAGTTTGCTAAATCCCCTTGTTCGTTAAGTGTTGGTGTGTGAGATTATTGTGTTGTTGTGTGAAATGTGGATTGCCTTTACTCTTCGTTTAATGATGTTGTATAGTCGTTGTTGGTGTCAAGCCTCGCGTGATGCTTGTCGTTGCTAACGGTGATGTGTAGTCCCACCGGTAATAACTAGTAGAAGAGTACAATGATGTGTAGTCCCATCGGAAAACTACTAGTTGTTGTGAACGGTGATGTGTAGTCCCACCGGGTTTTGGTTATGCATGTGCATACCATGTATTGTTTATGTTTGTGTTTCATTATATCTCCTCCTTAAATGGTTTTGCCTTGAATCTAAGAATATGGTTTAAAACTGCATTGTTGTTGTGTTTTAGAGCTCTGTTCACTAAGCTTTTAAGCTTACGCTCTCTTTTTCCAACAATGCAGATTGTTAGAGGTTCCGGGACGCAAGTGGGAAAGGAAGAGATTCTTGGAGTTTCTTACTAGCTCAAAGTATTGTTTTGTGTTTGTAATAATGCTTAGACAATGTGAATACTAGATTTGTATGTTAAGGAGTTGGTGTTCAAACTCCTTTACTATGGCTTTTTTCATGTTGTTAGCATGTTCTAAATGTTGATACTATGTTATGTTGATGCTTGATGTGGCCTTGTACGAATCGCTATGCATTTTGACTTGTTAGTGCTTTTGAGACTAAGTGTCCTTGTGAGCTTTGGATTTGAAATCCATTTTGTTGCTTGAATGTATGTATGATGATGTGATTATGATGCCTTGCCTCTAGTTTGTATGTATATTATGTTGCTATGTGGGTTGCGATGGTTTGGGGCGAGTTTAGGGACGTTTGGAGATGCCAAAACATGATTTCGAGCCAAACTGTGTGCAGGCGTTTTGAAACGCCTGATATGGTTTCGGAACGGTCGAGCTTCAGGGGTACCCGTATCGGAACGGGGGTGGTGCCGTTTCGGTATGATTTGCCGCTGTAGGCTCCTATTTCGGAACCATGTAGGGCCGTTTCGGTATGATTTGCCTCTGGAGGCTCCCGTTCCGGAACAAGGTGAGACCGTTTCAGAACGGCTTGGTTTTAACTTTGAAATGGAGCCCGCGTTTCGGAACGGGCAAGCCTGTTTCGAAACGCAGGCAGCTAAAGTGGATATTCGACATCTTTGAGGGTTTTCAAACGTTTTACCTTGGTCCCTATAGCTTGTATGCTTCCTAATTGAGTTGTATGTGCCCCTTTGTAAATGTTTTGCCTCGTGAGCATGAAAATTGACAACTGAACTATTGGTAAGTTTAAGATATCGTATGCCCTGCTCGATTCGTATCTGTATTCGCTTTTTCGCTGTTGTTTTCACACTTGGGATTAAATGTGGTATTTAGACAAGATAAATAAACAAAAAATAGGGTTGCTAATCGGAGTGAGGTCTTAGCGGGTTTCGCTTCGGTTTTCCCCGTGTAACCTGTTTGGTCCGGTCTGTTGGCTAGGCCGGGACGAGGGGGTTAAATTTGGTGGTATTAGAGCCTCGATTATGAGGTCTCCCGGGAAGGTAATTCAGGTAAGTTGGTTTTTTTGGTTGTTTGCTATTGCACGGTGTATGAGAGCATGCTTTATTGGCCTTGTTGTTGGTCGAAGTTTAGTCGAGTGTTCCCATTGCTAGGTATTGTTATAAAAAAGTTTTGGTGTAAAGAGCTTTAGAACTTGGGTCCTTACCCTTGCTAACCTAATGTTTTCTTGTGTGTGATGTGTTTATTGTTTAGATTCTATCTCGTCATGGTAAGACCGAGAGAACGGCTTAGAGCGGGTGACCAGGCACCTAGGGATGTGCCTCTTGTTCCTCTTGCTCCCGATGGTAATGGGGTGGGTGGTGAAGGTAATGTGCCTCAGGCCGGTGCGCAAGTTAGAGGTGATGGTAATGGACCTCAGGCCGGTGAAAATGTTAGTGGTAATGGAGCTCAGGTGGGTCAGGGTTCGGCATATGTAGACATGACTCATTTGATTCAGAGTATAGCCAGGGCTTTTCAGACAGCTTTGGCCGGTATACATGCTGTAGCACCACCTTAGGGTGCGGGGACTCGTTTACCCCTTGAGAGGCTTCGTAGCTTAGGTGGTGTCGAGTTCCGTGGTTTGAATCCCGAGGGTTCAGAGGCTTGGATCGAGAGTACTACACGCATCTTGAGTCAGATGGAGTGCTCAGACACTCGTAAGTTAGGTTGTGTTGTCTCCTTGCTTCAGAAAGATGAGTATGCTTGGTGGACCATCGTTACTTCGGGTATGGTAGAGGCGGAGTCACTTGGGAGTTCTTCAGGACAACTTTTAAGAAGAAGTATCTCAGAGTCCGATATCAAGATGAGAAGAAGATGGAGTTTATAGCCTTGGTTCAGGGTAGCAAGACGGTGTCCGAGTATGAGGTTCAATTTGTGAGGTTGAGTCAGTATGCTCCCGAGTTGTTTCCCAGTGAGAGGGAACGGTGTGAGCGTTTTTGTTATGGTTTGACTAGAGATGTGAAGACTTATATGCTTGCCTCTGACTACACCGAATTTGATGTTTTGGTCTCTAGGGCCAAGGATATTGAGCAGAACTTAGGCTCGAGTACCCGTTCTAGTGGGTCTGATTCCGGGAAGAGACACGCAGATTGAGATAGAGATCATGCCAAGAGGCATAGGGATAGAAGGTATCAGTCCGATTCGAGGCATATGAGCAGTAACCATGGACGGGGCCAGCAGGGCCAATGAGTTGTTGTTCACACTCCTGAGTGCACTAGATACGGGAGACGCCATCAGGGCGAGTGTATGGGTACCTTTGGGGGTATGCTAGAACTGTGGTTCCCGCGACCATTTGAAGCGTAACTGCCCACACCCGGCTAGGGGCGGACCGGCTCCAGCTAGGGGTTTTGAGCATCAGAGAGGTCGTGGGCACAATCATGGTAACTTTTAGCCGAGGAACGATGGTTAGAGAAACTTAGCTCATGTGGTGGCAGTTCAGCTCGAGGGTGGAGGACCGGCTAGGGTGTATGCGCAGCGAGAGGCTGGGAATGACACGGATGTCATTGCAGGTAATTTTTCGATACAGTCTTTGACTTTGCTTTCTTTGATAGATTCGGGTTCGACACATTCGTATATTTTGGGTGAACATACAAGGTCCCTAGGTCTATCGTATGAGTGGTTAGAGGTAGGTGTAAATGTTACTAGTTCTTTCGGTGACACTGTGGTAGTTAGGAAGATGTATATGAGGTGTCCCTTGATGGTTCAGGGCCACGTGTTTCCGGTCGACATGATGGAGTTACCGTTCTATGGCTTTGATGTGAGTTTGGGCATGGATTGGCTCGTAGAACATATGGCCAGGGTAGACTTTGAGACCAAGAGAGTCTCCTTGAGGCTTACGGATGATTTTGATATAACAACCCTCACCCCGGATTAGGGGCAATGAGCGTTATATTAACTTTATAATTCGTATTCGTATTAGGCAGCGGAAGAGTAATTTTTCGTGTAACATTTTTTTCCATTCGAATACAACTATATAAATTACACTAATTTACCTTCATTCATTATACATAAAAATTATACAAGATTCCATATCATATTTCGGTCATTAGCATGGTGGGCACATGTAATTCATTCATTTACTTATCTTGTAATTTGCACAACAATCTAATTAAGTTTCTAATTCCATTCGAATAGCATGTACATTTAATTCATCACGTTTATAATCCATTCGAATACTACCCTTAATCATTTTTATTCGATTTCCATGTTATCATTTTAAAAAACAATTCTAATTATAATACTAATCGATTCATACATCATATATCATATCCGAATAACATCCAAAGTATTTTCATTTCCCTTATACAAATTAACTTCCCACGGGGTAACTATAAAAGGCCAAACCTATCGGTTGCCTATACAAAGTACAACAAAAAGAATCATGCCCTAAAACATATACTAAGGGCGATCTATACCCCAAAATATATACCCCTTAATTACATAACAAAATGGAGGGAAACTACTTATAAAGTTCATACATTATTTAAAGAAGTAATTCATGAACATAACCATCAATGCAAACTGCACTAGCATGTTGACCGTTAATCCACCCATCAAGAGCATAACAAAGATAAAGAAGGGCATACTTAGTCTTCGTGCAACAAGATATCGGAAGGTAGATCAACAAGCTATAACCTTAAATTTTTGGGAAGGAAGGAAAGGTTCGAGTGGTAAGTACTTCTAGTACTTAGTGAGGAAATCTTAATCTAATCAATTTCCATTTATTTACCAAGTGATCACACAGTAGATTCCACTTTAAAATTATTCATATATATTTCTATTCCATTCGAATAGCTCAATCAATCAACCCAACTTCACAATCAATTATTACCAATGCTAACATTCGAATAGATCATTTCAATACACCAAGCATTTTACAATCGAATACAAACAAATTAGATACCACTTGTATCATATCGAAGCAATCAATGATTATCAATGATTGTATTTTGTTTCTATTGCATACAATTAACATGGATTAATAACCAATATATCCATTTCTTAAATCACCATACATCATTCGAACATCATGCTTCAATCTTATATATTCGAACATTATCAATTTCAGATAAACAAGCAGCAGCAAACTGTAGCAGAGAATCTATTAATTTCATAATTTATAATTGACATGCTACCATCCAATTCAAAGAAATTCACCAAATCAAGAATTTCAATTTCAAATTTCAATAATTTAATTTCTTATTAATTCAATTCACATTGCCTTGGATAGTATAGTAAGCTAGGTATTCGAGTCACATATAACTGAAGTGTGAATCAAATTCACCATATAATAGGCACCACGTACCAATTTCATATCATCGTATTACATATCATAATGTCCGCAGACATTAAGCAAGAAGGTACACTTACGTACCACAATATCGAGTACACTAACGTACCGATTTTCTTATCGAGCTCAAGACTCTAGGCTAGCTGTACTACCTGGACAGACTGTACACACCAAGGGCTTTGCTTATTGATCTTTAATTTAAATCGTATGATTATTCGATCAAATTTCAGAATTTCTTTATTAATCCTTTCGATTAATTCTTGAAATATCAATTTCAATGTCACATACTATCACATTTAACATATAATAGATTGCAATACAATTTGCATATCCACAAATCAGCATATACATGATTTCAATTTCATATCATATACACTCAATTTCACATTTCATAGCTCAATTTCCAATTGAGTTTATCGAACACATATATCATATAAGATCAATAATTGATCACATATCATATCGAGCAATATCATCAATTCATCAAACAATCAATATCAATGTCAAAAGTTCCAATATTCAGCATCTCAATTTCATCCATAATCAATCCAATATGCTTCAAGTCAATTTCGAAATCAACATGGCAAATATCAATTTTCAATTCAAGCACATAGATCACAACAATCACATAGCACATGCATTCAATCAATTTCCTTTATTCCTTCTTCCCTTATCAATTCCAATATTTATTTAGTCCAATTTCATGCTCAATATATATATTAAAATCAAATTAAGGGTAGTTGAGACTCTAATCTCAACTCTAAGTTCGTTTCACTCACAATTCACCAAGCTAACTCTGAATTCGAAGGCCTTTTGCGCGATCCGCAGTCGTTCCAGCTACGTTTTCTTCTTCAATTCTTTCTCCTCTAGGATCTAATACAATTAAGCCAAATAATAGGAAAATTTTCAGAACTTTATTCATCCAATTCAAATCTGAATTTTCTCTTGATTCCAATTTCAGTCCTTATACTAATTTGGTTTCGAATATGGTCAAATCTAATATCACTAATTCATTCTAATTAGTGCTTAAATTTTCATTTTGCTTACATATTCATGTGAATTGCATTTTTAACAGTCTACTTATCAATTTAACACCTTTCTTTTCATCCGATTTTACAAATAAAATTTCTCTTATTTATTTTACACACTGTTTTGACCACTTAACTTAAACTGTTTCTCATTTCCAACATATAACTCCAAATTAGTCATTGTTTGTTTCTAAATTCAATTAACATGTTCAATTTCATCCTATTAAAATTTCAGATCAAATCTCCAAGTAATTTATTTTTCACTTTTTTCAAAGTTTACTGTCCAGCTAAGAACACTGCTAGACAGATTTGCATGTTATTCGAATTAATTTTCCAGATTTCACTACAAATCTCAAATCTCAGATTTACAATTTTTCTATTAAAATAGACATATAAAAGTTTGTCACATCAAAATTTCATCATAAAATTCTTACTATTTATTTTTCTATAATTTTCTGAAGTTGCATGTTCCAACTAATGTGAAATCTGTCCAACTTTGTTATCTCATGTTCAAAAGCCTAATATCATTCAACTTCTTAATGTTTCTCATGTTCTTAAAATTTCCAGCAGCATATCCCTTAATCTAATCACTTCCATGATTTATTAAGGATACTAAGACCACCAATTTTTCAAGAATTTTAACATATTCGAAAGGTAGAGGGAGAGAGCTACTTACTTTCGATTTTTCCTTGAATTTTCTAGACCAAATCCTAAGCCATGCATGCCATTTTCTTCTTCACCAAAAGCTCTCAAGTTTTTCTCTCAATTTTTGTTTTCAATTTGTGTGTGAAAAAGAACAAATGGTTGCTTAGTGGTGTATCTTGGTGTAACCGGTTAGGGGAGGGAGAGGGGACATATTAATGAGACTTGACTTGCATGTCAAAGTCTCAACTAATGTCTTCTTATTAACCCTTGATTATACTATCATTCCATGTTAATTCAAGGTAAATTTAAGAATTTTGGACCTTAGCATGCATCTCTTGTAGTTGATGCTTAATTTGGTTTAGTCACTAGACAAAATAACCGAATTCCTCTTGAGCCTTTCTTTAAATTTCAATTTGGTCCTTATTGAATCCATTTCCAACTCAATAATTTAAGATTTTAATCTAATAAGTCATCTAATTATTTTATTAAATCCCTAAACTTCTAGGCTAATTTTTGGGGTGTTACATTTCTTCCCCCTTAAAGAAAGAATTCGTCCTCGAATTCTTTCCTGAACTGAACAAATAGGGATATTGGTTTCGCATTGTTTCCTCAGGTTCCCATGTTGCCTCTTCCATCTTGTGATTTCTCCACAAGACTTTAACCAGTGCAACATTTTTGTTTCTGAGTCTTTTGATTTCCCTATCCAGAATCTGAACTGGTTCCTCTTTGTAAGACAAGTCTGGATTCAGCTTCACTTCTTCTGGTTCTAAGATATGGGATGGATCGGATCTATATTTTCTGAGCATTGACACATGGAAGACATTGTGGATTTTATCGAACTCACTGGGAAGTGCAAGTCGATAAGCCACTGGGCCAATTCTTTCAATAATTTCAAAAGGTCCAATAAAGCGAGGACCGAGTTTTCCCCTCTTTCCGAACCGAAATACTTTCTTCCCTGGAGAGACTTTGAGAAAGACTTTGTCTCCCACATTATGCTGAATATCTCTTCGTTTCAGATCAGCGTAGGCTTTCTGTCTATCAAAAGCTTGTTTCAATCGAGAGTGGATGATTTGAACTTTCTCTTCTGTTTCTCTTAGCAGTTGTGGTCCTAATATTTTATTTTCACCAAGTTCAGACCAACACAGAGGAGTTTTACATTTTCTTCCATACAAAGCTTCAAAAGGAGCCATCTGAATAGACGACTGATAGCTATTGTTGTAGGCAAATTCCACTAAAGGTAGAGATTTCTCCCAATTCCTTCCAAAGTCAATAATGCAAGCTCTAAGCATATCTTCAAGAATCTGAATTACTCGTTCGGACTGACCATCACTTTGCGGATGGAAAGCAGTGCTTAGATTCAATTTTGTTCCCATAGCTCTTTGCAGAGTTCTCCAGAATCGGGAAGTGAATCTCGGATCACGATCAGAGACAATAGAGATAGGAATTCCATGTAGCCGAATTATTTCTTGAATGTACAAATTGGCTAAAGTCTCCAAACTGTAATAGATACGAATAGGGATGAAATGTGCCGATTTGGTAAACCGGTCAACAATCACCCAAATAGCATCATATTTTCTGAGAGAACAAGGAAGACCAGTCACGAAGTCCATAGTAATTCGTTCCCATTTCCACTGTGGCAATACAAGTGGTTGGAGTAATACGGTGGGAACTCTATGTTCAGCTTTGACTCTTTGACAATTGAGACATTTAGATACGAAATCATTAATAGCCGCTTTCATACCAGACCACCAATACAATGATTTGAGATATTTGTACATCTTAAACGATCCAGGGTGGACCGAGAAAGAACTCTGGTGTGCTTCTTCCAGAAGATCTCTTTTCAAGCTTTCATCATTTGGAACACATATTCTATCTTTGAAATAGAGAAGACCGTTTGTGTGAATACAGAATCCTTCACCAGACTTTGTATCCAGTTTGGAAATAATATCCTGAAGTTCTGGATCAGCTTTCTGAAGATTTTCAATCCTTGAAATTAGACTGGACTGAATTTGAAGTTCGGATAGAAATCCTTGCTTCTGATACACTCAAAGGTGAGCATTGATAGCATTTGGAGCTACAAGAATAATTTTAACAATTTAGACAGAATTATTATTGCAGACATATTAAATTTTATTTTCTTAAGGATCAAGGATTAGAAATTTACCCAATGTCGGTTTACGACTCAAGGCGTCTGCAACCACATTGACTTTTCCTGGATGATAGTCAATGACTATATCATAGTCTTTCAACAACTCCATCCATCTGCGTTGTCTCAGATTCAGATCTTTCTGAGTTAGGAGATACTTTAAACTCTTGTGATCGGTGAACAGATAACATTTCTCACCATACAGGTAGTGTCTCTATATTTTGAGAGCAAACACAATAGCAACAAGTTCAAGATCATGAGTTGGATAGTTCAATTCATGAGATTTCAATTGGCGTGAAGCATAAGCTATCACATTGTCACCTTGCATCAGAACACATCCAAGACCCGCATGTGAAGCATCACTGTACACTGTATAGTCTTTGCCCGGTTCTGGTTGGATCAAAACTGGGGCATGAGTCAAGGCTGTTTTAAGTTGGTCAAAGCTTCCTTGTTGCTTTTCAGACCATTCAAATGGTTGATCTTTACGAAGAAGTTTAGTCAAAGGTAAGGCTATAGTGGAGAACCCTTTGACAAACCTTCTGTAATAACCAGCTAGACTAAGAAAACTCCGTATTTCACTGACATTTCTAGGAGGTCGCCAATCCATGATTGACTGGATTTTCTTTGGATCTGCTTTAATTCCTTCTGCAGAAATTACATGTCCAAGGAAAGAGACTTCCGATAACCAGAACTCGCACTTGGAAAATTTTGCGAATAACTAACGTTCCCGGAGAGTTTTCAAGACAATGCGGAGGTGATCAGCATGTTCTTCTCTATTGCGAGAATAGACTAGAATGTCATCAATAAAGACGACCACAAATTTATCAAGATATGTCTTGAATACTCTGTTCATGAGATCCATGAATGCCGCCGGAGCATTTGTTAATTCGAAAGGCATTACCAGAAATTCATAGTGGCCATAACGAGTTCTAAAGGCGGTTTTTGACACATCCTCCTCTTTGACTCTCATTTGATAGTATCCGGATCGTAGGTCGATTTTTGAGAACACTGAAGCATCCCTAAGTTGATCGAACAGATCTTCTATTCTTGGGAGTGGATAGCGGTTCTTAATTGTGATCTTGTTCAGTTGACGGTAGTCAATGCAAAAACGCATTGCTCCATCCTTCTTCTTTACAAACAGAACAGGTGCACCCCAAGGAGCAGTGCTAGGTCGAATGAAACCCTTGTCCTGAAGTTCTTGAAGTTGCTTTTGCAATTCTTTTAACTCAAGAGGTGCCATCCGGTACGGAGTGATAGACACCGGACTTGAGTCAGGCTGTATTTCAATCCCAAATTCAACTTCTCTAGTCGGAGAGAGACCAGGTAGTTCCTCGGGAAACACATCAATGAATTCAGAAACAACAGGCATCTCAGGTATTCCAAATTCAATTTGATCTTGTAAGACAATGGATGCAAAAATGGAAGTGGGCTTTTTATCAATTAGGAGTATGGATTCTTTTCCTAAACCCTGAAGGTACAATCTTTTATTTTGACAATCTACCCAAGCCTCATGTTTACTTAACCAATCTAAACCCAAAATTAGATCGAACTCACAAGAGGGTAATATGTAGAGATCAATAGAGAATGTCAGATTGCTAATATGAAATGAACAATTTCTACATATCAGGTTAATGTTCGAATTCCCTCCTAAAGGATTTGAGACTATCAGACTTGTTCTCACAATTTCAGGTTCTAGTTTTAACCTTTTTACTATAGACAGACATGTGAATGAATGAGTGGATCCCGAATCTATTAAGACATAAACAGGATGTGAGTTTAGCTCAGCAGTACCTGCAATCACTTCAGGAGACTCTTCGTCATCTCTACCACGAATGTGGTAAACTCTGGAAGGAGCTCGAGATTCCTGATGAGTAGTAGCATTAGAATGAGTACCCTTGCCTTTCTTCTGATAACTCGGCTGGGCTGACTTGGCATTCCTATTCCGATTAGATGATGTCGGACTAGGAACTGTAGTGTTACGAGCTGGCATAGATTCAGGCTTATGAGGACAGTCTTTGATGTAGTGATCGTCGCCACCACAAGCATAACAGAGATTCGCCTAAACTCTACACTGACCACGATGTGGTTTCTGACAGAACTTGCAAGGAGGAATCTTTTCAAAATTTCTTGTGCTATTGACTGATATAGCCGGTAATGAGGATCTGATCACTGTAGATGGTTTCGAAGTGTAATTTCTCCTCAGAGCAGAAGTGAAGTTAGAAGATCCTTCTTTCTGAAATTTGGTCTTTTTAAACTGTCATTGAGACTTGTCGTCTCGTTTCTGCTTTTTCTCAGGTCTATTGCCCCCTTTTCTCTTTTCAGCAGCTTTCATTCTAGCTTCGGTTGCAATAGCTCGATTAACAAGATTCTGGAAATCATTAATTCCTAAAGCAGTAAAGATTGGACTCAATTCATCATTCATACCTTCAATGAACATTCTGCATTTATCAGCCTCAGTTTTAATGTACTCTGCACCGTATTTGCAATACTTACAGAAGTCTGCAACATACTGCTCAATAGGACGATTGGCCTGTTTGAGGTGCAGGAATCTCTTTCTTCTTTCAGCTAAGTATTGTTCACTGATGTACTTCTTCTTGAATTCTTCAATGAAAAATTCCCACGTCACCAGTTCAGTTGGGACAGTTAGAGTAGTGGTTTCCCACCAATTCATAGCTTCATTAGCTAACAAAGCCACAACACACTCCAATTTATGGTCATCGGAGCACTGTAATTGTCTGGTTACCACCTTGGTGGTGTTTTCAAGCCAGTACTTTGCATCTTCTGGTCTTTCTTCATTTGTACCAGCAAAAGTGTAGGCTCGATGCTGAGAGAGTTTATCTATTGGTGCTCTGCTAGGTGCAACAGGGACAGAAACAACAGGTTGCTCTTGTTTTAGATTTGTCAGAAGTTGATTGAACATCTCCTTCATGCTGAGGAGACATTCACTTTGAGCAGACTGAACCATAGGATTTTCAGGTGGAGGCTGTTTTGTGTTATGAACAGGTTCTTTATTAGATTGCTCAACGATCTGAACAAGCTCTTTAGTGATCCGTTCAGTGACTTGAGCAGGCTCTTTGATAATTTGCTCAGTGATCTGAGCATGCTCTTTATTTTTCTCCTTTCTCGGAGTTTCAGTTCGGGATGGTGGATTATCACCCAATCTCACACTTTCACCTTCTCTCGAAGATTCATGTGAGCTCCCATTCTTTGGATCCGTCATTTTCTATCATTCATTTAAACAACAAGAAGATCAGAAAGCTCAATACAATTATCTTAGTATGCAATTCATGGGTGGCAAACCTAAACAGTGCAGATGCATGCAAACTTTATTAAACTTTTACGACTTAACCTAAAAAAAGCTCTGATTACCACTTTTTATAACACCCCTCACCCCGGAATAGGGGCAAGGAGCGTTATATTAACTTTATAATTCGGATTCGAATTAGGCAGCGAAAGGTTAATTTTTCGTGTAACATTTTTTTCCATTCAAATACAACTATATAAATTACACTAATTTACCTTCATTCATTATACATAAAAATTATACAAGATTCCTTATCATATTTCGGTCATTAGCATGGTGGGCACATGTAATTCATTCATTTACTTATCTTGTAATTTGCACAACAATCTAATTAAGTTTCAAATTCCATTCGAATAGTATGTACATTTAATTCATCACGTTTATAATCCATTTGAATACTACCCTTAATCATTTTTATTTGATTTCCATGTTATCATTTTAAAAAACAATTCTAATTATAATACTAATCGATTCATACATCATATATCATATCCGAATAACATCCAAAGTATTTTTGTTTCCCTTATACAAATTAACTTCTCACGGGGTAACTATAAAAGGCCAAACCTATCGGTTGCCTATACAACATACAACAAAAAGAATCATGCCCTAAAACATATACTAAGGGTGATCTATACCCCAAAATATATTCCCCTTAATTACATAACAAAATGGAGGGAAATTACTTATAAAGTTCATACATTATTTAAAGAAGTAATTCATGAACATAACCATCAATGCAAACTGCACTAGCATGCTGACCGTTAATCCACCCGTCATGAGCATAACAAAGATAAAGAAGGGCATACTTAGTCTTCGTGCAAAAAGATATCGGAAGGTAGGTCAACAAGCTATAACATGAAATTTTTGGGAAGGAAGGAAAGGTTCGAGTGGTAAGTACTTCTAGTACTTAGTGAGGAAACCTTAATCTAATCAATTTCCATTTATTTACCAAGTGATCACACAGTAGATTCCACTTTAAAATTATTCATATATATTTCTATTCCATTCGAATAGCTCAATTAATCAACCCAACTTCACAATCAATTATTACCAATGCTAACATTCGAATAGATCATTTCAATACACCAAGCATTTTACAATCGAATACAAACAAATTAGATACCATTTGTATCATAATCGAAGCAATCAAGGATTATCAATGATTGTATTTTGTTTCTATTGCATACAATTAGCATGGATTAATAATCAATATATCCATTTCTTAAATCACCATACATCATTCGAACATCATGCTTCAATCTCATATATTCGAACATTATCAATTTCAGATAAACAAGCAGCAGCAAACTGTAGTAGAGAATCAATTAATTTCATAATTTATAATTGACATGCTACCATCCAATTCAAAGAAATTCACCAAATCAAGAATTTCAATTTCGAATTTCAATAATTTAATTTCTTATTAATTCAATTCGCATTGCCTTGGATAGTATAGTAAGCTAGGTATTCGAGTCACATATAATTGAAGTGTGAATCAAATTCACCATATAATAGGTACCACGTACCAATTTCATATCATCGTATTACATATCATAATGTCCGCAGACATTAAGCAACAAGGTACACTTACGTACCACAATATCGAGTACACTAACGTACCGATTTTCTTATCGAGCTCAAGACTCTAGGCTAGCCGTACTACCTGGACAGACCGTACACACCAATGGCTTTGCTTATTGATCTTTAATTTTAATCGTATGATTATTCGATCAAATTTCAGAATTTCTTTATTAATCCTTTCGATTAATTTCTTGAAATATCAATTTCAATGTCACATACTATCACATTTAACATATAATAGATTGCAATACAATTTGCATATCCACAAATCAGCATATACATGATTTCAATTTCATATCATATACACGCAATTTCACATTTCATAGCTCAATTTCCAATTGAGTTTATCGAACACATATATCATATAAGATCAATAATTGATCACATATCATATCGAGCAATATCATCAATTCATCAAACAATCAAATCAATGTCAAAAGTTCCAATATTCAGCATCTCAATTTCATCCATAATCAATCCAATATGCTTCAAGTCAATTTTGAAATCAACATGGCAAATATCAATTTTCAATTCAAGCACATAGATCACAACAATCACATAGCACATGCATTCAATCAATTTCCTTTATTCCTTTTTCCCTTATCAATTCCAATATTTATTTAGTCCAATTTCATGCTCAATATATATATATATATTAAAATCAAACTAAGGGTAGTTGAGACTCTAATCTCAACTCTAAGTTCGTTTCACTCACAATTCGCCAAGCTAACTCTGAATTCGAAGGCCTTTTGCGCGATCTGCGGTCGTTCCAGCTACGTTTTCTTCTTCAATTCTTTCTCCTCTAGGATCTAATACAATTAAGCCAAATAATAGGAAAATTTTCAGAAATTTATTCATCCAATTCAAATCTGAATTTTCTCTTGATTCCAATTTGAGTCCTTATACTAATTTGGTTTCTAATATGGTCAAATCTAATATCACTAATTCATTCTAATTAGTGCTTAAATTTTCATTTTGCTTACATATTCATTTGAATTGCATTTTTGAAGAACTAATATTTTGATATAATAATTGAGAAATGTTTTGGACTGATTTAAAAAAAAAAGAATTTAAAATAATATTCTAAAAGTCCAAACAACTTGAAATTATGTTTAGGGAAGTTTTTAAAAGAGTTTTACATGTTTTGACATTTTAAATACTCCCACATAAACCCCATTGTTATTATATACTATAAAGAGCTGAATTATTTTTAATATAACAAAAGGGGGAGAATTAAGTGAAAAATTAAGGGGGAGCTTTTTGTCAAAAACAATTTTTCAAAATGTTTTGTTATATCAAAAAGGGGGAGATTGTTGAGAAATATTTTGATATAACAATTATGTGAAAATTGTTTTAAGATTTATTTAAAGACTTCAAAGATAATTCAAAAGTCTTTAAAACTTGACAAAATGTTTTAAAAGAGTTCGATTGAATACCTATATCGAACTACTCTTTTGAAAGTCGAAAAATGTCAAAATACATGTTTTTAGAGTAAAGTTTCAAAACCTTAAACAAAGGTCTCGAAACTTGTCAGGGCAGTAGCCAAATTTGGAATGGCTTTAAAATGGTTTTAAAAGGTTTTTAAATGTGTTTTAAAAGGCCAAATTTCACAAAAACCATAGGCCGTTTCGAAACACCATAGGGCGTTTCGAAACAGGGGGATTCCAGTGGCAAAACGTTTCGATACACGTATCGAAACGGGCCAAGCGTTCCGAAACGGTATAGGCCGTTTCGATACGCCCACGTGGCAACGACCCTAACGGCTATAAACCCCAACGGCTCTTTCCCAAATAATATTCAAAATGCAGGCGTTTCGAAACAGGTCTAAGGCGTTCCGAAACGCGTTCCGAAACGGATACAGGGTGTTCCGAAACGGGTACCCCGACAGGCTGCAACGGCTATCTCTATAAAGAAGGCGTTCCGAAACGGGCTTCAGGCGTTCCGAAACGGGTAGCAGCTGAATTGCATTTTGGGTGAGATTAAAGTCTTCAAACGGCTATATTTTGATCCCAACGGCCATAAACGGCTACAAACTCAATTGGGACTATAAATAAGGCCTCCAAGCATCAAGAAACAAAAAGAGACAAGATCCAAGATTCATGATCAAGAGAAATAGCGTTTAAGTCTTTATCTTCTTTATTTCTCTTGTAAATATTGTATAGAGAGTGTTTTGTTTTTCATTGTTCTTATTCTTTACACTCTTGTGAGCTCAACTCTCGTAAACACCCACCTTGTGAGGTATATTTGTTTACATCTTTCTACCCTTGTAAAAGGAGAGGTTCTAGTTTAGCCTTGAGAGAAAAACTAGAGAGGTTCTATCTTAGCCATTGAAAAGATAGGGTTGTAAGGTTACCCTTTGTCCTCAAAAGGAAGAATTCATTGTTGAGTGAATTGGTAAATCCTTAGTGGTGTGCTAAGGTAGTGGATGTAGACTTTGGTTAGAAAGTCGAACCACTCTAAAATCATCGTGCAGATTTTCTACCTTTCTTTCGGTTTTAGCCAATTCAACAACCAAGCTTTTACAACCCTCCTTGACGGTTTCGGTGATCGATTCGAGCGCCCCACGAAACACAACAATTGGTATCAGAGCCTCGTCTCCATCAAAGGACTAACATCCAGGAGTAAAGATCCAACGCTCGTAGTCCACCGTACAAGAAAATGGCAAGCGGTTCTACAATGATTTCATTTGAAGAAGGCCGCTCTATCATGTGTCCTCCTCTCTTCAAAGGAGAAGGTTACTTCCAATGGAGCAACATTATGAAATATTTCATTCAAGGATTCAACCTTGATATTTGGAAGATTATCATAAGTGGACATTCGGAAGCTCCTAAAAAGAAGAAGAAAAGGAGTGTCGAAGACACAAAGAAGGACCATCTCAATGCAAAGGCTATGCACATTCTTCTCTGTGCCCTAAGTGAAGAAATTTCCAAGAAGGTCTCCCCATCCAAAAGTGCCAAAGAAATTTGGGAGAAGCTTGAGAAATTCTATGGGAAAGAAGAGAAGAAAGATGATGCTTCATCATGTGCAATCCTCCCTTCAACACCTAAGGTGGATGGTGTTTTGGCTCTCGATGAGCCCGAGGTATCTTCTAACTCAGATGAATTAAATTCACATTCTTTTGATGAGTTACAAGATGCTTTTAATGAATTATATTTGGAATTTGAGACCATGAATTCCAAATTTAGGAAAATGATTTCAAAACTCGAAACTGAAAATGATTTTCTTTTGAAAACAAAAATGGATTTTGAAAATCAAAATGAAATTTTGAAAAATGATTTAGAATTTTCAAAAACAAGCAAAGACGTTTTAGAAAAAGAAAATTTTGATTTAAAAGTTAAGCTTGAAAGCTTAATAAAAGAAAAAGAAATCATTTCTAATAATTCATCTCATCCCGTAATGGCAAAATGCTCACATTGCCATTATCATGGTCATTCGTTGCATACTTGTCCTATAAAGAAAAGAAAAACTTATAGGATTAGACAAGTATGGGTTCCTAAGGGAACTAGAGACATTGAAATTAATATTAATGGATCCAAAGCAATTTGGATACCAAAATCGAAGTAAATGTCTCTTGTAGGTGTGTTGGAGCAAAGGCAAGAAAAGCAAGAATCTTATATGCTCTAGTCACACAAGTAAAGAAGATAGGTAACCTCTAAGCTTAATGCTTTTATTATTTTTTTTGGTTATCTAATTTCTGTTTGACTAATGTTCATGCATTTGAGCTTTTATTCAAATATCTAAACAAGCATGACATTATTTGAAAAATTTTATGCATATGAGTCAAATGGGTTCATTCATATGTTTGCATAAAGTTTTAAAGTCTTGGATAAATTGAATTTCACGTGTTTTAAATTGATTTGATTCAATGGTGAAATTCAATCTCTTAAGTGTCAAGTTTTGAGCTTAAAGTTTTAGATTTACAAAACTTGATTCAAACGATGGAAAGAGATCATCAAAAAGAAGTCGATGATCTCAAAAAGGGAAAAAGATTTGATTTCCAAAGAACTTGAAAAGAAAAATAATTTTGGAAAATCAAATTTTTTGTAAGACAATCTAGTGCCCCTAGATTTTTTAAATGGAAAATGTCTTAGAAGTGTTTGGATCCCAAAAGGACTAACCACTTCAACTAAAAAGGATGAAATTGAAAAATGGATTCCTAAGGGGACTAAATTTTGTGCTACTAACGTCTATGGATCCAAAGCAATTTGGATACCAAAAATTACTTGATTGTCTTTTGCTAGGTGTGATGGAGAATGATCAACAAGTCAAAAATTGAAGGGAAGCTCCATGCACACAAGGAAGAACACTTGAAGAGGAAGGCTTCACATCCTCCCTTGGATTCAAGTGTTGGTAAAAATTTCTAGTTGTTTTTGATTTTATTTGATTTATCTTTTTTATTCAACTAGATATTCATAAATGTTGGACTAACATTTCAATGATGCTTTGAGTAAGGGGGAGCCAATTTTTTTTAACCAAAATTTTAAGTGTCAAATTTTTTTTTTTTTTTTTGCCTCCTATGTTATCTTGAACTTAAATGTCATTTTAAATTCTTTTTGATATAACAAAAAGGGGGAGAAATGGTTAAATGGTTTGAAAAATTGAAATTGAATTTTCAAATGAATAAGGGGGAGCTTTATTCTATTTCATATCTAAATCTCTTATTCACAATTTTAAAGTTAAAAGGGGGAGAATCCCAATCCCAAACAATTTTTCAAGTTGGTTTTATTATATCAAAAAGGGGGAGATTGAAGAACTAATATTTTGATATAATAATTGAGAAATGTTTTGGACTGATTTAAAAAAAAAGAATTTAAAATAATATTCTAAAAGTCCAAACAACTTGAAATTATGTTTAGGGAAGTTTTTAAAAGAGTTTTACATGTTTTGACATTTTAAATACTCCCACATAAACCCCATTGTTATTATATACTATAAAGAGCTGAATTATTTTTAATATAACAAAAGGGGGAGAATTAAGTGAAAAATTAAGGGGGAGCTTTTTGTCAAAAACAATTTTTCAAAATGTTTTGTTATATCAAAAAGGGGGAGATTGTTGAGAAATATTTTGATATAACAATTATGTGAAAATTGTTTTAAGATTTATTTAAAGACTTCAAAGATAATTCAAAAGTCTTTAAAACTTGACAAAATGTTTTAAAAGAGTTCGATTGAATACCTATATCGAACTACTCTTTTGAAAGTCGAAAAATGTCAAAATACATGTTTTTAGAGTAAAGTTTCAAAACCTTAAACAAAGGTCTCGAAACTTGTCAGGGCAGTAGCCAAATTTGGAATGGCTTTAAAATGGTTTTAAAAGGTTTTTAAATGTGTTTTAAAAGGCCAAATTTCACAAAAACCATAGGCCGTTTCGAAACACCATAGGGCGTTTCGAAACAGGGGGATTCCAATGGCAAAACGTTTCGATACACGTATCGAAACGGGCCAAGCGTTCCGAAACGGTATAGGCCGTTTCGATACGCCCACGTGGCAACGACCCTAACGGTTATAAACCCCAACGGCTCTTTCCCAAATAATATTCAAAATGCAGGCGTTTCGAAACAGGTCTAAGGCGTTCCGAAACGCGTTCCGAAACGGATACAGGGTGTTCCGAAACGGGTACCCCGACAGGCTGCAACGGCTATCTCTATAAAGAAGGCGTTCCGAAACGGGCTTCAGGCGTTCCGAAACGGGTAGCAGCTGAATTGCATTTTGGGTGAGATTAAAGTCTTCAAACGGCTATATTTTGATCCCAACGGCCATAAACGGCTACAAACTCAATTGGGACTATAAATAAGGCCTCCAAGCATCAAGAAACAAAAAGAGACAAGATCCAAGATTCATGATCAAGAGAAATAGCGTTTAAGTCTTTATCTTCTTTATTTCTCTTGTAAATATTGTATAGAGAGTGTTTTGTTTTTCATTGTTCTTATTCTTTACACTCTTGTGAGCTCAACTCTCGTAAACACCCACCTTGTGAGGTATATTTGTTTACATCTTTCTACCCTTGTAAAAGGAGAGGTTCTAGTTTAGCCTTGAGAGAAAAACTAGAGAGGTTCTATCTTAGCCATTGAAAAGATAGGGTTGTAAGGTTACCCTTTGTCCTCAAAAGGAAGAATTCATTGTTGAGTGAATTGGTAAATCCTTAGTGGTGTGCTAAGGTAGTGGATGTAGACTTTGGTTAGAAAGTCGAACCACTCTAAAATCATCGTGCAGATTTTCTACCTTTCTTTCGGTTTTAGCCAATTCAACAACCAAGCTTTTACAACCCTCCTTGACGGTTTCGGTGATCGATTCGAGCGCCCCACGAAACACAACAATTTTTAACATTCTACTTATCAATTTAACACCTTTATTTTCATCCGATTTTACAAATAAAATTTCTCACTAGTTCTTCGATTTCTCTTATTTATTTTACACACTGTTTTGACCACTTAACTTAAACTGTTTCTCATTTCCAACATATAACTCCAAATTAGTCACTGTTTGTTTCTAAATTCAATTAACATGTTCAAGTTCATCCTATTAAAATTTCAGATCAAATCTCCAAGTAATTTATTTTTCACAATTTTTCAAAGTTCACTGTCCAGCTAAGAATACTGCTGGACAGATTTGCATGTTATTCGAATTAATTTTCTAGATTTCACTACAAATCTCAAATCTCAGATTTACAATTTTTCTATCAAAATAGACATATAAAATTTTGTTAGATTAAAATTTCATAATGAAATTATTACTATTTATTTTTCTACAATTTTCTAAAGTTGCATGTTCCAACTAATGTGAAATCTGTCCAACTTTGTTATCTCATGTTCAAAAGCCTAATATCATTCAACTTCTTAATGTTTCTCATGTTCTTAAAATTTCCAGCAGCATATCCCTTAATCTAATCACTTCCATGATTTATTAAGGATACTAAGACCACCAATTTTTCAAGAATTTTCACATATTCGAAAGGTAGAGGGAGAGAGCTACTTACTTTCGATTTTCCTTGAATTTTCTAGACCAAACCCTAAGCCATGCATGCCATTTTCTTCTTCCCCGAAAGCTCTCAAGTTTTTCTCTCAATTTGTGTTTTCAATTTGTGTGTGAAAAAGAACAAATGGTTGCTTAGTGGTGTATCTTGGTGTAACTGGTTAGGGGAGGGAGAGGGGACATATTAATGAGACTTGACTTGCATGTCAAAGTCTCACCTAATGTCTTCTTATTAACCCTTGATTATACTATCATTCTGTGAAACCTATGCTTAATTTTGATATAATTAAATCATTAAGGATTAAATTGAAAAACTTAAAATTGTTTTTATAAGTCCCTTAATAAGTTTTAAGTCACCAACACTTTAAAACTGATTTGAAAAACTCAAACTCAAAATATTTTCTATGTGTTCCAAGGCCAAACTATTGAAAACCGTCCAAGTGTATCGATACGCTTCCAGCCGTATCGATACCTTTTTTGCAAAGTTGGCTACTGGAGGAGATCGTTTCCATACGCTCTTAACCGTATCGAAACACCGTATTGAAACAGATTCAATATGTATTGATACGCTCCTTTGTAAAGTCTGAAAGAGTTTGAATGGTGTACCGATACGGATCTACCCGTATCGATACGATTTTAACGAATTTTTAATTCAGTTCGTTTTAAATGCTTTCGACCGTTGGTGTCAGTTGTTAGGCAACCAAATTTTAAATTGGTAGTTGACCCATATCGATACGGTAAACCCCTGTATCGAAACGGAAACTTCTAGTGAGCTAAGTCGAGAAAAAGGTATCGATACGGTCCCATCCGTTTCGATCCCCCGTATCGATACGCCTACGTGCGTTTCGATACCCCCTATTTATTGTGTACAACGACTCTTTCTTTTTTGAGACAGGTATCGATACGGCTCCCCGTGTACCGATACGGATAGCTGCAGAAGTGCATTTATGGTGGTAAGAGAGGGTTCCAACGGCTCTATTCAATTCCCCAACCACCCAAACGGCTAAAATTAATAGAGGAGGTATAAATTGAAGCTATTTGAAGGCCAACAACAACTATTGCATTAAAGACAAACATTCAAGCAAAAATCCAACCTCAAGTGTGCTAAATTTCCAATCTCTTGTAATTCTCAAATTGTGTTGTATCCAATTCTTATTTTATCTTCAAATATGGGTTGAGTGTTGTACTTCTAGGGACAAATTTGTATTTGAGAGATATACTTCTTGTCCAAATTCTTCTTTGATTATTGGTGAGGGTTTGGTCAAATTTTGGGTAGAAAATTTGACCGGTTGTGTAAAGGTTACCTTCTAAGCCTTGAAAAGGGGAAGAACAAATAGTGAATTGTTGAAATCCTTAGTGGTAGCTAAGGTAGTGGATGTAGAGTTCATTTGGAGAACTTGAACCACTCTAAAATCTCTTGTTCTTCATTTTTAAATTGCCCTTTCACTCCACAAAGATTTTAAATCCCAGTTCAACCCCCTCTTGGTCTTGATCATTCAATCGATCCACTCAACAATTGGTATCATAGCCTACCTCTTTGAAGGATTCACAACCACAAGAGGAGTTCCTAGGAAGAGTGAGATCAACAAAAAATCAAGCCATGGCTTCTACCTCCGGTTCGGGCATGTATGAGTCTCAATCCACTACAAAGCCTCCCTTCTTCAATGGTGACAACTATTCTTTTTGGAAGAATAGAATGCGTCTCTTCATCTAGTCCAATGACTACTTAGTTTGGGATGTCATTGAAGATGGCCCTTATATTCTATTGAAGCAAGATAGTGAAGGCAGGATGGTTTTGAAGAAAAAGGTGGAGATGAGTGAGGAAGAAAGGAGAAAGATTCAAGTAAATGACAAAGCTCTCCACATGCTCTTTTGTTCATTCGGTCCGAACATCTATTCTAAAGTGTCATCCATTGAGAGTGCCAAAGAAGTGTGAGACACTCTTGAGACTACCTATGAGGGAACCAATGATGTCAAAGAAACTAAGATTGGAATTCTCAATCTTAGTTATGCAAATTTCAAGATGGAGCCCGATGAGACGGTGTCCAAGATGTTTGATCGTTTCTTCACAATAGTCAATGGGCTCAAAGGATTTGGAGAGATTATACCGGAAGACAAGCTTGTCCGGAAGCTACTTTATTCACTTCTCGAATCTTGGGATGGGAAGAGAACCGCCATCATAGAGGCTAAAAATTTGAAGACTCTAAAGCTTGATGAGCTAGTGGGTTCTCTACTCACTCATGAGATTATGAAACAAGGAAGGGAAGAAGAGAAGAAGAAGGAAGAGAAGAGAGTAGAGAAGTTAGAAGTTGAAAAGAAAAAGAAGATGGGAATAGCTCTTAAAGCTTCACTACTTGAGGAAAGCTCTTCTAGTGAGGAGGATGACCTTGAAGAATTGGCTATGATAGCCAAGAAGTTCTCTCGATTCATGAGGTCCAATCGTGGAATAAAAATTCAAAGAAAGATGGACTTCAAAGGTAAGAACAAAGAAGAAGCAAGGGATCAAATCATTTGCTTTGAGTGCAATAAACCCGGTCACATACGTTCGGAGTGCCCTCAACTCAAGAAGAAGGGCTTTGAAAGAAGAAGAAGCTCAAAGCCAAGCTTGCTACTTTGAGTGATGAGGAGTCATCGGAGGATGACGAACAAGAAGTGGCCAATCTTTGCCTCATGGCACTTGAGGAAGATTCCTCCATGGTAACCTCTAACTCATCATCTTTAGATTTTACATATGATGAATTAAATGATGCATATGATGAGTTACAAGAGGTCTATGATGAATTAGTTGAGAAATATAAAGAGTCGGTCATTAGGAATAAGAAAATCATTTTGGAGCTAAATGAGAAAAATGACTCACTCTCTCAAGCTAATTAAAAATTTGAGAAAAAGATATTAGGGTTGAAAGATGAACTTAAATTTTTTCAAGATGAAAATGTTGATCTTAATAATCTTTTATCTCAATGCAATAGTGAACACCAAAAGGTGTTAGATGAGCTTAACAAGCTCAAGGAGTCCTTTAAAAATGTTGGTAGTATGAAGCATGAAATTGGTGAACCTTATAAAACAAACCAACTTAAGAAAAGGACTAATAACTACAAACAAGGTAGTCTTCCTAGACATAGAAGAACTAAAAGAATTAGAAGTGTATGGGTTCCTAAGGAACTTGTAAAATCTAATAACATTATTGCTATGTCATCTTGGATTCCTAAGGGAACCAAGGTTTTGGGAGCTAACACTCATGGACCCAAAATGATTTGGGTACCAAAAACAAAAGCTTAATATCTTTGTTTGTAGGGGGAGCATTGCTACAAGGCCAAAGCACAAAGTCAAAACTCATGGTACCTTGATAGTGGATGCTCAAGGCATATGACCGGAGACAAGAGTAGATTCATGGATCTAAAGCCAAAAAGTGGAGGAGTGGTGACATTTGGTGACAACTCCAAAGGCCACATTAAAGGTATTGGCTCCATAGGTAATCTCTCTGCTATTCTCATTGAAAATGTCTTGTATGTCGATGGTCTTAAACATAACTTATTGAGCATAAGCCAATTGTGTGATAAAGGATTTAATGTTTTATTTGATAAAAATAGATGCAAAATTGTTGACATTAAATCTAATAATATTATGCTCATAGGTCATCGCATAGGGAACATATACATGGTGCATCTAGATGACATTCATACATCTCATGCATGCTTAGTAACACAAAATGAAAATGATGCATGGTTGTGGCATAGGAAACTAGGACATGCTAGCATTAGTGTTTTAGAAAAACTAGTTTCCCTTGATCTAGTTAGAGGTTTACCCAAGATAAAATTTTCAAATGATAAAATTTGTGATGCATGCTCTAAGGGTAAACAACATAAGTCTTCCTTTAAATCCATTAATGATGTTTCTACAAGTAGATGTTTACAACTAATCCATATGGATTTATTTGGGCCAATTAGGACTATGAGCTTGGGTGGTAAGTCTTATGCATTTGTACTTGTTGATGATTTTTCTAGATTTACTTGGGTTCTATTTTTAAGTACTAAAGATGAGGCTTTGGAAAAATTCATCACATTTTCAAAACTAACCCAAAATGATCTTGAACTTAGAATTTCACATATTAGAAGTGATCATGGAAACGAGTTTCAAAATTTAGGGTTTGAAGATTTTTTGAATGAAAATGGTATTAGCCACCATTTTTCGGCTCCTCGAACTCCTCAACAAAATGGGGTAGTTGAGAGGAAAAATATAACTTTGCAAGAGATGGCTAGAACTATGCTTTGTGAAAATAATTTACCTAAATATTTTTGGGCGGAAGCCACAAACACCGCTTGCTATATTATTAATCGAGTAATGATTAAGCCAATTTTAAAGAAAACACCTTATGAGATTTTAAAATCTAAAAAGCCTAACATTAGCTATTTTCATCCTTTTGGTTGCAAGTGTTTTGTTTTAAATAATGGAAAAGACAACTTAGGTAAATTTGATGCAAAAAGTGATGAAGCTATTTTCATAGGATATTCTTTAACCTCTAAAGCGTATCGAGTATTTAACAAGAGAACTTTAGTAGTAGAAGAATCTATACATGTTGTATTCGATGATAACCTCCTTCCAAGGAAGGATTCTTGTGATGATGATGATGTAGGAATCATAAATGCCTTTGATGGAGGACAAACTTCAAAGGAGGATGAGATTCCAACAACAAAAGAAGAGGACACACAAGATCCACCTCTTGAAGCCTTGAAGGACTTGGCTCTTGAGGAAAAGGAAGTGAGCTACCCAAGGGAGTTCAACTATGTTAAAGATGGTGAAATCTTGGGTGATCCATCCGAGGGGGTAACCACTCGATCTTCTCTTAGATTAATGAATCATGTTGCATTTATCTCATTCATAGAGCCTAAGAATATAAAAGAAGCATTGAAAGATGATTTTTGGATTATGGCTATGCAAGAAGAGTTAAATCAATTTGAGAGAAGTAACGTTTGGACATTATTTGATAGGCCTAGTAATCAATCTACCATAGGAACTAAATGGGTCTTTAGGAACAAGCTAGATGAGAGTGGTAACATTGTGAGAAATAAAGCTAGACTCGTAGCACAAGATTACTCTCAAGAAGAGGGAATAGATTTTGATGAAACCTATGCACCCGTAGCTAGAATGGAAGCCATTAGGATGTTGCTTGCATATGCATGTTATCATAATTTCAAGCTTTTTCAAATGGATGTTAAAAGCGCGTTTTTAAATGGTTTTATAAATGAAGAAGTGTATGTGGAACAACCACCGGGTTTTGAAGACTCAAAATTTCCAAATCATGTTTTCAAACTCACTAAAGCTCTTTATGGTTTAAAACAAGCTCCTAGAGCTTGGTATGAAAGACTTTCAAACTTTTTAATTAAAAAAGGTTTTGAAAAAGGTAAGGTGGACACTACACTTTTTATAAAAATGTATAAAAATGACATCTTAGTAGTTCAAATTTATGTTGATGGTATTATTTTTGGTTCTACTAACGAATGTCATTGTCAAGAGTTTGCTAAGCTAATGCAAGGTGAATTCGAGATGAGCATGATGGGGGAGCTCTCATTCTTTTTGGGACTCCAAATCAAGCAAAAGAAGGATGGCACCTTCATCAATCAAGCAAAGTACATAAAGGATATGCTCAAGAAGTTTGGCTTGGAGAATGCAAAGCCTCAAGCCACACCTATGAGCTCTTCTAAAAAGCTTGACAAAGATGAAGGAGGTAAGTGTGTTGACTCTAAGCTTTACCGTTCTATGATCGGATCTTTGCTTTACCTTACCGCAAGTAGACCGGATATCTTGTTTAGTGTTTGCTTGTGTGCTAGGTTTCAAGCTAGTCCTAGAGAGTCTCACCTTATAGCCGTTAAGAGAATCTTTAGGTACCTTAGAGATACTCCTTGTTTAGGTCTTTGGTACCCTAGAGACTCCACCTTCAACCTTCATGCTTATTCGGATGCGGATTATGGGGAATGCAAAATCGATAGGAAAAGTACTTCAGGAACTTGTCAATTCCTAGGTAGTATGCTCATATCTTGGTTCTCTAAGAAACAAAATAGTGTAGCCTTATCTACCACCGAAGCCGAGTACATATCCTTAGGGAGTTGTTGTGCTCAAGTCCTTTGGATGAAGCAACAACTCTTAGATTATGGTATTAAAGTTGAAACATACCCCTAAAATGTGACAACACTAGTGCTATATGTTTAACAAAAAATCTCATCCAACACTCTAGAACCAAACACATAGAAATAAGGCATCATTTCATTAGAGATCATGTCCTTGAAGAAGATGTGGTTATAGAGTATGTAGACACCTTAAATCAATTAGCGGACATATTTACAAAACCTTTAGACAAAGAGCGTTTTTGGTCCCTTAGAAGAGAGTTAGGTCTAGCTAGCCTATCTTGACCTTTTAGGACCTCTTTTGTGCTTAAAATTGCTTGATCTTGTGAAATTGCATGTTTGTGTGTTGTAAATCTTGAAAATGTCCATGCCTATAGCTAGGGGGAGTATGATTCTATTCAAATATGCTTAGAACTGTTCATTCATCATTTGCATTCCTTTAAGAGGTGTTAAAATCGAGCCTATGGTTGTTCTTTAGGCCTAAAATGTATTTCTGGGCATAGGGTATCGATACGGCCCTACGCGTATCGATACGAGTTCTTCATTAGCTTCCTAGACTTCATTTTGCCTTAAACGGGTATCGATACGGTTAAACCCGTTTCGATACGAGCTTCAATTGTTTCGATACGGATTGCATCCGTTTCGATACGATTCTTCAACGGGCATTTTTAAGGGAATTACTCTTTTACCCCCGTATCGATACACCCTCAGACGTATCGATACGCGATTGCGCATACAACTTTAATTTTGGCATTTAAAGTCTTCAACTTTTACCAAAACTAAAATTCTTAAAATCCTAAAAACCCTAGCCGTTTTTAGCCTATAAATAGGCTCTTCCTCCCTCATATTTTCACACCACAACTAAAAAACTTAAAGAGGGTTTCAAATCAAGCAAAGCTCTAAGGTTTTCTCTCATCAAATTTGGTGCTAGGCTTTTCTTCATTCTTCTCTAATCCCTATCAAGGTAAAACTCTTCCTTTTCTTTTTTAATTTTTCTTTTCTTTTGTTTTGTTTTTATATTTGTTTTCTTAAACAAAATTCTGTTTTTCAAAATTTCTTCTTCAAATTTTATTTTGCAAATTTTTTTTCTTGATCTTTTTTTATCTTGTTTTTCTAGTTCATGGCACCCAAGGAATCTAGGAAGAGACCTCGTGTTCAAACCGGTGAATCATCTAATCCCGGAGAGGGTGCACGTCCAAATTATACCCAAATCTATGAACATTCCTTTGAAACCACTGGAGCTCTCACATATTTTCGGAAATTCGAAAACTACAAGATTCGTCCGGAAAGGGTAATATCCATTCCTTTTCTTAACTCGGAGCGATTCAAATTTGAATATCTCCCTTTGCTTCAACTTTGGAAATTTATGGATTTTCTCTCCATTCCCGGGTTTTATTACCGTCTTTTGGTTTTAATCTTTTATGCTAATGCCAAATGCCATGCTAATCGTAACGGGGTTGTTACCGGAGTTAGTTCTTATCTCATGGGCAAGAAAATCCTCCTTGATGTCAAATCTATATGTGAAGTTTTCAATTTGGAGGATGAAGGCCTTGATGATGAGAATGCTTTAGGCCATGTTCTTAGTGGTTCCGTCACCGCCCTCAATGCTCAAGATCAGATCCTCCATTTGATGGTTTCTTGGTGGTTTAGGCCTTCCGGAGGAAAGTACTCTACCATCCATCAAGTGGATGACTTTTGGATTCGTTGCTTCCGTGAGAGAAAACGTCCAAACCTTGCTCGTATCATGTTTGCGGAGATTGTTTATCTTGTGCAACATCGCCACACCTCTCTTGTCACCTCCTTCACCTATGGTACGACCCTAAGCTATTACTTTGTGAAAAAGGAAATTGATTGCTCGTTTGACTTCCCAACTCCCCTCACCGATCCTATTGATGAACGCTCTCTTGCACGGGGGTAAGTTCCATTATTTTAATGGTAATTGGTTACGTCTTTCCGAGCTACCACCCGAGGCCGCGACATAATTGGAAAATCAAGGTGATCAAGTTCCTCAAGCTCCTCCACCACCTCCTCCTCCTCAACCTTCTATGGATGCTCTTATGACCTTCCTTAATGAGCAATTCACGGGGTTGCGTGCGGATATGGGGAATCGTCTCACCGCTCTTGAAACAAGCTTTGACACAAGGATGACGAACGTGGAGAATCGTCTAACTTCTCTTGAAAGCGGTCAAAACTCCTTGAATATTTCTCTCTCCGCTTTCCATGATGAATGGCGTAATAGCATGAGGAATGATGATCCAATTGTAGATGAAGATGAAGATGAAGATGGCGATGATGATGCCTAGTAGCTTCTCCTTGCATCTCATGCATATCATCTAGGATATTTCTATTTATGCACCTTTGTTTCATGTTCTTAGGACTAAGTTTGCTTTATTATTAAACCTATGCTTTGAATTTCTGTTTTGTTGGATTTTTAAGTTAATGTTATGCTTTATTTATAAGCTTAATGATATTTATGTTGCCTATTTATACCTTTGCCTATGCTATGCACTTTACTTTGTCTCAATTGTTTTTGATCTAACAAAAAGGGGGAGAGGGAAGCTCACAACACTTAAAAACTTTTTGATTTTCAACTTAAAAGTTACCAAGCTTATACTAAGGGGGAGTTAATTTTGCAAAGTTTTTCAAAGTGTCAAAAATTTTAAGTTTGAGTTTTGTTATATCAAAAAGGGGGAGATTTTGAAACCTATGCTTAATTTTGATATAATTAAATTATTAAGGATCAAATTGAAAAACTTAAAATTGTTTTTATAAGCCCCTTAATAAGTTTTAAGTCACCAACACTTTAAAACTGATTTGAAAAACTCAAACTCAAAATATTTTCTAAGTGTTCCAAGGCCAAACTATTGAAAACCGTCCAGGTGTATCGATACGCTTCCAGCCGTGTCGATACCTTTTTTGCAAAGTTGGCTACTGAAGAAGATCGTTTCGATACGCCCTTAACCGTATCGAAACACCGTATCGAAACAGATTCAATCTGTATCGATACACTCCTTTGTAAAGTCTGAAAGAGTTTGAATGGTGTACCGATACAGATCCACCCGTATCGATACGGTTTTAACGAATTTTTAATTCAGATCATTTTAAATGCTTTCGACCGTTGGTGTCAGTTGTTAGATAACCAAATTTTAAATTGGTAGTTGACCTGTATCGATACGGTAAACCCCCGTATCGAAACGGAAACTTCCAGTGAGCTAAGTCGAGAAAAAGGTATCGATACAGTCCCATCCGTTTCAATCCCCCATATCGATACGCCTACGTGCGTTTCGATACCCCCTATTTATTGTGTACAATGGCTCTTTCTTTTTTGAGACAGGTATCGATACGGCTTCCCGTGTATCGATACGGATAGCTGCAGAAGTGCATTTATGGTGGTAAGAGAGGGTTCCTACGGCTCTATTCAATTTCCCAACCACCCAAACGGCTAGAATTAATAGAGGAAGTATAAATTGAAGCTCTTTGAAGGCCAGCAACAACTATTGCATTAAAGACAAACATTCAAGCAAAAATCCAACCTCAAGTGTGCTAAATTTCCAATCTCTTGTAATTCCCAAATTGTATTGTATCCAATTCTTATTTTATCTTCAAATTTGGGTTGAGTGTTGTACTTCTAGTGACAAATTTGTATTTGAGAGATATACTTCTTGTCCAATTTCTTCTTTGATTATTGGTGAGGGTTTGGTCAAATTTTGGGTAGTAAATTTGACCGGTTGTGTAAAGGTTACCTCCTAAGCCTTGAAAAGGGGAAGAACAAATAGTTAATTGTTGAAATCCTTAGTGGTAGCTAAGGTAGTGGATGTAGAGATCATTTGGAGAACTTGAACCACTCTAAAATCTCTTGTTCTTCATTTTTAAATTGCCCTTTCACTGCACAAAGATTTTAAATCCCAATTCACCCCCCTCTTGGTCTTGATCATTCAATCGATCCACTCAACACATTCCATGTTAATTCAAGGTAAATTTAAGAATTTTGGACCTTAGCATGCATCTCTTGTAGTTGATGCTTAATTCGGTTTAGTCACTAGACAAAATAACCGAATTCCTCTTGAGCCTTTCTTTAAATTTCAATTTGGTCCTTATTGAATCCATTTCGAATACAATAATTTAAGATTTTAATCTAATAAGTCATCTAATTATTTAATTAAATCCCTAAACTTCTAGGCTAATTTTTGGGGTGTTACATTTGAAGTTGTAGTGGTGGGCGAGAACATTAAGTTCTTTTCCAATGTTGTTTCTACTTTAGAGGCTCAGAGATTGATGGATTCGGGTTGTCAGGCGTATTTGGCTTATGCGATGAATCCGAATATGAGTGAGGTTAGACCGCAAGACATTAGAACAGTTTGTGATTTTCCGAGTGTTTTTTCGGAAGAGTTGACGGGATTGCCTCCAAATAGGGAAGTTCAGTTTGCTATTGAAACGTATTTCGATTCTGCACCCGTGTCTATTGCTCCGTATAGAATGGCACCGAAAGAGTTGAAGATGCAGCTTCAGGAGTTATCAAATAGGGGTTTCATTAGGCCTAGTATTTCTCCGTGGGGTGCTCCGGTTTTGTTTGTGAAGAAAAAGGACGACAGTATAAGGATGTGTATAGACTATAGGCAGTTGAACAAGGTAACAGTGAAGAACATGTACCCTTTGCCGCATATAGATGACTTGCTTGATTAGTTGAGAGGTGCTTCAGTGTTTTCGAAGATTGATTTGAGATCCGGTTACTATCAGTTGAAGATGAAAGATGTGGACATACCGAAGACCGCTTTCCGTACACTTTATGGGCACTATGAGTTCTTGGTAATGCCTTTCGATTTGACTAATGCTCCAGTAGCATTTATGGATATGATGAACCGAGTGTTCTAAGAGTTTTTGGATAGGTTTGTGGTAGTGTTCATATATGATATCTTAGCGTACTCTAGGACCGAGGAAGAGCATGATGAGCATTTGCGGCTAGTGCTTCAGACCTTGCTTGAAAATCAGTTGTATGCCAAGTTGAATAAATGTGAGTTTTGGATTAGGGAGGTAGTCTTCTTAGGTCATGTGATCTCGGCAAATGGAATTAGTGTAGACCCCAAGAAGTTAGAAGCCATAGTGAGTCGGAAACAACCGAAGTCGGTGACATAAATCCGTAGTTTCCTAGGTTTGGCGGGATACTACCAAAGGTTTGTCGAGGGATTTTCGAAGATGACGGCACCTTTAAATAAATTGCTTCAGAAGAATGTTCCGTACGAGTGGTCAGACGCAAGACAACAAACGTTTGAGAAATTGAAGAAAACTTTGACCGAAGCTCCTATTTTGATTCAGCCTGAACCTGGAAAAGAGTTTGTGATTTACAGTGATGCCTCGTATGTAGGTTTAGGTTGTGTGCTTATGCAAGAGGGTAAGGTTGTGGCTTATGCTTCGAGACATTTGAAGATTCACGAGAAGAACTACCCCACTCATGATATTGAGTTAGCCGCAGTAGTGTTTGCTTTGAAGATTTGGAGACATCACCTTTATGGTGAGAAGTGCACCGTTTATACCGACCACAAGAGTTTGAAATACTTGATGACTCAGATAGAGCTGAACCTTAGACAACGTAGGTGGATAGAACTTCTTAAGGACTATGACCCTACGATAGAGTACCATCCGGGTAAAGCAAATGTAGTGGCTGATGCTTTGAGCAGAAAAGTGGCAGTTGAGTTGCGAGCTATGTTTGCGAGATTGAGTGTGTCACGGGATGGTGGTTTGATAGTCAAGTTACAAGTTAAACCTTCGTTAGCTCAGTTGATTCGAGAGAAACAGTTGCAAGACGAGTCTTTGGCACCTCACGTGCAAGACATAGCCGAGGATATACCTACAAAATTTTGCTTTGGTGAGAACGAGATCCTATGTTTCAAGGATATGATAGCAGTCCCAAAAGACGCTGAGTTAAGACATACTATCTTGAATGAAGCACATAATAGTCCTTTTGCTATGCATCTGGGTAGTACGAAGATGTACCGTGGGTTAAAAGAAGAGTACTACTGGATTGGATTGAAGAAAGATGTGGCCGAGTTTGTGAGTAAGTGTATGGTATGTCAGCGAGTTAAGGTCGAGCATCAGTTTCCTTCAGAGTTGCTACATTGTTGAAGATTCCGGAATGGAAGTGGGAACATATTATCATGGATTTTGTGTCGGGTTTACCGTTGACTCCTTCGAAGAAGAATTCAGTGTGGGTGATAGTCGATAGATTCACCAAGTGTGCTCATTTCATACCTGTTCATACTACCTACACCTTAGATAAGTTGGCCGATATGTACATCAGTGAGATAGTGAGGTTGCATGGGGTATCAAAATCGATTGTATCAGACCGAGATCCGAGGTTTACAACTAGATTTTGGGAGTGTTTGCATTGTGCCTTGGGCACTTGGTTGAAATTCAGTACTTCGTATCATCCACAGTCAGATGGTCAGTCAAAGAGAGTGATTCTGGTGTTGGAGGACATGTTGATGTGTTGTATCATCGACTTCCAGGGTTCTTGGGAGAAGCATCTACTGTTGGTAGAGTTTGCGTACAACAATAGTTATCAGGCTAGTATTCAGATGGCACCGTATGAAGCTCTGTATGGTAGGAGGTGTAGAACACCTATTTGTTAGGCCGAGGCTGGACATAAGCTTGTACTGATGCCAGACTTGCTTAAGGGCACTACCGAGAAGGTAAAGTTGATCTGTGATCACTTGAAGGCAGCTTCAGACCGACAGAAGTCGTATACCGATTTGAAGAGAAAGGAGATAGAGTATGTCGTGGGCAAAAAAGTGTTTTTGAAAGTCTCACCTTGGAAGAAGGTGATGAGGTTTGGTAGGAAAGGTAAGTTGAGTCCGAGATTCATTGGTCCTTACGAGGTAGTTGAGAGGATCGATCCCGTTGCTTATAGATTGAGACTCTCGATCGAGTTAGAGAAGATTCACGATGTGTTCCATGTTTCTATGCTTCGAAAGTATAGATCGGATTCGTCTCATATAATGCAAGTGGAAGAGATTGAGTTGAACCCCAACCTGTTATATGATGAAGATCTAGTTGAAATCCTTGCTACGGATAGGAAGGTGTTGCGTGGGAGATCTATCGAGTTAGTCAAGGTTTTGTGGAGACACCGAGGTGTGGAAGAGGCTACTTGAGAGAGGAAAGAAGACATGGAAAGACAATTTTCGTATCTTTTTCCGTCAGGTAATTTTGGGGATGAAATTCCTTAAGTGGGGGAGAGTTGAAACGCCCTAGTTTAGGGCCCGAGAGTTTGTCAGTTTTGATCTAGGATTAGTTTCAAATTAAATTCAGATTAAAATGATGATTTTATAAAATTTCCATTAATTATAAAAATGCCATTAATGAAATTTAAAGATGGGAATTTTTAGTTAAATAAAATAAAGAAAAGGAGTTTGAAAAAGTGTCATCTTCTCCAAAAGAAAATCCCCTTTTTCAACAAAACATCTCCAAAACCCTATTCGCTATTCCTTTGCCTTAAATCCATCATCCAAGCAAGATTTTTGAAGGTAATCTCTTCTTTGTTTAAGTTCTTACATATTTAGCTTGTACTCTTTGAAAATCTTCTTTTAAAACCCATTTAAAGGCATTTTTTTTAATTTTGTGTTGGGTTTGAGAAATGGTTTTTCCTATGGGATTTTCGTATGGATATTTTAATGTTAGGTTAAGGGTGTTGTTAATCATGCTTTGGTGTTTTAAAAATGTTAAAATGGTGGCTAATAATGGGAAACCCGAAATGGGTATAAAAATGGGTTTTTTAGGTGGAAAAGGTTGAGTTTTTGGGTTGAAAACGTGGCTGGTGGTACCTTTGATGTTGAGGGATGTTTCTAGATGATTTTGTATGTGCTTTGATGGTTGATATGGCTGGTTTCAGTGTGGGGTTTGTCTAGAACGAAAATGGTGAAGTTTTGGATGAAATTTGGGTTTGAATCAATGTGTTTTGGTTGCAAGGAGTAGATTTCTGGGTTGTTGTCGGTTTACAAGTGTATTAGCATCCTAATAGTTTGTTTTGGGTTGTCTTGAAGCAAAGGATATTGATTCGGGTACTTCGGGTGCGATACCGGGTGCTACGGAGGCTTGAGAACGGTGTTTTAGCTTTCGTTTGGGCTTAATCGGTGAGTGGTAATGTTTGAAGTTTTAAATGATTTCAATGTGGATTCTTGGGGGTTTGGGTGGAGCCTTAAGTGCTAACCTAAACCCATATGCAAGTTTGCCAAATCCCCTTGTTCGTTAAGTGTAGATGTGTGCGATTATTGTGTTGTTGTGTGAAATGTGGATTACCTTTACTCTCCGTTTAATATTGTTGTGTAGTCGTTGTTGGTGTCAAGCCTCACGTGATGGTTGCCGTTGCTAATGGTGATGTGTAGTCCCACTGGTAGTAACTAGTAGAAGAGTACGGTGATGTGTAGTCCCACCGGGTTTTGGTTATGCATGTGCATACCATGTATTGTTTATGTTTGTGTTTCATTATATCTCCTTCTTAAATGGTTTTGCCTTAAATCTAAGAATATGGTTTAAAACTGCATTGTTGTTGTGTTTTAGAGCTCCGTTCACTAAGCTTTTAAGCTTACGCTCTCTTTTTCCAACAATGCAGATCGTTAGAGGTTCCGGGAGGCAAGTGGGCAAGGAAGGGATTCTTTGAGTTTCTTACTAGCTCAAAGTATGGTTTTGTGTTTGTAATAATGCTTAGACAATGGGAATACTAGATTTGTATGTTAAGGAGTTGGTGTTCAAACTCCTTTACTATGGCTTTGTTCATGTTGTTAGCATGTTCTAAATGTTGATACTATGTTATGTTGATGCTTGATGTGGCCTTGTACGAATCGCTATGCATTTTGACTTGTTAGTGCTTTTAAGACTAAGTGTCCTTGTGAGCTTTGGACTTGAAATCCATTTTGTTTCTTGAATGTATGTATGATGATGTGATTAGGATGCCCTGCCTCTAGTTTGTATGTATAATATGTTGCTATGTGGGTTGCGATGGTTTGGGGTGAGTTTGGGGACGTTTGGAGATGCCAAAACATGATTTCGGGCCAAATTGTGTGCAGGCGTTTCGAAACGCTTGATATGGTTTCAGAACGGTCGAGCTCCAGGGGTTCCCATATCAGAACAGGGGTGGTGCCATTTCGGTACGATTTGCCACTGGAGGCTCTTGTTTCAGAACCATGTAGGGCTGTTTCGGTACGATTTGCCACTGGATGCTCCTATTTCGGAACCATGTAGGGCTGTTTCGGTACGATTTGCCACTGGAGGCTCCCGTTCCGGAACAGGGTGAGACCGTTTCTGAACGGCTTGGTTTTAACTTTTGAAATGGAGCCCGCGTTTCGGAACGGGCAAGTCTGTTTCAAAACGCAGGCAGCTAAAGTGGATATTCGACATCTTCGAGGGTTTTTAAATGTTGTACCTTAGTCCGTATAGCTTGTATGCTTCCTAATTGAGTTGTATGTGCCCCCCTTTGTAAATGTTTTGCCTCGTGAGTATGAAAATTAACAAATGAACTATTGGTAAGTTTAAGATATCGTATGCCCTGTTCGGTTCGTATCTGTATTCGCTTTTCCACTGTTGTTTTCACACTTAGGATTAAATGTGGTATTTAGACAAGATAAATAAACGAAAAAATAGGGTTGCTAATCGGAGTGAGGCCTTAACGGGTTTCGCTTCGGTTTTCCCCGTGTAACCCGTTCGGTTCAGTCTGTTGGCTAGGCCGAGACAAGGGGTTATAATTGTCCACCATCATTAGCTTCAATGATTCCTACATCATCATCATCACAAGAATCCTTCATCGGAAGGAGGTTATCATCGAAAACCACATATAATGACTCTTCTACAACTAAAGTTCTTTTTTTAAATACCCGATAGGCTTTAGAATTTAAAGAGTAACCTAAAAAATAGCTTCATCACTTTTTGCATCAAATTTACCTAAATTATCTTTTCCATTATTTAAAACAAAACACTTACATCCAAAAGGATGAAAATAACTAACATTAGACTTCTTGGATTTTAAAATTTCATAAGGAGTTTTCTTTAAAAGTGGCCTAATCATTACTCGATTTATAATATAACAAGAAGTGTTTGTGGCTTCTGCCCAAAAATACTTAGGTAAATTATTTTCACAAAGCATGGTTCTAGCCATTTCTTCTAAAGTTTAATTTTCCTCTCAACTACCCCATTTTGTTGAGGAGTGCGAGGTGCAGAAAATTATGGCTTATATCATTTGTGTTACAAAAATCTTCAAATCCTAAGTTTTGAAATTCGGTTCCATGGTCACTTCTAATGTGTGAAATTTGTTGACCAAGGTCATTTTGAGTGATTTTTGAAAATGTGATGAACTTTTCTAAAGCCTCATCCTTAGTACTTAAAAAATAGAACCCAAGTTTATCTAGAGAAATCATCAACTAAAACAAATGCATATGATTTTCCACCCAAGCTTATAGTTCTAACTGGCCGAAAGAGATCCATATGGCTCAATTGTAATACCCTACTAGTTGAAACATCATTAATAGGTTTAAATGAGGTTCTTTTGTGTTTACCCTTAGCATATGCATCACAAATTTTATCTAGTGAAAATTTTAATTTGGGTAAACCTCTTACTAGATTTTGAGAAACTAATTTCTCTAAAACAATAATGCTAGCATGTCCTAGTTTCCTATGCCATAACCATGCATCATGTTCATCTTTAGCTACAAAGCATGCATTGGAAACATGTATGTCATCTAAATGCACCATATATATATTACCTATGCGACGACCTATGATCATTATCTTATCAGTTTCAATGTTCATGATTTTGCACCCATTAACATAAAAAATAACATTAAAACCCTTATCGCACAATTGACTAATGATCAACAAATTATGTTTTAGACCGTTGTCATACAATACATTTTCAATAAGTATGGAAGAGTGATTACCAATGAAGCCTATTCCTTCAACATGGCCTTTGGTGTTGTAACCAAAAGTTACTACTCCACCACTTTTAGGCTTTAGTTCCAAGAATCTACTCTTGTCACCGGTCATGTGTCTTGAGCATCCACTATCAAGGTACTATGTGTTTTGACTTGAAGCTTTGGCCTTGTAGTAATGTCCCCCTACAAACAAAGAGTTAAGCCTTGATTTTTGGTACCCAAATCATTTTAGGTCCATGAGTGTTAGCTCCCCAAAACTTGGTTCCCTTAGGAATCCAAGAAGAAATATCATTGACATTATTAGAGGTAATTAGTTCCTTAGGAACCAAACACTCCTAATCCTCTTACCTCTAGAGGGCCTTTGGAAGCCTCTTTGTTTAGGGTGAATAAAGTTTCACTTCACATATTGGGTTTTTAAAGAACTTCCTTTTTCAAAGCTAGATTTCCCAATATTACTTAGAGAAGCTTTAAGATTATTCACCTCATTTTGGTGATGATCACTAATCTCGTAAAGAAGGTTGTTCAAATCAATGTTTTCTTTTTCAAAATAATTTAAATTGTCTTTTAAAGAACAAACCTTCTTTTCAAGTTCGGAGTTGGTTTTGGATAAATAATAGTTCTGTTTTTTCATATCGAAAATAGTTTTCTTGTTTTTCAAAATCAATTCTTTAAACTTTTCTACCAACTCACCGTAAACCTCTTGCAACTCATCATAAGCTTCTTGAAGCTCATCAAAAGTAGATGAGTTAGGGTTTACCTTAGGATCTTTCTCAAGGGCCATAAGGCAAAGGTTGGAAACTTCTTGTTCCTCTTCATCGGATCATGATTCCTCATCACTCCAAGTAGCAATGTTAGCCTTGAGCTTCTCCTTCTTCCCAAAGCTCTTCTTTTTGAGTTGGGGGCATTCGGTTTTAATGTGCCCTGGTTTCTTGCACTCATAGCATATGAGTTGATCCTTCTCTTCTTCCTTGTTCTTGAAGTCTCCTTTTCTAAAGAACTTTTTTCCCCGGTTGGACTTCATGAATCGAGTGAATCTTTTGGCTAGCATAGTCATCTCTTCAAGCTCCTCCTCGCTTGAATCGCTCTCTTCTTGTGAAACTTTGAGAGCTATTTCGATTTTCTTCTTCTCCACCTCCTTCTTCTCCATCTTCTTCTTTTTTTCTCTTCTTTTCTTCTTCTCTTCCTTGCTTCATGATCTCATGAGTAAGGAGAGAACCCATGAGTGCATTGAGCTTTAATGTCTTCAAATCTTTTACCTTGATGATGGCGGTTTTTTCCCATCACATGACTCGGGAAGAGAGTAGAGTAGTTTCCAAACAAGCTTATCTTCAAGGATGCCTTCTCTAAAACCTTTGAGACCATTGATAATGACCGAGGAACGATCAAACATCTTCGTGACACTCTCGCCGGGATCCATTTTGAAATTCTTGTAGATTAAGTTGTGGAGTCCAATCTCGGTCTCCTTAACATCGTTGGTGCCCTCGTAGGTGGTCGCGAGCATGTCCCACACTTCTTTTGCACTTGTACAAGCGGACATCTTTGAATACATGTATGGTCCAAGTGCACAAAAGAGCATGTGCAAGGCCTTGTCATTGACTTGTAGCTTCTTCCTTTCTTCATCGGTCATTTCTTATTTGGCCTTGGGAACTTGTCTATCACCTTCTTACTTCATTGGAATGGATTTTCCGTCTTCAATTACACCCCAAAGGAGATAATCGTTGGATTTGATGAATAGCCTCATTCGGTTCTTCCAATATGGGTAGTTGTCCCCATTAAAGATTGAAGGATTGGTGGTGGATTGACTTTCATACAAGTTGGTGGAAGTAGACGACATTTCTTTGTTGTCTATTGATTGGATTGCTTCAAGGATCGCCTCTTGTAGATGTTAATCTCTCAAAGAGTTATGCTATGATACTAATTGTTAAGTAAATAAATCGATGAATAAATGGCCAAGAGGGGGTGAATTGGCTTTTAAAAATTTTAAAGGATGAAATTTGTAAATTAAAATTGAAGGCACAAGAGATTTGTAGTGGTCCAAGCTTAGAACAAGCTCTACATCAACTACCTTAGCTCTCACTAAGAATTTTCAACCAATTTCACTAGAAATTCTTTTCTTTTTCTCAGATTAGGAGGAAACCTTACAAACCGATTAAGCTTTATACCCAAAGCTTAATCAAGACTCACTCTTTACAAGAGAAGTTTTGACAACAAAGAAAATACCTCACAATAAGTGTATAATTGCACAAATACAAGTTAGCTCTAATCCCAAACTTGAAATAAATGAATACAAGAAAAATACACAAGTTGAGTAATGAGAGTTTGACTCTAAATAGCTCAAATGAATTGAATTTTTTCTTGAATGTGCTTGACTTGTTTTATAGTTGTTGTTGTAGCTTTAATGGCTTGCTTTTATACCTCTTCATTGAATCCTAACCGTTTGGGTGGTTGACATCATCAATAGAGCCGATGGGTCTCTTTTCCCACCATAAATGCAGTTCTGCAACCTACCGTATCGGTACTTGCGTCATCGTATCGATACCATTCAAAAGAAGAAACAGATGTTGTATTCAAATAGCGTATCAATACACGAAGATGTGTATCGGTACGGAAACCACATTTTACATAGGGGATCGGTACATCATAGTGCGTACCGGTACCGATTTTGCTCACTAGAATCTGGAGAATTAGTTAACCAAAAAGTGTATCGGTACGGTAGTTAGGCGTATCAGTACTATTAACCAATTTTCAAAATATTTGGTTCTAATAATCTGACAAGGCAACGGTCAAAAATTAAATGCCAAGATTTTTTACATCTTACCAACTAGTATCGGTACGGAAAGGAGCGTATCGATGCGGTAAGTAGTTTTTTGTTTCTAGGATTACATCGAGTCTGAAAACCGTATCGAAACGGATGTAACCGTATTGGTACGCCTGGACTAAGCTTCAAAAATTTAGATTGAAAATACTTAGAAAATTTTTAAGATACTTGACTTTTGATTTAGAAATACTTAAAGTTCGAATCCTTGTCATTTTGTGAGTCTTTTGAGTATTTAAAAATTTATTTCATTTTGCAATTAAGTCCTTTAAAGATGTTATAACAAAATCAATTTTGGTTTTACAGTTACAATTAAGTCCTTGCCCTTTTCAAAATCTTTGGTTTATTTTTTTTAAGACCTTTTTAGTTAAAATTAATGAAATTAAGTCTTGACTCATCCATATTTAATTATGAGTGGATTAGTGACATGAAAAAAATATTTGGTTGAATTTTAGTGGATGCGACTATGAATGACGTGGCGAGCCGAGTCCATATAATAATTTCTAGGGACGAAAGGATATATGGTGGGATGGGATAATTGTGCCCCCAATTTTGATGGGTTAATTGTATTTTAGGCCTTAATAATTTCAAAACTATTATAATTAAGTCTTTGTTCATTTCAAAATTTTATGATTTATTGTTTTTAGGATCATATAATTTAAAATTAATAAAATTAAACATTGACCCTCATTTTTTTAGTTTAATTATTTTTTAAGACATTTCAATTTTAAAATTTGTAAAATTAAACCTAAACTCTCATAAATTTTATAATTTAATTACTTTTAAGACCTTATTAGTTTCAAAGTTAATCAATTTGCCCCCTCATAATGCTCCCTCTCTAAATATTTTACACAATTATCCTTAAAATTGAATTTGTTATTTACAAGCTAGTCCCTATAATTATTATTTTTATAATTAGGTCCCTAAAATTATTTTTTTATAGATCAAATCAAGTCGGGTCCAAATTGAGGTATATAATCTTAAATCAGATATATTTGAGTTGATTTTTTTAAAAAAAATGGTCCAGATCAAATTCGGACAAGCTAAAAACTTGACTTGTGCCCATCCCTGATACTAGTAATGAGGATAAACATGTTGGAAATATGGTTAGAATATTGAATGCTTGAGGATGACGATAATTGAAGAAGCAAAGACTTTGTAGCTTATTCGAATTATTTCATTTCATTGCATCAAATCATTTAGCAGACCTGCATATCTGAATATATGCTAAAAGATTAAAATATTTCAATTATATGTAAATTAAACACTATTAAAAATAAATATATCAAAATATTAATAAATTATATTATTTGAATACTTAATTTTAATATTTTATTTAAATAAATAAATATTTAAAAATAAATTTTATTTTATTACATTGATTTATATTGGAATTAACATTAATATTAATTTCTTGATCTTGAATAATAATAATAATAATAATAATAATAATAATAATAATAATAGTAATAATAAAAGATAATGAAAAGTCGATATTAAATTTGAGATATTTGATGGGAAGTACTTGTCGAACAGTGTATGAGGATTTGAGATATTAGATTTAAGATATTTTTGTCTGTTCACTGATTTTGATGGGTCCAAGACTTGCTTCTGTCACATAAATGTATCAATGATAAACAAGTAGAACACGACTTTTCTTTTTCTTCAAAAGTCATCTCTCGTTCATCTTCTTTATCTAAGACTTCTTTCGTTTTTTTTTTCTCTACGTATTTTTAACTACAAAAGGTGTATAAGCGCTTGCTTCACGTCTCAAGCGAAAAGCCTCGCCCTAGCCCTTGTAGCCGTTTTTTTCTGCGCTTTGCAGCACCCCGCGCCTAGGTGCGCTTTTTACAACTAAGTCATTAATTTGACTTTTACCGCATTGCGATTTGAATAGATTTTGCAGCCAATTGATGGTACAACCAGGGTCGGAATCACATGGAGATGAGAAGGGCAATTGTCCCCTCAACTTGGGCCATTGATAGTTTTAAAGTTGTTACAATTAAGTCTTTGTTCTTTTCAGAATTTTTGGTTTATTGTTTTTAAGACCTTTTTAATTAAAATTAATGAAGTTAAGTTTTGAACATTTTTTTTCTGGTTTAACTTTTTTAAGACCTTGCATTTTTAAAACTAGCGAAATTAGATCTTAACTTCCTAAATTTTTATAATTTATTTACTTTTTAAAACTCTATTTATTTCAAAATTAATTAACTTGTTCCCTCATATTTCAATCATAGCACCGTCCTTGTATATATTAGTTCAAAATCAAGTTTTTGCATCAAAGTTTGTGATTTTTCTGACTTGTATATGAGTAATTTGAATGATAATATAGCATTGATTACTTGGTTTTGTTTGGTCAACTGAAAGTGGGCTCTAATTGTTGATTCCCGCATATTATTTGTTTTTATGTAATAAATTTGAAATGAAGGTTATATGACATGATATCAATAATGTTCATTACGGTTAGTATGAGAATTGATTGATTGGAAGATGAATTCCCAAATATACTTGGTTTTATAGCTTTCCTTTAGGTCATAGTCTTGATCTTGTATTTTAAAAACTTATATCATGTGGATGATGCCGATATCTAATGCTCATGGTGCTGTGACATGTTTGCTTTGCTTGCTCCATTTTGCCTCCACGTTTTAATCAAAGCTGCCCCCCCCCCCCCCCCCCCAAAGAAATATTGGCCTGAAAATCAGTAGTAATGTTAATGGATGATGTTGCAGCCAGTTAGAACATAGAACCCTACCATTTTGAAAGGGAGTCCAACTCCATTTGGCATTCTCTACTATCATGTGAGAAGACATGCTTGATTGCTTGTTGTTCTAAATTGGTTTTGTTGGCACTAGAAAGTGCCTATATCATCAAAATGATTGTGCAGAACAGTGCTGGTTTTGTCCTGAAGCTCCTTGGCTTGAATTTGTTCTTGCATTTCTTCTATGACATGTGGTCCTATAATGGCTCCATTTGATCTGCCTCCTTAGGTGTTCTTGATCCACCAGTTTCAAAATTTTCTTGTTTGTTGGTGCCCCTTATAGTTTGTATACTTTGTAGGAGGACTAGGCTTTTAAGCACATCTGCACATGGGTTGCTCGGCTTACACTTGGGGGACTGGTGAACCTGCAAGTTTGAAAGTTTTGGCATCGAGTCTTGTCAGGTAATTTCGTTTTTCCTTGTAATAATTTCTTCAAATTCTAGCCAGTGTCACGGTTAAAGTTAATTTGTGAAGTTGCTAGGAAGCTTGATGGCTTAGTTGTAGGGTCAATAATTTTTGGGTTATGTTTCTTATTCAATTAATCACAGTTTGATAACAAAATGCTCCTAGCTTCTTCTTTTTTCGTTCATGGCCAATAAACATAACCCAAATGCAGAAACTTGTAGAAATTGTATTTGATTACGTGCATGTAGAGTGGCAATTGGATCGGATTCGAGTCGACTCATTTTAGGTTGGGTTGATTTTCGGTTCGAGTTGTTTTCGGTTTAGGTTTGATTCAAATTTAGTTCAAGTCTATGTTATTTCGGATCGGGTTGACTTTTTTGGGTTGGGTCTATATTGGGTTGGTTGACTTTTCGGGTCGGGTCCACATCGTATCGGTTACTTTTCGAGTTGGGTCAATATCAGATCGGTCGGCTTTCAATTTGTGTCGATATATGAAGATGATCTTTTAAACGAGAAAAAAATGATATTAAACCCACATTATTAAAGGTAGTTGTTAATTAGTAATATAATACAAAATGAGAATAAAACATACATATTTGAAGAAATTAAATTTGGGTTGCTTTCGGTTCTAGTTAATTTTCGGTTCGGGTTGCTTTCGGTTCGGTTGATTTTCGGTTTGGCTTGATTTTCAGTTCTAGATGCTTTCGATTCGGGTTGCTTTTGGTTTCGGTTAATTCCAATTCGGGTTGATTTCGGTTTCGGTTAATTTTGATTCAGGTTGATTTTCGGTTTAACTAAATTCGAGTCGATTTTGATTTAGTTCGGTTTTGGTTCGGATTTAGGTCTAGTTTAAACCATCATGTTCAGGTTTATATCAAGTCTCGGGTTTAATATCCTCTTCGGTTTATTGCTTCTTTTGAGAATAATTAAATTAATTATTCGATAAATATTATAATAATATTATATTATAAAAGAATCTCGAGATTGGCATAGTTAATCTTGTGAATAAAATATATGTACAAATAATTTAATAATAATTAACCTTTATGTTAATCATTATTTTTAATAGTTCGTTAAACCTTAACGGTTTGATTAATTTATATGTAAAATATAATAGTTATATCAGTTAGTGGTTGCGGTTGAATATGCATACCGTTTGTAACCTATTTTGAGGCAACCATATATAAAAAGATTGGTGAGTAAGGCATTTAATGAAACTAAGAGTTCCGAACTCGATGAAAACGTGATAGAAGCCAACCAGATTTCTTTTTTGGACGGAAGGTAGCAAATACGCATAGAAGAGAGCAGCTTGGTGACAAAGCATGATTCCTTTGCTGGTCGCTCAACCATTCTTTTCTGGACTGCGATCGTCCAACATATCTCAAGGCCTATTTTTTTCACTAAAACTTCAATCTACCAAATTTTTACCTTGGGATTCTCTTTTCTTCAAGAAAAATGCACGCCTTTCCTAGTAGAGTGAAATGGAGAATTGAGGGAAAAGGATGTATGAACAAAGTGTGGACCCTTTTGAATGTTAAAACTCTTCCCAAAAGAAATTCAAATTGTATTGAACTCAACAACCCATTGGCCTTTCCCCTCTCAACGATGCCTAAATCACCACTTCTACACTTCCTCCTCCTGTTGGTCTTTAATGTCTTTGCCTTTGCCGCCGCCGGAACTCTTCAATTCAAGGAAGCCCCACAATTCTATAACTCGCCGGATTGCCCTTTGATAACCGAGGAAGATGACTCCAATGGTGAATCCTCCATTTTCTGCTCGGACCAAGCCATACATGTGGCCATCACCCTCGACTCAACTTACATCCGTGGCTCAATGGCCGCCATTCTCTCCATACTTCAACACTCCTCTTGTCCACAAAACATTGCCTTCCACTTCGTCGCCTCCGCCACCGCCAACGTGTCGCTTCTACGCGCCACCATCTCTTCCTCCTTCCCTTACCTCAACTTCCAAGTCTACCCTTTCGATGTCTCCTCCGTTTCACGCCTCATTTCGACGTCCATCCGCTCGGCTTTAGACTGCCCTTTGAACTACGCCCGTAGCTACTTAGCCAATCTCCTCCCTTTATGCGTCAGCCGAGTAGTGTACCTTGACTCGGACCTGGTCCTCGTCGACGACATAGCTAAACTCGCCGCGACTCCACTCGGGGACGACTCGGTCTTGGCTGCACCACAATATTGCAATGCAAACTTCACTTCCTACTTCACTGCAACGTTTTGGTCGAACCCGTCATTAGCCTTAACATTTGCGAACCGTAAACCATGTTATTTTAACACAGGCGTAATGGTGATCGACCTTGATCGATGGAGAAAAGGGGATTACACAAGGAAGATTGAAGAGTGGATGGAGGTTCAAAAGAGAATGAGGATCTACAATCTGGGTTCTTTGCCCCCATTTTTATTAGTTTTCGCGGGAAATATAGTTCCGGTGGATCATAGGTGGAACCAACATGGTCTCGGGGGAGACAATTTCAGAGGTTTGTGCCGGGATTTACATCCTGGTCCGGTTAGTCTTTTACATTGGAGTGGGAAAGGGAAGCCATGGGCGAGACTCGATGCTAATAGGCCCTGCCCTTTGGACGCTTTGTGGGCACCCTATGATCTCCTGCAAACTCCATTTGCATTGGACTCTTGATGGGGGAGGAGCTCCGGCCCGGAGATTAAGTTGTGGATTATCAGTATAGTATTAAAACAGGTATCATATTAGTATTATTTTTTTTCATCTCCGTTGTATGATAAGTGTAATCAAAATCTGTATAGCAAAAGAGCTGGGCTTTTTTTCTTTCTCTATTCATGGATCCTTCTTGTTCAATAACAATAAATCTATTTCTGGATTTTAATTATTTATGCTTCTCATTTAAGTTTATTCATCACATTATCTATACACACAAATTAAATTCATTGTAAAAGAGTTCACATGGTAGAATAGTGAGGATAACATGTTGGAAATAATAGTTAAAATATATATATTTTTTGGTTGCCTTCTCGATTATCAAGGTCTTACCCCGATTAATCTAAACTAATTTACGACATACACTTAATTTTAGTGAGTAAATCTCTAAGTAAAAATTTTCTACATACACAAAATTTCAAACTCAAAACACATTTAATCATATCACAGGTCTTTCCAATTATATCAATAATTAAAATATTATTGAATGCTTGGGGATGAAGATAATTGAAGAAGGGAAGACTTTGTAGCTTATTCGACTCATTTCATTTCATTGCATCAAATCATTTATCATGTCATACAGATTTTTATATATTAAAAAAGTAAATTTATAATAACTAGTAGTAATTGATTTTTAATAGAATTTTGTCTTTTATATGGGAATCAAGACAATTTGCCAGGTGATGGGACTCTTTAACGAAGACAAATAAAGTATAGGGATATGACAAATTATATAAAAAATTAATGTGAATGACAACAAATTTCCGATAATTATCATATTATGCTACATTCAAATTATGTTTTATGAAGAAATAAAGAATATTAATATAATACCAACAAGTATGGAGTGCATTGGTAAAATATATTATATTTTTAAAGGTATGACGTGAGTTTAAACTTTAAAGACGACGTTTTTAAAAAAATATAGTAGTATAATATTATAATTAATGAGAAGATTTACATATAAGAGTGTCGGTAGGTTATTACTTGATGGATAAATAAATATTTGATGTCTAAATTTAATTCTAAAGTTTAATTTATATTTTTTAATTAGATATTTAAATTTAATTAAAATTTAAATTTTTTAGACTAATTAAATATATAAATTTAATTTTTTAGTTTAAATTTGTACATAGCTCAATTTCATGATTCAAATAAGTCATTTACCATAAAAACTATTTAAAAAAGTAAGTTCTTATACCGATTGAACCAACAAGCTAAAATCAAGTAACATGAATAGATAGAAAATTTTAGATACTAAATTCAATCTTAAATCCCAATTTATATGATATGAGATGAGCATGGAAAATGGTTAGTGGATTTTTCGCCTAGTTTGAGTCATTGCTCCGTGCTTATGGCTGGGATATGAGCATTGCATGCACGCTCGTTTATGAGATTTTAGTGGCCTTAAGATAAACACAAAAATTGAACTTTTAATTAGGGATTTAAATTACGATTGTAGTCTCATTTTTGATCACGTTGTGTTTATCGCGATTGCGGTCACTGCAAATATCGCGGTTGTGAATTTTTTAATAACATATGCTATTGTGGACATAAAGGTTGCAGATATCACAGTTTCAAACGATGTTCCTACCGCTATATAACAAACGATGTTGCAGTTGCAAACCATTATTTAAATCTCAATCCCTAATAACAAGTATTAAAAAAATAAATTTTAAGAGTATGTCCATAATAACAAGTATTGAAAAATGAGCATCTAATAACAAATATTGAAAAATAAAAATTTAAGAGTGTGCACGTAATAACAAATATTTTTTGGGTAATGTTCACAAATAGTCCCTTTCGTTTGGTGTTTGTTCTAGTTTAGTCACCAGATTTCAAAATAGGTTATTGTAGTCCCTTACGTTTATAATTTGTTTTATTTTAGTCACTTTTCCGTCATTCTCCGTTAGAGGAGTAACGGCCGGCTGACATGGCAATTTTAAAATTAAAAAATTACACGTGTATAATACACGTGTATTATGTTTATACACATGGACTGTACCCTCACATTGCCTATATAATCTCCTTTACTTAACTGAAGAACCCTAAATCAATTTCTTCTTCTTATTCTATCAAAATTTCAGTTGACTTTCTCTCGGTTTCTTGGTAACCAAACGGGATTGGCTACGCAGAAACGAGATGAGGGAAAATGGAAATTTTCAACCGGGGGAAAATCACAGCATAAGAAGAAAAAATCTTTCTCAATGGAGAATCAAGGAAGCAAAACTAAAAACCAAACAAAGATTTCAATAAAGAGGAAAAAATTCTTAGCAGAACAGATCAAAAACTTCTTAAAAATAGTTTGAAAACTTCCATTGATGGATTACGAAAAAAACACTTGTGATTCAAACTCCGAGAAAACGAAAACAAAATAAACAACAATATATACTGCGATCGAAGCGGCTGCCATGACGGTTGGGCCGGTCAAGAACCTAACTGCCATGGCAAAGGTAGCTACAGAGTTGCCACAAGCGATCAACTTGGGTTGCAGAGCCATAAACAGACCTTTTTTCACCATGTAAATCAACAATTAGGACTTTGCCTAGGAAACAATACATGTGGATTAATGAAAAGTTCTTACCTAAGCTAAACATGGCCATTCCTAGTCCGGCATCTGACAAGATGGAGATAGATTTCTCTAATATTTTGGGCATATTCACATGCCGCCTGCAATTAAAAACTGAAATCAGTAAATTTATGACATCTAAAAATACTTGGTGAACGAAGTTCGAATCAACTCACCTGAAAGCAATTAGGGACCAAACCAGTCCAATGATGCTGGAATATGTGTTGGGGTTTCGGATAAGCTTGCGCCAAACCATAATCAAGATCAATCGGGTCATTACACTCGCCGGAGGCATTTGTTTGCCAACGCCCGAGGGTGCTCCAGCTGGACCTCAACTTGTTGAATTCGTTCGGCCCTTTTTTATCCCTCTCATCTTCCCCATCTCTCCCGGAAAAGCCAAAGTTTTCTCCATTGAAGTCACTACTGCCCGCCATAACTTCACACAAAAAGCACAAATTTTAAGAAAATTCAAAGCAATTTAGATGAATGAAAGAAGAAGAAATTGATTTAGGGTTCTTCAGTTAAGTAAAGGAGATTTAATACACGTGTATTATACACGTGGATTTTTTTTAATTTTAAAATTGACATGTCAGCCGGCCGTTACTCTTCTAACGGAGAATGACGGAAAAGTGACTAAAATAAAACAAATTATAAACGTAAGGTACTACAATAACCTATTTTGAAATCTGGTGATCAAACTAGAACAAACACCAAACGAAAGGGACTATTTGTGAACATTACCCATATTTTTTTTAAAAATGACCCTAAATAACATGTTTTTTTTTTAAATCGAAAACCCATTTTTATTTATTATTTGGAAAAATGACCCACATTAACTTATATTTGGAAAAATGACCCACAAATCTGCCACGTATGAAGAACTCACTTTTTGGGAAAAGCAAGACGCGAACTCGCGTTCTGCAGAAAGCGAGTTCTTGATACGTGGCAACGCTTTTCAGAATAATGAAATTAACAGAAACTCACGTTCTGCAGAAAGCGAGTTCCCCAATAATTTGAAGAGCCGACTTAATTTATCGCGGGGAACTCACTTTCTGTAGAAAATGTAACCCCTCGACCTGGCCTAGCCACCAGACCGCATCGAACGAGTTACACAGGGAAAACCGAAGAGAAATTCGTTAAGGCCTCGCTTCAATTAGCAACCCTACAAATTTTCTTTTAACTTTATCTAGTCTAAATACTATTATGAAACCTATGTGAGGAGACACGCAGCGGGAAAACAAACACGAACATGAACCAATAAAAAACGGACATTAGAGGTCGGTTTTAATGATTTAATACATACTGTATCGATACACCCAAGGCCCGTATCGATACGACTTCAATGGTCAAACTCTCCAAAGTCAACTTAAAGAGGCTGTATCGATACCCTTCAAGGCTGGTATCGATACGCCCTTAATGGTCAACCTCCCAAATTCAACTTCAAGGACCGTATCGGTACGCCTAAGGCCCGTATCGATACCCCAATTTCTAGTCAAAATCTCAGATTTCCAGAAGCCAAAGTGGGTATCGGTACGCCCACGCGTATCGATACGCCTTGCTTAAAACATGGGATCGTATCGATACAGCCCTTGAGCGTATCGATACGCCCTGCCCAGAAAGATTGATTTCAGCAGATAAAAGCATAAGGGAACCAGCACAAAACGCACTAAACAAGCATTCATTTAGCTTATAAGCACACATGCAACACAAGGCATCCATGGATACACATTAAAGCAAAATAGACATTCAACGGGACAAGATTCAACATAGCAAGGTCTAAAAGGGAAGCACTCATGCTTAACATTCACCAACAAGGTCAAAAGCAAAACCAAAGCATGTATCAACGTAATAAGAGGCATTACAGGCCAAACGCAACCAAACATACTTGTCTAAAGCAATGAGGCATAACAACAACCCCTTAAACCAAAAGGTCCTATCCCATTGCTTAATACTAATTATTGAAGTCTAAAAACCATACTTGAGCAAACCAAACTCCCTTGGATCCTCCCTTGTTCCACGAGCTGCTCCGTAGGTTTAAGAGCATACATTGTTGGAAAAAAAGAGCGTAAGCATTTAAACTTAGTGAGCGGTGTTCAAAACGGTAGCTACAACAATGCAGCTTTAAAACCAAAGTTTGCTTGAAACAAAATCCATTTCCAAATCATTCCCTTCATGCATGAACACATAACAACATGCATATAACATCTCATGCATTTACCGAATGCATCCACAAGCCACAAGCTTACCTCATGCTTGTTCTCATCATACAAGCAAATAGCCAACTACATGCATAAACATAAATAATGAAGAGCAAAAAACATGCTTAACACGAGAAATTAGAGCACCATGAGTATATTGACATTCATCATTTTTACTCGGATATGCGGATAGTTCTCAAACACACTAGACACTTCCGATGGAATCTCACATCACCGTACTCATTCATCTAGTAAAACATAGCTTCCGGTGGAATCTTACATCACCGTACTCCTTCTTAGTGGAATCTAACATCACTAAGGCCACACACGACTTTTACCTCGAGTGCACTCACATCCTATTGGTCGACCAACTATATCCGGTAATAAGATTTCACATGTCAATACCCACCAAACCAACACTCACCTTGTGTTCTCATGGTCACAACCATAACCAACATGGAAATCAAATAAGGGAATCACAAGCATAAAACATTGATATTCAAAGCAACATGAACAATGAAAATCATTCAAATGCATAGTAGATATTATCGAAAATAAGGATTAAAACACTTAAAATTTACTATTGAGCTTAGATTGGCTTATCAAGCTCAATCTAAACTCCCAAATCATATCCTTAACCAAGTTAAGGCTTAGAAAATAGTTACACTCACCAACCAACACACCAACGCTAATCGAAACACCGATTCAAGCCTCTGAACTACCCGGTCTAACGTCCGAAGTGCCCAATCCAACTTTCTCTACTTTTAGGCACCCCAAAACAGAACATTAGGATGCTATTATACATGTAAACCAACAACAACCTAGAATCCAACTTCTTGAAACAAAACACATTGATCCAAAACCTCACCAAATTCGTTCTAACAAAACCCCAAGCTGAACCCATCGATTTCCAACATCAAAACTCTTCAAATATCATCTAAAAACATCCCCCAACAACTAAAGAATCATCAGCCCCAAAATCAACCCAAAAACTTCATCTTTTCAATTAAAAAATCTCATTTTTGACCCATTTCGGGTTTCTCAATATCAAGCCAATATTCCAACATGTTTAACCACCCAAAACTTAGCTTAAAGCACATGTAAAACCATGGGTAATCAAACCCACGAAAATCAAGTATAAAATACCCATTTTTCCAACCCAAAACCAAAATGAAATAAAATGGGTTTAGAAGAAAGGTTTTGTTGATGCCAAGTCAAATAAGTAAAAATTAAAGTAACGGAGAAGTTACCTTGAAAGCTTTGCTTGGATGAAAGGCTTGAGCCAATAGAATAGTGAAAATGGTGTCTTGGAGGAAAATAACGTGAAAAGAGAGCTTGAAGAAGATAATGGTATTTTCAAAACCCTTTTTGAATTCCAAAATCCACTTTTTGCCCTTCTTCCTTAAAATCCTTTAATTGTTTGTTAAAAATGGTTTTCCCCAAATTAATTTAACTTGAACTGGTTTAATCAACCTGATTATCTCCCAAGCCCTAAACTCGAGCGTTACAACTCTCCCACATTTAAGGAATTTCGTCCCTGAAATTTACCTGACGGAAAGAGATACGAAAACTGTTTTCTCATGTCATCATTCCTCTCCCAAGTGGCTTCCTCCACCCCTCGGTGTCGCCACTTTACCTTGACCAACTCAATGGTCCTTCCCCGCAACACTTTGCTGTCCGAAGCCAAAATCTCAACTGGTTCTTCATCGTAGGTAAAATCTGGATTCAATTCTATCTCTTCAACTGGCACAACATGTGGCGGATCTGATCTATACCTCCAAAGTATCGAAACATGAAATGCATCATGAATCTTTTCTAATTTGGCCGACGGTCTCAATCTATAGGCAACATGACCAACTCGCTCAATTATCTCATACGAACCAATGAATCTAGGACTCAACTTACCCTTCCTACCAAACCTCATCACCTTTTTCCAAGGTGAGACTTTCAAGAACACTTTGTCGCCCACAACATACTCTATCTCTCTTCTTTTCAAATCAACATAAGACTTATGTCTATCCGAAGCTGCCTTTAAACGATCACATATCAACCGCACTTTCTCGGTAGTACCTTTGAGCATACCAGGTAAGGGTATCAATATTTGTACTGCTTCGTCCTAACAAACATGTGTTCTACATTTTCTACCATACAAAGCTTCATAAAGTGCCATCTGAATACTCGCTTGATAACTGTTATTATACGCAAACTCTACTAACGGTAGATTCTTCTCCTACAAACCCTGAAATTCAATAATACAACATCTCAACATGTCTTCCAACACTTGTATGAATCTCTCTGACTAACCATCGGTATGAGGATGATATGAAGTGCTGAAATTCAATCGAGTACCCAAAGCACTATGCAAACTCTCCCAAAATCTAGCTTTGAATCTCAGATCTCTGTTTGACACTATAGATTTCGGTACACCATGCAATCTCATAATCTCACTGATATACAAATCGGTCAACTTATCTAAGGTATAAGTAGTGTGAAGAGCCAAGAAGTGTGCACATTTCATAAAACGGTCAACGATCACCCAAACTGAATTCTTCTTAGAAGGTGGCAACGACAAACTTGATACGAAATCCATGCCAATTCTCTCCCACTTGAACTCGGGAATTCTCAAAGGTTGTAACAAACCTGAGGGAAACTGATGTTCGGCCTTAACTCACTGACAAATCATACACTTACTCACAAACTCGGTAACATCTTTCTTCAAACCAACCCAGAAGTACTCATCTTTCGAATCGCGATACATCTTTGTGCTTCCCGGATGCATAACAAACAGACTACTCTAAGCTTCGGTTATAATGGTGCGTCTCAAGTCAACATCTTCCGGAACAACTACTCTACTTTTGAAACACAAGACTCCATCACTACTAAAACAAAATTTGTCGGTTTACCCTCCGCTATATCTTGCACATGAGATGCTAATGATCTATCTTGCAAATGTTTCTCTCTAAGCAACTGAATCAACCAAGGTTTAACTTGCAATTCGGCCACTAAACCACCATCCTTAGACAAACTCAATTTAGAAAACATAGCTCGTAACTCGACTGTCACCTTCATACTCAATTGTGAGATCATTGTCCTTAAGTAATTCTAGCCACCTACGTTGTCTAAGGTTCAACTCCCTCCGCGTCATAAGATACTTCAGACTCTTTTGGTTTGTATACACCGTACATTTCTCATCATACAAGTAATGTCTCCAAACTTTCAAAGCGAAAACCACTGCAGCCAATTCTATGTCATGTGTAGGGTAATTACGCTCATGAGTCTTTAAGGCTTCTTTCAATTTCTCAAACCCCTGCTGTCTTGCATCAGTCCACTCAAACCGGCATCCTTATGTAACAATTTAGTCAAAGGAGCTGCAACCTTTGAGAAACCCTCCACAAAAACGTTTATAGTAACTGGCCAAACCTAAGAAACTACGAATTTTGGTCACAAACCTCGGTTGTTACCGATTCACAACTGCCTCAACTTTCTTAAGATCCACTCGAATTCTCTCGGCTGATACAATATGACCTAAAAAGACTACTTCCCTAATCCAAAACTCACATTTACTCAACTTGGCATACAATTGTTTGTCTAACAATTTCTACAACACTTAACGCAAATGCTGATCATGATCCTTATCGATACGAGAGTACACTAAGATATCATCAATGAACACTACCACAAACTGATCCAAGTACTCATGAAACACCCTATTCATCATATCCATAAAAGCTGCTGGTGCGTTCGTCAAACCAAAGGGCATCACTAAGAATTCGTAATGTCCATAACGAGTGTGGAAAGCTGTCTTCGGCACATCTTGATCTCTTACCTTCAACTGATAATAGCAGGATCTCAAATATGTCTTCAAAAACACTGAAGAACCTCTCAACTGCCCAAACAGGTCATCAATTCTTGGCAAAGGATATTTGTTCTTCATTGTCAACTTATTTAATTGTCGGTAATCGATATACATTCTCAAACTTCCATCTTTGTGTTTTCACAAACAACACTGGTGCACCCCAAGGTGAAATACTCGGACGAATAAACCCTCAGTCTATTAGTTCCTAAATTTGTGTCTTCAACTCTTTCATTTCTTTAGGAGCCATTCGATACGGAGCAATCTATACTGGAGCAGAATCAGAATAAGTCTCTATAGCGAACTCCATCTCTCCATCATGCGGCAATCCAGGCAATTCTTCCAGAAATACCTTGAAAAATTCACAAACCGTTCTGATATCTTGCGGTCGTGCCTCACTCATATTCGGATTCATAACATAGGCTAAGTATGCTTGACAACACACGTCCATCAATCTCTGAGCTTCTAAAGCAGAAACAACATTGGACAAGAACTTAATGTTCTCGCCAACTACTATAACCTCATAATCATCCGCAAGTCTCAAGGAAACTCTCTTGGTCTCAAAGTCTATCCTAGCTCTATGTTCCACAAGTCAATCCATGCCCAAAATCACATCAAAAATCATAAAATGGCAATTCCATCATATCTACGGGAAAGATATGACCCTGAACCATAAAAAGACATCTTCCTAACCACAACTGTCTCACCAAAAGAACTCGTGACACTCATACCCACATCTAACATCTCAACCGGTATATCTAACAACTTTACATGCTCACTCAATATGTACGAATGTGTAGAACCGAAATCAATCAAAGAAAGCAAAGTCAAAGACTGTAACGAGTTACCTACAATCAAATCTGTTTCATTCCTGTCCTCATGGTGTGCATACACTCTAGCCGGTCCACCTCCCTCGGGCTGAACCACTACAACATGAGCCACATTCCTTTGACCGTCATTACTAGGCTGAAAGTTACCTCGACCACGCCCACGGCCTCTCTGATGCTCGACAGCTCGTACATGAGCCTGTCCATCCCTAGCCGGACGTGGACAATCACGCTTTAAGTGTGCTCTAGACTCGCAGTTCCAACATGAGCGATAAGTGCCTTAACACTCACCGAAATGACGCCTACCACACTTGGTACACTTAGAAGTACGATTTTCAGTCCCTTGGCCGTGATGGCCTCGCCCCGGATTACCACCTCCGCGCCTATGATCATGATGCGGTCTCCTATCCTTGTGCCTCTTAGCACGATCTTTGTCCCACTCGGCAGTTTTTTTCCAGAACTAGATCTACCCTTGCGATCCGCAAGTCCTAGAGACTGTTCAATGTCCTTGACCCTAGGGACCGAAATATCAAAATCCGTATAGTCAGAAGCCAACATATAGGTCTTCACCTCTTGAATCAAACCATACCGAAAACACTCACATCGTTCCCTCTCAGTGGGAACCAACTCAGAAGCATACAGACTCAGACGTATGAACTGTACCTCAAACTCGGACATGATTATGCTACCCTGAACTAGAGCCATGAACTCTCTCTTCTTCTCATCTAGGTATCGAGGACCTAGATACTTCTTACGGAAAGCAGTCATAAAGAATTCCCAAGTAACATCGGCCTCTGGCATACCCGTTGTGATGGTAGTCCACCAAGTATAGGCATCTCTCTGAAGCAAAGAGACGGTGCAACCAAACTTATGTGCATCTGAGCACTCCATCTGTCCCAGAATACGAAATGTGCTATCAAACCATGCCCCTGAACCATCAAGTGACAATCCTCAAAAAACGACCCCGCCAGAGCTACGAAGTCGTTCTAACGGTAGACATAAACCTAAACCCTAAGGTGGTGCTGCAACTCGAACACCCGCTAAAGCTGTCTGAATAGCCCGACTATAGCCTGAATCAACAGATTCACATCATTATCAGCCTGACCATGACCAACCTGAGGTCCAACACCTCCGACATTTGTTCCACCACCACCCAGAGGAGGAGAAGGCAAGTTCTTCCCTTGCACACCCTCGACGTTCTCAATCCGTTCAACTCTCAGATTATCCATTCTAGGACTTCCCCTCAGTCTCACCATGCTAATAGATGCAAAACTAAACAACATACACAACAAGTGAAATTATTTGGGGTCAGCAAGGAACAAGGTCCAAGGCTCAAGTCTTTAAACTTAAAATCTTACAATAACATTATACAAGTAATTGATGCGTTTAACTATCTCCCAACCAACATAAAGAAATCCATAAGCATGCTTACAATCATAATGCATCGCAACCAACAAGCTCACACAATAAAACTTACCTCACTTACCTTTTGGCTTTGCGGAAACTCAACGAACCTAAACGAAACCTAGGTTATGATACCAACAAATGTAAACCCCTCGACCCGGCCTAGCCACCAGACCGTATCGAACAGGTTATACGGGGAATACCAAAGAGAAACCCGTTAAGGCCTCGCTTCGATTAGGAACCCTAAAAATATTCTTTTAACTTTATCTTGTCTAAATGCTATTATGAAACCAATGTGAGGAGTAGGGGTGTGCAAAAAAACCGAAAAACCGAAACTGATTCCGAAACCCGAAAAAACCGAACCGAAAAATAGGTTAACCGAACCGAAAAATTCGGTTTCGGTTTTGGTTTTTATTTTTTAAAAAGAAACCGGTTCGGTTACGGTTTACGGTTTTGGGATAAACCGGGTAACCGAACCGACCGATTATATAATATATATTATTATTTTATATTAAAAAATTTATTTTATTTTATGTTCTCATTCCCCAAAAGTAGAACCATAATTTTATTTTATCAAGTTTAAGTGTTTAACTTGCTAGTATTAGAAAAGATAATAATATCATGTGTCGTTTTTAAAAAGTATGTACTTTTTTCTAACATATTATTAAAATTTATATTTTTAACAAACAAAATAAAAAACCGTTACCCGAACCGAACCGAACCGATTTTTTCGGTTAACCGACTAAACGGTTAACCGCTTGAATGGATACGGTTTAGGGTCGAGAATTTGGTGACCCGAACTTATCGGTTAACCGAAATAATTTGCTAATGGTTAACCGAACCCGGTTTTGCACACCCCTAGTGAGGAGACACGCAGCGAAAAAACAAACACGGACATGAACCAAGCAAAAAAAAGACATTAGAGGTCGATTTTAATGATTTAATACATGTAGTATCGATACACCCAAGGCTCGTATGGATACGCCTTCAACGATCAAACTCCCCAAAGTCAACTTAAAGAGGTCGTATCGATACCCTTCAAGGCTGGTATCAATATGCCCTCAATAGTCAACCTCCCAAAGTCAACTTCAAAGACTGTATCGGTACGTCTAAGGCTCGTATCAATACCCCAATTTCTCGTAAAATCTCAGATTTCCAGATGCCAAAGTGGGTATCGGTACGCCCCCGCGTATTGATATGTCTTGTTTAAAATAGAGGACCTTATCGATAAAACCCTTGAGCGTATCGATACGCCCTGCCCAGAAATAGTGATTTTAACATATAAAAGCATAAGGGAACCAGCACAAAACACATTAAACAAGCATTCATTCAGCTTATAAGCACACATGCAACACAAGGCATCCATGGATACACATTAAAGCAAAATAGACATTCAACGAGACAAGATTCAATATAGCAAGGTCTAAAAGGGAAACACTCATCCTTAACATTCACCAACAAGGTTAAAAGCTAAACCAAAGCATATATCAACGTAATAAGAGGCATTACAGGCCAAACGCAACCAAACATACTTGTCTAAAGTAAGGAGGCATAAAAATAACCCCTTAAACCAAAAGGTCATATCCCATTGCTTAATACAAATTATTGAAGTCTAAAAACCATACTTGAGCAAACCAAACTCCTTTGGATTCTCCCTTGTTCCCTGAGATGCTCCGTAGGTCTAAGGGCATACATTTTTGGAAAAATGGTGCGTAAGCATTTAAGCTTACTGAGCAGTGCTCAAAACGGTAGCTACAACAATGCAGTTTTAAAACCAAAGTTTGCTTGAAACAAAATCCATTTCCAAATCATTCCCCTCATGCATGAACACATAACAACATGCATTTAACATCTCATACATTTACCGAATGCATCCACAAGCCACAAGCTTACCTCATGCTTGTTCTCATCATACAAGCAAATAGCCAACTACATGCATAAGCATAAATAATGAAGAGCAACAAAACATGCTTAACACGAGAAATTAGAGCACCATTGGTATATTGACATTCATCACTTTTACTCGGATATGCGGATAGTTCTCAAACACACTAGACACTTCCGGTGGAATCTCACATCACCGTACTCACTCGTCTAGTAAAACAGAGCTTCTAGTGGAATCTCACATCACCATAATCCTCCTTAGTGGAATCTAGCATCACTAAGGCCACGCGCGACTTTTACCTCGAGTGAACTCACATCTTATTGGTCAACCAACGATATTCGGTAACAAGATTTCACATGTCAATACCCACTAAACCAACACTCACCTTGTGTTCTCATGGTCACAACCATAACCAACATTGAAATCAAATAAGAAAATAACAAGAATAAGACAATGATATTCAAGGCAACATGAACTATGAAAATCATTCAAATGTATAGTAGATATTATCGAAAATAAGGATTAAAACACTTAAAACTTACTCTTGAGCTTAGATTGACTTATCAAGCTCAATCTAAACTCCCAAATCACATCTTTAATCAAGTTAAGGTTTAAAAAACAGTTTCACTCACCAGCCAACACACCAACGCTAGCCGAAACATCGATTAAAGTCTTCGAACTACCCGGTCTCGCGTCCGAAGTGCCCAGTCAAACTTCCTCTGCTTCTAGGCAACCCAAAACAGAACAATAGGATGCTATTATACATGTAAACATGCAACAACCCGGAATCCAACTTCTTGAAACAAAACACATTGATTCAAATCTAAAACTTCACCAAAAACCTCACCAAATTCGTTCTAACAAAACCCCAAGCTGAACCCATCGATTTCCAACATCAAAACACCTCAAATATTCTCTAAAAACATCCCCCAACAACTAAAGAACCATCAGCCTCGAAATCAACCCAAAGCCAAGCAAAAAACTTTATCATTTCAATTCAAAAATCACATTTTTTGACCCATTTCAGGTTTCTCAATATTAAGCCAATATTCCAACATGTTTAACCACCCAAAACTTAGCTTAAAACACATGTAAAACCATGGGTAATCTAATCTAACCCACGAAAATCAAGTGCAAAATACCCATTTTTTCCAACCCAAAACCAAAATGAAATAAAATGGGTTTAGAAGAAAAGTTTTGTTGATGCCAAGTCAAATAAGTAAAAAATTAAAGTAACGGAGAAGTTACCTTAAAAGCTTTGCTTGGATGAAAGGCTTGAGCCAATAGAATAGTGAAAATGGTGTTTTGGAGTTAAATAACGTGAAAAGAGAGTTTGAAGAAGATAATGGCATTTTCAAAACCTTTTTTTGAATTCCAAAATCCCCTTTTTGCCTTCTTCCTTAAAATCCTTTAATTGTTTGTTAAAAATGGTTTTTTTCCCAAATTAATTTAACCCGAACCGGTTTAATCAACCTGATTATCTCTCAGGCCCTAAGCTCGGGCGTTACAACTCTCTCCCACTTAAAGAATTTCGTCCCCGAAATTTAACTGACGGAAAGAGATACGAAAACTGTTTCCTCATGTCATCTTTCCTCTCCCAAGTGGTTTCCTCCACCCCTCGGTGTCGCCACTTTACCTTAACCAACTCAATGGTCCTTTCCCACAACACATTGCTGTCTGAAGCCAAAATCTCAACTTGTTCTTCATCCTAGGTCAAATCCGGATTCAATTCTATCTCTTCAACTGGCATAACATGTGACGGATCTAATCTATACATCCGAAGCATCGAAACATGAAATACATCGTGAATTTTTTCTAATTCGCTCGGCAGTCTCAATCTATAGGCAACAGGACCAACTCGCTCAATTATCTCATACGGACCAATGGATCTAGGACTCAACTTACCCTTCCTACCAAACCTCATCACCTTTTTCCAAGTTGAGACTTTCAAGAACACTTTGTCACCTACAACATACTCTATCTCTCTTCTTTTCAAATCATGATAAGACTTATGTCTATCCGACGCTGCCTTCAAACGATCACATATCAACTGCACTTTCTCGATAGTACCTTTGAGCATATCAGGCAAGGGTATCAATTTTTGTCCCGCTTCGGCCCAACAAACATGTGTTCTACATTTTCTACCATACAAAACTTCATAAGGTGCCATATGAATACTCGCTTGATAACTGTTATTGTACGCAAACTCTACTAACGGTAGATGCTTCTCCCACGAACCCTGAAATTCAATAATGCAACATCTCAACATGTCTTCCAACACTTGTATGACTCTCTCTAACTAACCATCGGTCTGAGGAAGATATGAAGTCTAAAATTTAATTTAGTACCCAAAGCACTATGCAAACTCTCCCAAAATCTAGCTTTGAATCTCAGATCTCTTTCTGACACTATAGATTTCGGTACACCATGCAATCTCACAATCTCACTAATATACAAATCAGCCAACTTATCTAAGGTATAAGTAGTGTGAACAGCCAAGAAGTGTGCATATTTCGTAAAACGGTCAACGATCACCCAAACTGAATTCTTCTTAGAAGGTGCCAACAACAAACCTGATACGAAATCCATGGCAATTCTCTCCTACTTCCACTCGAGAATTCTCAACGGTTGTAACAAACTTGAGAGAAACTGATGTTCGGCCTTAACTTGCTGACAAACCACACACTTACTCACAAACTCGACAACATCTTTCTTCAAACCAACCCAGAAGTACTCATCTTTCAAATCGCGATACATCTTCGTGCTTCCCGGATGCATAGCAAACGAACTACTCTGAGCTTCGGTTAGAATGGTGCGTCTCAAGTCAACATCTTTCGGAACTACTACTCTACTTTTGAAACACAATACTCTATCACTACTAAAATATTGTCGATTTACCCTCTGCTATGTCTTGCACAGGAGATGCTAATGATCTATCTTGCAACTGTTTCTCTCTAATCAACTTAATCAACGAAGGTTTAACTTGCAATTTGGCCACTAAACCACCATCTTTAGACAAACTCTATTTAGAAAACAAAGCTCGTAACTCGACTGTCACCTTCCTACTCAAAGCATTGACCACTACATTGGCTTTACCCGGATGGTACTCAATCGTGAGATCATAATCCTTAAGTAATTCTAGCCACATACACTGTCTAAGGTTCAACTCCCTTTGTGTCATAAGATACTTCAGACTCTTGTGGTCTGTATACACCGTACATTTCTCACCATACAAGTAATGTCTCCAAACTTTCAAAGCGAAAACCACTGCAACCATTTTACACACACTGTGTAGGGTAATTACGCTCATGAGTCTTCAACTGTCTAGACGCATAGGCCACTACTCTTCCTTCTTGCATAAGCACACAACCTAAGCCAACATACGATGCATCACTGAATATTACGAACTCTTTCCCTGACACGGGCTGAATCAGAACATGAACTTTTGTCAAAGCTTCTTTCAATTTCTCAAACACTTGTTGTCTTGCATCAGTCCACTCAAACCGGATATCCTTATGTAACAATTTAGTCAAAGGAGCTGCAACCTTTGAGAAACCCTCCACAAAATGTTTATAGTAACCGGCCAAACCTAAGAAACTACGAAATTCGGTCACAGACTTTGGTTATTTCCGATTCATAACTGCCTCAACTTTCTTAAGATCCACTCGAATTCCCTCGACTGATACAATATGACCTAGGAAGACTACTTCCCTAATCCAAAACTCACATTTACTCAACTTGGCATACAACTGATTGTCTAACAATTTCTACATCACTAAACGCAAATGCTGATCATGATCCTCCTCGGTACGAGAGTACACTAAGATATCATCAATGAACACTACCACAAACTCATCCAAGTACTCATGAAACACCATATTCATCATATCCATAAAATATGTTGGTGCGTTCGTCAAACCAAAGGGCATCACTAAGAATTCGTAATGTCCATAACGAGTGCAGAAAGCTGTCTTCGGCACATCTTGATGTCTTACCTTCAACTGATAATAGCCAGATCTCAAATCTATCTTTGTAAACACTGAAGCACCTCCCAACTGATCAAACAGGTCGTCAATTCTCGGCAAAGGATATTTGTTCTTCACCGGCAACTTATTTAACTATCGGTAATCGATACACATTCTCAAACTATCATCTTTCTTTTTCACAAACAACACTGGTGCACCCCAAGGTGAAATACTCGGATGAATGAACCCTCGGTCTATTAGTTCCTAAAGTTGTGTCTTCAACTCTTTTATTTCTTTAGGAGCCATTCGATACGGAGCAATCTATATTGAAACAGAATCAGAATAAGTCTCTATAGAGAACTCTATCTCTCTATCAGGCGGAAAACCAGGTAATTCTTCCAGAAATACCTCAGAAAATTTACAAACCGTTCTGATATCTTGCGGTCTTTCCTCCCTCATATTCGGATTCATAACATAGGTTAAGTATGCTTGACAACCCACATCCATCAATCTATGAGCTTCTAAAGCAGAAACAACATTGGACAAGAACTTAATGTTATCGCCAACTACTACAACCTCATAATCATCGACAAGTCTCAAGGAAACTCTCTTGGTCTCAATATCTACCTCAGATCTATGTTTCACAAGCCAATCCATGCCCAAAATCACATCAAAACCATAAAATGGAAATTTCATCATATCCACGCAAAAGACATGACCCTGAACCATCAAAAGACATCTTCTGTACATCTTCCTAACCAAAACTATCTCACCAATAGAACTCGTGACACTCATACACACATATAATATCTCAATCGACATATCTAACAACTTTGCATGCTCACTCAATATGTACGAATGTGTAGAACCTGAATCAATCAAAGAAAGCAAAGTCAAAGACTGTAACGAGAAATTACCTGCAATCATATCTGTGTTATTCCTGTCTTCACGGTGTGCATACACTCTAGCCGGTCCACCTCCCTCGGGCTGAACTACCACAACATGAGCCACGTTTCTCTGATTGTCATTCCTAGGCTGAAAGTTACCTCGACCACGACCTTTCTGATGCTCGACAGCTCGTGTAGGAGCCTATCCATCCCTAGCCGGATGTGGACAATCACGCTTCAAATACGCTCTAGACCCGCAGTTCCAACATGAGCCATAAGTGCCCCAATACTCACCGAAATGACGCCTACCACACTTGGTACACTTAGGAGTACGATATTCAGTCCATTGGCCGTGATGGGCTCGCCCCAGATTACCACCTCCGCGCCTATGATCATGATGGGGTCTCTTATCCTTGTACCTCTTGGCACTATCTCTGTCCCACTCAACGGTTCTTTTTCTTGAACTAGATCCACCCTTGCGATCCGCAAGTCCCAAAGATTGTTCAATGTCCTTGGCCCTAGCGACCAACACATCAAAATCCGTATAGTCAGAAGCCAACATGTAGGTCTTCACCTCTTGAATCAAACCATACTAGAAATGCTTACATCATTCCCTCTCAGTGGGAACCAACTCAGAAGCATACTGACTCAGACGTACGAACTATACCTCATACTCGGACATAGTCATGTTACCCTGAACTAGAGCCATGAACTCTCTCTTTTTCTCGTCTAGGTATGAAGGACCTAGATAGTTCTTACAGAAAGTAGTCCTAAATAATTCCCAAGTAACCTCGGCCTCTGGCATACCCGTTATGATGGTAGTCCACCAAGTATAGGCATCTCTGTGAAGAAAAGAGATGGTGCAACCTAACTTATGTGCATCCGAGCACTCCATCTGTCCCAAAATACGAATCGTGCTCTCAAACCATTCCTCTGAACTCTCGGGTGACAATCCCTAAAACTCAACCCCACCCAAGCTACAAAGTCATTCTAACGGCATACCAGAACCTACACCCTGAGGCGGTGCTGCAACTCGAACACCCGCTAAAGTTGTCTGAATAGCCCCGACTATAGCCTGAATCAACGGATTCACATCAATACCAGCCTGACTCTGACCAACCTGAGGTCCAACACCCCCGACATTCGCTCCACCACCACCTAGAGGAGAAGGATAAGGAGGCATGTTCCTCCCTTGCACGCCCTCAACGTTCTCAATCCGTTCAACTCTCGTATTATCCATTCTAGGCCTTCCCTTCGGTCTTACCATGCTAACAGATGCAAAACTAAACAACAAACACAACAAGTGAAATGATTTGGGGTCAGCAAGGAACAAGGTCCAAGGTGCTCAAGTCTTTAAACTTAAAATCTTACAATAACAATATACAAGCAATGGGTGCCTTTAACTATCTCCCAAACAACATAAAGAAATCCATAAGCATGCTTACAATCATCGTGCATCGCAACCAACAAGCTCACACAACAAAAATTACCTCACTTACCTTTCGGCTTTACAGAAACTCAATGAACCTAGGCAAAACCTAGGCTCTGATACCAAAAAATGTAACCCTCTCAACCCGTCCTAGCCACCAGACCACATCGAACGAGTTACACGAGGAAAACCATAGAGAAACCCGTTAAGGCCTCGCTTCGATTAGCAACCCTAGAAAATGCTATTATGAAACCTATGTGAGGAGACACGCAGTGGGAAAACAAATAGGGACATGGACCAAGAAAAAATAGACATTAGAGGTCGATTTTAATGATTTAATACATAGGGCACATATCGATACGCCTTCAACTATCAAACTCCCCAAAGTCAACTTAAAGAGGTCGTATCGATGCCCTTCAAGGCTGGTATCGATACGCCCTTAATGGTCAACCTCCCAAAGTCAACTTCAAGGATCATATCAGTACGCCTAAGGTTCATATCAATACCCCAATTTCTCGTCAAAATTTCAGATTTCCAGAGGCCAAACTGCGTATCGGTATGCCTTGCTTAAAACAATGGACCGTATCGATACAACCCTTGAGCGTATCGATATGCCCTGCTCAGAAAGACTGATTTCAGCAGATAAAAGCATAAGAGAACCAGCACAAAATGCACTAAACAAGCATTCATTCAGCTTATAAGCACACATGCAAGACAAGGCATCCATGGGTATACATTAAAGAAAAATAGACATTGAACGGGACAAGATTCAACATAGCAAGGTCTAAAAGGGAAACACTCATGCTTAACATTCACCAACAAGGTCAAAAGCTAAACCAAAGCATGTATCAACGTAATAAGAGGCATTACAGGCCAAACACAACCAAACATACTTGTCTAAAGCAATGAGGCATAACAACAACCCCTTAAACCAAAAGGTCCTATCCCATTGCTTAATAGTAATTATTGAAGTCTAAAAACCATACATGAGCAAACCAAACTCCCTTGGATCCACCCTTGTTCCCCGAGCTGCTCCGTAGGTTTAAGGGTCTACATTGTTAGAAAAATGGAGCGTAAGCATTTAAGCTTAGTGAGCAGTGCTCAAAACGATAGCTACAACAATGCAGTTTTAGAATCAAAGTTTGCTTGAAGCTAAATCCATTTCCAAATCATTTCCCTCATGCATGAACAAATAACAATATGCATTTAACATCTCATGCATTTACCGAATGCATCCTCAAGCCACAAGCTTACCTCATGCTTGTTCTCATCATACAAGCATATAGCGAACTACATGTATAAGCATAAATAATGAAGAGCAACAAAACATGCTTAACACGAGAAATTAGAGCCTCATGGGTATATTGACATTCATCACTTTTACTCGGATATGCAGATAGTTCTCAAACACACTAGACACTTCCGATGGAATCTCACATCATCGTACTCACTCGTCTAGTAAAACATAGCTTCCAGTGGAATCACACATCATTGTACTCCTCCTTAGTGGAATCTAACATCACTAAGGCCACGCACGACTTTTACCTCGAGTGCACTCACATCATATTGGTCAACCAACTATATCTAGTAACAAGATTTCACATCTCAATACACACCAAACCAACACTTACCTTGTGTTCTCATGGTCACAACCATAACCAACATGGAAATCAAATAAGGCAATCACAAGAATAACACATTGATATTGAAGGCAACATGAACTATGAAAATCATTCAAATGCATAGTAGATATTATCGAAAATAAGGATTAAAACACTTAAAACTTACTCTTGAGCTTAGATTGACTTATCAAGCTCAATCTAAACTCCCAAATCACATCCTTAACCAAGTTAAGGCTTAGAAAACAGTTCCACTCACCAGCCAACACACCAATGCTAGCCGAAACATCGATTCAAGCCTTCGAACTACCTGGTCTCGCGTCTGAAGTGCCCAATCCAACTTTCACTGCTTTTAGGCAACCCAAAACAGAACATTAGGATGCTGTTATACATGTAAACTAGCAACAACCCGGAATCTAACTTCTTGAAACAAAACACATTGATTCAAACCCAAAACCTCACCAAATTCGTTCTAACAAAACCCCAAGCAGAACCCATCGATTTACAACATCAAAACACCTCAAATATCATCTAAAAATATCCCCCAACAACGAAAGAACCATCAGCCCCGAAATCAACCTAAAGCCAAGCCAAAAACTTCATCTTTTCAATTTAAAAATCCCATTTTTTGACCCATTTCGGGTTTCTCAATATTAAGCCAATATTCCAACATGTTTAACCACCCACAACTTATCTGAAAGCACATGTAAAACAATGGATGATCAAACCCACGAAAATCAAGTGTAAAATACCCATTTTCCCAACCCAAAACCAAAATGAAATAAAATGGGTTTAGAAGAAAGGTTTTGCTAATGACAAGTCAAATAAGTAAAAATCAAAGTAAAGGAGAAGTTATCTTGAAAGCTTTGCTTGGATGAAAAGCTTGAGCCAATGGAATAGTGAAAATGGTGTCTTGGAGGAAAATAACATGAAAAGAGAGTTTGAAAAAGATAATGGTATTTTCAAAACCCTTTTTGAATTCCAAAATCCCCTTTTTGCCCTTTTTTCCTTAAAATCCTTTAATTATTTGTTAAAAATGATTTTCCCCAATTTAATTTAACCCAAACCGTTTTAACCAACCCGATTATCTCCCGGGCCCTAAAATCGGGCGTTACAAAAAACGAGTTCTTTGTAAATCGGGCTGCCAAACCAAGCGTCCATAGACTTGTTCGAGTAATATTTCAGGGTTATTAATCATATAATTTATTAAACATTGAGTTTAGGTGTGTAGTACTGGAACTTGTCTTTCATTCGACACCAATATGGGCAAGTTCGGTGCATTTTAAACCGAGTAAAATTCACGTTGAAAACGGTTCCATAGCTTGTTTTCGTGAATGAATGAAAATATAAAATGGCCTGATAGGCTTGTTCTGTCAAAATTTCTGGGTTTTTAATCCAAGAATTATCGTAATTTTTGACCTTGGAGGCATCGTAGTGGAACTTGTCTTCGATCTGAGACTGATATTGAGACGCGCGATACGTGCAGAAGGGTATAAAATTTGCGTTGGAAATGGTTCCAAAGCATGGTTTTGTGCAGGAAAGACAAGTCGGAAAGAGAATTTTTAAAGCGAATTAGATCTTATTATTTAAACCGAAATTTGAGGAACGTAGAACTAGAAGAACCAAGATGAACGTGTTATGGTGCTTCGAATGTGTACTTCTTTTAGGTCATTTGCATTTACGATATCTTTGCATGTATTGTTCGCCCCTAACTATTCAACTATCATTCCCTAGGCAACTCGCATTACGTACATGAGGTAGACTAGCTATTCGAAGAACTGAGAGCTAGGAATAAAGATGGCGCGGACTACCTTGCCAAAATCCCGAGAGAAAATGACTTCGATCATATGACGGGGGTAAACGATATGATCACATGACAACGAACTTGGCTGAGGCAGTCAACTCAGCACTCAACGGAGTGCGGCATTTGCCTATCACTTCTGTTGTCAAAGCGACCTACTATCGTTTGGCTACCCTATTTGCAAACTTGGGAAGGCAAGAAACTAAGTACATGGCAGGTGGCCACAAAGTCCACCCGAACCACCTCGAACAATTGCAAACTTATATGTGTCATTCAAATGCGATGACTGCAACTCTCTTCTCTCAAAAAGGCCATTTGTTCTGTGTTTCAAAATTTTCGAGAGCGTTGGAAGGCATACAACACAACACGTACATGGTAGATCTTAGGAAAAGAACCTGTGAGTGCAGAGTCTTCCAAACATTCAAATACTCGTGCGCACACGCCATTGCTGCTTGTTCTTCCTAACGGATTCACTACATGAGAGTGCTTGATTCGATATACTTACTAGAAACGATATTTAAGGTTTAGAAAAAATTGTTTCCTCCCATCGAAAATTAATTTGATTCGACACGAATTTACTGTGTGGAGAAAAGGGAAAAAAGAATTTACTGTGCGGAGGATATGGTCGAACATAGAGAAAAAAACGGACAAAGAAACATTGCACTATATGTAGAAATCCCGGACACACACGTAACAACTGTCCTAATCGCTCGGGCCCTCGTATCAACTAAATGATTTTAATTTTTTACTTTCTGCGTTCCTCAAGTTTTGGTTTAAATAATAAGATCTAATTCGTTTTAAAAATTCTCTTTTCGGCTTGTCTTTCCTGCACAAAACCACGCTTTGGAACCATTTTCAACGCAAATTTTATACCCTTCTCCATGTATCGCGCTTCCCAATATCAGTCTCAAATCGAAGACAAGTTCCAGTACAATGCCTCCAAGGTCAAAAATTGCGATAATTCTCGGATTAAAAACCCGAAAATTTTGACAAAACAAGCCTATCAGGCCATTTTATATTTTCATTCATTCACAAAAAACAAGTTATGGAACCATTTTCAACGCGAATTTTACTCGGTTTAAAATGCACCGAACTTACCCATATTGGTGTCGAATGAAAGACAAGTTTTAGTACTACACACCTAAACTCAATGTTTACTAAAATTATACGATTAATAACCCTGAAATGTTGCTCGAACATGCCTATGAACGCTTGGTCTGACAGCTCGATTTACAAAGAACTCGTCTGTATTTAAAAATTGGACCTTAATAACAAGTATTAGGAAAAAAATGAATTTTAAGAGTATGTCCCTAATAACATAAGGAATATGAAAAATAGATGAGAAATTGAGATGAGAAGAACAAATACAATATAAAGAGCCCTCAAAAGAATATAAACATAATAGTAGGCCCTAAAAATTCGTCTAAATATTATATTGTTTGGATTATTTTCTCATCACTTGCAAGAGCCAATTACCAAAAAAATGCTTTTAACTTCTTGGGCATGAGTTCTGGGCAGGGTGGGGGCCCTAGGCGGGCACCTCTATTACCCTGGGCCAGGGGCAGCCTTGATTGCATGATGCATGGAACCAATGATATAACAAAGTGGAGGTTGAGACGAATATTGCAGATGTCTTTTAAATTCTTACGCTTGAGTCATTGGCTTTTAAGGATAAAGTGATTGCAGATGTTGTTCGCTCTATGCTGCTAACAGATTGGAGGTTTGTCTGAGATTTGTTCGAAATGAGTCCAACAACGCAGGGACGAATCTAAGATCAAGGGTCGGGAGAGGCAAGAGTCTATTAAGTCTTAAAATCTAAAAATTGGAAGAGTTAAAGGCCTTATTTGGTTAATATTTTAAACTAAAAATGACCTAAAATATAATTATACCAAAAAATCTGGGAGGGATGCAACAAGATGGCCAATGCACTTGCAGCCTCTTGCCGACGGGTACCCATTAGTGAATTAAGGAATCTATTGCAGGAAAAATTGTTGTATTCATTCTTTCTGTTAGAAAAAGAAAAATTACTAACAATTTAAAAAAATTGAACTTTAATTTTAAAAAATAATTTTAAATTTTAAAATATTTTAATGAAATTCCTTAATTTTTTGAAACTTAAAATCTTTATATTTTTAATTTCAATTTGACCCAAACTATTTGGGTAAAATCCCCCAGCCAAAAGTGTAGATACATCGTTAATCGTAGAAATGGAAAAGAACTAGTGAGAAGCATCGCCCGAATAGTATCCGAAATTTTTTTTCATCACAATATTCTTACGGTGAATTCGTAAAGTATGCATGACGATTTTTATTTATTATAAAAATTTTCATCACAACGTTCTATTTTTAGTAATTTTTTATTAAAATTCGTCAGACATGCATGACGTATTCCATTAAAATTTGTTTTCTTTAACTTACAAGCTTCATTACTTATATTAAAAATTATAAAAAAAATGAAACTCGCATGCAAGACAAGTTCACTATAAGAGTGTTATGTTGGAAAAAAAATCGGATGCTATTCTATAAATAAAATTTTAAAAGGTGTTATTTTGGTGAATACCCCTGGAACGTCATCAATACTAGGGGTGGACAACTGGATATTCGTTTGAGTCGAGTCAAAAAATTTTAAGTTAGTCGAGTTAAAGAATCTTATTTTACAACTCAAACTTTGTTTGAAATTTGTTCGAGTCGAGTCGAGTTTATGAAGTTCGGGTTGAGTTCGAGTTTCTGTTTAAGTTTAATTGTAAACAATTATGTTTTATAAATTAAATTTTTTACATTGTCACCGATACGAACATTTATTAAAGGAGAAATTACCAAAATATTGTACTCAACTTTTTATTTTCCACAAATATAGCACAAGCTACATTATTTTCACAAATATTGCATTTGCTACAGTGAAAGTGAAGATGATACGAATACATATCGACCTTGTACAATGTTTTGATATTTTAGAATAAAAAAATCAAAGTCGATGTGCTTAGAAATCGACTTTGAACAGTGCAAAATTTAAGATGATAGACTTACCTTCCGTCTTCTAGGGGTGAGCAAAACTCGACTCGACTCGAAAAACCTGAATAACTCGACTCGAGGCAAAAATACTCGACTCGTCTTGACTCGACTAGAAATTTCATAAACTCGAATAACTCGAAAAAATTTCAAATAAAGTTTGAGTTGTAAAATGGAAATTCGAATAATTCGAATAACTCGAAATTTTTAGTAATTAGTGGATTTATTTTTAAGTTCGAGACGAGTCCCTCTATTTTTTATGATATATGCATACTGATATATAAAATATGAAGAAATATTGTCACACGTGAAAAAATATATATGTGCATATCTTATATGATTAGAGAAAGGAGTTTAAATTGGAATCAAACCCTACTATAACATAATAAATAATTACAGTTAAATTTTTATAGGAACTCAAAAACTCGACTCGACTCGACTCAAATTTCTTAAACTCGACTCGAATAAAAAAAAATCAAATAAAGTTTGAGTTGTAAAGTATGACTCGTCAACTCGAATAACTCGAAATTTTTTGACTCGAATCGATCGAACGCTCACCCCTACCGTCTTCGAACAAGGGCAGCATCTCTACGTGGCAGCCATCCATGCGTGTCACCATCCAAAGACGGAAGGAGAGGGTTCCGAATTCAAACAATAACCCTGTTGTGCGGCAGGGTGGCAGCTTTGCATGCTTTGGAGTATGGTTTGGGATAGACTTCTGGAATGAAAAATGGTAGGGTGTTAATAAGTTGGGATTATAAAATTATTTTAAATTGTGTAGGGGTAGAGAAAATTTTTTTGTTAAAAATTTATTAGTGTTATTAAAAGAGGGGTAGGGTAGGTAAGAGAAAATTTGTGTTTTTTTGTGTTAAATAGGTGAGGTTGTAAGTAAGTTTTTGGAGAAAAGTTTGAGTAAATAAGGAGAAGAATAAATTTTTTTAGAAAATATTGTAAGTAGACTCGGAATTTTAATTTTTACTAGTTAATATTATTTTTTAGTTTTGTTTTTAAGTTTTATTTTAGTTTATATAGTTCATTTTATTTTGTATTGATGTTTGATATAATTTTAATGTTATGTATGTAGTTAGAAGATTTGGAGAGAAAAAAGAGGGGAGATTTGGTGAAATTTTTTTTTGGAGCAAACAAGTAAGTAAGTTTATTTAGTTTTTAATTTTTACATTACCCATCTACCATTTTAAGTTGTTTAGAATTTAAATTTTATGTTAGATCTATGTATGATTTGTATTTGTTTAATATTTTAGTGGGTTTCAATTAGATAAAAAATCGTAATAATATTCGAAAGTATATTTAAAATAATATTTCAACAAAATAATTTTAAAATAATTTTAGATAAAAAAATATATTCGAAAGTATTTTTGATAAATTAGCATAATATTAGAAAGTATATTCAAAAAAATATATTCAAAATAATAAATTCAAAAATAATTTAAAATTTAGTAACTTCATTTTTATTTGTGTATTCTGATTGAAAATATATATTGTTTTGAACATGCAGAGAAAATGAGCAACAACAAATTTATGACGATTGTTCATTACAATGGAAAATTTATGAAAAGTGATGTCGGGGTTGTATTTGAACCTGAAAGCACTACGAATATGAGATTTGAAAAGGAAATCACGTTTTGAGAAATGAAGGAGAAGATATTCGAGACAATTAGAGTTGAGATCAATGGTTTGATATACCGGTGGCTGACATGTCACAATCCAATCAGATATTCTACAATAACTCTCCAAAATAATACTGATGTTGGAATAATGATTGAAGAGAATGAATATATGGATATTCGAAATGTCAAGTTGTTTGCTAAGGTGCGTGAAGTTCCCAACCCATCTAGAAACGTAGTTGGAGAATCTGCTCTAATAGGTTTCTACAATGAGATTGATATGTCCAGAGGCAATTTTGTTGCAATGTTCTCAAGTTGGACATCGAGTGCTTTTCATCAAGCTGGGCCTTCGACATATGCAACATCATATGGGCCGATGAGAATACAATTTCCAGAATCGACTATTGATCCGACTATTGATGTATATGTTGAAAACCTTCAAGGTCGATGGGGAGAAACACTTGAAGATTCCAGCGAAGATGAAGATATTAGAGATCTCAATTTATTCCTTGATGATTTTGGTGATGCCCCTGATTTCAGTGTTGGAGAATTCGTTTCGACTGGGGACGACAATACATAGTATGAACCCCCTGCTCACATGAACTTAGTAGATTTCAATGCAATGAGGGCGCCACAATTCCCATATATGTTACAATTAACTTCGAGTCAGTATGATGATTTATCGGTTGGGATTCAATTTAATGGAAAGAATGAAGCTACATTGACAGTTAAAGAGTATAACATCAAGAAGCATGTGGACTTTGTTGTTGTATAATCCAGCCCAATGACTTTCTTTGCCAAGTATGTGAAATATGGACAAAAGTGCAACTGGAAGATCTGAGTGTCAAAGATTCAGAGGAAAAATGTTTAGGTGATCACAAAGTACAATGACGATCACACATGTTTACAAACTTCCATCGACCAAGACCATTGCAAATTGGACTCGAATGTAATAAGCCATCACATGATGAATTTGGTTAAATCAAATCCAAGGGTTCCCATTTCAGTGATTTATGCAACCATTGCGCAACATTTTAGATATCAGATAAGATATAACAAGAGTTGGCGTGCAAAGGATAAGGCAATGAAGTCGGTGTATGGTGATTACGATAAGTCGTACAATTAGCTACCGCCTTTATTACAAGCAATGCCACTTTTCATCCCAGCACCGTAGTAAGGGATCAAGCCTTGGATGCATACAACCGAGAAGGCCAACTTTTTGAAGGGCGTAAATTTTCCCATCGACTATTCTGGGCGTTCAAGCCATGCGTTGAAGGCTTTCCATTTTGCAAATGTATGGTCCAAGTTGATGGCATGTGGTTGTACGGGAGATACTCATGCATTGTTGATTACCGTTGCGCAAGATGATGAGAACAATATCTTCCCGATTGCCTTCGCAGTTGTTGAGCAGGAGATGGCGGAAGCTTGGAATTTCTTTTTGAGCAATTTACGTGAGCTTTTCGTCTGAGAAGATGAGGTATGCATTATATCCAATCGAGTGATAATCGAGACAGAAGTCGTTGGACACCTCCAGACGCATATCCTGCGTATTGTGTTCGCCACATTGGTAAGAACAGTTACGAACAATTCAAAAACCAATACCTTCGCAATGAGGATTTAAGCATGGATAAGTATCATTTTTTCAAAATTGATTATATATGCATATCCATTTATGTGTTTTGATTTTTCTCGATACTAACAAAAATATTATGACACAAGATATGAACTACTGCGACTAGATTTTGAGAGGAAGTTGGAGAATTTAAAGAAGTACGACGATCGCGCTTGAAGGTGGTCAAACAATATCGATAGGGAAAGATGGGCCCAATCGTATGATGAAGGTGGTAGAAGATATGAGCAAATGACAGCCAATCTTGTAGAGTGCATAAATTATGTACTAAAAGGATCACGTCATCTCCCAATAGTAAGCTTGGTAAGAGAGACGTACTACAAGTTGGCTAAAGTTTGGATCGTTAAAGGGAAGAAAATGCAAAATAATGTGAAGAATGTAACGTCGATGAATATTCACGCGTTCGACCGAATGAATCAAGACTTTTGATGTTGTTGGTTCCAGACGCAACAACGAAGCAGGCCACTTAAATGTATTTCGAGTAGATTTCGGACGTAGGTGGTGTGATTGTGGTGAGTTCCAGGAATGGCGATATCCATGTGCTCATACAGTTGCATCATGTATGTCTGTAGGGGTTGACCTGTACACCTATGCCGACGAATGCTTCAATCTCCACAAGATGGTAAATATTCACATAAGTGTGTTCCCACCGATCATGAATTCAAAGTATTGGCCGTCAGTGGAGCATGAAAAATGGTTACCGGATCCTAAACTCCGTAGAACTCCAGCTGGCCGACTTAGAGAGACTTGAATCTATACTAGTATGGATCTTCATCATAGAGAGATGTGACAATGAAAGAGATGTACCATATAAAGGGGTGAAGGATATTCAAGATCAAATTTTCCAAATAAACTAAGATACATGCATATAAGGGTGAAGGATAATTTATGTTTTTAATATTATAATATTCAAGCATTCGATTCAAAGTTAAATTAATACGAAACATGTTCAAATTCAAAGCAAAGCAATTAACCATCAATGAACATACGTTTCTTAATTCTTATTTAATCATTAGGGACCAAATTTCTAAAAGTTCCAATGACCAAAGAAATTTTCATTTTATTAATAAGTGTTATTCTTAATTTCATGTTCATCACAAAACTTGAACTTTAAAAAAATGGCAATTGAATCGAGTTCAATTAGAAAGGTTATGAGATAGTGACCTAAACGTAAAAATTCAATATTTTAGGTAGGTTTCGAAACCTATGTCACAAATATATAAAATTAACATTTTGGAATGGAGGTTACGACACCTCTTAGTGTAGTTTCAAAACCTTTATCCCGTTTCACCAAAATATGAGATTTTAAGCCACTTCTAACCCATAATGATCACTTTTAATTAGGTTACTTCATTACTTAGTTTTAAGCATGAACAATAATATCCAAACTCAAATGTATTACACAAAAGACAAGAAATCATTTATTATGTAATTTATGCCCATGACGGGGTGTGATAGAATAATAATGTCGCGGCACTCGTTGATCACATTGTGGTTTTTGTAGTGCATCAAGATCCTCTTCAGTGTTGATCACCTCCTCAGTCACTGAGGGCATGAGAGGCGGTGTTGTAAACAAATAGTCACCCCTCTGTCCTCCCATAATCTCTGGTTAATATAGGAAAATTTTTATTTCCTGAAAATCTATATTTTCGCCAAAGTACGAGTAAATGAGTGATTGTGGCGGATGAAACTCGGGTTTGTATGCTTCAGCATGATCAAACCCTTGATTATCTAAGGAGCTCGGGCTCACTTTTGGTTGTACACATTTAGGAGGCGGTTCCTTTTTCCCATGTAGCAGTTAGCGTTATTGTGCTCATATCTACCTCCTATGTGGTTGGCCAATTTTCAACGTTTCTATTCCATGTAACGGGATTTTCGTCCGCTACACTCCCAGTGTGCCAGTTGCACTCTTAAATGACTCACCTTTACCACCATATTTTTCTTATACCTCTGTCATTCTTCCCGTCCTTCGAGAGTAATTAAGTGCGGCTTTTTATTATAACAATAGTAGATCATGTACTCTCAAAATCAAAATCACCGGCTTGTATTTAGGTGCAAAACGACAACAATGAACCTCTATCATTCCACATATTAATGTACTGGAATGTGCGGCTTCCCAATATACATATGCCCTGACGTGTCCATCAAAGTCGTGAAGAAAGTCATGATCGAGTTAAATTTGCAGAATGGGCTGGTGGAAGCCAAATTGCCTCAGCACCCTATCGGTGTAACATTATACCATGAAGTAGAATCCACCATCAAATAATTCGATATATTTATTTCTTCAACGTTGTACGACTGTGATAAGGTTTTTTTTTTTTTTGAAAACCGCTGAAGTGGGGCCTTATCACTATTTTCTTTTTGAAAAAGGGGTTTATTTATAAAAAGGGGAAATTCGTGTTTTGGAAAATTTGTAAAAACTTGGAGTCGCCACCGGCCACTGAGGTAGGCCAGACACCACAAAACCAGAGATTCGTTTTAAAATGGGTTCGGGAGTTGGTTACGTGTGGGGTAGGATTAGCACCCCCATCACGCCCGGAAATCAGTACCAAATTGCTTGTTGCCTTTTGATTGATAGAAATTATTTAAAAACCGAAGTGAATTTAATAAAAATGTTCTTAGACGAAAATGTGACTTAAATAGCACGGGCTTTATCAAATAGTGGCATTGGAATTAACTAATCATTTAATTAAAAAGGATGACGGTACACCGGACCATAGACTAAACCGACATCAAATAAGGCTGACTGCCGTGTTAGTATAGGGTTCGAATCCCGTACGTCACCTTTATGCATGATGCGAGCATATAAGGGATGATGCATGTTATTTCCATTTTTTATGCTTTCGCTTACCTAGAGACGATGAAAATTAACCCAAATATTCAATTGACATCCATTAAGCTAGGACTATCATTTCTCGAATATAGGGTTTAATTAATACCTCTCTTTGGGGTATATTTTTTAGTTAATTAATTATCGAGCAAAATAAAAGGGTCGCATGAATGACAAGTATATATGCATGTCAACCATCATATCAAAACAACATAAGGAAACTATACTAAGCAAACATTAAAAAACAAATCTTAAGCAAACATTAAAAATAAATCTTAGAATATATGTATATTAAAACTATATAAAAAAAACTATATTATATGAGGAAACCTTACATCATATATATACTATAGATTACATAGAAAAACTGTATATATTATACAAATCATATATGGCATATAAAGCCTATAATATATACATATAAATATGGTATGAAATTAAAAAAGGGTATATTATATATAAGATACACGGCTATACATGCCTATAATGTATACACACAAATATGGTATGAAATCAATTTAACAATATATATATAGTTAATAACATATATACAATAATATATATACAACTATATATAAAATATATATCATAAATTATTATAAATAAGGAATATAGATTATATATACATACGGTAAAACTCCACAAAAGGAAAATATTCATATACTAAGGTTGTAATAAAGGACACGGGAACATTAAAGGGATTTTTTATTTATTTTATTTTTTTTAAAAAAAAGATGACAATAAAACATATATATTAAAGACATTAAATAAATAAGGTAATAATAGGAGGATTAACGGTAAAAAAAGAAGAAGAAAAAAAAGGTATTTTAATTAAATAAGGAATATACATAGATTATTATAAATAAGGAATATAATAATATAAATATATGTATCTAAATATATATATATAACTACGTATATTAAGGTATAAAGGTTATATATTACATATTCACACTCATTATATATATATAAAGAAAAAAAGAAACTAAAGAGCTACATGGAATTAAATATCATAAAAAAGGAAATAATAAGAACCCATTTAAACCACATTTAAAGCTTCCAAAAATATGAATACTAAGTAATAATGATGAAATACTAAATAAATAAATAAATAAAAAAACAAGAAGGGACCTAGATGGTAAATAAACCAATTTAACAATCAGATTATAACGCAAAATAGGGACCAAAATAAATGAAAAAAGAAAAGATACAAGGTCCGGAATGTGAATTAACCCATCCGGCTACAGATCAGAATAAAGAAAGGATGAAATTGAAAACATTCGAAAACTTGCAGGGACTGTGGATGGTATTTCAAAACGCGGAAGCCCTCCTCGCGCAATTAGGGCGATGCGGAGGGGCTTAAAACGTGATTATACCTTTTTTTCTTTTATGAGCCACTATAAAGCCCACATTAAAAAAAATCAGCCCCCTTTTATATTACAAACCCTAAAAACAGAGAACCCTCCCCCTTTTCCTCTGTTACTTCCGGAGCCACAAAGGGGTTCCGGTCGCTGTTGCCGGCGCCGGAACCCTTTTTAAAAAAAAAATTCTCCCCTTTTCCGAAACCAAAACAACTGAAACTCCTTTTTTTTGAACCAAAATCAAAGAAAACCCCTGTTTTCTTTTAGATCTAACCCAAATCAAAACAAAAAACGTTTTTTTAGATCTCTTTTTTAGTATTTGCTCCTTGCCGACTCACCGCGTATGGTCTCGCAGGAGACCCAAGGGCTTGTCGCCGGCAAGGGAAGCAAAACGGAGAAGGAAGAAATACGAAGGTAAACCCTAACCCTTGCTATTTTTTTATTTGCCTCTGATTCGACTGAAATAAAAAGTGGGATACCTCTGAAAATATGTTTGCTTGTATTCTCTGAGATTTTCGATTACACTTGTTCTCTCTGAAATTTTCAGATCTGAAAAATCCCCCCCCCCACCATTTACAATATTTGCCTCGGTTCTTTATAGCCCCGAAATTATCTCTCTTTTTTTATGAAATGCATAAAAAATGGATAGTGCGGTTTGGTTGTGCCATCATTTCCTTGTCTGCCATTTTTGTTTTCTTTTTTTGGTTGCATGTGACTGCTGGAGAGGATCCGAAGTGGTGGGGCTCGAGTCGGCCGGACAACGCGGGATGAATCACGGCCGTTGATGGAAGCTGGAAAGGGGGGCGTACGATGCACGCGCGCGTGTGGCGACTGAATCGACGCGCGTGGATCACACGCGCTCGGACACGATCTGATCTTGGCCGTCCGATCCATCCTTGATCCAATGGTGGAGACTGCGCGGCGCTAGGGCAACGGGTGGCTTCTCTAGGTTTTTTTTTGTTCCTGGTGCGATCTGGGCCGTTAGATCTGGATCCCAGATCTAGCGGTGGGAAATGCGGCGGCTGCACAAAAAAAACAAGAGAGAGTTAGGGTTTTTCAGATTAGGGCTAGTCTTTTGGGCCTAAACAGGCTTTGTATTATTTGGGTTTGATGTAATATGGACTTTGATAAACATTTGGGCTTTATTTATATATTAATATACTGGGCTTTTATTTAATTAATATTTTATTTTCCAAATTTAACAATAACAATAATAATTAATAATAATAAAGACCATAATAATAATAATAATAATAATATTGATAATAATAATAACTATAACGATACCATAGTAATAATACTAATATATGGTGATGACAATGACTAACATAATAGTGGATGATATTAATAATATTATAAGTAATGGTAATAAATGATGATAGTAAATAGTAATAATATGATATCTAGGTATTAATTAGACCAAGCCCAACATGCATGGACAAAGCCCAACTGGATGAAGCCCAAGAAAGCCCAATATACAAGACCCAAACTTATTTAAGCAGATTTAAAAGGGGCTAATCAGCCCGGACAAAATTAGTGATTACAGTTGCCCCTCTTTGCTTGTACTTGTGGAACAAGAATAAAGTAAAGACCATAATCACTAATTTTGTCAAACTTCCCTGTTTGGTTGATTTGCTCCTCCGAAGCGGTAGAAACAAAGTGGGTAGCGTCGGCGTGTCCTCCCTGGATGGCAAAGGACAAAGTCGATTCATTCTTCCTAAGCGGTAAACAATGAACTTCAAATAGTGTGCATTCCCGGAGCGGCGAAAGCAAACTGGACAGGCTTTCTAGCTCTTCTGTCCAGAGATCCTTGAACTCTTTTGCTCTTAGATCAGTGGCATGTCCTCCCTACACGGTCAAAGGACAAAGTTGATTCATTCTTCCCACGCGGTACAGAATGAACTTCAAATTGCGTGCTTTCCCGGACGGCGAAAGCAAACTGGGCAGGCCTTCTGGCTCTTCTGTCCAGGGATCCTTGAACTCTTTTGCTCTCAGATCAGTGGCATGTCCTCTCTACACGGTCAAAGGACAAAGTCGATTTATTCTTCCTACGCGGTACAGAATGAACTTCAAATTGCGTGCTTTCCCGGACGGCGAAAGCAAACTGAACAACGTTGGCATGTCCCCCCTGAGCGGCAAAGGACGTAGCTGATTCATTCTCCCTGAGCGGCAAAGAATAAACCTCCAATAGCAACTGGACAACACTGGTATGTCCTCCCTGAGCGGCAAAGGACGTGGCTGATTCATTCTCCCTGAGCGGCAAAGAATAAACCTCCAATATCTTAGACAACGTTGGTATGTCCTCCCTGAGCGGCAAAGGACGTGGCTGATTCATTCTCCCTGAGCGGCAAAGAATAAACCTACAATATCTTAGACAACGTTGGTATGTCCTCCCTGAGCGGCAAAGGACGTGGCTGATTCATTCTCCCTGAGCGGCAAAGAATAAACCTCCAATATCTTAGACAACGTTGGTATGTCCTCCCTGAGCGGCAAAGGACGTGGCTGATTCATTCTCCCTGAGCGGCAAAGAATAAACCTTCAATAGCTTACTGGATAACGTTGGTATGTCCTCCCTGAGCGGCAAAGGACATGGTTGATTCGTTCTCCCTGAGCGGCAAAGAACAAACCTCCAATAGCAACTGGACAACGTTGGTATGTCCTCCCTGAGCGGCAAAGAACGAACCTTCAATAGCTTAGACAACGCTGGCATGTCCTCCCTGAGCGGCAAAGGACGTAGCTGATTCATTCTCCCTGAGCGGCAAAGAATAAACCTTCAATAGCTTAGACAACGCTAGCATGTCCTCCCTGAGCGGCAAAGGACGTAACTGATTCATTCTCCCTGAGCGGCAAAGAACGAACCTTCAATAGCAACTGGACAATGTTTGTATGTCCTCCCCGAGCGGCAAAGGACGTAGCTGATTCATTCCCCCTGAGCGGCAAAGAATGAACCTTCAATAGCTTAGACAACATTGGTATGTCCTCCCTGAGCGGCAAAGGACGTGGCTAATTCATTCTCCCTGAGCGACAAAGAACGAACCTCCAATAGCAACTGGATAACGTTGGTATGTCCTCCCTGAGCGGCAAAGGACATGGTTGATTCGTTCTCCCTGAGCGGCAAAGAACAAACCTCCAATAGCAACTGGACAACGTTGGTATGTCCTCCCTGAGCGGCAAAGGACGTGGCTAATTCATTCTCCCTGAGCGGCAAAGAACGAACCTCCAATAGCAACTGGATAACGTTGGTATGTCCTCCCTGAGCGGCAAAGGACGTGGTTGATTCGTTCTCCCTGAGCGGCAAAGAACAAACCTCCAATAGCAACTGAACAACGTTGGCATGTCCTCCCTGAGCGGCAAAAGACATAGCTGATTCATTCTCCCTGAGCGGCAAAGAATGAACCTTCAATAGCAACTGGATAACGTTGGTATGTCCTCCCTGAGCGGCAAAGGACGTGGTTGATTCGTTCTCCCTGAGCGGCAAAGAACAAACCTCCAATAGTAACTGGACAACGTTGGCATGTCCTCCCTGAGCGGCAAAGGACGTGGCTAATTCATTCTCCCTGAGCGGCAAAGAACGAACCTCCAATAGTAACTGGATAACGTTGGTATGTCCTCCCTGAGCGGCAAAGGACGTGGCTGATTCGTTCTCCCTGAGCGGCAAAGAACAAACCTCCAATAGCAACTGGACAACGTTGGTATGTCCTCCCTGAGCGGCAAAGGACGTGGCTGATTCATTCTCCCTGAGCGGCAAAGAATAAACCTCCAATATCTTAGACAACGTTGGTATGTCCTCCCTGAGCGGCAAAGGACGTGGCTGATTCATTCTCCCTGAGCGGCAAAGAATAAACCTCCAATATCTTAGACAACGTTGGTATGTCCTCCCTGAGCGGCAAAGGACGTGGCTGATTCATTCTCCCTGAGCGGCAAAGAATAAACCTCCAATATCTTAGACAACGTTGGTATGTCCTCCCTGAGCGGCAAAGGACGTGGCTGATTCATTCTCCCTGAGCGGCAAAGAATAAACCTTCAATAGCTTAGACAACGCTGGCATGTCCTCCCTGAGCGGCAAAGGACGTAGCTGATTCATTCTCACTGAGCGGCAAAGAACGAACCTTCAATAGCTTTAGACAACGCTGGCATGTCCTCCCTGAGCGGTAAAGGACGTGGCTGATTCATTCTCCCTGAGCGGCAAAGAATAAACCTTCAATAGCTTTAGACAACGCTGGTATGTCGTAGCTGATTCATTCTTCCTAAGCGGCAAAGAATAAACCTCCAATAGCAACTGGACAACGTTGACAGGAAATAAATTGAGCAGGCCTTCTGGCTCTTCTGCTCGGAAATCCTTGAGCTCTTTTGCTCTTAGATTCTGAAGTTGTGGGTCTCTTTTCTCTTTTTCTTTCTTCTTTCCTTCTTCTTTTTCTTCCTTTTCTTCTTCTTCTTCTGTTTCTGTTTCTTTTTCTTTCTCTTCTTCTTCTTCTTCTTCTCATTCTTCTTCTTCTTTTTTTTCACTTTCTTCTTCTTCTTCTTCTTCCGCTTCTTCTTTTCTTCTTCTTTTTTCTTTCCTCGCTTTTCTTTTTCTTCTTTCTTTTCCTTTTCCTTTTCCTTTTCTTTCTCTTCTCTCTCTCTCACTTCTTCTTTTTCTCTTTCTCTCTTGTTCTTTTTTTCTTTTCTCATTTTTCTCTTTCTTCTTTTTATTTTCTTTTTCTTCTCTTCTCTCTCTCTTTTCTTCTTTCTTCTTCTTCTTATTCTCATTTTTTTCCTCTCTTCTTATTTCCTCTCATCTTCTTTTCTTTTTCTCTCTTCTTATTTCTTCTTCTCTTTTCCTTTTTTTTTCTTTTTCTTTCCTTTTTCTTTTTCTTTTCTTTCTCTTCTCTCTCTCTCACTTCTTCTTTTTCTCTTTCTCTCTTGTTCTTTTTTTCTTTTCTCATTTTTCTCTTTCTCTCTTCTTTTTATTTTCTTTTTCTTCTCTTCCCTCTCTCTTTTCTTCTTTCTTCTTCTTCTTATTCTCATTTTTTTTCCTCTCTTCTTATTTCCTCTCATCTTCTTTTCTTTTTCTCTCTTCTTATTTCTTCTTCTCTTTTCCTTTTCTTTTTTTTTTCTTTTTCTTTTCTTTTTCTTTTTCTTTTCTTTCTCTTCTCTCTCTCTCACTTCTTCTTTTTCTCTTTCTCTCTTGTTCTTTTTTTCTTTTCTCATTTTTCTCTTTCTCTCTTCTTTTTATTTTCTTTTTCTTCTCTTCCCTCTCTCTTTTCTTCTTTCTTCTTCTTCTTATTCTCATTTTTTTCTCTCTTCTTATTTCCTCTCATCTTCTTTTCTTTTTCTCTCTTCTTATTTCTTCTTATTCTTCTTCTCTTTTCTTTTTCTTTTTTTCCTTTTTCTTTTTCTTTTCTTTTTCTTTTTCCTCCTCTTTTATTTTTTCTTCTTTTTCTGTTTCTTTTTCTTTTTCTTTCTTTTTATTTAAAAATCAGGAAACCTGAATTTTTATTTAAAATATTCCAAGGGGAATATAATTGAGAAATTTAAATTTTGAGGAAAACGTCCCTTTAGAAAGGGTAAAATTGAGGAATTTGGATTTTTGAGAAAAAATATCCTTTCGAAAGGAATGAAATGAAGTTTTGAGAGAAAAATCCTTTAGAAAGGATAGGATTGAGAAATCCGGGGTTTAAAGAAAAACATCCTTTAGGAAGGATAGAATTGAGAAATCCAGTTTTAAGAAAAACATCCTTTAGAAATGATAGGATTGAGAAATCGGAGTTTTGAGGAAAACATCCTTTAGGAAGGATAGGGTTGAGAAATCATGTTTTAAGAAAAACATCCTTTAGAAAGGATAGGATTGAGAAATCCGGGTTTTAAGAAAAACATCCTTTAGAAAGGACAGGATTGAGAAATCCAGTTTTAAGAAAAACATCCTTTAGAAAGGATAAAATCGAGAAATTTAAATTCTGAGAAAAACATCCTATAGAAAGGATAAAAAAATCAGGGATTCAGAACCTTGATACCAGTCAAAAGATTCTCGAGATCCATTTCTCTTCTCGTAGAGCCGTAGATCCACCCCTTTATTAATCTTCAAATATCTGTTCAAAAATAAACAAGTACTATGATGGTATGAGTTAGCATGCTCCTAACATATGGATGTCTAACTATCAATGATGCATGATCATATTTCATGATGCAATGATGTGTATGGTAATGAGAATGCAAAGATGCATGAATTTTGTCTTTATTCTCTAAGGCTGGTGGTCACCATCTGGGGACTACAACCACTCATCAATCTCGTTTCTTGACAAAACTTGCCCCCAACTTGTGTTGCTTATTCCCTGAGTCCAATAGCCTAAATCGCAATCAGAATCATTAGCTCAGTACCTTCACGCTGTATGTCATCTCTCACCGATTTGAAATCCTGTGTGCAAAGCCTTAGTTGCCCCACGGACAAAGATGCCCCAATGGGGTACCGATGGCTTTATCTCGAGCCATGATCAGTCTGCTTGTTCATTCCAATATAAGAGACTTATGAAAATAATAAAAATAAATTCATTATGTATATATATACATTTTAAAGGATCACGACAAGTGATATTTAAGAAAATTAAGCTTTGGGTCTTTGAAAAAAAAGGTCGACCCGAGTAACATTTTCCGAATGTTGCAGGAATGCACATATGACATCTTTTCTGGGCTATCAGGCTTCCGAGAGGAGCGACTCCCATTCCTAGTTTCTACCCGATTTAAAAGTGGCTCTATTTAGCTCACTAACTCACCATGCCCTATCCTTCCCTCTTTTCTGGTCTCAATCAGGCATTAGAAGTGTGTCAATCCTTGAAGAAAGGTTAACCCTGATAGGCGAGATGTGATCTGAAGACAAATTCATCCATCTGTGTATGGTCCAAATGGTCTTTTATGGCTTGTAATGTAGGCGAAGGCTTACGGCTACGAAAGAAAGGGTAAGTAGGCCCAAACAAGTGTTTAAGGGTGGTGAAACCAAGGATCAATTTTTCCAACGGGAAGTCTCACGATTATGCTCGGATGTAATGCTATTTCTTCTCTTGTTTCTCTCAATTGCTCTATACTGCCCCTTTGTTGGGGTTTTCACCCTAGAGTCCATTTCCTTTCGTCGAATGTAGTTTTGGATCAATTTGCACCTTCGCATTGTATTAGTGCAGGCTTTTGATCGAAGGTGAACAATCATTCGAGGCTCATCTAAGTAGAGATTCATTTGGATAGGGAATCCTCTTGTCCGCTTCTCTCCCTTTTCAAAATTACACTTTTCACTTTAGTGCCATTGCTTTTGATTTCTTCGACTTTTATGTCGGTAACTTTTGACTTGATTTGGATAGCTCTTTGAGAACCGACTTTTCTTTCGCTATTTCCTTTCGACGTTTTTGGCTTGCTCAAACTGAAAGTGTACCCAATGAATATGTTCTCTTTTAATCCCTTTAGTTCACAAGACGTCATTATCATATCATAATCCGAATCCAATGTCATTTATTTGTCCATAGCTTTATATCTCATTTGCCCCCGGTGTAGGGGTGATCCTTGATTTGGGTTCAATCAAAAGAAAAAGTTTAAAAGGCTCAAACAGGGATAACAATGTTTTTTTTCATTTTCTTTCTATGTGAAGGGAATTGAAGGAATGCCAAATGTCCTCCCATACACGGATATCAAAATTGGTCTTCATGTGGTAGAAGTTTTAGGGTTATCACTTCATTCAAGGACCTTGAACGACAATGCCCGAAAGGAAAAATTCACTCAATGGGAGTGACCCATTATTCCTGAACACTCATTGTCATTCTTCTCTTGGCTTAAGTAGAACATAAGGATTTCATATTTAGTATCCTCACAACATCCGGCTTTTCGAAAAAAAATCTTTTTAAATTGAATTAAAGTTAATCTGACAAAAAGTATATACACGTGTAATAGGAAAATAAGAGTAAGCTTATAATAATAAACAATAAATGAAATGTTTTAAAGAATCAATGAATACCAAAATATTTTCAAAATGAAAAAAATCTACAGCTCGGCTTATTTCTTTTGCATTTTTCCCAAATGCACAGGGATCAACGGTTTTGAATTTCCTTTACCGGTAGCCGTTTGCTCCGGGCTAGTTGTACCATTCCCCTGGGTACAATCAGTTTTCACCAATAATGAGAATTGGATTTTTGCAAAGGATTTATTTCCCTTCGACCATTCGTAAAAATGGATTTTCGATGGACATTTGAATTATCCATTATTTTAAACTTTTATCGGGTTTAAGCACGTTGTGCCAACAACGATGTAATATCTCCAATTCGGTTTTCCTTGAACCGACTTGCATTTTTCCCAAATGCACAGGGATTAACGGATTTGAATCACCTTTACCGATAGCCGTTTGCTCCGGGCTAGTTGTACCATTCCCCTGGGTACAATCAGTTTTCACCAATAATGAGAATTGGATTTTTGCAAAGGATTTATTTTCCTTCGACCATTCGTAAAAATGGATTTTCGATGGACATTTGAATTATCCATTGTCTTAAACTTTACCGCGTTTAAGCACGTTGTACCAACATTTCTATCAGACATGCTCAAACATCGCTTCTTCTTCCATGAATCGATGTAATGTCTCCGAAGGTCATACTAGACTGAACTTTGAGCAAAGGCTTCGTCTTGACGGGCAGAAGATGCCCCTTGAGGTGGGCTGGACGAGGGCCGATAACAAGAGGATTCTTAAAGATCGGGGTGGTCGAGTGGTCTCCCGATTTTTTGAGCAGCACTCCCTCCTTTCAGACCGGACTGTAACAGTTAGGGTATTCCTTTCATCATATCTTGTTGGGGCTTGATGATGGTCCCCCTTAATTCTTGCTGAGTTCGTTCCATATGACCTCTCAAATCGGCCTCTAGCTTGGTAAATATTTCCTCCATTTATTCATTTTAAGAATGAATGCATGTAATGTGTTGTATGCACAACAAGGATAGATGATTATAGGTAATGAAACAGACATGTACAACTGAATGCAAAGATGCATTGATCATTAATTTTATTTGTTTAATGAATGAATGTGTCGTATGTATAACAGAATCAAAATGTATGATTGAATGCAAAGCTACATTATTTTGATGGAGATTAATTTTATTTGTTTAATCAAATAAATGAATGAATAAACATGTCATATGTACAACAGAAACATAGGTAATTAAACAAAATGCATAATTGAAATGCAAAGGTGCATTGAACATTAACTTCATGAATGCAATGTGTCATATATACAACACAGGGTTAAGAGCAATCAATCAAAATGTATATGAATGCAAAGGTGCATTGAGCATTAATTTCATGAATGCAAAGATCAACACTAAGTTCGGCAAATATCCTCGTTAAACAACTCATCAATGGGAACCTTGGTCTTTTACAATGATCGGAAGAAACCCACTACATGTAGTTCTTGAGCTGGCGTCTAGGCCGACGATTCTCTTCAAGACTCACTCAATCCCTTCTTCTTTCTTGAAATGATCTTTTGCTAGGAATCGGGCGTTCTCGCATATCCTTGTTAACAAGTAAGCCAACTCTCGGTCCTGCTCCCAAGTAGTATAGGCGACGAATTATGATTAATCCACTGTCTATATTTGGTGCTCTTGACTTGCTCTTGGAGAGGGTCCCACTAAGCCTAACCTTCAAAGTGCATCGGGGGTGAGGTCGAATTCTTTCTGACTTGAAATGTTTTTCTTGTTCTAGGCTGAGACTTGATTGTCAACTCGAAGCAGCGAGGTGCCCGAGAAACTTTCGATCTTGCCCTTGGAAAGCTTGGTTGTTGTTCGGTGTAGTTCTCGCTAATTTCCTTGCAAGACTTGATATTTCCCAACTGTTGTAGTCAAATCAAAGCTGCCGACCGTGGAACACATGTGGGTTGAACTCCAAAATTTGAAGTAATGATCACTTGCCTGGGACATCTGACAAATAAGTTAAGTGGTCTTTTTCGTCTTTGAAAGCCTTTCTTGTCTAGGGACCCTAAGCATGTTGTCGTTCTCCTTGTGGCTACATTTTTGTCGAGGTCCTTCTCATTATTGTTACAGACCATATTTCCCACTAATCAAATCTTTAATTTCAGACTATTTCCAATTCAATGTGCTCTTTATGCAACGATGAAATATGCAAGATAAGATAAAAGGGGAATAAAAGCAAAGGCGTTAGTCACATGATAAACATAAACCAAGGTAAGAAATGAAATTCAAGCATTAACGAAAAAGAAGCGTAGAAACAAGCAATTAGCACGCAAAAATCTAGACACTCTAAACTCTAGGGCTATACGCATGGCTCTAATGGGGTAAGCTTCTTATATTCTCACACATGAGTTTGGTTCTAACAAAGGGTACCCGAACCTATCTCATCACCTACTAAGGCAATAAGAACCCCAATTCTGGCCCATTACAGGCTTGCGAATTGGTTTCGGCTCGAGGGAAAACACGACCTGATGACGTGGAGGGTTGCTCACGTGTCAAAAGGCGTGGATTCCGGAAGTGAATTACCGACCCGTGGAGGGATACTCACTTGGGTATGGGCGTTTCACTCCCACTTAAGAAGGGTAGCTCGGGTATAGAGCTTGATGATCATGATGCAACACATGTCGGTGACTTCCTTAATAATTAAATGAGGAATTAATTCGAATGCCACAAATTTCCAAAGCCCGTTCAACTTAAGTCGTATTTTCATAAAAGAACAAACTTATTAGCTTCACTTCGAATTTTAAATATTTTCTATCGATTAAATGGCAACAAGCGTTTTATTGGCTTAACTCTCTTTTTTTGTTTTGTAAAAACAAAAAATTTGTCCCCAGCGGGGTCGCCATGCTGTGATAAGGTTTTTTTTTTTGAAAACCGCTGAAGTGGGGCCTTATCACTATTTTTTTTTTGAAAAAGGGGTTTATTTATAAAAAGGGGAAATTCGTGTTTTGGAAAATTTGTAAAAACTTGGAGTCGCCACCGGCCACTGAGGTAGGCCAGACACCACAAAACCAGAGATTCGTTTTAAAATGGGTTCGGGAGTTGGTTACGTGTGGGGTAGGATTAGCACCCCCATCACGCCCGGAAATCGGTACCAAATTGCTTGTTGCCTTTTGATTGATAGAAATTATTTAAAAACCGAAGTGAATTTAATAAAAATGTTCTTAGACGAAAATGTGACTTAAATAGCACGGGCTTTATCAAATAGTGGCATTGGAATTAACTAATCATTTAATTAAAAAGGATGACGGTACACCGGACCATAGACTAAACCGACATCAAATAAGGCTGACTGCCGTGTTAGTATAGGGTTCGAATCCCGTACGTCACCTTTATGCATGATGCGAGCATATAAGGGATGATGCATGTTATTTCTATTTTTTATGCTTTCGCTTACCTAGAGACGATGAAAATTAACCCAAATATTCAATTGACATCCATTAAGCTAGGACTATCATTTCTTGAATATAGGGTTTAATTAATACCTCTCTTTGGGGTATATTTTTTAGTTAATTAATTATCGAGCAAAATAAAAGGGTCGCATGAATGACAAGTATATATGCATGTCAACCATCATATCAAAACAACATAAGGAAACTATACTAAGCAAACATTAAAAAACAAATCTTAAGCAAACATTAAAAATAAATCTTAGAATATAGGTATATTAAAACTATATAAAAAAAACTATATTATATGAGGAAACCTTACATCATATATATACTATAGATTACATAGAAAAACTGTATATATTATACAAATCATATATGGCATATAAAGCCTATAATATATACATATAAATATGGTATGAAATTAAAAAAGGGTATATTATATATAAGATACACGGCTATACATGCCTATAATGTATACACACAAATATGGTATGAAATCAATTTAACAATATATATATAGTCAATAACATATATACAATAATATATATACAACTATATATAAAATATATATCATAAATTATTATAAATAAGGAATATAGATTATATATACATACGGTAAAACTCCACAAAAGGAAAATATTCATATACTAAGGTTGTAATAAAGGACACGGGAACATTAAAGGGATTTTTTATTTATTTATTTTTTTTTTTAAAAAAAGATGACAATAAAACATATATATTAAAGACATTAAATAAATAAGGTAATAATAGGAGGATTAACGGTAAAAAAAGAAGAAGAAAAAAAAGGTATTTTAATTAAATAAGGAATATACATAGATTATTATAAATAAGGAATATAATAATATAAATATATGTATCTATATATATATATATAACTACGTATATTAAGGTATAAAGGTTATATATTACATATTCACACTCATTATATATATATAAAGAAAAAAAGAAACTAAAGAGCTACATGGAATTAAATATCATAAAAAAGGAAATAATAAGAACCCATTTAAACCACATTTAAAGCTTCCAAAAATATGAATACTAAGTAATAATGATGAAATACTAAATAAATAAATAAATAAAAAAACAAGAAGGGACCTAGATGGTAAATAAACCAATTTAACAATCAGATTATAACGCAAAATAGGGACCAAAATAAATGAAAAAAGAAAAGATACAAGGTCCGGAATGTGAATTAACCCATCCGGCTACAGATCAGAATAAAGAAAGGATGAAATTGAAAACATTCGAAAACTTGCAGGGACTGTGGATGGTATTTCAAAACGCGGAAGCCCTCCTCGCGCAATTAGGGCGATGCGGAGGGGCTTAAAACGTGATTATACCTTTTTTTCTTTTATGAGCCACTATAAAGCCCACATTAAAAAAAATCAGCCCCCTTTTATATTACAAACCCTAAAAACAGAGAACCCTCCCCCTTTTCCTCTGTTACTTCCGGAGCCACAAAGGGGTTCCGGTCGCTGTTGCCGGCGCCGGAACCCTTTTTAAAAAAAAAATTCTCCCCTTTTCCGAAACCAAAACAACTGAAACTCCTTTTTTTTGAACCAAAATCAAAGAAAACCCCTGTTTTCTTTTAGATCTAACCCAAATCAAAACAAAAAACGTTTTTTTAGATCTCTTTTTTAGTATTTGCTCCTTGCCGACTCACCGCGTATGGTCTCGCAGGAGACCCAAGGGCTTGTCGCCGGCAAGGGAAGCAAAACGGAGAAGGAAGAAATACGAAGGTAAACCCTAACCCTTGCTATTTTTTTATTTGCCTCTGATTCGACTGAAATAAAAAGTGGGATACCTCTGAAAATATGTTTGCTTGTATTCTCTGAGATTTTCGATTACACTTGTTCTCTCTGAAATTTTCAGATCTGAAAAATCCCCCCCCCACCATTTACAATATTTGCCTCGGTTCTTTATAGCCCCGAAATTATCTCTCTTTTTTTATGAAATGCATAAAAAATGGATAGTGCGGTTTGGTTGTGCCATCATTTCCTTGTCTGCCATTTTTGTTTTCTTTTTTTGGTTGCATGTGACTGCTGGAGAGGATCCGAAGTGGTGGGGCTCGAGTCGGCCGGACAACGCGGGATGAATCACGGCCGTTGATGGAAGCTGGAAAGGGGGGCGTACGATGCACGCGCGCGTGTGGCGACTGAATCGACGCGCGTGGATCACACGCGCTCGGACACGATCTGATCTTGGCCGTCCGATCCATCCTTGATCCAATGGTGGAGACTGCGCGGCGCTAGGGCAACGGGTGGCTTCTCTAGGTTTTTTTTTGTTCCTGGTGCGATCTGGGCCGTTAGATCTGGATCCCAGATCTAGCGGTGGGAAATGCGGCGGCTGCACAAAAAAAACAAGAGAGAGTTAGGGTTTTTCAGATTAGGGCTAGTCTTTTGGGCCTAAACAGGCTTTGTATTATTTGGGTTTGATGTAATATGGACTTTGATAAACATTTGGGCTTTATTTATATATTAATATACTGGGCTTTTATTTAATTAATATTTTATTTTCCAAATTTAACAATAACAATAATAATTAATAATAATAAAGACCATAATAATAATAATAATAATAATATTGATAATAATAATAACTATAACGATACCATAGTAATAATACTAATATATGGTGATGACAATGACTAACATAATAGTGGATGATATTAATAATATTATAAGTAATGGTAATAAATGATGATAGTAAATAGTAATAATATGATATCTAGGTATTAATTAGACCAAGCCCAACATGCATGGACAAAGCCCAACTGGATGAAGCCCAAGAAAGCCCAATATACAAGACCCAAACTTATTTAAGCAGATTTAAAAGGGGCTAATCAGCCCGGACAAAATTAGTGATTACAACGACATCCAAATAAATTACAAAAATAGTATATATAATTATTATAATAATAATACATCTAACTAAATTATAAATAATAACATTTAACCAAATAAACTACAAAAATAATTACCTGATCTTGGCAATACAAATCAATCTTAGATCTACATACTCTGAAGTTGTTGTGCGCCAATCCGCTGTGAGCTTTTTTCACACATCATCTGCATACAAATCATAATAACATTTCTTTCATTTTTTCCAGATAAAAGATATCTTAAAAATGTAACACCCACAAAACTACGCCCAAATTATAAACCCTAGATTCAAAAATTCTTATTTTAGAAACCTAAATTTGAAATCCCTAGTTCTTGAAACCCTAATGATTTGCTAATTTAATTAAGAAATCCTAATTGAGTTTTGAGGACTAAATTGAGAATAAGTTGGACTTTGTGGCCAAATTAAGAATTCTAGTGACCATTGTTAGATGAGGGTAAAATTTAGCTTCCCTTCTGTAAACCCTAATTAATACAAGGCTACACATTTTAATTTACCTTTGTCCCAAAAATTTAAACCCAAAACCCTGCATTCTTTTACATACCCCACCTTGTCGATAGCATAGAATCAAAACCCATTTTTTTACTTTGCCGGTTGCGAAGAATTTGAGGAATTATTAGTCGGCTTCTTTGCTCCGCTATTCATCCTATCGCCCTCAGATTTTTTTTTTGACCAAATAGACTTGTATTATCAAAAGAGAGGTTACATGAAAAGTTCCGGTGGGAAAATATCAGGGGTCCACAGCATCGGACCCTGCTGATTTTTTGCAAACTTGGCAAGCCAATCGGCTGCCTGATTACACAACCTAGGCGCAAATTCGAAGCAACAATGCAAGAGGGAATGTGCAGTCCTCTTGATATCGTCCTCAATCGCTGAAGTCTCCCAGCTAGCGGTAGACTTTGAGTTTATTCTTTGGATTACTGCTCGGTTATCCGCTTCAACAATGATATTGTTGTAGCCATAGCTTTTTGCCATTGAGAGCCCCATTCTGATGGCGAGGGCTTCCGCCACTGACACGCTCGGTGCCGAACAAGGTGCGAAGAAGCCAATAAGGAGGGATCCTGAACTATCCCTGACAATTGCAGCAAGGGAGCCCTTTCCAGTACTCCTATCAAAAGCCACATCACAGTTCACTTTTACCGTGCCATGTGGCGGTGGAACCCATCTCGTTGCTTCCTTCACCCTGCTTTGTTTGCCGACCTCCTTTTTACTCGCAGTTTGAGAGAACTCCGTGAAGTGGTACTCAGCTCTCAGCCATACTTCCCAAGGGGAGTCCTTCCTTCCCTCTAAAACCAACTTGTTCCTTGATTTCCATATAGACCAAAGAAGGAAGGCGATATGCTCACAGCCGTCTCCGAACTGTGGAGAGTCTTTAAGCTCATTTATCTTGATCCACCACTTAGGGAATCCCGGAAAGCCTCTATCTAAAGGGGAGTAGCTAAAGTTAGACGCTTTCCAAACTGTTTGAGCAAACGGACAAAAAAATAAGATATGTTCCACCGATTCCCCCAGACAACCACATCGGGAACACAGATCCGGTTCTCTTAACAGGCCATGCATCCGTCCTTTCAGAGCACTCTTTGATGGCGCAATGTTATGACATAATCGCCAAAGAAAGGACCGAATTTTGGAGGGGACTTCCAGCTTCCAAATAGAATTCCATAGTTCTTTCTTAGTCCTGGGATCATCGCTTGAAGACGGAGTGGCAGAAGACAGCGATTTTTCCTCCAGAAACCGGTAACCTGATTTAGCCGTGTATTTTCCATTCTTATTTCCGACCCAAATGAAGGAGTCTTGTATGTCAGGACCCCCAATCAGCACTTTCAGGATCGCTTCAGCCTCCTCCGGAGAAAAAATACTGTAGATCTTCTGTTCGTTCCACGTCCTTTGATCTGTGTTTAACAGGGAACTTACCGAGAGTGCTGAGACTGGTGCTGGGTTATCAGATGCGGGTTTGTAGTTCTGGAGCTGAGGAACCCAGTTATCGAACCAAGTAGAAATACTTCTCCCATTACCAACTCTCCAAAGAGCTCCATTCTTTATGATTTTGATCCCCTCGCGAATCCCTGGCCATGCCCAAGATGGGTTTGAGCATTTAGGAATGTCGAAGATATTGCCATTTGGGACGTAGATTCCCCGAAGAACCTTAGAAAGGAGGGACTCAGGTTCTTTAATCATCTTCCATGTAAGTTTGGTGACAAGGGCCTTGTTAAACATTCACAGATCGCGAAAACCCATACCTCCTTTATCCTTCGGTCTGCAGAGATCTCTCTAGTTCATCCAATGAATACTTCTCTCCTTCTCAGCACTAGTGTTCCACCAAAATTTAGCGATCATTGAGCTTATTTCATCACAGAAGGTAACCGGGAGGAGGAAGCATTGCATAACATAGGTAGGGATGGCTTGAGCCACAGCTTTGATAAGGACTTCTTTCCCTGCGCTAGTTAAAAATCTAGCTTTCCACCCCTTCAGCTGGTTCTGGACTCGTTCTTTTATATAGGCCAGAGCTTCTTTCTTACTCCTACCCCAGAAGGAAGGGAGCCCAAGGTATCGAGCATCTTCCACCATTAATCGGAAGCCCAGCACATTTGTGAGGTGGTCCTTTTTCCTGTTACTCATGTTAGGGGAGAAATAAACTGACGATTTTTTTGTGCTTACTGTCTGCCCTGTAGCCGATTGGAACACCCGGAGAATATTTAAAATGCCTTCACAGTTCGCGACATTGGCATCTGAGAATACAAGGCAATCATCAGTAGGGGTGGGAATTGTCGGGTACCCGGTTCGTCCGGGTACCTCTTTAAACGGCCCGTGTCCCGGCCCATTAAATCCGGGTACCCGGGATTCGGGTACCCGTAAAATTCGGGTACCCGGGATTCGGGTACCCGTAAAATTCGGGTACCCGGTTCATATTTTTTTATTATTTTTTTATTATTTTATAATTAAAAAAAATCATATGTTAAACACAAAAATATTTAAAAAAAATTAAACTTAAAACTTAAAAGAATATAATACAAACATAGAAAAAATATAGGGATTTAAACTTAATTTTAGAGTGAAAATATTAAGAAACATAAAATAAAAATATAATTTTAAATATAAAAAAATATATATTAAATTTTATCGGGTCGGGTCGGGTACCCGGTAAGGGAAAACTCTCGGCCCGTGTCCCGGGAAATTTGCCGGGTCGGGTAATTTTTTTTCGGAAATTACCCGGTATTTTTGTTTCGGGTAATCGGGTTTTCGGGTCGGGTCAATCGGGTCGGGTATTTTCTCCCACCCCTAATCATCAGCAAACAAAAGATGGCTAAGAATTAGGCAGCTTCGTTTTATTCTGAGGCCCTGAAAATTCTTCTCATTACTTTCCTTTTCAATTATCCACGACAGAATACTAGAAATGAGAGTAAAAAGAAAGGGGGATAATGGGTCTCCCTGTCTTAATCCTCTACCCGCTTTGAATTCCCCCGTGCGTTCGCCATTCAGCACAAGTGAGAAAGACACTGTAGTGATGCATATCATGACCCTGTTGATCCACCACTCGCAAAAACCCATCTTCTCCATAACAAAACGAAGGACTTCCCAGTCAACTTTGTCGTAGGCTTTTTCCAGATCAATTTTCAGAGCCATTTTGCCTGTTTTTCCCTTCCTTGTACGCTTAATAGCGTGGAAAGCTTCATTGGTCAGAATGATGTTATCATGAATTGATCTTCCTTTTACGAAAGCTGATTGAAATTGCGGGATGATCTCGGGGAGAATAGGCTTTAGTCGAGAAGCCAAGATTTTGGTGATGACCTTCACTGAAAAATTACATAAGCTGATGGGTCTTAACTGTGAAACCTCAGTGGGGTTTGGCTTTTTCGGGATGAGCACAATATTAGTTTTGTTAAGATCCGGATCCAGCTCTCCATTTCTGAAAAAATTGGACATCATACCAATCAAATCAGTTTTCACAGTGTCCCAGAAGTTCTGATAGAAGCATCCGGGAAATCCATCTGGTCCTGGGGCCTTTGTTGCTCCCATGTCAAAAACCGCCCTTTTAATCTCTTCTTCCTCCACTTCTTTGCTAAGGGCATCATTCATGGTGCGAGTGATAAGGCTGGGAATATAATCCCGGAGGTAACTTGGATTTACCGACGGGTCCCGCTTGAAAACTGCTTGAAAATGCTGAAGAAGATGATCAGCAATTTCCGTCGTGTCTTCCAGCCAGTTTCCATCATCTTTTTTAATCTTGACAATCGAGTTCGTTCTCTGATGCTGAAGGGTAGTAGCGTGAAAGAACTTTGTGTTTCGATCTCCCCATTTGAGCCAGTTGACTCTGGAGCGCTGGTGCCAGTATCTCTCCTCGCTCTCCCATTCTTTGTCGATCTGTCTTTGGAGCCCTTTAAATTCATCCAGTTCCGCATCAGAGAGTTTTCTACCTTGGAGCTCTGAAATTCTGTTCATTAGCCTCTGCTTTTGTTCATGTTTTGCTTTCATTTTTTCTTTGTTCCACTTCAGAAGAGCTGATCTAGTACTGCGAATCTTTCTTCTAAATCTGGAACACATTCTTTCTCCCAGGGAGATATTCCAGCTTTTTGATATAGTTTGGGAGCATTCCTCATCCAGCAGCCATTTAGTCTCGAACTTGAACTCCTTCCTATGTGCCTTGAGAAGTTCTGCTATGAACAGAACGATCGGGGCATGATCAGAAGCAATAGCTACTTCCATTATGCCAAGCGCTTTGGGGAAGTTTAGACTCCATTCCGCAGAGCATAAAATGCGATCAAGTTTTTCAAGAATGGATTGCTCTCCACTTCCCTCAGATTTGGTAAGCCTCGAACCTCGAACCATCCATACATCGCACTTTTCAATAACATCTCACATTCGAGTGTCTTACTTAGTTGCCTAGTTCAAAGGAGTCGAACCAGTAACCAATCCTTCAAATATATTTTACTTTTTATAATTAATTATTATTGATTTACTTTCAATGCTATTAATTTCACTATTTATTATATCAAATATATAATCGTATATTACTAGCGTTTTTGTTTAAGTATACATATAAAGCCTTTTTGTATAAATAGTAAGTTATCACTTTTGCCATATATATATATATATATATATATATAAATATTTTCAGTGCTACATACTACTGATTTTGATTATATATATATATATATGATTAATAAGTATGTGTTTTATTATTTTCTACTTCACTTTGATATACAATAGTAAGTGATATCTACGTGATAGAATTATGAAAGTTACCTTGACCCGAATCGTCGATTTGATCTATAGTTCGTTTAGAACTAACTCGATCCGCTGACCGTTCTGTCAATTCGAACCCAAAAATTAAGTTTTATTTAGTTGGTCTTTAAGAGAATTGTATATTAGATTTTGACATGAGTTATTATTATGTTAAAGGTGATTACGACTCTCCTGGTGAGACCAACGACTTACCGTCTGTTCAGACTACTCTTACACGTACTACGAGGTTTTCACATGAGTAATATTTGGATTAATGTTTTAGTCTTAGATTGGTGGCATAGTGATAAAAGTTCTAATATAGAAATTATTCTCATAGGTTCTGATACAACTGGACCCATTTCTTCTGATCGTGGGAAAACATAATCTAGTAGGTTAAGTTTGCTTTGGCTAAGGTGTGTTCTCTTTCTGTGCTACATACTTTATTTTTATAATTGTGATTTTACGCTTGAGTGATTCTCAACTATGTTGTGATTTTATATTATGTTTTTCGTGCATATTATTTTCAGATTGTGATTTAAAATAAATGAGCTGTGAATTCCTGATTTATTATCGGACTGTGATGAGACTCTGAAAACTGTAACATTGTTTTACTGTGTTATCATGGGTTGGGAGTATACGAAGGAAGTTAAGTGGTTTTATACCACTTGTGTTGGTGACTATGTAGCGAGAGGTTCTGGGCAACCTACTCTTTTTGGTGACTATGCAATATGGGTGCATTGCATTGTGATTTAATAAAACTGTGTTTAAACGTGCTTTGTGTCTTTTAAATATTTTTATGAAAATTATTGTGAGACTGAGTTTGTGATTGTCTACACTTTAGAGACACACTGAGCTCAATAGCTCACTCCCCCATAGTTTCTTTTACAAATATTTTGGACTCTAGGCGACTTGGTACTCAGAGGATCTCTTTATTTTATTGAATCTATTTTATCTTCAGTTTGGACATACTTTACTTTCGGGAATATTTTATTATTAAGATTATTTTGGGATTTTTATGTAATTTCATATTTAGGGCTTATCATTTTTATCATGCATTTTCAGACTTTAAATTTAAAAGTTTTATTTAAATTATAAGATTATTATTTTAATGTTTGGATTTTATAAATATCGAGACACTTTATATTATTATCAGAAATAATTTATTTTACGCTATTTTAATATATTGTAATTCGAATTAGTTTCTTGAGGGTAAAATTTTCAATTGTGACTTTCTAATTTGGTTTTTTCTTCTAGGTCGGGTTTAGGGGTTACAAAAAATGAGTAAATTTAATTTAAACATTTAAATCAAAATCAAAATAATTACCTTCCAACAAGAGGAAAATAGATCGAAGATCGTGTAAGCGGTATAAAAAATAGAAGTCGTTGCCAAGCCCACCTTGCAATAACAACAGAGATCACGAACACCCATTACCTTTTCACCATTTTCTAGTATAGCGCCATTGCACAACTCACGATACAAGAATGCTAATATGGTTTATCCTCAACTATATCTAATAGCTTCCTAAAGAGTATCCAAAAATCGTAAATTCCGTGTATGAACCAAATTGTCAGATTTATCTGGCATCAGTATCCCTCCAATGAGTTACAGAATATTTGCTCGACTTGCCCTATAAATATCATCAACCCTACTATAGTCATTGGGTTGAAATTCACTTTTCAACCAAGTCAACTTGATTAAAGACCCTTTCACATTATTTTTATATAACACCTTCCCAAGGAATTTGTCGAAAATACTTTCAGTTGTACCCTTAGTATGCTCAACTAACGGCTTTTCATTTACTGAGACCCCGATAAGCATGATCACGTCTTCTAACGTGATTGTGCGTTCTTCACACGACATATGAAATGTATGTATTTTCGGTCTTCAACGCTCAATTAGAGCGGTAATCAACCTATGAACCAACTTGTACCCACGAATGAATGTCGCATGATAAAATCACGCCATTTGCAACCATGAAATGATTCTATTGTTTGAGAGATTATTTTTCCATGCTCCAATGATGTTTAAAGGTATCATCCATATCCTTTAATTAATGTATTAATTTAAACATAATTATTAACAAATTACAAAAAGCGATTGATTTTTAATAAATAAATTATTAAAAAAATTATATCATCTCATCAACCTTAAGACTAGTGATGTGTCGATCATGTAATCTAAACAGAGAAGCTTGATCAACTATCCTTCTAACAAAGCTACATGATAAATAAAAAAATATCAGTAACTCGAGACTAAATCTATTCGTAATACTACTATATTAAAAAAATAATAATCATAATCAAATAAAAAACAAAATTTAAATTTAAATTCTACTACAATTTTACTAGATACGTACAATTTAAATTTAAATTCTACTACGCATTTAAAATTACATAACTAAATCAACTTAATAGTCTAAATTTAAATCAATCAATCATCATTAATTACAAATTCACTTTAACTCTACTACATGCAATTAAATTTTTAAAAAGTTACAATAAATATTACAACTTACATTACTTACTACTAAATTAAATTACTCAAAATATTTTTATCAAATTTACTCTAAATTATATCAATGTTTATCATTAATTAATAGCTTACTTTAAACTAACCTATCTCCATAAAATTCAAATTCTAAAAAAAAGTTATATTACATCAAATTAAATTATACTACTCAAGTTTAAATACTATTTCTCCCCTCTAAATCATCTCAAAAGAACATTACATTATACTAACTAAATACAATAAATTACTTACTGTATTTTTTCAAACTTTTGTTCTTTTTTTTCCAAAATCCCTTCTTCTTTTTCTCTTTGTTCTTCTTCTTCTCCTCAACTAAAATTTCAGATTTTTTCCCTATAAATTTTCACCGCTTCATCCCTTATTTAACATAAAAATTCAAACCACCCATCCCATTAATACCCCAACTGAATTAATTAATTTACCACCACCACCGCACCCAAGCAATTAATTTTTTTTCTACACCATTGCACGCACCTCTGCACCCATTGAGCCCGCTGCCAAAGCAATATGTTACGTTTGAGATGAGGCGGTGTCATTAATCCCACATAAGAAAGAAAAAGGGGGTCTTGAGATATATAAGCAGTGGCGCTGCACATCCTATCAGACATATCTTTTAGGAAGAGGATAATGGCACAGTGACAAGTAGTATCAGTGCGACCCTTTGACTGCCCGATTTCACGCCAAGCGTCTATGAGTGGGGTAGGCAGGGTAGACAACCATGATAATTGGCCAATCACGAGAGCGGAAGCTCATGACAAAGGTGTCACGAGAAGAGGCGAGATCATTAATCCCACATCAGAAATGAAAAGAAAAGTCTTGAGATATATAAACGGCGGCACTGCACATCTATCAAACATGTCTTTTAGGAAGAGGGTAATGGCCCTGTGACAAATAGGTGGAGCAGAAAACGGTGCGCTCACTTTGTCTTTAAACAGTAATCAACCTGCATGCGTGCGTCCCTTGATGAAGACGGAATGTAGGTATATCGTCTTCTATATTGGACTGTTCAAAGTCGATTTCTAGGCACATCGACTTTGATTTTTTATTTTAAAATATTTAACACTGTTCAAAGTTGATAGTATTTGTATCATCATTACTTTCATTAGAGCAAAAGTAATATTTGTAAAAATAAATTGGCTTGTGCCATATTTGTAGAAAAAAAAAGTTAGTGTAATATTTTGGTAATTCCTCCTTCATTAAATGCATAATCAATTGTAAGAATAGACTAGATGAGAAGTTGAGATTCGTTGCTGGCTAGGCGTCGTAGAATTGCGGTGACATTAGGGTTATATTTGATCGAATTAACTTGAGTTAATTTTTTTAGTTAATCGAATTAACGAGTCTTATTTTATAATTTAATTTTTTAACTAATTTTAATTTTAATTTATTTCCTATCTAGAGGAGAGGGGAAGGGAAACTTTAGGGGAAGGAAAGGAATGATCATAGTGGAACTAGAACTGATGACCTAAGGGAATATAAAAGAACAAAGATGATTGTTCTAAATTTTTTATTTAATTTTTTTAATCGAATCAAGTTTATGAAATTCGAGTCGAGTTTTTTGAGTTTCTGTTCAAATTTAATTGTAAATGTTTATAATGTTATGATATATATATATATATATATATATATATATATATATATTCATATTGAATATCCATATATCAGACAAAGTAGAGAGACTCAAACTTAAAACTTAATCCACTAATTATTAAAAATTTCAAGTTATTTAAAATTTTATTTTATAACTCAAATTTTATTTTTAACTTTTATTTTAGAAGAATTGAATTTAAAAATTACAATTTAAATCAATTTGGATCGTATTTTTTCACGTGGAGTCAAATTGAAATTTTTGATTTTTTTTTTTTTGAGTCAATTGTACATACCTAGATGGCATGGCCATTCACATAGCTCTAAACCTGCCACTGCCGGTCAGAGATTCGGAAAGAAACAAGCTTTTCCAGTAACTTTCTCCAAATATCTACAGCAAGTGTGCAATGTAAACGGCTGATCTCGAGATTCCTCCACTTATTTTTGCAGAAACACCACAAATTGTAGTCTCACTTTAGTTGATGATACCTCTACTTTTATGCCAAACTATGCCTTACACAGACAACTTTGGGTTTTTTTTTTCCCTACATAAAAGAACTTACTTTGCTAGGTTCACTTTGGAATTTTTTTGCTCCAATTATTCTTTTAGTCCCTATACTACTTTTTCATAACTTGAAATTCTAGTCTTGCTTCGAATAATAACAATTAAATATGTTAATATTGTGTAAGTTGTAGATTTAGTTGTCGTTCTTCGACTTGATTGTCTTAAGTTTATGTGATTAGAAGTCACATGGTCCATGTATTGTCAAGATTAAAATTTCAAATATGAAAAGTTCAAGGATTGAAATGAACCAAATAAGAGTATGTCCACAACTTAGTCATTGTATAGGGACTAATCTAATAATTTTTTATAGGGTAAACTACATAAATGACCACCATACTATTGCAAAAGTCGCGATTTGATCACCTTACTTTTTTCCGAAGCAATTAAACCATCATACTATTAAATTGAGTACAATTTGACCACTAGCCGTTAGAGGTTAACGGTAAGGTGACGTGGCAGTTAAAAAAGTAAGATTGTCAAATCGTGACTTTTGTAATAGTATGGTGGTCATTTATGTAGTTTACCCTTTTTTATATGATTTTTTGTGTAATCACGTGTATTTGACCCACTGACCTTAAAGTATCGCTAAACATCAATAATGGTGCGATGGTTTCAAGATTTATATTTAACTTTTTTCCCTTCTTTTAAGATTTCGATTGATATAGGGTGAAAATTGCTTTCTATTGCGTTGAGATGCATGTCAAAACAAATGTATAACGTCAAAAAAAATGTTCATAACGTTTGATTAAATGATTATTTTAGTTCATATTCTTCCTTTTAAAGCAATTTAACTCTCAACATTTCATTTTGGGTCAAAATGACCCATTTCCGAATGAAAATTGTTAGTCAACTAACGGTAAACAACTGTAAATAACTTTAAAGAATGATACGTCAATAGAAAAAATTATTTTATATAATTTTATAAAATTATTTTTTGGTTGATGTGACATTCTTTCAAGTCAACACATTTGTATATGTGACACTGTCATGTTAACGTGCACTGCCATATAGGTTTACAACGTCATTTCAAGGCATTTACCATTAGTTGACTAATAATTTTTATCCGTATAAGGGCTTTTTTACCTAAAATGAAGCATTGAGGGTTAAAGCACTTAAAAAAAAGAATAATAGCAAAAATGACTATTCAATCAAACATTAAGGGATTTTTTTGACTTTATGCACAAAACAGAAATCCATTTCAATTGGTGGTTTAATCACTGGGATTTGTTGCACTATTTGGAGTAAATTTCACATTCGTTTAATTGAAAAAGGAGGAATATTTAATTAGAATTAGCACCCTTTTCACATGGAGGTCCCTCAAATCCTAAGCAACTTAATGGATGTGGTAGTAGATGGTGAACATCTTTCAGTCCAACCACTTCAATTTGGTTAATGTACATTAGAACTAGTTTTAGCTTCACTTCTCATACAAGATGTTATAACTTCGTTTTCAAATCCACACAAAAATTACATTACATTGTATGCAGAGACAGAACCAAAATCTAGATTAAAAAGTAAAACATAACCTTTTAAAAAGTTAGGATAAATTTATAATTAATTTTTTTAAAAAAATTATATAAATAAAAGGTAAAAATGTGGATGAGAGACAACGGCCCCATCATATATATACTTCCGTCACTAACTTTACGTTTCATCCATCCACAAACTATGGATACAAATTTCAAGTAATTCTAATTGAATTCTTAATATTTTAATATTATAATTAAGTTTTTCGTTAACTTATTTTTTTATCAATATCATATGAATTTATTAAAAAAAAATTATACAAATATTATCACGTGATTCATTAAAAATCTCTCTAACCAAAGATGGAAGAAAATAGTACGACATGATGATATAAACGTCACGAAAAAGTAAGGCAATAACAACACCCTAGTCACCCGACCCAAAGCATGCAACACCAAAACAAAATGCAGCCACAACAACCAGCAAGTGCAGCCAAATCGGAAATCTAAATCACTCGAGCATAGCCTGGAAACAAGTTGGGAGATCCACACAACCTTTAGCCAACGAATTCGCCAATTCATTTGCCTCACAGTAAATATTATGAAAGCAAACGTACTTCAAAGCCATAACACAAATCAATAGATTTAAAACAATCACACAACCTCCAAGGACGGAGATCATGATAGAGCACCCACGAGACAACAATCATCGAATCCAACTCTATCACTATGGAAAAATCTTTACTCCAAGGGGACCGGACAAGCAACTCCAAGGCAAACCCAATTGCTCTAACCTCTGCTTCATTCAAATCCATCACTCCTAAAGGGCACGAGAACAATTCTAGGATCCGGCCCTCAGAATTACGCAGTACCCCTTCACATCCCGTCTTTCCCAGCTTACCCATCCCCGATCCATCCACATTAAATTTCAAAGTACCTTGGACCGGGGGACACCACACTACTCCCACACGAGGCAACACTACCATAGAAAAAGATATACAACTCCACGGACATTCCCACCATTGCGATTCAAGAATGATCGAAGCATCATGCCCAACTTTCACCCAATAGAGAGCCTGAAGTTTGACCAAGAAGAAAAGTTCCTCCACTGACAACAATTTTTTATTAAATATGAGCTCATTCCGAGCCAGCTATGCTGTCCAAAGCACAACCGCACATCCCGCCAACCACTATTGGCGCATCATCCCCTAGAAGAAACTCGTACACTCTTGCATCCAAAACTCATCAAATGTCACCGGTAATATCACGGCTACCCCTACCACTGAAATAATAAGTACCAAAGTTCTCGGACATGTGTACATGAATAAAAAATGTTGTCTAAATCATCCCAAACCCAATGTACACCATCGGCAAGATAAACAAATTTGGTGGAGCACCATCCTACTCGACTGTAAGAAAGATAGAGTCGACAATCTATGTAAAGCCACAAACCATTGAAAGCAATGGAATTTGGGAGGGACGTCCAACTTCTACACAAACGCACCAACTAAATCCCACTCCTCAATTCCAAAGGAATCCATCAAACTCATCAAATCCCTTACATGAAACAACCATAATGGATTCAATCTCCAAATTATCCGATCCATTCTGCCACCTCCAAGATGTACCACGGACACCATCAAGTGTAACTCTTGCACCTGCTGTTGCTCAAAAACTCACATGCCATGCGTGAAATGAGCTGCCCATTGTAAATGAAACCATGTACCACCTATAGCATAATTTGAGATCACCGCAAGCTTCTCACGAGCCAACCTGAACAATCGCGGGAACAACGCACTCAAGGGCTTTTTCGAGAACTAGAAATCGAGCCAAAACATAATGCTCGAGCCATCCACCACCAGCCACGAGAACTAATTAACATTCATGAAATGTTGCACCCTTTCTTCATCATGGACCTGCACAATTTGTCGCCACGCAACTAACATCGAATGCCTCCCACAAGAATTGAACCTCCAAAATTGAGTCTGTTCCCCATATTTTGCAACAATTACAGCCCTCCATAAATAATTCCTTGTTATGATATGTCGCCAAGCCCATTTAGCAAGGAGATCCATATTACGTAATCACATATCAACAATCCCAAGCCCCCTGCTTTCTTCGGTCGACAAACACGCGACCATATAACTCGGCTCATGTAACACCCTAATTTTGGGCTTAGAAGTTTTGGGTTTGGACCGGACCGGTCGGGTTGCGGTTCGAATATAAAAGGGTGAATTTAGGAAAGCCTAGTTCGGGTTGCAGTAAAAATATGGAAAAATGTCTTAAAATCCTCTTTTATTATATATAAGAGAAAGGTGAAATCAATTTTACAAAATGAGGTTTGGGAGAGTGACATTTTGGGTTAGTGACCAAAATGTAATTTTTGAAAACTGGGTGACTGTTTTAAAAAGGATTGAAACTTTGAATCTTTAAGGAGCTATTTACCCAAAAGAGTTTCTCCAGATTTTTCTGAATATTAATCAATTTAATTAATGGTTTTTAATTAAGTGCAAAATGAGGGAAAAGATATTTTGTCATTTTAACTAACTTTCTCAAATTTTCCATTTTCTTTTCTCTCAACCCAAACACTTTTCTCCAGCAAATTTCCCTCTGATTTTGACATTCAAAGATGAGATTTCAACTTCCTTTTGATCTCTAATCATTTCTACAACAAAACCTTAGCATTTGCTTATTGGATTTTCAAGAATCTTGGTTCCAAAAAGGGAGAAACTCAAGTTTAGAGGTATGAACGTCCTTCTCCTCTAAATTCTCAGTTCTTTACTGAAATTCTCAAGTTCTCAATCCTTGAATTATGATTTGTTAAAGGTTTTGCAATTGAGTTCTTGATCTTGGCTTTAAAATGCAAGATTTGCTTTAATTTTGATGAAATTCGTATGATCTGATTGGGCATTGTTTTGAGATGTGTTTTTGATGTAAAATGGATGTATAATCGATGAGAAATTGAGGTTTAATCAATGCAATCCCGAATAGGTTGATTTTCCTAAGTTTCTACTTGTGAAAATGGTGGTTTTTGGGGTGATCTTGGTGTTTTGTTAATGCTGGAGGTATAAGGACGTGTTTGGGATCATTTTGGATGTTAATTGATGTTTAAAAATGGTTAGAAGTGATGGATCTTGGCTGGGTTATGTTTTGAAAGTGTTTGGAGGTGATTTCGGTTGTGTTTGGTAGCCGAAATGTTGGTTTTGCATAGAGCAGCGAGTTTAGGTGTGTTGCTGGTGTTTTTAATGCATTATGATGCATTAATCCTCTGTTGTTATGTGCTTGAAACAGGGGAGAATGATCCGTGAGCAATAGAGGTGGCGTTGAAGGTTTCGGATGCTTGGAAGGCTTGTTGTCTAGCCTTGTTTTGTGTATCGGTGAGTGAAGTTAGGTTTTCAGCTTTAAAACCAAGGTTTGAAGGTTTTGGGAGCTTAGTTTAAGTCTAAAAAACTTAGCTAAGCTCAAGAGTAAGTTAATGAAATTTCTCTCTTGGTTGTGTTATGAATTGGTCTTTAAAGCACTTGTGATTGTTGGATGCAATGCATGTGATTTGCATGTTTTAAATTCTGTTTTGAAAGCATATTTTAGCATGGTTTAATGCTGGTTTTGAAAGCCATGTGTGAAGGATGCTCAAGGTAAGAGATCCTTGGTTTTGTACTTTGGAATTGTGGAATTGTTGCATAGTGTTGCATGTTGATTAATGGCTTTGTGTGATGCTTCAAAAACAGTGGATTGATGATGGTAATTGGTGGTTTTGGCATTTTGGTTATGCTTGTAAAACAATGGATTAATATGGTAAATTGGTTATATTGGCAAGTGATGTATGTGGTTCTTGGTTACTTGAATCGGATATAGTTAGCCGGCTATAGGATTGGGTGCACCGTGAATAAAGTCGCCTTGGATGTGGAGTGGTTGTGATTGTACCGGTAACTCCATCCAAGTACACTAACGAGATGGTTAAGAACACCATGGTGTTTAAAAGTCCATGGGTGGGTCTTGTGTTAAGGTCATATGGTGGTTAAAATTCCATATGAGGACCTTGTGTACATTAAGGTCATAATGGTGGTTAAAATTCCATTTGAAGACCTTGTGTATGGTAAGATCACAATGGTGGTGTAAAGTCCATGTGTGGATCTTGTATGTCCCGCGATCTCGTTAGTGATGTTATACAACTACCAATGAGTGAATGTTAAGGTCATATGGTGTTTAAAAGTCCATATGAGGACCTTGTGTATGGTAAGGTCATAATGGTGGTTAAAATTCCATTTGAGGACCTTGTGAATGTTAAGGTCATATGGTGTTTAAAAGTCCATATGAGGACCTTGTGATTGGTAGTGTGTATGAAGCGTGGGGACAACGCTTGTAATCCGCGTATCCGATTGTGTCTTGCGTTATGATGGTTTGTGAATTATCACTTGGAAGCCAATATAATGTTCTTGAATATGATGAAGCTTGAGATGCTTGAAATGATGCATGGTTGCATAAGAAGTGTGTAATGTTCTATGAATGCATGTTTACTTGTTAGCTTGAACAAGAGTTTATTTTCTAATGAGAATGGTGCATGTGTGCATGAAATCTCTTAAGTGCATTGTAGTCTTGCGAAGACTTGTTTTTAAAGGCATGAAATGCAAATATTGATTTTGTGGTTCATATGTTGCATTTGTTTAATGCATGAGATAGATTGAATGAGGAGGTGGTTTTTAAAGGTTTCTTGCTTTGAAATGATTCTCAATGTATGAGAAATGTATGTTGTGAAGTGGAAGTGTTTTCCAAGGATTTTGTATTTAACTTTGCATACGATGTTCATGCATGGAATGGTTAAATTGATGGTTTTGCAAGGTTGTGCTTTGAAGTGAATTACTTAGCTTTTCTAAGCTAAGGGTTGGTTCTTACGTTTGAGCAATGCATGATTTAAGCATGTTGTTAAAAGGGTTTTCAAACATTGCTTTGGTTTATCGAATTGTAATGCTTTTAAAAGAGGTTTTATGACTCGCTGCATTGATGGTGTTTTGGTTTTGAGCATTCCTCACTAAGCATTATGTGCTTACGCTCCTTTTTGTCCATCGATGCAGATATTTGAAGTTGGAACAGCGAGAAGCAAGGGATTCAAGGAGAACTCCACTTGAGATGTATGCTTCGGTTAATAGCTATATATAATAAAGGCAATGGGGGGAGAATCTCTTATGTTGACGTTTAATGAGATTGTGTATGTTGGACTCCCTAAGTTGATTTTATGTTGTTGTTGATGATGGAACATGTAAATGGTCTTTATGAGGATTGTTTGGTGATTTGGTGTTTGAATGGTTTTCAATATAGGATGCATGCCTATAGAATTGGGGCTTTCCTTGTTTGATGCCATGTTTATGAATTGTTGATGCCATTATGTTCCTTGAGTGTTGAATGACTTGCTGGTATATTTTGGTTGCTTTTGGAGCATGTTTGATGGATCAATTGTGTAATAAACTAGCGAAATTTCTGCAATCTGGGCAGCCTGTTTCGGAACAGAGGGCCTGAAATGGCCTAGGCGTTTTGAAATGGGCAGAGCCGTTCCGGAACAGTTTTGCCACTGCCAGACCATGTTGCGCAACGGGTTTCGGAACGGTCCCGCGTTTCGGAACGGGTCATCCCTGTTCCGAAACACCCGACCGTTGGGCACTGAATTTGACGGTTATATGTTTTGGAATCTTCGTGTTTTGGTCCTGAACTTTGTATATGCAATTAAATAAGTTTGAGATGTCCGTTTGAGTTGAAATTTGACAGAGAAGCATGAAATATGACTAATTCCATAAAGTTAACTTTAAAGTGGGTTAAGTCCTTATAATTTTCAGAATTTTCAATTTGGTCCCTAAATTCGTATTTTGTGCAATCGAGTCCCTAAATGTGTTCTGATTGTTGTGTTCTTTGAACATGCTGTTGTTATGAACATATCTAGGGTTAATGTGCATTTAGATAAGATTAAAAAGAAAAAAAAGGTCGTTAATCAAGGTTGACTTTCGGGTTGACTTTGGTTTTCCCCGTGTAAACTTCTTAATTCGGGTCAATCGTCTAGGCCGGGTTAAGGGGGTTACAGCTCATCTTCCTCTTTAGATCAACCCCTCCCAAAGAAATACTCGACGAATCATGTCAATATTCGCAATGACACCTTTCGAAATACAAATAACCCCATATAAAAACCGGTAGAGCTAACAACACTAAATTAATAAGAGTTATCCTTGCCGCAAACAACAAGGATTGTTTCTTCCATCCTGCCAATTTCACTCTGAATTTCTGGATTAGGGGTTCCCACATCTTCAAACTTTTCGGATTTATCCCAACTTAAATACCAAGATAATTGAAAGGCAATATCACCTTGTTCGCACTCCAAAATTGACGCCATCTCCAAATATAGCTCATGTTCAATTCCAACATCAAACAAGATTTTGAGTGATTAATCTTCAAGTTTGAACAAAATTCAAAGCAAGTCAAAATTCATTTCAAATTACGCGCAAATTCAACCTCACATTGTAAAAAGATAAAGTGTCATCTGCAAATTAGAGATGTGATAGATACAAATCGGTCCCCATTCGCACCGCTCGAAGTATTTGAATCTCCTTTGCCTTTATTAGAAAATGGTGTAAGACCTCCACCACTACCACGAATAATAAGGGGACACCGGATCTCCTTTTTGCAACCCCTATTTTATTCTAAATTCCTTCTTCGGACTACCATTCAGTAACACTGAGAGTCACGCAATATGCACACACAACCTCATTCATCTACCCCCATCGATCACCACAGCCCACTATGCTCAAAATATAATCCCAAAAGTCCAATTGGAACAGTAATATGCCTTCGCAAAATCAATCTTCAAAATCACCTTACCCTCTCCACATTGCCTCTTTTCCAACGAGGTAACTATTTTGTTTGTCAAAAAGATTCCGTCAACAATTTGTCTTTTCTTCAAAAAAGCCATTTGTGTGTCACTTATTATCGTATCGAGCACACCCTGAAACTGTTGTGTCAATACCTTTGCCAAGGTCTTATATATTGAATTCAATAGACAAATCAGTCGATAATCCAAAATGCATAGTGGCATGTCTTTCTTCTTCACTAAAACAAAAAATGTTGAATTACCACCCTTTGGCAAACGGCCTTAGTTATAGAAATCAGTCATAAATCGTATTATATCCTCACGTATGAAATACCAACACCGTTTTAAAAAACTCACAATTAAATTCACCCGACCCTAAAGCTTTAGATCCGTCACACACCCTATAGCCTTCCGAACTTCCTTCTTTGTAAACATTCGAGTCAGCGATTCTGCTTGCTCTACTATCAACTTTCGAAGTCCCAAATTGTTGAGGATTGAATTTCATGTTTGTTGTAATTAGTTAGATGAGCAGTTTTGATTGTTAGACGGTTACTAATTATTTAGTTGATAACAATTAGTTAGCCTTGTTATTATAAATAGAGATGATGTAAATTAATGTAAGTGTGAAGAACTAATAAAAGTCAAAGTATTCTTTTATCCTCTCATTTTAACATGGTATCAGTAAGCCGGGTTGCCCAATAATTCTTCGCGGGTTTTGGGCCTGTTTGGGTCTTTCTCTATTCCTTGCTTGTCATCGATTCATTTTCTCTTTTTCCCTTTTTTCTAAATTTTGCCCTAATCCGATGCCTCTGTCGGGTGCTTCGTCAGAAATCGACTTTAATCATCCGTTGTTTCTGCATCCATCGGATACTCCCGGTGGTCTTCTTGTTTCTCATCAACTTGTCGGTGCTGAGAATTACAACCTTTGGAGCAGATCCATGCGGATTGCTCTCCTTGCCAAGAACAAGCTAGGCTTCGTTAATGGCGATTGCAAGAAGACCAACTACGATGAAGCTTTGCATCCTCAGTGGGAGCATTGCAACGCTTTTGTTCTATCTTGGATCCTAAACACGGTCAGTCGTGATTTATCATCTGGGATCGTGTTTGTTTCGAGTTCTGTAAATGATTGGGCCGATTTGAAGGAACGATTTGTAGAACTAAGGTTTTGATATAATATTTGAAAAATGTATCGAGCGTCGAAAAACCCAACACGATTTGATAAAGGAGATGGAGCTAGGGTATATTTTCTACATCGTGAAATTTCAACCCTATCGTAAGGTGATTCTCTGTCTCGACCTATTTCTCTCGTATCAAATTATTATGGGATGAATTTAACTCTCTCGTTCTGATTGCTTCCTGTAATTGTGAGGTTTCCCAGCAAAATGTTTCTCATCTCGCTCAGCAGAGTCTCTTCCAATTCCTAATGGGACTTAATGATACTTACTCAACAATTCGTAGTCAGATATTGCTAATGAAGCCCTTACCCACTGCCAATCAAGCTTACTCAATGATTGTCCAAGAGGAATCACAGCGGGTTCATCTTTCTGATGTTTCCCCGTTGTCTGAGCCTACTGCCATGTACTCCGCCGTGCCTGACCGCCGTCGTTTCAATGGCTCTTGTGATTACTGCAAAATCAAGGGTCATAAGCGTAAAAATTGTTATAGATTGAACGGTTTTCCTGCTGACTTCAAGTTCACTAAGAAACGTGGTTCTTCTGCTGCTCTTGTTGTTAATCATGGAAATCCATTGCCTCCCAGTGTTGATCATAGCAGTTCCTTGCCTCCTAGTGCTCCTGTCTTCACTCCTGATCAATATAGTCAACTTCTGAGTCTTTTGAATCAAGTTCCTTCAACTGATTCTGCGGCTAACATGGCAGGTATTGTTTTTGTCGATCCCTCTTGTTGTTTTGTTGCTAAGAGGGGTATTCAATGGGTCTTGGATACGGGTGCCACAGATCATATGTTGTCTGATCTCAATAGCTTAATTTCTCATTTAACTTGTGCTTAACTGTAACACTCGGGTTCGGGGGTCGGGTGAAAATAATAATTTAAAAATAGTTCGGGTTTCGGTTCTTAATTTTTAAATAATAAAATAATGGTTTGGGCCTCGAGTTTTAAGACAAATAAAATTAAGTTTGACCATATTTTTAAACAAGCCCACATGGTCATGGGTGGCACCTATTGTGGTTTTCCTTTTTCATTAAGGGCATTTAGGTCTTTGGACCTTTAATTTTAAACCAACCTAAATAATGTTTTTTTAGTCATCTTCTTCCCCTCTACTATCCATTCCATCGACAAAAAAACTCTCTCCCCTTTGGAGCACTATTCCATTTCATAACTCACCCATTCTTGAAGGTTTTTCAAAGGTAAGGTCGTTTTTGACTTGCTCTCATTATCCTCTACTAGCACATACCTTTATTTTCTAGAAAACTCATGATTTTAGTAATTTGGGTGTTTTGAAATTTTGATTAAAATGTCATTTTTATCATCCTTAACTTAGGTTTTCGATTTATAAATGTTATATGAGTTGTTTTGAGTCCAAAGGGGTCCAATGGGTATGATTTTTACAGGGTTTGGGGTGATTTCCGAAATGGGGTTTTGGGGAGGTTTTTGGGAGGTTTTAAGTTGAGTTTTTGGGGTGTTTTAGGTGGAATCTTGAGGGCTGATGGTTAGGGTATGTGTAAGTATTGTTTTGAGGGGTTTAGGGAGTAATTTGAGGGTTGAAATCAATGGTTTTGAGGGGTGCTTAAGGGCTGCTCGGATTTTGGAATTTTGAGCTTGTTTTCAATGGAAAAATTGATGTATTGTGCTTGGTATGTAATCCGGGTTGATTATTTTAGAACATGGACTGATTTGGGATTATTTGCTTGGTGTTGGAATGTTTAGAAACGAGAAATTTGGTTGGTGGAGCTTCGGGGACAAATCCGAGGATTTCGGAGTCTTGAGCTTGGTCTTCGATCTTCTCTTGGGTAGCAACAGTGAGTAGAATTATTGGTTTTTACATTGTGCTCGATATGGATTCCTTTGGGGTTTGGGTGGAACCTTGAGAGGTCACCTAAACCCGTGTGTAAGCTTTTCTACTCTCATGTTGTTGTGATATGTTGGTTGTGTATACGTTGTGATTATTGAATGCATTTTAAGTTGTTAATGTTGTAGTCGTGTTGAGTTCGTGCCTCACGTGGTGGTGGTCTAAACTACGGTGATATGTAGTCCCACCGGTAGTGACTAGTAGGGTAGTACTTTGATGTGTAGTCCCATTGGAAATCCACTAGTCGAAACGGTGATGTGTAGTCCCACCGTACGTGTATGTTGGTTGTGCTTGTGCAAACCATGTGTTGTGGTTGAGATAGACCCTTGTGCATCCATTGCTTTCTTGCATATAAATCGTGTTTTGGAAAACTGCATGTTGTGAATTGTAGAGCCTCTCTCACTAAGCTAGTTGGCTTATGCTCTTTTTGTTTCCAACGTGCAGATCGTTAGAGTTCGGGAGGCGAGCGGGCGAGGGAGGAGCTTTTGGAGTTCTCAAGCAAGTCTAAGTATGGTTTGCTTTTGTAATAATGCCTAGACAATGGGGTATAGAGTTTTAGAAGTTGGGGTCAAACTCCTTAGGAAATTATGGTTGATCATGTTAAACTCATGTTGTGTTATGCTTTTGCTTCTTGGATTGTGACCTATGATCCTCATGTCGTTTAATTGCACGTGCCTAAACATGTATGATGTTGGCCTATGTATGCCTTATGTTTGACTACCTAGTGTATGATGCCTTGTGCTTGCTAAACATGCTTCTTTTGTGAAATTGTATGGAGTCTTGGGTTGTATGTTTTTCGTTAGATTAAATGCCTCCCATGTTAAGTCCTGATTGTGGTTTGATGTAGGTATGTTTGTATGTGCTTAGGAGTGTCCAAAAGTGCATCTAGAATCGTATGTGAGGTTACCAAGTTCGAAATTGAGGAATTTCAGAGCAGGGGTATCGATATGGTTAGACTCGTATCGATACTGCCTTCTTGTTTCAGGCCTCATGTTTCGATACCCGAGGGGGCGTATCGATACTTTTTTGGTCACTGGAGCTACTGTCCATTTCGGTATCGATACGGGCCTTTGGCGTATCGATACGGTCATCTTAGCGTTGACCGTGAGAAGTCAACCGTTGGGGAGGGTATCGATACACACCTTGGGCGTATCGATACGGTCTCCACGGGTTGACTCTGACCTTTTGACCTAGCCAAGGTGTACCGATACACCCCTTAGGTGTATCAATACCGCCTGCAGATAAGTTTAAAATTGGGCTGTTAAATGTTGTTTGGGTTCGTTTGAATGTCTCGTGTATGTTGTTCCGCTGTTTGATCACTTAGGACTTTAATACTCCTCTAGACAAGATTAAAATGAAAGAAAAAAAATAGGGTTGCTAACCGAAGGGGAGCCTCAATGGGTTTCACTTCGGTTTTCCCCGTGTAGCCCATTCGGACCGGTCATCCGGCCAGACCGGGACGAGGGGGTTACATTTATTGGTATTAGAGCCTGAGGTTTCCGAGACCTCAGGCAGGTAAGTGAGGTAAGTTAAGGTATTATGAGTGTTTTGCCATGTATGTCTAAATTTTGTCTTTAGTACGGTGTATGAATGCATGCTATGGTGACCTTGCTGTTGTTTGAGAGTTGGTTCGAGTCCCCATTGTCAGGCGTTGTTGTCAAAATAAAAAAGGGAAAATTGTTTTTGGTTTAAAGAGCTTGAGAACCGGAGTCCTTTGCCCCTTTGCTAACCTAACGTTTCTTTATTGTTGTGTGTTTGTTGTTTTAGATTACTTTAATTGCTATGGTGAGACCGAGGGGACGGCCTAGGGCGGGTGACCAGGCACCCGAGAACGTGCCTCCTGCTCTTAATGCTCCCGATGGTAATGGAGGGAACGTCGGATGTGATGGTAATGGGCCTCAGGCTGAGGCTAATGTGGGAGGTAATGGGGCTCAAGCGGGCCAAGGTCAGGCAGGTCCAGATGTGGCTCATTTGATTCAGACTATATCCGGAGCTTTTCAGACAGCTTTGGCCGGTATGCAAGCTGCAGCACCACCTCAGGGTGCAGGATTACCCCTATAGAGGCTTCGTAATCTGGGGGCAGTTGAGTTTCGTGGGTTGTCTCCGGAGGGTTCGGAAGGGTGGCTTGAGAGCACTACTCGCATCTTGGGTCAGATGGAGTGTTCGGATACCCGTAAGTTGGGATGTATCGTCTCATTGCTTCAGGGAGACGCTTATACTTGGTGGACCACTGTCATTTCTGGTATGGCCGAGGCGGATGTCACATGGGCGTTTTTCAGAAATGCCTTCAAGAGGAAGTACCTTGGGGTTCGGTACTTAGATGAAAAGAAAAGGGAGTTCATGGCTTTGGTTCAAGGCAATAGAACCGTGTCTGAGTATGAGATCCAGTTTGTGAGATTGAGCCAGTACGCGCCAGAGTTGATTCCGGATGAGAAGGAGCGATGTGAGCGTTTCAGATATGGGTTGACTACCAATTTGAAGACCTACATGTTGGCCTCCGACTACACTGAGTTCGATGTCTTGGTTTCTAGGGCCAAGGATATAGAGCAGAACCTGGGCTCTAGAGCACGTGCTGGTGGGTCTGACTCCGGGAAGAGACATGCGAACTGGGATCGAGATCATGCCAAGAGGCATAGGGATAGGAGGTACCAGCCGGATACGAGGCCTAGGGGTGGTAACCATGGTCAGGGCCGTCAGGGCCAAGGGGCCGTTGGGCACATTCCGGAGTGCACTAGGTGCGGGAGACGCCACCCAGGTGAGTGTATGGGTATGTTTGGGGCGTGTTGGAACTGTAGCTCCCGAGACCATTTGAGGCGTGATTGTCCACACCCAGTTAGGGGAGGACCGGCTCCAGCGAGGGGTTTTGAGCATCAGAGAGGTCGTGGGCATGGCCGTGGGAACTTCCAGCCGAGGAATGAGGGTCAGAGGAACTTGGCTCATGTGGTGGCAGTCCAGCCCGAGGGAGGAGGACCGGCTAGGGTGTACGCTCAGCGTGAGGCTGGGAATGACACTGATGTCATTGCTGGTAATTTCACATTACAGTCTTTGAGTTTGCTTTCTCTAATAGATTCGGGGTCAACGCATTCGTATATTTTGGGCGAGCATGCAAAGTCATTAGGATTACCTTGTGATTGGCTAGAGGTAGGTGTAAATGTCACTAGCTCTTTTGGTGATACAGTGGTAGTTAGGAAAGTGTATAGGAGGTCTCCCTTGACGATTCAGGGCCACGTATTTCTGTTTGACATGATGGAACTACCCTTTTATGGCTTTGATGTGATTTTGGGCATGGATTGGCTTGTAGAGCATAGAGCTAGGGTTGACTTCGAGACTAAGAGGGTCTCTTTGAGGCTTACCGATGACTTTGAGGTTGTGGTAGTTGGGGAGAATGTCAAGTTTTTTTCCAATGTGGTTTCGGCTTTGGAAGCTTAGAGGTTGTTGGGTTCAGGGTGTTAGGCTTACTTGGCTTACGTAATGAACCCGGATATGAGTGAGGTGAGGCCTCAGGACATCAGGACTGTATGTGACTTTCCGAGTGTTTTTCCGGAAGAGCTACCAGGCTTGCCTCCAGATAGAGCAGTTGAGTTTGCTATTGAGACATATTCTGATTTTGCACCAGTGTCGATTGCTCCGTATAGAATGACACCGAAAGAGTTGAAAGAGTTGAAGACACAGCTTCAGGAGTTAACTGACAGAGGCTTTATTAGGCCTAGTGTTTCCCCGTGGGGTGCTCCGGTTTTGTTTGTGAAAAAGAAGGATGGTAGCATGAGAATGTGTATAGACTATAGACAGTTGAATAAAGTGACAGTGAAAAACAAATATCCCTTGCCAAGGATAGATGACTTGCTAGACCAGTTGAGGGGTGCTTCCGTGTTTTCGAAGATTGACTTGAGGTCTGGATATTACCAGTTAAAGGTAAAGGATGTGGACATACCGAAGACAGCTTTTCGTACACATTACGGGCATTATGAGTTTTTGGTGATGCCTTTTGGGTTGACCAACGCTCCAGCAGCCTTTATGGATATGATGAACATGGTGTTTCATAAGTTCTTGGACAGGTTTGTGGTAGTGTTTATTGATGACATCCTAGTGTACTCTAGGACCGAAGAGGAGCACGATGAACACTTAAGGTTAGTGCTTCAAACCCTACTTGAGAATCAGTTGTATGCCAAGCTAAGTAAGTGTGAGTTTTGGATTAGGGAGGTGGTCTTCCTTGGTCAAGTGATCTCGGCTAGTGGGATTAGTGTAGACCCCAAGAAGATTGAAGCCATTGTGAGTTGGAAACAACCGAAGTCAGTGACAGAAATCTGCAGTTTCCTAGGCTTAGCGGGATACTATAGGAGGTTTGTTGAGGGGTTCTCGAGGATAGCGGCTCCGTTGACCAAGTTACTACAGAAGAATGTTCCGTGTGAATGGTCAGATGCGAGACAAGAAGCGTTTGAGAAATTGAAGAAAGCTTTGACTGAAGCTCCTATCTTGATTCAGCCCAAGCCGGGGAGAGAGTTTGTGATTTACAGTGACGCATCTTACGTGGGGCTAGGTTGTGTGCTTATGCAAGAAGGTAAGGTAGTGGCATATGCTTCACGACAGTTGAAGGTCCATGAGAAGAATTACCCCACACATGACATAGAGTTGGCTGCAGTGGAGTTTGCGTTGAAAATTTGGAGACACCATCTTTATGGTGAGAAATGCACCGTGTACACCGACCACAAGAGTTTGAAATATTTGATGTCCCAGAGGGAGTTGAATCTTAGGCAACGAAGGTGGTTAGAGCTCCTTAAGGATTATGACCTAACCATAGAGTATCATCCGGGCAAGGCAAATGTGGTGGCCGATGCCTTGAGTAGGAAGGTGGCCGTTGAGTTGCGAGCAATGTTTGCAAGGTTGAGTGTGTCAACGAATGGTGGGTTGGTAGCCGAGCTTCAGGTTAAGCCATCATTGGTACAGTTGATCTGTGAGAAGTAGTTGCGAGATGAGTTTTTGGCACCTCACGTGCAAGACATAGCCGAAGATAGGTCTACCGAGTATTGCTTTGGAGAGAATGGGATCCTATGTTTCAAGGATAGGATAGTGGTTCTGGAGGATGTCGAGTTGAGGTGTACGATCTTGAGTGAGGCTCACAATAGTCCTTTTGCTATGCATCCGGGGAGCACGAAGATGTATCGAGGATTGAAGGAAGAGTATTATTGGGTTGGTTTGAAAAAGGATGTAGCTGAGTTTGTAAGTAGATGCATGGTTTGTCAGAGAGTCAAGGCTGAGCACCAGTTTCCCTCAGGGTTGTTGCAACCGTTGAAAATTCCGGAGTGGAAGTGGGAGCGTATCACTATGGACTTTGTGTCAGGACTTCTGTTGACTCCTTCGAAGAAAAATTCAGTGTGGGTGATTGTAGATAGATTCACCAATTGTGCTCACTTCATACCGGTTCATACTACCTATACATTAGACAAGTTGGCTGAACTGTATATTCGTGAGATTGTGAGACTACATGGGGTACCGAAGTCGATTGTGTCAGATCGAGATCCGAGATTTACCTCTAGATTTTGGGAGTGTTTGCATCGAGCCTTGGGCACTTGGTTGAACTTCAGCACTTCGTATCATCCGCAGTCAGATGGGCAGTCTGAGAGAGTAATTCAGATATTGGGGGATATGTTGAGGTGTTGTATCATTGACTTTCAGGGGTCATGGGAGAAACACCTACCATTAGTGGAGTTCGCGTATAACAACAGCTTTCAGTCGAGCATTCAGATGGCTCCTTATGAGGCCTTGTATGGTAGGAAGTGTAGGACCCCGATTTGTTGGGCCGAGGCCGAACAGAAACTTGTGCCGATGCCCGAATTGCTTAAAGAAACCACCGAGAAGGTGAAGTTGATATATGATCGCTTGAAAGCAGCTTCAGATCGACAAAAGTCCTATGCCGACTTAAAGAGGAAGGAGGTAGAATACTCCGTGGGGGATAAAGTGTTCTTGAAGGTCTCACCTTGGAAGAAGGTGATGAGGTTTGGGAGGAAGGGCAAGTTGAGCCCAAGGTACATAGGGCCTTATGAGATAGTTGAGACAATCGATCCGGTTGAATATAGATTGAGGCTCCCAGTTGAGCTAGAGAAGATTCATGATGTATTTCATGTGTCGATGCTTAGGAGGTATAGATCGGATCCGTCCCATGTTATGCCAGTGGAAGAAATAGAGTTAAATCCGGACTTGTCTTACAACGAGGAACCAGTTGAGATACTTGCTTCAGATAGCAAGGTGTTGCGTGGCAAGACTATAGAGTTGGTCAAAGCCTTATGGAGACATAGAGGTGTGGAGGAAGCCACGTGGGAGAGGAAAGCTGACATGCTTGAGCAATTTCCGTATTTGTTTCCGTCAGGTAATTTCGAGGACGAAATTCCTTAAGTGTGGGAGAGTTGTAACACCCGGGTTTGGGGGTTGGGTGAACATAATAATTTAAAAATAGTTCGGGTTTCGGTTCTTAATTTTTAAATATAAAATAATGGTTTGGGCCTCGGGTTTTAAGATAAATAAAATTAAGTTGGACCATATTTTTAAACAAGCCCACATGGCCATGGGTGGCACCTATTGTGGTTTTCCTTTTCATTAAGGGCATTTAGGTCTTTGGACCTTTAATTTTAAACCAACCTAAATAATGTTTTTTTTAGTCATCTTCTTCCCCTCTACTATCCATTCCATCGACAAAAAAAACCCTCTCCCCTTTGGAGCACTATTCCATTTCATAACTCACCCATTCTTGAAGGTTTTTCAAAGGTAAGGTCGTTTTTGACTTGCTCTCATTATCCTCTACTAGCACATACCTTTATTTTCTAGAAAACTCATGATTTTAGTAATTTGGGTGTTTTGAAATTTTGATTAAAAATGTCATTTTTATCATCCTTAACGTAGGTTTTCGATTTATAAATGTTATATGAGTTGTTTTGAGTCCAAAGGGGTCCAATGGGTATGATTTTTACAAGGTTTGGGGTGCTTTCCGAAATGGAGTTTTTAGGAGGTTTTAAGTTGAGTTTTGGGGGTGTTTTAGGTGGAATCTTGAGGGCTGATGGTTAGGGTATGTGTAAGTATTGTTTTGAAGGCTTTAGGGAGTAATTTGAGGGTTGAAATCAATGGTTTTGAGGGGTGCTTAAGGGCTGCTCGGATTTTGGAATTTTGAGCTTGTTTTTAATGGAAAAATTGATGTCTTGTGCTTGGTATGTAATCCAGGTTGATTATTTTAGAACATGGACTGATTTGGGATTGTTTGCTTGGTGTTGGAATGTTTAGAAACGAGAAATTTGGTTGGTGGAGCTTCGGGGACAAATCCGGGGATTTCGGAGTCTTGAGCTTGGTCTTCGATCTTCTCTTGGGTAGCAACGGTGAGTAGAATTATTGGTTTTTACATTGTGCTCGATATGGATTCCTTTGGGGTTTGGGTGGAACCTTGAGAGGTCACCTAAACCCGTGTGTAAGCTTCTCTACTCTCATGTTGTTGTGATATGTTGGTTGTGTATACGTTGTGATTATTGAATGCATTTTAAGTTGTTAATGTTGTAGTCGTGTTGAGTTTGTGCCTCACGTGATGGTGGTCTAAACTACAGTGATGTGTAGTCCCACCGGTAGTGACTAGTAGGGTAGTACTTTGATGTGTAGTCCCATTGGAAATCCACTAGTCGAAACGGTGAAGTGTAGTCCCACCGTACGTGTATGTTGGTTGTGCTTGTGCAAACCATGTGTTGTGGTTGAGATAGACCCTTGTGCATCCATTGCTTTCTTGCATATAAATCGTGTTTTGAAAAACTGCATGTTATGAATTGTAGAGCCTCTCTCACTAAGCTAGTTGGCTTATGCTCTTTTTGTTTCCAACGTGTAGATCGTTAGAGTTCGGGAGGCGAGCGGGCGAGGGAGGAGCTTTTGGAGTTCTCAAGCAAGTCTAAGTATGGTTTGCTTTTGTAATAATGCCTAGACAATGGGGTATAGAGTTTTAGAAGTTGGGGTCAAACTCCTTAGGAAATTATGGTTGAGCATGTTAAACTCATGTTGTGTTATGCTTTTGCTTCTTGGATTGTGACCTATGATCCTCATGTCGTTTAATTGCACGTGCCTAAACATGTATGATGTTGGCCTATGTATGCCTTATGCTTGACTACCTTGTGTATGATGCCTTGTGCTTGCTAAACATGCTTCTTTTGTGAAATTGTATGAAGTCTTGGGTTGTATGTTTTTCGTTAGATTAAATGCCTCCCATGTTAAGTCCTGATTGTGGTTTGATATAGGTATGTTTGTATGTGCTTAGGAGTGTCCAAAAGTGCATCTAGAATCGTATGTGAGGTTACCAAGTTCGGAATTGAGGAATTTCAGAGCAGGGGTATCGATACGGTTAGACTCGTATCGATACGGCCTTCTTATTTCAGGCCTCGTGTTTCGATACGCGAGGGGGCGTATCGATACCTTTTTTGGTTACTGGAGCTACTGTCCATTTCGGTATCGATACGAGCCTTTGGCGTATCGATACGGTCATCTTAGCGTTGACCGTGAGAAGTCAACCGTTGGGGAAGGTATCGATACACACCTTGGGCGCATCGATACGGTCTCCACGGGTTGACTCTAACCTTTTGACCTAGCCAAGGTGTACCGATACACCCCTTAGGTGTATCGATACCGCCTGCAGATAAGTTTAAAATTGGGCTGTTAAATGTTGTTTGGGTTCGTTTGAATGTCTCGTGTATGTTGTTCCGCTGTTTGATCACTTAGGACTTTAATACTCCTCTAGACAAGATTAAAATGAAAGAAAAAAATAGGGTTGCTAACCGAAAGGGAGCCTCAATGGGTTTCACTTCGATTTTCCCCGTGTAGCTCATTCGGACCGGTCATCCGGCCAGACCGGGACGAGGGGGTTACATTAACAATCCAGGTCTGTCCATTTACCCAACGGTAAAACTGCACCCATTTCTCATGTTGGTTCTTTTCAATTTGATTCTTCTCATTTGATTACTAATGTTTTTTTTGTTCCAACATTCACTCATAATCTCCTCTCTGTTTCAAAATTAACAAAAGAATTGCAATGCAGTGTTGCTTTCTTTCCTGACCTTTATGTTTTACAGGAACTCTTCACTGGAAGGATATTGGGGATTGGTAAAGAATCACATGGTCTTTATTTGTTCAGTTCTTCAGGTGCTGGTGTGTCATCTCTTTCATATTCTAAATCTGCCTTTTTTAATTCTGAGTCTGTTTGTAATGTTTTTGATGTTTCTGCTTGTACTGCTTCTTCTCTTGTTAATAATATTGAGGTGTGGCATGCTCGATTGGGGCATGCTTCTGTTACTAAATTGAATAAAATACCCTTTTTACATTCTCTCAAGTTGCATAATGAAGTTGTTCATAATTGTAATGTTTGCCCTCTTGCTAAAAAGTCTAGGATTCCTTTCCCTGATAGTCTTTCACGTGCTTCTGTACCTTTTAAGTTAATTCATTTAGATTTATGGGGTCCCTATAGAGTATCAACACATAGTGGACATCGTTTTTTCTTAACAATTGTTGATGACCACACTAGGATGACATGGATCTATTTGTTGAGGCTTAAAAGTGATACTCCTATCTTTCTTAAAAAATTTGTCTCTCTTATCCAAAATCAGTTTTCTACTTCCATTAAAATAGTTCGCAGTGATAACGGCACAGAATTTTTCAATTCTGCTTGCTCATCTCTTTTTTCTTCCCTTGGAATTCTGCATCAGAGTTCCTGTGTTCACTCTCCTCAGCAAAATGGTGTTGCTGAGCGAAAACACAAACATTTGCTTGAAGTGGCTCGTGCACTCAAGTTTCATTCTAACACGCCTCATAAGTTTTGGGGTGAATGTGTGTCTGCTGCCTGTTATCTCATCAATAGGTTTCCTACTTTTTTTTTGGGTGGAAGAGTCCATTTGAAATGCTTCATCATAAATCTCCTGATCTTTCTCACTTAAGGGTCTTTGGCTGCTTATGCTTTGCCACACAAATTCCTTCTAAGGATAAATTTTCTCCTAGAGATGTTTTTTTCAGTTCTTATGGGATATTCTCTCACAAAAAAGGGTTATGTTTTGTTTTGTCTTTCTTCCAATAAGTTCTTTGTCAGCAGGGATGTTCATTTTCATGAACATGTCTTCCCTTTCAAAACATTTGTTTCTATTTCTTCTCAATTTTCCCTGAATCTTCTCTTCCTGATTCAATTTTTTGTCATTTACTTTTCCTTCAACTGTTTCCACTTCTGCATCTATTCCCATTACTGAACAAGTTTCAACTACTACACCTTTTTTCCCACACTGAATCTGTTTCACCTATTGAACCTATTCCAACTTCTGAACCTGTTTCCACTACTGCACTTATTTCAACTACTGAGCCTAGTCCAACTACTGACCCTATTCCAACTACTGAGCCTATGTCAACTACTGAATCTATTACTACCTCAACAAATGGATCCAATCCTGGTTTGTCATACTCTATTTCTGTTGATGTTCCTCCATATGCTGGTCCTTCTCTTATTCAGTCTCGTCGTTCTTCTCGTGTCTCCAAACATCCTTCTTGTTTAAATGACTATGTGCAATCTTATCAATCTTCATTCCTTCCAGAATCTAAGTCAGGTTTGTATCCTATTTCTTCTTCACTTTCTTATGTTCATTTACCTCTTCATACTCAATCTTCTCTTTCTTCTACCTCTTCTTTAATTGAGCCAAAAACCTTTTCTCAAGCTGTCCAAAATCCCCTCTAGATTGAAGCTATGAAAGAGGAGATTTCTGCTTTGGAATCTAACAATACTTGGTATGTGGTTGCTCTGCCTCCTGGTAAAGTTCCTATTGGGTGTAAGTGGGTGTTTCGGATCAAAGTTAGGGCTGATGGTGAGGTTGAACGTTATAAAGCTCGCCTTGTTGCCAAAGGCTTTACTCAGCAAAAAGGTGTTGATTATTCTGACACTTTTTCCCCTGTGACCAAGCTGGTTAATGTTCGTACTGTCTTAGCTCTTGCTTCTATGTTCAATTGGCCCTTGCTTCAAATGGATGTCTATAATACTTTTTTACAAGGTGAATTAATGGAGGAAGTTTATATGTGTCTGCCTGAAGGGTTTTGCAGCCAGGGGGAGTCTAAGGTCTGCAGGCTGCAAAAATCCTTGTATGGACTTAAGCAAGCCTCTCGACAATGGAATCTGAAGCTTACAGAAGCTTTACTTCATGCTGGTTATAGTCAGAGTAAAAGTGACTATTCAATGTTCACCAAAAGGAATGGTTCAAGCATAGTTATAATGTTGATTTATGTGGATGATTTAATGATAACCGGTAATGATGATAAATTGATTCAAGAACTCAATGAGATTTTAAAAAAGAACTTTAAGATGAAAGACTTGGTGAATTAAAGTATTTCTTGGGGTTGGAAATACTGAGATCTAAAAATGGAATTGTGGTAAATCAGCGCAAGTATGCTTTAGAACTCATTGAAGATTCAGGTTTAGGGGGAGCTAAACCTGCTCTAACTCCACTGGAACAAAATCAGAAGCTTACTTCTATTGATTATGATGAAGGTCTAGGTGACAATGGAGTTAATGATGAATTGTTACCAGATAAATCAGTTTATCAAAGACTGATTGGTAGACTGGTTTATTTGACACATACTAGGCCAGATGTTACATATGATATTCAACATTTAAGTCAGTTTATGCAACATCCAAAGAAATCTTATCTTGATGCAGCTTTTAGAGTGATCAGATATATAAAGAAGAATCCAGGTCAAGGGATTTTTCTGAAAGCTGTAACCAAATGTCAGTTGATAGCATATTGTGATTCTGATTGGGCTTCATGTCCAATGACAAGAAGATCAGTAACAGCTTGGTCAACCAACCAAATGTGTTTGCTCAATGGCATAAAATTTTCAAGTCTGATTAAATAAGGATATAGTAATATTTTTGATTATGATCACATGAAAACCCTTATTTTAAAATATTTTCAAAACATTATTTGATCGTTTCAAAATATTATAAATTTATTTGAGTATATACGAAAAATATTAGACTCTTATTCAACCATTTTGAAAGGTTGGATTCTTAAAGATAATGATGTTAATCCTACAAGATTCGGGTTTGAACAGCTTTGCATGCAAGGTGTTTATCTTACAAAGGATGAAGAAAAGATATAAACATATACTACCTTATAATCACCTTAAGATTATATATTAAAAAAAAAAATAGAAAGGTTAGATTCTTATGTGAACCATCCCTAAAAATTTTAGATCTTTATTTGAGCATTTAGCCAAATTAAAATAATAGAAATAAGGTTAGAGTTTAAAGTTTTATAATTTTACAAGTTGGATAGAAAGATCATTATCTATTCTTATTTAATATTTTTTAAAAATAAAATCTAAATAACAGAAAAATATTGGCATAATAGTAAAAAAAATCCATAACGTTTGTAACGCCCTTAAAGTTTTTCTTTTACAAATCAAATCCTAAAATTTTCTTCTCTTTTTCTTTTAAAAAATCATTGTATTTTTTTATTAATCTTTTAAAAACTCATATTTAAAGAGAAGTGTGAGGTTGACGTTGGTATTCAAACCACAAAGTCATCGGTTCTCATTCACCAGTATTATAGGCCCAAGCCGAAAGGAATGAAAAAAGTTCTCCCCACACCTATCAAAATAACGAAATATTTGTCCACAAGTCTATTTTAGTCCCTCCCTCCTATAACCTAAGAAGCTACGTACTACTTTCTTTTTCATCTCCCAATCACGCACCTTCCTCTGCATGACTCTGAGGCCCTTTTTCTTCTTTTTTTTCCCTCCAATTACCTACTACTTTACCCTAATTAATTCAGATTGACCGCATTGCACATTTAGTTTTAGTAGGTGAATTTTTCGGCAGAAAATTTTTATGCACACAAAGTTTTAAACTCGAGACTTGCTTAAGCGGTGTCAAATTACTTACCACTTGAACCAACGGTTGATTACTCTTAGGTCCTTTAATTTGCTTACACATTAATTAATCTGCATACCCAATGTGAAATACTAGGGTAAATTCTGACCACGCCAACTCTTTTTTTTCTACTATATAAATATCATATATCATAACAGAGTATAAGTTGGCTCAAGTCAATTACTCTTCTGAACAACAAAGATGATTTCCATGGGATTTGTTTGCACTTCAAACCCTTCCAAATGGTTCTCCACCAAGGGTTTAAGGCTATGTTTCCCTCGCTTTCGCTCCAAATCCTCCGCCTTGCTGATACCGTCACCCCCGGCTGTCCCTCCGCCAACACTTCGTAACATCACTAGAGAAGAAGAGCTTCAAGAAGTTTTTTGTCAGTTTGACAGCGACGGAGATGGGAAGATTTCGAGTGAGGAGCTCAGTGCTTACTTCAGTTCGATAGGAGACGACGTATCGAAATATGATGTTCAAAGGGTTATCAAAGACTTCGACGATAACGGCGACGGCCTGCTGGAATTCAAGGAGTTTATCAAGTTGATGGACGGAGGCAACGAAGGCGACGATGATATTAAAAGAGCGTTCGAGATGTACGAGGTGGATAAAGGTTGTGGGTGCATCACACCGGTGGGATTGCAGCAGATGCTCGGTCGTCTTGGGGATGCGAAATCGTACCAAGAGTGTAAAGCCATGATTGGGGTGTTCGATCTCGATGGCAATGGAGTTCTCGACTTCCATGAATTTCAGCATATGATGAGAGGTGAACAATATAGAAACAAAAAGGAAATGTAATGATGTTCAATTCCGGTCAACCTTTCTCTCTTTTTTCTCTCTCTCTATAAAACATATGTATTGAAATTTTATTTCACACAAGTCTTTCAATTTTAAGGTTTAGAGATTTAGGTTATAATTTAAGGTTTAGGAGTTTAGGTTGTAGTGTGTTGAATTTAAGGTTTATGGCTAAAATTTAGTGTTTATAGTTTAACGTTTAGGTTTTAGGGTATTCAGGCTAACGATTTAGGTTGTGTGTGTAATATTTGAAATCCGCCTTAGCTCTCTCCTGGGGATAAAAATTATTTGCCCCTTTTCGGTGACCCTTTATATGCCCAATACTAAAAATTTAAATTCCAAGTCCTAACCCTAAATTCTAAACCCTACACCTTATACCCTAAAAAATACACTCTATCCTAAATTTCTTAAACTCTAAAGTTATTTTTTAGTGTGGGAGCATAAATTGAGACACCGAAAAAGGGGAGAAAATTTTTATTTCTCTTCGGTTATTATAAATAGATATACAATGAGTATATAAGTTTATATATTAATAATAAACAACACGTTAAATATTATGTTAAGAAAGCTTTAAAATATTCTCAACAAGTGATCATGTCATATAATTCAGTCAAATAAGAATCATGTTTATGGCCCAGTAATGGAAGAAAGAACCATTCTATGCTTTTGAATAATTGTCCGAAATCCAGGTCATAGACAAGAAAATAAAACTTGAAAGATAGAAGAATGTCAAAAAAGAAAAAGAAGGAACTAGTTGGAACGTAGTCATAACGACACCTGATGTAGCAAAGAAATTGAGGGTTTGAATCGGGAAGAATATGCCGACAAATTACAAACCAATTTTCTTTCATTTCCAAAGGGGCAAAGACTTTAGGTTGGATTGGAAGTTGCGTATACGTACATAGTGATTTGATTATATTATGCAATGGTAATAATAGGTGTTGAACTGTTAATTTAAAAACAAGGAAGGAATATTTGGGCAGAGGACGGATCAGTTGGCTACTGTTCGAGGACTTTGAGGCAAAGGTGGGCTCTCACCGGCTTATGATCTGAACTATAGATATCATCCACTGATTCGTAACAGTGTAAACTTGCTGTAATTTGGTCAGGGTCTTCGATCTTGAACAATATTCTATCGATCCATGATGGAACTCGTACCTATCACAAAACAGCATAAAACGAGTATCCATTGTTTAAAGATAACGAATTAAGCAGGGGCAAAATCACAAGAAAAAAAAGTTGTCGAATTTGAATTATAAATTTTTATGAGAGTTAAATCAAATTCTTTTCATTTTAGAGGGTCAAAAATACAATTTTACCATTATTAACTTATAATTTTATAAACTTTTAAGGGCTTCAATAGATTTTACCTTTTTAGTGGATCAACTCCCCCGGATTGCGTCTGGATTTAGGGACGAAAATGGGCTGATCATATTTTTCTTCAGAAAAACTTTGATAAATACAAGTCTATCAAATTCTAGGTAGTGTTTAGTTTGTTTAAGATTTAGGGTTTATAATTTAGGGTTTAGAGTTTAAAGATTTAGATTGTATAGTTTAAATGAGAATTGATTGTGTAAATCTCTTTTGAATAGTCTTAATGTGACTACAGGATAGTATATGTTTATACTTTTTCTTAACTCTTTGTTAAAACTCACACATTTTGCAGACAAAACCGCTCGAATTTGAATCTTCTAAGATGTACATCATCCATTTTAATTTTGTTTTGAACTCAACATTATTTAAATTTATTATACAAATCTAATTTATTTTGTCATCCATCTTAATTTCGTTTTGGACTCGACTTTATTTAATTTTATCATATGAATCTTATTTTAACAAAAAAAAACCGACTCCAATTTACTCATCCCATAATTTTTAATTTTTAATCATAGTGATTTTTACAAAATTAAATAAAATACATATTATAAAATTAAGATATTGAGTTAATATATGTAGTTAAAATGATATAAGATTTCATAAAATTCTAATTGCCGAACAATAATATTTTTAATTAGAAACTTACTCTAATTACCGAATCCGGTTTATTTTAAAAAGTTACTCTTATAAGTTAAGGCTTCATTCGGAAATGTTTCCCAAACGGCAGTTGGGTTGCTGAACATAAAAACAGCACCGAACGGTCAAGCCAAACATGCAGAACAGTCATTTGAAACTCAAATTTTGCCTCAAAAGCTGCAGAATGCAGAAGCTGGAAAAATCTATGCCGAACCAAGCCTAAGTAGAGTTGAAAGTGGAAGGGTCCAGATTTTCCATCCCTAATAAGACTAACTATACACATTGAATGTCACCAAGAGAGTAATATATCACCTTGTAACTTGTATCGTAGTTGCTGCTTCCTAGATTATATTTATAGGTTGGTTTGAATGCAAGTGTTCCCTCACAATATCCATTGAAAATCTGGCCTCTTTCAGCCTCCTGATGGAGCTGATCTTTGCTTCTCAGCAGCTGCAAACAACAATAAGCGAACAAGTTGATGCAAATTGGGCAATGAATTGATGAAAACAGATAGAATGGGATTACTTGGTGAAGGTCTCTTTGTATTAAGCTTCGGGCGGGATGTGTATTGATGCCCTGGAGCCTGTAATTCAGGTCTCCCAACCATACGGTTATGTGTGAGAGCCTGGCGTTTGGATTCCATTCCTTGGAAAAAAGAGAGTGCGATATGTGCCTGCATTCTGAATTCCTCTCTTCCACATTTCCACCATGGGCTGTAAATTCAATCAAATGATTTAGTGGCTCTCATTTTCAGGTTCTTTTGAATGATGCTGATAATTGAATAAGCCATGGGTTACCGGAGAGATGGCAAGTGATAAACACCATTCTGAATCCTTTGTAGTTGATACTGATGGCCACTGCCCCTTTCTTTCTCCTCATCATTCCTCCACACCCTCCAAAAGAATGCTTATCCACCTTAGCTTCTATATTTCAATTACCAAAAACAAATCAATTACCCCATCTAAGCCATAACAACGGAAAACAATTGCATCCAGGGGTGGTTTTGGACATGGACAAGAGCGACCACAGTTTTTATTCAAAAGTCAGTCTAACACACAACAAGTCAACAAACATTTATTTTTTAGATTGAGGGTCCATTTTAATAAATTGCACAAGACCCCTAAATCTTTGAACATGTCACACAAAAATGACAGGCTCTAACCTTTGATGAACATGTCTGAATTCTTTGGCCCGAACACATATAATTGCAGAGACTGCATAGTTGCCTTCCCTAACAATCTGATACATATACATATATATGTGCAGATGAAATGTGAAGCCTTAATTAGCACAACAAAGAAGGCAAGAAAGAAAGAGTTGTTTAGCTTACTCATGAGTTTCACGTAGAGCATCCTGCAATAACCGTGCAAGGTTCTTTCGAGGCACTTCTTGCAAGCCAATCACAAGTAGATCAAATCTCCGGTTGCTCCCCAGCAGCTCCACCAGATCTTCATATGAAACCTTAATTAATTAGAGTAGTAGATATATCATTAAGCTGAAAGATGATAAAAAAAAAAATCATCAAGACAACAAGAAGTGATTCATTTAAACCTGTCCATTCATGTTCCAAGTTACCACGCAAATACAAAGGTCAGAGTTCCTTGAGAAGTCGCAGGCATTATCTGCCCTCACCGTCTTTATTCCATCATGAGTTCCGGCTGGTTTTCTCTTACACTTGTAGTATCTTTTCCTGCAAAAACAAAGACCAATACTCAGTCAATAATGGCCGTTGTAATTACAGAAGATGCTTCACGTACCCTTTACCAGCTTGTACTGTGTTGAAATTCCCCATAGCTTTCCTTTCTGATTAAGATTACCATATAGCCTGCAAACTGAAGAAATTTCACATAGCTCGCTATGAGAAAGACATACGATTTAACGTAAATACGAAAGTTTCCTTTTGCTTTTGGCGGCGAAGATGATTTGAAAGGATATGCATAAAAGTCAAATAGTCTGAAATCTTCTATCATTGATCACTTAATATTTGAGATCTGTGTAATTTTTTCTATACGAGTTAGGTTAGGCGTTTTTGACGATGTGAAGGTTATATAATCAAATTTGAAAACGACAATGTTTACCCATATCTAACAAGCAAACCCTCGCCGGGATATCCACATATTGAAATTTAGACTTTAGGATTCAAAGTTTTAGAATAGGGTAAAATACTGAAATCATCACTTAATTTTGGTCATTTGACCTATTTTAGTCATTCAACTTTAAAAACGCTCAATTTACTTATTAAACTTTATTTTTTGACCTATTTTGGTCACTTTGGATTATTTTATTAATATTTAGGTATGACATGGCATATATTATTATTATTATTATTATATAAAAAATAATTTAAAATAAAAATAAATAATATTTTTTTATTAATAAATAAAAAATTAATTTAAAATAAAAACCCTAATCCCAAACAGCTCAAATATCTCAAATATCTCAAATCCCAAACACCCAAATTCTCAAACCCCCTTACCGGTGTCACTCTCACCCGCGGCCACCACTCCCTCTATCGCCGACGACAACATCACATGTCGCCGATGGTGTCGTCATCGTCCTTAGCTCTACATTTGCAATCCACCGTCCAGCTTTCCATCCCTCTTTCCACCCTATATTTACTAAGCCTGGTTTTTCCAGGACATCTCCCTCGGAGTCGAGCTGATCCCGTTGACCCTATCAAGAGCTTGACCTGGGTGGAATCCTCTACACGACCAAAGCCATTCATGGTTTTGATCATTGCCATTCTAAATGATGGTGAGATTTCATGAAGGGAATGGTTATACATAATTCATCTCTTTCTTATGTTTTATATGCTTAACTGGGTTGAAGCATAGTATTAACAGTTAAAAATTAATCGAATTAAATGTTAATCAGGAACTATCATGACAATCTCAAAGGATAGAGTAAAGCCGTCTCCCTTGCCTGATAGCTGGAAACTGAAAGAAATTTTTGCCACTGAAATTGTGCTTGGAGGCTACTTGGCATTGATGACTGTCGTTTTCTTATGGGTTATGTATGATACCGACTTCTTCACGGTACAGGGTGCCAAAAGTTTGCGGTTCATATTTAGTGAAGGATTCAGATTCAAAGTTTGTATTTAGTCTCTGTTGCCATGAATGCAGGACAAATTTGGAGTAAGGTCGCTAAGAGACAGGGAGGGTCAAATGATGGGTGATTTATATTTACAAGTGAGCATTGTGAGCCAGGCTCTAATTTTTGTGACTAGATCACGGAGCTGGTCGTTTATGGCGTCCCGGATTGCTACTGGTCACTGCCTTCATTATTGCACAGATGGTAAGAAATTACATTTATTTGTATCTGATTTCGAGTGCGATGATTGTTTCAGTAAAGCTAAAGATGTTGAATTGTGGTGTTCCTTAGGTGGCTACTTTGATTGCTGTATATGCTAACGGGGGATTTGCAAAGATTCAAGGAATAGGATGGGGATGGGCTGGTGTCATATGACTTTACAGTATTGTGTTTTACATCCCTATCAAGAGCTTGACCTGGGTGGAATCCTCTACACGACCAAAGCCAAGCAACTCTTCAGCTTGGAATCTTCTAAATGCCAAATATACTTCTTGAAAAGCCTTTGAAGCTTCAGTCTTGAGGTCTGATACAGTAGCTTTTACCGGTAAAACTACTAGTTCTGCAGGTGGATCCGGGCCAAGTATACCTGGCACCGTCGGCGGCAGGTGATGTTATCGTCGGCGGTAGAGGGAGTGGTGGCAGCCGGTGAGAGTGACACCGGTAAGGGAGGTTTGAGAATTTGGGTGTTTGGGATTTGAGATATTTGGGGTGTTTGGGATTAGGGTTTTTATTTTAAATTACTTTTTTATTTATTAATAAAAAAATATTATTTATTTTTATTTTAAATTATTTTATATAGAATAATAATAAAATATGCCATGTCATACCTAAATATTAATAAAATAATTCAAAGTGATCAAAATAGGTCAAAAAGTAAAGTTTAATGAGTAAATTAAGCGTTTTTAAAGTTGAGTGACTAAAATAGGTCAAATGACGAAAGTTGAGTGATGATTTCAGTATTTTACCCTTTAGAATATGAAATTTAAACTTTAAATTTTATAATTTAGATATAGAAAATTATACAAATTCTTTTATAATATATATATATATATAATAACTCATATTTATATACATCCGACCTATTTTAAAAGGGTTCATTAAATTCCAATTATTAATGTTTATTTTACTTTTTAATGAAATCTATTAGAAGGTAATTAATTATATTTTTAAAATATTAAACATTATTTATATAAGATGTTTAATGTAAGGATAAATATTCTATAACAGGCGGTGGAAAACTGAAAGTTTCCACAAATGCCTTAGTTTTAGGGTATAGTGAGTTAATTTAGGGTATAGGGTTTAGGGGTTTAGGTGTAGGGTGTTAGAATTTAGGTATAGTTGTTTCAATTTAAGGTTTAGGGTTATAATTTATGGTTTATAGGTTAAAACTTAAATCCTCGCCATATTACCCTAAAAACTAAACCCTAAACCTTAAATCGAAACAACTATTCCTAAATTCTAAACACCTACACCTAAACCCCTAAACCCTATACCCTAAACTAACTCCATATACCCTAAAACTAAGGCATTTGTGGAAACTTTTAGTTTCCACCGTCTGTGTATAGGATATTAATCCTAATGTAATTAATAATAATGTGAAAAGGTTTAGGTGTTTAGGGTTTAGGGTGTATAATTTTATGTGGTTTTAGGGTTTATGATTTATTATTTTAGGGTTCTAGTGGTGTAATATTTTATGATTTCTAGGGTTTTAGGGTTTATTATTTTAGGGTTTTAGTGTTGTAGTATTTTATGCTTTCTAGCTGGGGTTTAGGATTTGTGGTTTTAGGGTTTATGGTATGTGTTTATGGTTTAAAGTTTGTGGTTTAAGGCTTAGGAGTTTATGATTTTTAGGGGTTTAGGGTGTTAGGATTTAATTACATTAAACACCCTAAATTAATGATGTTTAATTTTTTTTAAAATATATTTAATTACATTCGAATATATTTCATTGAAAAGTAAAATAAACATTAATAATAAGAATCTAGTAGTTCATACACAACCCTAAAAACCCAATTTAAATCATAAATATAAAATGTAATCTCTTAAATATATATAAAACTATTAGAAATTAAATTTATTTATGTTATACACACATCCCAAATTTGAATAAAACTAGTCATAACGAAACTCAAGTGCACCATGCGGTAGCACCACTAACAAGGATGAAGTCATGTATTGGTTGGGAGTAAGGATAGGTATGAGTTGAGGTTTTTAGACAATCTAAACCGACCAAAAATATAAATTATATACTCAAATTCGACATGATATGTGGTGGTTTTTTACTCGTACCGGATCCGGCCCGAATTTTAAGATCAAAACTCATCTTCGACCAGACTCGATCCGAAACAAATAAAAATTATATAATTTTTTTTATTTTTATTAAAAATAAAGAGAATAATATGAAAAAGGTATTTGCAGTAAGTATCCCTAATCTTTTTTTTATTTGATAAAATTAAGGATGTAATGGAATATATATATATATATATATTTGTTTGGATGGAGTCGGAACTCGTCAGATTCGAGTCCCATGCACTTCTCTAGTTAGGAGGGGTTGTTGTCCTTCCCAAATTTTTTAGTACAATAGTATTTTAGGTCACTTTTAATTTATATATGGATCAAATAAAGTTTTTGTTCGATTCAATTTTTAAATTTAAAGGCTTAATAAACTTTTATCCCGTCAATATTTGATCCAGCTGTATCCATGGGCTGTTGAGCACAAGATTGAGGCACGGCCGTACACGCACCTCAGATAGGATCTAAGGTTTTGAGTTAAGAATGACAAGAATGCAGTTCTTTCAAATCGGAAGTTTCTACGTTGCTGAAACTCTCAATCACATGAGCCGTTTAGTACAACAAGGCATTATCAACAATATGTGATCCATTTGGTTTGCTTCTACGTTTGTCTAACTTGCAACGCCGTCCCAATGTTTTGTTGTTGATAAAAGATGATTACTTTAGACTAAACTTAGCGTCTTAAATACTCACCTTGTCTCAAAAAATTGTCTTTTATTAAGTTTTTTTATTGAGATGTTTTCTTATGAATTGACCAATTACTAATTACTTTTTTAACGTATATTAAAACGTCTCAATTGGACGTTGAACATTCAAAATATACTCATTTTAGCGAATACAATGCATGCAATCAGAAAATTCTATGAGTCCACTGCGAGATTTTTGAATTGTTATGGATTTTTAATAATTTTATTTATTATTTGTGATTAAATTCAATTTAGATAGTTGATTTAGAATCATATATTATCGTTACGAAGAGATTTAGATAAATTATGATTTATTTTATTTTACTATATATTTATCTTATTAGTCTTCTAGTTTAAAACAAAACAAGATAAAAGTTGTAACGAGCTTAACAAACGATGAGTCGAACAAAATTTTATTAAACTTATTGAATACCGAATCGAGTGAAACACAAGTAAAATATTTTTCAAATCGAGATGAGCAATATTAAGCTCGTGATTGATAATTACCCTTAGTTCAATTTTATTCTCATGTTCTTATTATGCATGTCCCCATTATTTAAATATTGCTTTTAGTCTTTCACTTTTGCTTTTCAGAGTATTTATTGATTTAAATATCGAAAAGTTTTTCAAAATATAAACTTGAATGTCCATATATAATTTAAAATTATCTATGTTGTCTCGACTAATTTTCATCTTTACAAATTACAAAGTACTTCTATGTCAACATCGTTGTGTCAAATTTCAAAAGCCTAATATCTTCACACTTGAAACCCTCACCAGGAAACAAAACCAAATATATTCCAATTCATCTATATAAATATGTTGTCAGAAATGGTCAATAATTTTATATTGATTACCTCTGTTATTTCTACTTCTGGTTTAAGCTTGCATTATTATTTTCATATTTTTAAAGATGTATAAATTTGAGTCATACCAATTTTTTTAATTAAAAGTATTGCTTTTCTAAAATTATTTAAATTTTATGTTTTGCTCATAAAAAAATTAACAATTTTATTAAGGATTATCCAAGTACAATTTTTTCCCCTTCGCGTAAAGGTTTAGGTAAGTTTGGGTCTAAACCAAAAGTTATCCAACGTTCAACAGTGCATGCAGGATAGTATCAACGTGAAAATTGTATATTTAACTTTTATTATACAATTAAAAGGCATCTGCGGGGATAGCTCAGTTGGGAGAGCGTCAGACTGAAGATCTGAAGGTCGCGTGTTCGATCCACGCTCACCGCAAGACTTTTATCTGTTTTTTTTCTTGGCTTCTCATAGTGTCCCTCTTCCTGGGCTCTCTTATGTTGGGCCTTTACAATTCTATTCGTTTGGGAAAAGGCCGGCTCTTCCTGTTATTATTATTTTCCTAGGCAGCGTCTCATTCTGCACAATAAATTGGCCTAAATAATACTTATTTACAAGAAGTTCGATCGTATGGCTATAACATTTACATTGTTACATATGCATGCTTTAAGTTTTCGTGTATATAATCAGTTACTTAATAAATATTTAATGGGAAAATATTCCATGTACCGATTTTGGGAATTTTTATTTCCACAAGCATGTCTAATTTAGTGTGTATGAAGTTTTTTTTTTTTTTTTTGAAATAGGAGTATGAAGTTAGTTTAGAGTTTAAGGATTTATGTTTTATAGGTCAAAATTTCGATTTAGAGTTTAAGGGATAAGTTTTAAAATTTTAAGATTAGGTATTTAAATTTTAATTTTAAGATGAATTTAAGCATGCATGTGAAAAAGTTATTTTTCCACCGTCGGTGCATTATATAATAACCCACATTTAATTAATTATTTATCATCCATACAAACTTCTCATATCTTCATTGAATATTATACATTCACTATAATTAAAACTGTCTGAATATATCTATTTTCTTAATATTGAACAAACTTTTAATTGACATTTGAAATTCTATTATTATTATATTTGAATCGCAAAATAATTTACATAGTTTAATTATTAAAATAATACATTATTTATAATATTTAATAATTTGGAAAGGTTTGGCACTATTAACACTTTGAAAGATTGGCCTCAGATTGAGTATTTAGGCAAATAATAATTCATTAAAAAACATATTTGTTTACAAACTTGTTAATATTAAAAAACAATTTTGTTTGTTATTTATCGGATTGCTCTCCTTATATTTAACAAGTTTTGTTTCCCTAATAGTCTTCAACGAGTAAAATTCTATTCTTAAAAGTATTCTACACCAGCCGAGTAATGGAATATTTTAATGGTGCTGGTGATTGTATGAAGACATAATGGTAATAATAATAGGAGGAGGACAAAAATACGTTAAAGTAAAATATAGGAACTAAATTCACAGGTTAAATATAGAGCAGGGACTAAAACCAAAATTTCGACCACATCTCCAGACGTGCAAGATAACACGACGGCGTTTTAGTAGTAAATGGTGAGGGTATCATCGTCTATTCCTTTGCACGTTATCCTCTCCCAGTCACAGCTACTGAGCTTCTGTCACAAAAAAGCCTAAGATTTGCAAACACAATCCATTTCCCGTTACAAAAATGGCTCTTTCGATTTCTTCCCTGGCATCATCCCTTTCCTCTCTCTCGTTTTCCTCTCAAATTTCCCGGAATCCAAACAGTATTTCAATTCCCCAACCACCGAAAACCTTCCCCATTTCTTTCTCCTCCAAAACCACCCGTTCCCTTTCCATTGCCGCCACTGTGGCAGCCCCGGCCGAAGCGGAACCGGTTGAGAACCTCAAGAAGTACGTTAAGTCCAGGCTACCTGGTGGGTTCGCGGCTCAGACTATTATAGGGACGGGCCGTCGGAAATGTGCCATTGCTCGCGTGGTTCTCCAGGAAGGCACCGGAAAGTTCATTATCAACTACCGTGACGCTAAGGTGAAATCGAACTCTTTATTTTTCTTGGTGTTCGTAACAAGTAATTAGTTGTCCTCCAGGTGTTTGATAATATGTCTGTGTTGGGATAATTGCAATTCAAAAACAAAAAATTTAGAAAGCAGATAGTACAAGGTTAGTAGTGTGATTATGATTGGCATTTGATGCAGGAATATCTTCAAGGGAACCCATTATGGCTGCAGTACATAAAAGTTCCATTGGTAACATTGGGGTATGAGACGAGTTACGATGTGTTTGTTAAAGCTCATGGGGGTGGGCTTTCGGGACAGGCTCAGGCAATCTCTCTGGGCATCGCTCGTGCGTTGTTGAAGGTGAGTGCGGACCATAGGAGCCCTTTGAAGAAGGAAGGGCTTTTGACCAGGGACTCCAGGGTGGTGGAGAGGAAAAAGGTTGGTCTCAAGAAGGCTCGTAAAGCTCCACAGTTTTCAAAACGTTAGGTGGTTTGTGGACAATCTTTTCTCATGAATTCTTGCTAAGTTTCCAAATTTTATGACCCTTTTTAATGTGGATCTTATTCTTGCTGGCTGCTTAAGAACATTCTCCTGCTTTTGTAGTTAATCCCCTCCTTAAGTGGGAATATTGTGAATTTCAGCATATATTTCATTCTGCTGCTAGGAAAGTAAAGCCATTATCTTTAGTTTCATTATTGTTTTTCTCATTTATACATCCAATGGCGTCGGATGGGAGAGGATTTTACTGTCATTTGGTATGGAATTCTTAAATTAAGTTCATGGTCATTAATTAAAATTTATCATAGTGTGCGAATTTTATCAAGAGTGTGAAATTAAATCATTAATAGAAAACACAAAGTAAATATCTAGACTATGACCCTGTTTGGTAAAGAGAGGTTTTGGCAAAAATTAGAGGTTTGAGACATAATTAGAGGTTTGACAAGTCAAATCCCCTAATATTGTTGTTTGGTGAATAACAGATTAAAAGAGCGGGTTGGGGTGAAACCGCTAATTTTGAAAAAGCTCATAATAAGAGCTTTCTGAGATTAGAGGTTTGATATTAGAGTTGTAAAGATTCTTTTACCCTTACTAGTTACCAAAAATCTCAAAATAACCTAAATTAAATATTTTTTCACCCTATTTATAAGCTAATTCTATTTACTTTTTTCTTTTTATTATCAAGTATAAAGTATTTAAATTTATTAATTAATTAAATTATATTAAAATAATTATATAAATAATAAAATAATATAAATCATTCGAATATGTTTAGAAAAATTATATTAAAAATAATTTTATAGATCTAATTAATATTAATTAGATACAAAATATTGATAACTAATAAACTATTCAAACAAGTATTGAATATAATCATGTTCTTATATGTCATTTTGCTTGTTTAAATAATTTAACAGCTATCAGCTATCAGTTAATTTTATCAAACACTTTTATACAATTAGCTAATACAATCCGTTAGTCAAATCAGCTAATGCAATCAGCTATCAGTTAATGCAATCTGCTATTTGCTATCAGCTATTCGCTAATTACCAAACAAGGCTTATATGAATCTGAGGTGCGATCCATCCGTGTTTATTAATTCACATATTCTAATCATGTGACAAAGTTTAAATTGAATGATGTGTGTAATCCATCCAACTTAAAATGTAATGTAATTTTTATTATTGAAATTAACAATTTGTTAGTTGCATATAAAATTCTCTCTTAGGATTAATCCAAAATCATATAATTAAACAAGGGGGCATCCGGATTCAATGGATATTGTTGCATGCAGCAGTGCCAACAGAATTGGGAGTTGAAGGTTCGACAGAAGAAATATGTAGCAGATTGTTTGTGGTAAATCAGTAGGCAAAGTTTTACTATTTGATTCAGCTGGAGAAAATGGTTGGAAAGTAAACCACAAATGGCAAACTATTTTCAAAGAAAATATGGTTGAAAAGGGCAACCAATTTTCTTTCATTCGAAAGGTATCCATGATTCCACGTGAACTATTAAGTTTAGGACCAGGTCATAAAGGGTACGTACGGTACTACAATAAGAAGATCAACAGAATAGTCGGTCGAGTTTAAAGCAAACCATTTCAAGACAACCCAATCAAATTGAGAAACAACTAAATAATACTTGAATTTCGAATTTATTTCACCCGTTGCTAAGAAGAAGAATCTCATAAATCAAATGTTTGATTCGCAGTTTCCGCACCCTAATTTTCGACAGTGACACCAAAATTTCCCCGGTCATGTACTTCAGATGAACATTCATAGGTCTGGGGAGTATAACTTAGAAGATTCAAACCTAACAAAGGACTATGGATAATGTAAAACCACACTTACAAACATCAATACTTCTCTGAAACAGGTCTAGAAGGAAAAAGCCTTAGGAGAAACGTCATCAATGACCAGAGGCAAACCACAGCAAGGGCCTGGAAAGTTCCAATCATTCCGATAAGTGCACTACCTCTCTCGAACATCTCCGGGGTTCTCGGAGAATCTTTCATCAACAACAAAAAGTGTTGAATGAATTGAGTAGCTCTTGTCAACTGATACAATCTATACACCTGTAATATCAATTATAAAGTCATCAATCATCTTACTTTATCTTTAGAATGAGTCTAAATCCTGTTAAACACCAACTACCTCGAAAATGATAGGAACCAGGGGCCAACAAGACGACTGCCGCTTTTCAAGAGTCATCTCAAATGCAAATTGAACAGCACAGCCTGCCAGGAAAGGAGCCACTGCAACCAATGCTGGGAAGCCAAGAACTGGCCAAGTTACATAAACGGCAACGAGAGGAGCAATAACCTTGAAACCCGTCGACAAGAACGATGATGTTAGGTATCCCCTTAGTCCAGTAATGAGACCCCACCTCTTGGCACTGAATTGCAAATACGGCCTTTGAACATGATCGGTCACAAGCAGGAACATCCCGAGACCAATGTAGAACATCACTTCAAACGAAAAAGACGATACAACTTCTGAAAGTCATGATCATGCAAAGCAAATTACATCAGTTATTGATTCAAGCAACAAGCACTAAATTACCACCGATAAAACTTGACTTCAAGAATATGAAAGAAAACATGAATTTTTATCAACAACGGTAATACTATAAACAAGAAAAAAGCTTCGAAGGACATATTGACACCTTCTGCAAGACATAATCATGCAAAATAATTACATCAGTTCTTTATCTAAACGATACACTCTGAATTACCAGTACCACAAAAAAAATACGACTTCATGAATATGAAAGAACTCGCATATGGTTAAAATTTGTTAACTGAGCCTTGAGACAAGCTCTAACTATCAGGTTTTATTTTTATCCCAATGCAGAGCTCAAACAAAAACTTGAAAGCTATAGACATGGAAATGGTTTATCTAATAATTATGCCAAGTTTTAAAAAAGACCATCCACATGAAAGTAAGAAAAAGACTTAAGTTCAACTAGGGTGTACCTATGAGTGTCTCATCCTTGAAGAAAGCTTCAATTGCATTGCTAAGGAAAAACTGTGGAACAATCAATGAAGAAATCAATGCAACAGGTGCCAATGCCCAAAGTAAGGATCCTTTTTCTTCTTCGAAAGGCGCTGACATCAATTTGCTCTCTTCCACTAGCTGGTGAGTTAGCCCATGAAAGGAAACCGAACCTGATTTACCACGAAACGGTTCCACCCCACCGTATATACTAATAGCCCCACCAGATTTCTCCTTCCCAGTAGGTTTCAAATTTGAGTTCGGATCAGAACCAGAGGCACAAACTACCCTCCCTTTGTTCAATCTCCACAATCTAAATTCCTTATCTAACAATTTCACTTCAGGCACTAAACACCCTGAATTAAAAAAACAAAAACAAAACATTTCTTTAGTTCAAACTCTGAAGCAGGGCAGAACAAATAAGAAGAAAATCAAAAAGAGAATATGTAAAATTGTACACTTTGAGACATGTCGAACCCCAGCATTTCCAGTTCTTAGTCCAGCCTTAAAATTCTGGTAAATTAGAGACGAGGGTGAGTTTCTGCCTCGGATGAAACTAGCTAAAGAAAACAAGCGCAGAATTTGGGAGAGATTTACTTACAGATTGAAAGCGAAAGGGACGATGGTTGGGAAATTTGAAGTTTGGGACATGAGAACCAAGGCAAAGGGATTGAAGTTCCATGTCTTAGGGTATTAGAAGAGTTCGCCGACGAAGTTGCTGGTTGTCACCGGCACCGCTTAAACCCCCACAGTTTTCTCCCGAAGCTAGGAGATGGCTTTACCGGTTCAAGCCAATAAGAATGCGACATGTTTAGAAGTTGGGTTTCACTAAGTAAACTTAGGCCCATAATAACTTCTCAGGTCTCGTTCAGTTTTATTAGTAATTTATAAAGCCCGAACGAGTTTTAAAAAGGCCCAATTTTTAGGTTAGGGTTAGCACAATTAGGGTGAGTATTCAATCAAGTTTAGTTAAATAATTTCGAGTTAGCTAAGTTATTCATTCAGAATTGACTATTTTTTTGAATTGAGTTGTTTAAGTTTTTCTTCAAGTTCAATCGTAAATATTTATAATGTTATGGTACTAATTTATTCTAATTAAACGTTTTTCTATAACCATATATGATATGCATATATGTTTCTTCATATTTTTTTTTCATATGTGATCTACATATATTAGGCAGAGTTGAGGAACTCAATTCGGACTTGAAAATCGGTTCGCTAGTTACTAAAAATTCGAGTTTTTTGAGTCTCATCTTCCAACTCAAACTTTATTTGAAATTTTTTTGAGTCAAATTCACTTACTCCCTAGTTTTTAGGGGTGTGTAAAACCGGGTTCGGTTAAGCGTTAGAAAATTATTTCAGATAACCGGTAAATTCGGGTTGCTTAATTCTCAACCCTAAACCTTAACTATTAAACCGGTTAACCGATTGGCCGGTTAACCGAATTATTCGGTTCGGTTCGGGTAACGGTTTATAACTTTCCTTATTAAAAATATCAAATATAATAACATAGTGAAAAATAAGCTAAAGTTTAAATTTTGAAATATTTGAAGAAGAAAAGTATTAATGTATGAAACTAAGAATAGGAAATAATTGACAATTAATGTTGATTTTTTTACTTCCCAAAATAAAATACATCCGCTAATATTTGGGAGGGAAATATATTAAAAATCACCACTAATTTTTCACTTTACAAGACAATAAAAATATTCGAAAAATATTTGAGGAAGAGAATAAATTAACAATGGCGCTAAATTTTGTCAATATAATTGTATAAATATGCATATTTTTATATTATATATTATGTAACCGGTCGATTCGGTTACCCGCTTTTGTTCAAACTACGAACCGTATCTAAACCGAAATAATATTTTTTCTTAAAAACCTACCGAAACTATTTTATTCGGTTCGGTTAACCATATTTTCGAATCAGTTTTTTTTTCTTTCAGATTTTGGTTTCGGTTTGTCAGTTTTTTACACAGTCCTACTAGTTTTTATCATCCCGGCTTCGCTCTAGTCTAAAAAATTAATTATAAATAAAATTAACTCTAATTAAATCAAATTATTTTAAATATTCATATATTATATAAATAAATTTCAAATCATTTATTAATTAAAAAATTATATAAAATATGAGATTAATGAAATAAATTAAAAACGTGATAAAGAAATTGAATTAATATAAAAAAAACCAAAAGACTAAATAAATATATGATTTGTCCGACTTCATTACGTAATGCAAATTAAAAATAAATTGAATATTTTTTTTGTATATTACATGTTCATTTTATGTTTTATATTTAGATTGTAGTTTTTTTTTTTAATAATATTGTCTCTAAAGTTTAAGTCCGAGTTATCCCCTTAAAAAAGTAATGTGCATTGTTATTGCACTCAACCTTTATTGGTAAAATAATTTGAATATTTAAATATACTAGTATTAAAATAATCAAAGGAAACTATATGTAGATCCTAAATAAATATTTGAATATTTATCCCACGATCTTAAAAAAAAAGAATATTTACCCTCCAACATCATTTAAAAAAAATAATTATTTGAGATTTAATCTTCAATTACATCATTACAAATGAAAATCAAATATTTTTTTAGATAGTTGTTTGAATCCAAAATATATTGGCATATGGGAGAAATTATTCGATAAACATAGCTCACTATGTTATATGTGGTTTCAACTATGGGTGTTTAAATTTGGATACTCGGGAATCCGGGTACCTAAAATTCTGGGTACCATAAATTTTCGGGTAGTGAAACCTCGGCCTATACAAACTGGGCACCCGCAAAATTCGGGTACCCGTAAAATCGGGTACCGGGTACCCGGTTCACTTTTTTATATAATTTTTAATCTATTTTTTTGAAAGAAAAAAAATACATAGGAAACACATAAAAATTCATGATATATATTTCAAACACAAAATTATTGATTTGGGGTTGGTTTTAAGAGAGAAATATTTAGATATATATATATGTATATATATTAAAGTTTATCAACGAAAGAAGGTATTAAAAATACTAATCTCGAACATAATTTTTCTTTCGAATCTCATATTAAAAAATTAATATAATTATTTTTGAAAAATTTTAAAAGTTAAAAGTATATAACATAAGTATAAAAAGAAACTAGAGATTTAAAATTAATTTTAGGGGAAAATAGTAAGAAACATAAAATAAAAATAAAAATAGAATTTAAAATTTAAAATATATAAGTTTTAAAATTACCGAGTTGGGTCGGGTACCCGGTTATAAAATTTTTTGGCCCTGGCCCGGCTCGACTACCCGGCCCAAAAAATTCAGGTATTTTCAAATAAATACCATGTAATTTTCAATCGGGTAGGCGAGTTGACGGGTCGGGTAGTTCGGGTACTTTTGAACACCCCTAGTCCCAACCAATAAGACTCGGCTCATCCACCTCATTTTAACTTCCAAATAAGTACTCACCTTTTCTTTACATGTAGGAAAAGGTGAAGATTGAAAAAAAATGACAAAAAAATATTATTAGATGAATAATGAATGACGTAATAAGCCAGATCCATCTAATAATTTTTCGGCATATGAACATGGATAATAACTCTTTAGATACAAATTAAAAAACAAATTAAAAGATAATTGAGTAATAAAACATTTTTCTCTAAATTAAGTTATTATTCATTATAACAATAAAATCAAATCAAGATAACAGTACTATGTGAAATATTAAATAAAAATTATGTCACAAAAACACAATATGTACAAAATAATTAAAATACAACAAAAATTGAACACTGCATAAATTAGATTATTAGTTTACAAAGAATCAGAATATTTTAATTTAAAATGGATAAAATTAAACTTTGCGGTTAAACATCAACAAGCCGCGTATGTATCTTATACAAGTAAATCACAAAGCCACTCCCGTCTAAGGGAACAAACACCCAACCATGACAGGTAAAATTAGAAAAATAGGGTAGTTTAGATTTTTATTTAAAGGATAGGGGTTGTTCGGGGGAAATTTTAAAATCTAAGCTAAAATCTACAATATTTGGGACCTCGCTTTGTGCTTATGGCGTTCTTTGGACCTCGCCATGTGGAGTTGGCGAGGTCCTGTGTATTGCACGCCTGTCAATTTTACAAAAGCTGAGTTTTTTTTTAAATTTTACCTGCAACTCGCTACCTGCACATGGTGAGGTCCAACCTTGCCACCTCCACACGGCGTGGTACTGTAGAAACTGGCTTATTCTCCAAAATTTCTCCCAAACAACTCATATCTCTTAAATAAAAATTCAAACTACCCTATTTCCCCAATTTTACCACCATGACAACCGCGCACCATCCCAAGCAAAACGCACCCAGCAACCAGCTCGCGTAAAGTTGTCTTCACTCATTCAAGAATCTGAAAGATCGAGCTCCAATCCATCCCACCCTTGGCTAAGGTATTCGCGACACCATTAACTTCACGAAAAATGTGTGTAAAATACATGTTAGCTAACGCAGCACAAGTAGCATTAATATTTTGAAAAGGCTTTCAAAATTTTTAAGGTCGTCGTTCAGATTTAAGCACCCCACCAATCGCCACCTTTGAATCAGACTCAATCACCAAACTCAACACATTCCTTCAACGAGAATCCAAAAGCATTGAAAGAACAAACACAATCGCTCAAAGTTTTGCATCGTTGGAATCCATACATCCAAGAGGACCCGAAAACAAGGCACAAACTTTACCAAGACTATCACGTAGAATGGCCCCAAAATCAGTTGGACTCGGTTTCCCCCTCACAGTCCCATTCACATTAAACTTTAGTGATCCCGCCGCCGGAGGGGACCAAACTACACCCACTCTCGAACTTGAAACAAGAGGAGTAATCGAGCACGACCAAGGATAAGACCACCATTGTTCTTCCACTACCAAATCAGCCTTCTACGAAGCCTCCACCCAATAAAGAGCGCGAAGCTTGGTCAGGAAAAATATCTTATCATATTGGATTGGATTATGAAGTTCAGAAACAAATAAAGATAAATTTAAGATAAATAAAATTTTAAAGACTAAACTAAAACAATCGAGAGATAACATGTCATTTATTTATTTATTTTTGAATTGAAATCCGCTAGTTTTACTAAAACGAGGATATATCTAAAATTACAATGAAAGTTCACATAACTTAGTAAACAAAGACACATAATCCAGACATATTCCTAGTAAACAAAATTACCCTCTTGGGATCATAATAGAACCATACAAGGAAAAGGTAAAAATCTAACCCAAAGACTCGAAACAAAACATGGATAATAACAACACCAAAGATTGACGATAAAAGGTAAAACCATCAACAAACAACATAAAAATGGATATTACAATGAGGCACATTGAGAACATGGTAATTACCCCAACTCAATCGCGAATAAGAAACAGTGATTGTGATCGCATATCCAAAACCAGTTCGAGGGTCTGAAACAGGAAGACCAGCAGGATAATCAAAAGAGCACCATCTTGATCAATCGTGGCGACGTCAGATTCAACCCTGATAAAGAATGAAATGAAAGAAACGGTCAAACGACTGATAAAGGAAAGAAAAGCATACTAAAAGACAGAGAAAAACGTACCAAAAGATAGAATAAATCGTGCCACACGAGCAAAATTATTTATTAAAAACTAAAAACAAAAAATAAACAAATGATAGTAAATATAAGAACAAAAAACGATAGGTTCCAACAGTCGATGACTAGCATCAAAAATTGTCATCGTCGATAATTAGAGACTAAAAAAAGAACAAAAAGGAAGACATAGTGTGTGCGGCTAGGTTATAATTTCTTTGAAGAAATCAAGCCTAACATGTCATTTATTCTTCTCATCAAAGTCGAACATTGATTAAACCACCATGTGTTACATTTTTACTGACGATTAATTTTTAAATGAAATTCACAATTTTAAAACATCTCAAATTTTTAGGGGAAATTATATAAAACATCACCGAAATTTACTCTCAAATCTATTTTGGTTATTGAAGCTTCAAAACGTCCAATTTACTTACTCAACTTTAAACATTAAATTATTTTGGTCATTCCTCTGTTATCCCAGTTACTATATGATGATATGACTTACCTTAATAATGTTGTCAACCACGTGATATCTAGTCATTTAAAAAACTGATAAATAAAAATTTTAAGATTTCAAGTTTTACTTTAAGAAGTTAAAAAAGTCAAGGTTCTTGCGCTTAATTTCCCTTTCCAAAAGCTCTTGCCATGACAACTAAGTTTCATCCCTTTCAAGCTCTCGAGCTCCTTCTCTTCCGTTCTAGTTCTCAAATCTCGCTAAAGTTCTGCTCGGTTGTGGTTTCGGTGGTGTGGAAAGCCCCCTCCGAGGAACATCGTCAGTCTTTTCGAAGGTTTGGTTAAGACAGCAGCGATGGGCGACAGCGAGTGGCTGAGGGTGGGAAGTTGGACTCTTTTGATCGACGTTTTGGCTTGGGTCTCACTGCCTCTCTTAATCCTTGTCAATTTTGCTGCGGAAAGTTGTTTCACTCTGACCTTACGCGTGGGTTGGTCGATGGAATCCTATTTCCCTTCTTTCTGAGGAGCTCGGATCGAAGTTCGACTATGATGGGTTATCTTTATCCCTCTTCCGTAAAGAATATGGCTTGTTTAGTCTTTGTTTCCTTCCACCTGGTAAAGCGTTGTTGATCATTAACGTCGGTGTAGTCCAAACCTTTGAATCGAGCATTGCTGATGGAAAAAAGCTTTTGGTCAGTTGCTGGGAAGAGATGGGCACGATCTCGAGGGTAAATACGTCTTTGACCTTTGGTTTTAGCATGTTTAGTTGGTTATTACCCTTTATTTAAGCTTTTCAAGGTTTGACAGTTGTGTCTGCTCTTAAGGCTGATTTATCTTTCTTCAAAGTGCCTTTTCTCAGTTTTTCGAGGATATTGTTTCCACATATGCAAGATATCACTGATTTTCCTTTGCTCTATATGAGATTTTGGAAAGATACAAATCTAAAAGTATGCTTTTTGGAGAGTCAAGCCTTGTCTAAGAAAAAAGATAAAGCCAAAGACTTTTCACCTGCAAAGATTGTACCAAGCTTTGATGATGGTTTCGCGGACTTTTTTTCTGGTTTGAATTTTGCAGTCTACAAGAAAAGGATAAGAGATGTCCTCCCCATCATTTACCAACTTGAAAAAGTTAAACGATTGGAAGTCAAAAAGAGAAGTCCGTCGTCGAGAGGCAAGAGACTTAGCAAGATTAAAAATGATGCTCGAAAGAAGCGTTGCAAAAAGATAACAAGGGTTTCTCATGAAACCATTGGTATTATAGAGCTAGGCTTGATTCCCTATAGAATCAACCTGACCAAAGTTCCATCTCTTATGATAAGCTCGGACAAAGAGTTTGATTTGGTTGATCTTGATGAGGGAAGTTGCTCTAAGACAGTGTTTATGGCAACATATGATCATCCGCAATCAGAATGATGAGTTTTGAGCCTACTATTGTTGTTCGAAAGAAGGTTAAGACGATGGTAGTGTACGCGACCCCTTCCCTAAGGATCATCATTTCTCCCTTTGGTCTTGGTTGGGTGTTTTTTGATCCTTGGTTTATTTTAGTTTGTTTTTTGGCTTTCGTTTTGCTTGTTTTTATTATTCTAAGGGTGTTCGACTCACGCTAGTGATCAAGCCCCATGTCACTATTTCCCTTGCTCACAATATGGTTCCCTCAGCACTTTTGATGATAAGATCTTTCACTCTCACGAGGAAAGAAGTCTGCCTCCGGATGGAGCTCTTGTAGAAGTGTCGCCTGATCGAGCTGTTGGTTGATTTATGTGCTTGGGTCTGTCTTGTGACCTCTTTGTTTCTTCTTGTTGTCTTGCTGGGTGTGTTGTGTGCCCTCTTCCTTTTGTTTTGCTTCGGTCTGTGGCTCCATGATCGAATGCTTGCTTGTCTTTGAAACTCTATATTTATGGTTTTTGCTTTTTGAATGAATGAATGAATCCTCCTTATTTTCAAAAAAAGTCATGATTCTTGCAATTCTGTCTATAACCGTATACAATGTACTTTTTTTTTTATTAAATAGAGAGGTATTATATTCTCATGCTGAGATTTAAACTCATAAAAATTAAGACAATACGAGCATCCTTAACCATTAAACCAGTTAGTGGATCTCGTGCACAATGTACTCTAACTAGACAGAGCCAAGCTTTTCCAATTGTTATTAGATTTTCTTTAAAAAAACCTCAAAAACCCAATTTTTACCAATTTGGTGTTGCCCGAAACCCTCCTTAATCTCTCCATTGATGTATAGCACGCATGAAGCTCTCCACCTTCCCCATAAACCCTTTAAAGTTAGGAGTGAGGAAAAACCCATAAATATTTTAAGTGGATTTACGATTCAAATGTTCCTTAAATCTTAAATTCACAAACATTCCTAGTTCGAGGAAACCATAAACACAAATATCCTCAAAAAAAAATGAATAGTTAATTTTTGTTAACTAATGTATTCAAAATTTCAGAGGTAATAAAATGGTTAAGTCACAATGCACTATAGTTTTTTTTCTCATTCTTTATAACATGTCTTGTTATAATAACTAAAATTAATTTATTTAATCACATCATGATGGTATTAGAAAGTTAACGGACGAGTAGTAAAAAATTCGATGTATAAAATTGAGTGAGTAAATTGATTTTTTTATATTTTAGTGACTAAAATAGAATTGAGAGTAAAATTTAGTGATGATTTACGTAATTTACCGAAATATTTATAATTTAGGGGGTAAATGTAAGCCTTTTCACTATGTACGTGTTTTTTTTTTGATAATACTGAACAAGAAAACAGAATCTCAAGCAAGAGACTCCTCAGTCATCGCAGCAGTAACTTCTGGAGGAGGATTAGAAAACATCGAGCAGCCAGCAGGATCATCTCGATGCAAGCGAGCTAAAGAGTCCGCAACTGAATTAGTACTTCGATGTACATGGCAAACTTCAACCACCCAATTACGCGAGAGAAGATCCAACAAGGATGCCACAAGAGAATGAGAATGAAGAGCTTTAGATGAACGTTTCAATATACGGGAGGCTTCCAAATTGTCCGTCTCCAAGATTATTCGACGAAAACCAAGGATCCAAGCTTGTTGTAATCCATCACGAATCGCCCATAACTCCGACAATAGCACCGAACAATCTCCAACACTTCTAGAGTAACCCCAAATCCAATTGCCATCACTGTCCCGTATAACTCCGCCAATAGCGGCAGCACCCGTCCGAGGATTCACCGCTGCATCAGTGTTTATCTTCGTCCAATTCAACGGTGGCTTAGTCCACGTAGCAGCAGTCACCGGAGGAGCAGAGATAGCACCACTTGGCCTGCCGAAAGCTTCACCATATTTACCTGCAAGATGCAAACATTGACCAGTGAAGTCATAAAATTCCACATATTTCGAGTTCAACAACACACAGCAGTGTCTCTTCCAAAGCTGCCAGCACACAGTCGCAAAATTTACAGGCCAATTCAAACCACTAACACTCTCATACTGAACGCATCCCAGATTTTCCACAAACCAATTCTGCAAATCCTTGTTCATGAAACTATCAAAAACATTGCTGCTCACTAGTGAAGCCCACACCGATCTCGCCTTTGGACAGTCACGCAGCACATGGCTCACATCCTCAACGCCATTTTTACAAACTTCACACCTACTTTGGGTTGACATATGCCTTCGCATCCGTTCAGCATTTGTTAGCAAACCTCCCCTTAACGCCAACCATAAAAACACTCGGATCCTTTGCGGAACTTTCAGTGACCACACAAGAGACCATATTTGTCCGGACGCAACATGTTCCCTCCATTCTAAACACTTATAAGCTGATTTAGTCGTAAAGCATCGCGACTCTTCCCATTTCCACCCAATAGTATCAGCACCGAGGCTCTCATTAGGAGGAGGAAGTGCAGCAATTTTTCTAATTGCATCATCAGGCAATAATTGCCGCAAATGATCCCAATTCCAATCACCATAGTCATCCAAAAAGTGTGCCACCTTAATATCTGAATTCTCGATAGGCTGCAATTTAAAATCCTCTAACGGAGCACTCAAGTTAAGCCAATTATCTTTCCAAAAAACAGTGTTTAAACCGTCGCGAATGTTCCATACAATATTCTCCCGGAGAGTGTCCCAAATATTTACCAAGCCACGCCACAATCGCAACAATTCCCAGCAAATAGAGTAACATGCAATTTGTCCCTCCATTTATATTTGTGCTTGAGCACCTTCACCCAAAGCCTATCATCGTCTATAGCTAACTGAAAAGCAATCTTTAACATAAAAGCTTTATTTTGCTGATGGATATTCCGGAGACCTAATCCCCCACTCTCCAAATCATCTTGCATTGTTTCCCATTTAACTAGAGTAATACGAGATGCACCATTCGAGCCGCCCAAAACAAATCGACGAATCAGGGACTCAATATCCTCACACACCTCTTTCGGAAGCCACGCCGATTGCATCGCATACACAGGAATCGACTGAAGCACCTACTTGGCTAAGGTTATTCGGCCAGCTAGTGACAAAGACTGAGCAGCCCATCCAGGTAACCTTCGCTGAATATTTTCAATGATATAAGCATATGTTGCTTTTGTCACACGAGCATGCAAAAGGGGCACACCCAAATATTTCCCCAATTCCTCGACAACCTCAAATCCCAAATGTTGAACAACACCCAGCTTTAATTCCTCACCCACATTCTTCGAAAAAAGCACTTGAGTCTTTTGAACACTAATCTTATGCCCGGACATCAAACAGAAATTATCCAGAACAGATTTAATCATAGACATCTGCTCCCAAGATGCTCTAGAAAAAAGAATCAAATCATCTGCAAAGAACAGATGCGATAATCCAGGCCCTCCACGAGACAGATGGATAGTTTGCCATTGGCCACTATCAACACGATGCATAATTTCCTGCGACAGCCTCTCCATACAAAGAACAAACAAGTAAGGCGATAAAGGGTCACCTTGTCTTAATCCTCTAGAAGGTTTAAAAACATCCGATAAATCACCATTCCAAATAATTTGATGTGACACAGACCGAACACAAAGCATAATAATCTCAATGAAATTAGCAGGCATACCAGTGAGTATCAGCGTCTCCTCCAAAAAATCCCATTCAATACGGTCGTACGCTTTTTCCAGATCAACTTTAATGGCCATCCATCCGCACTTTCCTTTTTTATTAGCCAGCGAATGCATGACCTCTTGTGCCAAGATTATGTTATCCGTTATGCACCTTCCGGGCACAAAACTCGTCTGTGTAGGAGAAATCCAAGACGGTAGAAACGGTTTCATGCGCTCAACAACTACCTTAGAAATTATTTTATAACTGACAGTGCAAAGACTGATAGGGCATAATTGTTTGATATTAATCAGATTGGGCACTTTCGGAATAAGCACAATTTGCGTTCTATTGATCCACTCCTCCATAACACCGTCACTGAACACTTTTCGCACCAGATCAAAAACCGTGGACCCAACAATAGACCAGTTTTTCTGGTAAAAAGAAGCAGGTAAACCATCCCACCCCGGCGTTTTAAGAGGTGCCATTTTGAAAACAATATGGCGCACCTCATCAATAGTCACAGCTGCTACCAATGTTCTCATTTCCTCCTTGGTGAAACGGTGGAATTCACCATAGTATAAGGGTCCACTAGGCTGCCACACCTCACTAGTAAATAGGTGTTGGAAAAAATTACAAGCATGGGATTTTAGCACATTATGATCATCACTCAAAATCCCATCCTCCAATTGCAACATACGCACAGAATTGCGTTGTCTACGGACCATGGTGCTTCTATGGAAGAATGTTGTATTGCGGTCACCGCTACCAATCCATTCAACCCTTGACTTTTGATGCCATAATTCCTCTTCCTGCTCAAGAACCAAATTCAATTCGGCCTTTAACTCCCTCTCCAAATTCAAGAGAAAAGAGGATTCATTTTTCGCCAAAGCCTTTTCAATACCACGAATACGAGCTAGAATGAGGGATTTCCTCTTACCAATATGCCCAAAGGCGTTCTCATTCCATTCACTACTTTCCTTTTGGAATGCTAGAATATTATCCTTCAAACCCACTTCTTCATTCCAAACACTAGCAAGAAAATCATGGAATTGAGGATGTAAATTCCATGCCGAGATGAAGCGATAAGGACGGGAAGCAAAGTGAGACATACTACGATCAACATTAAGCAGAATAGGGCAATGATCCGACCCCAGTCCTTGAAGATGAATAACCTCAGAGCTTGGAAAGTGATCATACCAATTAGCCGAACAAAGAAAACGATCAAGCCTTTGCATAAGGTCACCACGCTCCCATGTATATATCGAACCATGAAAACCCATATCCATCAAAGCAGAAGAGAACAAAAAATCCTTGAACGCACGACAAACCCCAAGACGCCTTAGCGACCCCCACTTCGTTCAGAACTATCAGCTATTACGTTGAAGTCACCTCCTAGAGCCCACGGCCAATTTGTGTCAGGGGTAAGAGCTAAGAGATGGTTCCAAAGAACATTACGGCAAGCCGCAGTAGGACTCGCATACACAAATGTAAAGAAAAATCTCTTATTATCGCCGGGAGTAGAGATGAACGTATGAACAAATTGGGACGAGATCTCTAACACATCAACAACAACTGATTGATGCCACAAAACCCATATTCCACCAGAAAACCCCGAGGCCTCAACACGATACAATGCCTGAAATCCCGAACGCCTTATAAATGTATCAGCTTTCACACCACTGATTCTTGGTTCAATAATTGCAAAAATATCCGGCTTATACAAACGCATAAACAATCTAAAATAACGATTAAAATCGGCCCCTAAAGAACCTTGTACATTCCAAATAATTAGCTTAACCATAAAAATAAAGGAGGGTTAAGACACGATCACCAGGCCTATAGACCAGCACTATCAATTGCCGACGGGCAGAATTTTCCTTCCACTGCACCGACTTGCCCCCACCCTTGGTCAAAGTTGCGGGTGACATGGAATTGTGCACTTTTGCATTCTCAAGGTCTGATGTAAGACTTTCCACTAGTTCAGCAAGAGGAGGTTTTGCAAAAATATTCCCCTCCTTCTTCTTCGTCTTCAAAACCTTCCGAGAAACACCTTTCAGCACCGACACAGTTTTATGATGGTTCTTTGCAGTGGAGTTTACAATAGAGGAAGGTAACACTCTGCCATTTTTCTCTTTCAAAGCCAAACGAGAGCTTTCCTCGACCACTCTAACATCAGTATGATGTTCTTTATCTAACGACGAGTTAACTGGGATCACTGCCGATGTTGAAGCAACATCCTTAGCTTGATTACTTGCTGAAATTACTACCCCAGAAGGACGATTCAGTGACAAATCTTTTGGTGCGCCAGTATGTTCCTTACCCTTCACCACCCTAGAGACATCACTCAAGATTCTCAGAGGACCACTAGAGGAAGATACTTGACCTCTCTTACGTGCATGGGAATTGTTTTTTTCCACCATTGGTGCCTTTCCACGCAACCCCTCATCCTCCACCCTACTTTCAATCGTACCAGCTGCACTGCTTCCCTCATGGTCCGCAGCCACATCACCTTTATTGTTATGAGTTTGTTCCAAGCCACTATCCGGAGTAACATCACTCAACGCTGAAAAGCGAGAACCCACCTTGGAGGCCAGCTGTAAATTATTTGATTTTCCAGTGAGGTTTCCTTGCCGCTGACCTGCATTACCTCGGCGACGAGGGAGAACCTGCATCCATGGTCCATAAGGATCCTTCTCACCAACATCAGAAATCAAACTCTTGATTCTGTCACAGGGGCTACATCCTTTCCACACATTTCTTTAGAATGGCCATATTTACCGCATCCGAAACATATAACCGGAAGGCCTTCATACTCAATTGGTTGCAATCTTCCATCAATAAAGAGTCCAGGGTTAAGAGGTTTATCTAGATCGACTATGATTGCGAGCCTTGCAAATCTTCCTCTATCCGCAACATTCGTATTATAGTCAATTCTAACCACCGTCCCCAATGCACTTGCAATGTGTCGAAAGAGACTCTTCGTGTAATAACGGTAGGGAAGGCCAGGTAGACGAACCCAAACCATAACACTGGAAGGATGATCAACATTAGTAGAAAAATTGCGGCTCCACGGCTGGACCGTTAGGTAAGAACCATAGATAACCCAAGGCCCTCCGGTCATTACCTTATCAAGGTCCTCCTGTAAAGCAAACCGCACAAGATAATATTCATTATCAAGATCGATTAGTCGCAATTCTCCTAATGGTTTCCACAATAATTCAATCTTATTAAGCAGCGCTTTATACCAAATCGATTTACCCAACAACTTGATCACTACCGACTTCTCTAGTTTCTTATCAATAGACATGTGAACTTTCTCCGAAAATTGAATTTCCGTGAACACACCCTTGGAATTAAGACGAACATCCTCTTCTAAGACCTCCACATCTAACTCCTCAATCAACGAGCGTTGCGAAGGAGAGGACAGCGAGCCTGTCATAATGTCACGGAAAGAAGGGCGAACAGAGGGGGAGGGATCACTTACATTCGAAGACGGCTTGCTCGCATTAGCTTCAGACATCAACACATTAGTATCACCACTATTCTCAACCTTTCCAGTATTGCCATCTCCATTGTCACCATCGAGACCCTTCCCTTTCTTCAGTAGAGGCTGTACACCGTCATCCACTGGTGAGCCAGGACGCTCCAAAGAGGAAGGAACCAAATCACCAGGAATCATCGTTATATCAGACATCCCTAGCCCATTCACCACTGGTGCAGATTGATTACCAGGAAGACCTGAGATCACCGTTGTCCGCGCCTCCTGACGCTCAGGATGACCGTTCATAGATCCATCCGGCGGCCGGCCATCAACCGGCTCAAACAAAGGGTTGACTGCGACACCTTCCGAGAATTGTGGAAAGAAATTCATAAGGGTTGACTTTTATATATAAATTATATGTACGTGTTTTATTGTTATAAATGGAAGGAGACAATTTTTAAAAAAAACTTCCGTTATGATACATTTAATATGGCTAGTGAAGCTGAAGTTTTTTTTTTAAAAAAATTGTCTCCTTCCATTTATAACAATAAAACACGTGTATATATATTCGATTCAGGTTTCGTTTTGGGCACCACCATGAATTTCCAATTTCAATCTTCTATATACAGTTGAATTGATTTGGTGGACTTATTAGTTTTTTTTTCTTTTGATTTTTTTAGGAATTTGTTCTAATTAATTCTGATTCACTCATATCACACAGTTAATTTTTATGAGTGAATCTCTCAATAAGAATTTTTTACATAAGCAAGGTTTCAAACTTTAGGCCTACTTAAGCGATACCAAATTGCTTACTACTTGGAACAACCCATTAATAATAAACTTAATTATTTTATTTACTCGAGTACTCGTCGATTTGGGAAAATGTTAAGGGCTTGGCCTCCTAAATATTAATTTGTATTTTTAATCACTTTAGTTTTCACAAAAGTTTAGTCTAATATAATAGAAAAATTACACTTTGGCCCTCCCAAGTCCCAAGATGACAAGTTTATGGTTTAGTCCCTTTAAAATGGTATTACTTTAAATTAATACAAATAACAAAAGTTTTATTGTTTGGCAATTAGCGGATAACAGATTACATTAACTGATAGGTGATAGCTGATTGCATTAACTGATTTGACCAGCAGATTGTATTAGTTGATTGTATAAAAATGTTTGGTAAAATTAACCGTTAGTTGATAGCTGTTTAATTATTTAAACAAGCAAAATAACGAGAAATTATATCATAGGCCCGGCTCGCCACGTCATCCATGGTCCCAACCAATGAAAAACATTCATTTCATTAATTTTTTTCATATCATCTTTTTACCAAGTGAATCTACAATTGGTAAAAAGTGTTTTTTTTAATTTAATTTACAGTAAATCTGAGTGAAGATTCACTCGGTAAAAAGATGATATGGAAAAAATTAATGAAATTGATGCTTTTTATTGGTTGGGACTATAGATGACGTGGCGAGCCGGGCCTATGATATAATTTCTCCAAAATAACATATAAAAGACATGATTATATTCGATACTTGTTTGAATAATTTATTAGTTATCAATATTTTGTATCTATTAATATTAATTAGATTATAAAAAATATTTTTTAATATAATAAACATATTTGGAGGATCTATATATATTATTATTTTTGGATAAATAGAACTTTATTCATTTAAAGAAACTTCCAAGTACAAAACACCACATACAAACTAGCCTGAACCAATCAACAAACAAAAAAGAAAAAACTCTATAGACATCCTATCCCAACCAAAAATCAAGATAGCTCCCAAATATTTGCTATTTCGGCAGCAAAACTATTGTGTCTATACTTTCTTAACATTTTCATTCTAACATCATTTTTAATTAACAAAAAATATCAACAACATGCCTAACACGAAACTCATACAATCTGTAATTTCGTTCTTGCTATATATAATAGTCCATCCCACACCAAGCCAACCTAATTATCGTGGCCAGCAGAGTTGTACCTTTACCACGCCACTTAACCCACATAAAGAACTCGGACCATAAATTAACTTCAAAGGGAACACCGCAAGCCTGCACAATAGTTTCCCAAACTAGGTTAGTAAAATTGCAATGCCAGAATAAATGATCACATGTTTCTAAACTATTACCACACAACAAACAAATAGAATCCACATGACAACCCTAACTCAGCATACGACTCCTAGCTGGCAACCTGTCGTGAACCAAAAGCCAAGAAATAAATGCATGACTCGGAAACACAAGGCTACCCCCAAACAATCTTGAACCAGGAAACTATCTCAAGCTTGTGCCAAGAATCTATATATTAATTTATTATTTATATAATTATTTTAACACAATTTAATTAATTATTAAATTTAAATACAAATATAAATGTGTGAGAATTAAAAGAAAATAATATTAGTTTACAAATGACACGATATAAATATGTGAGGATGAAGAATTAAAATAGAAAAAGTTAATTTTTTGATAAAAATAGAAAAAGTTAAATTTAGGTTATTTGGAGATTTTTTTATAATTGTTAAGGTAAAAGGGTCTTTATAACTCTTATGTCAAAACATCTAATTTTGAATTTTAATCCGCTATTCACCAAACATCTAAATTAACATATTTGACCGGTGAAACTTCTAATTCTAACTCAAACTTCTAACTTTAACTCAATCCGTTGTTTACCAAACAAGTCAATTCCTTAATTTTCAAAAGAAAAATTTATAGTTTCGTCCATGCATCAACCATGATGAGAATTAGTGTTCAAATCTCACAAACGACCCATTTCACTTATAAAAGAAAATTATAAAGTTTATTCAAAAAATTTTACTTTTTCTTGACCAGCATAATTTATTTTAAAATACAATTTTATCGAATCAGATTTGTTTGATTCAATGATTTTTAAAAAAAAATTAAAATGGGGAAAACGTTTTGTGCTATAGAAATGGCTTTTGGACTCTTGAAAATTGAAATATTTTATTTAATAGTTTTAGTCGCTGTTAATGGTCTGTTCTAATCAGCATGGCGTGATTAATGAAATTCGCATGTTTTTAATAAGAAAAAAATTCAAATTCAATACAGTTGACGTTAAAACCAAGAAGATTACAAGAAAATAAAGGTTTCGTCTGAAATGGAGAAGATATTTTATTTTATTTTTGGGTAAATTACATAAATGGTTTCCCGACTATATTATAATTATCTTTTGCATCTCGACTATCATAAGTTATAAACTAATTCATTGACTAAAAAAAAAGTAACAAATTGGTCCAACACCGTTAAAAATTTAACGACGGGTGATGTGGCAGTTAATATAAACTGATGAAATTATATAATTAGCACTCAAGTTTTACACTTATTTTAATTTGACCCTAATTCTAAAAAATGAACCCTCATAATTTTAATAATCTATCAATTTAGTCCATTTTTTCTTCTATTTCTCCTCTATTCTCAAAACCCTTTTAACATATCAGGTGACCCCTTACAATTTTCTCATTATTTCCCATTATATTTCTTTCTTTATCTTCCAACAATCTCAATTCCCTATTTTATTCACATTTTTCTAACCCCATAAAAATCAACAACTCCCAAACATTATTTTGATCCTTTTGGCCAAGAAAATCCTAACAAAAACACCATACGATATATAAATAGGAACTGAAAAGGAGCAATCCTATTGTTTTAAGAACAACCCATCAAATTATTTTCAATCCAAATCTGATTCTGTACGCTTGTATTGCGAAAGGACCTATAAAATTTTCTTGCAAAGAGCCGAGAATCGAATCATTAGCCCGGAAATGCATCGAAGAAACCCCTCCTTTCCATTCAATGTTCTCTCATTACAGCTTTTACAAGAACCCACACATTCTTAATCGATGACCATTTCGTGTATTTCATCATTTCCCATGAGGATCTTGACAAATCCAAGTCCTTTTGGTTTTTGAATGGCTTGAAAACTGCTTCTGAGAATTTTCTTCTCATTGATTTGATTATGAGAATTGATGATTTGACCCCGAATTGTCTTCAATCCCATTTCAATATGATATTTTCCAAGCTAATGGCTTTGGGTTTAGTGTTCATTCGGTCTCCGGTGAAAGACAGCCGAAGAGGGAAAGAAACCCAGACACTGGGATTGCTCCTTTTCAATTCACTGCTCAACTTTATCATATTCACTTTCATTTCATCATTACTTTCATTTCCAGATCAAAACAATATTTGGGAGTTGTTGGTTTTTCATTGCTGGAAAAGCAAAACAACTTCCAGGTCAAAGCCTAGTTTTCATGAGGTTAGAAAAAGGTGAATAAAAATAGGGAATTGAAATTATTGGAAGATACATAAAGAAAATCAATGTGAAAATTATAAGGGATCAGTTGATACAGAGTTTTGAGAGTCTATAGTCAAATATGTTTAACAGATAATGCAAAAACTGCAATTAGTTAATTTAGGGTGAAAAAGAATTGAAGAATTAGAGGAGAGGAGAAATAGAAAAGAAAATGAACTAAATTGATAGATTATTACAATTATGTGGGTTAATTTTTTAGAATTAGGGTCAAATTAAAATAAGTGTAGAACTTGATGACTAATTATGTAATTATATCAATTTATATTAACTGCCACATCATCTGACATTAAAATTTTAACGCCGCTAGACCAATTTGTTACTTTTTTTAGTTAGGGGACCAGTTTGTAACTTCTGATAGTTAAGGAACGCATAAGATAATTAAAATATAGTCAGAGGGCCATTTATGTAGTTTGCTCTTCATTTTTTCACCAGCATCGTCAAAGGTTTTAGTGGTAAATAAACGCGTTGTTTATAATCACTAGGGAGAAAAGTTTCTAAACCAAACTTCGTCCACCCAAGTAAGAATTCAAGATTCGGACGGACTTTATTGGGTAGCAGTGGCGAAATTTAATATTTGATTTTGAGGTATTATTTAAAAAAGATTTAATAGATTTTATACATATAATATAAAATTTTGACGATATTTTTTTCATTATGTTTCTTTAATATATAAATACATATTGATGAAAAATTTAAACAAATAATTAAAAATATTCAAATATTTAAAGGGACCTAATGATATTTTTATAATTTTCAAAGGGACAAATGATAAACTTTTAAAATTTTAGGATAACTATTCAAATATTTAAAGAAATCTAATTATATTTTAAAAATTTAAAGACTCAAATGATAAATTTTCAAAATTTTAAGGACTGTGACCCCATGTTTGGTTGTGAAGATATTTTTGTGTGCAAATAAATGAATTCTTGGACTTATTTTATTGCATCATGCGTTAAAATTTTATAGGTTAGAAATAAAGACAATATGTCATGTCATGTTATATTTATTAATTGATTTAAAGTTAAAGAAGGAATAAATAATGTAAATTATTCTTATTAATTAAATTAAATTAAATTAAATTAAATAATAAATAATGTAAATTATTCTTATTAATTAAATTAAATTAAATTAAATAATAAATTATACAAAATGCATTTTGACTAATTAAATTTATCAAGTAATAAATAAAAATAATTATTTAAATAATTTAAATTAATATAAATAAAAAATTAAAAGAGTTTATTTTCTGTAAATTACTCTTCTAAACTTACCTTATCATTATTATAAAAGACCGCACCTTCAAACCTTAAAAAATTTACAATTTCAAAATTTAGAAGTTCTACACAAAGACACTTAATAAGAAGGTTTTGGAAATATAGAAAGCTTTGTCTCCAAAATTTTAATAATATTAGAAGGCAACGAAAAATATATTTTTTATAACAATTCATATCAATTTAGAAGAAAATTGTATTCCGATATTATTTAACAACAAAAAATAGATAAAACATACGTTAAAAGGATTTATCATTTGAGAATGCATAAATATATTTTTCAAACATAAGAAAACTTTCTATTTAACTGATTAAATGAAACAATTAAGCACAAAGGAAGAAAGGAGTCTAAAGAAAACTAAGAACAAACATAGACAAGGAGCCAACATACCACACAAGAGCATAAGACTAACAATGTGTAGAATAAAAATAGAAAAACAAACATATAAACGGTCAAAACCAGCAAGCCAAAGGCTGGAGGATGAAAAGTCAGAGTCAACAAGAGAGCCACCCACTTCTGATGGATATAAACTATTGTCGTTAGAGCTAAAAAGGTATTAAAAAAGCCTCACAAATAAAAAGATTATAGACCTAATCATAGGGTGAATAAAAAATAAATTATAACCATAAGGAAAAGATGACCAACAAGATCGGGGCAAAGCTATGTGAGCTTTCGTAAGAGGGAACGAGGTCTTCAAAGAACCAAGCATGCAAAGATTGCTCTAAATGCTACGAAAAAGGAGCAAAATAGAGTAAAACATGAGAAGGAAAATTAGAAGAGACCAATTGTCTGTCACTCCAAGCTTCGGGACTCAAACCACAAGGATGATCTTAATTATAGTTCTCGAGAACCAAAAGCACTAACAACCAACTAGAGGAAGCCATCAAAGTGGACACAAAAAGGAAGAGGAAAAAAGAGATAAGGGAAATAGAAAGTAAAGGAAAGAGAATGAGGAGAAGAAACGACGACAACTGCTCTTTCCAAAGCTAGTGGCACCATCCGAAGAAACGTCAAAGAAAATTTTTTAAAACGTTTGAGAGAAAATAGAGAAAACATATTAATATGTTACACACTTCTAAAATTTTACAATAGCATTCGCATTGACGAAGATCTCATGATAAACCAATTACAAACTTCGCTTTTGAGTCAAATACTTCAATTCCCTCTAGCTTCTCACCAACTCTTTTAAAAAAAAACTATTCGAACATATTTGTGAGTCAAAATATAACACCCTAAATTCGATTTGACTAATCTGAAGACTCTAAAATACTATATGCAAATCACCAAAACAATCCATCAAAAAAAATTTAGACCGTTTGTTTAGCCAAATCAACTATTATCATTAAAAACTTAAATCATATGTACTAAAATATGTGTAATTAAATAAAATAAAGAGTTATACAAAATAAGATATTGTAAGGTACTATGAATAAATAAGTCCAACCAAAGTGTTAAAGTTTAACTATTATATAAGGGTGGTGTTAGAATCCCGTGTTGATGTGATATTCGTGCATGAACTAAATTTACTAATCTCCATGTCAAAGACATCTGAACATTGAGCTTTACGAGTTATGTCATACATTTTTACTTTACTATATTTCATGCAAATTATAAACATAAGCATATAATAAAAAAGGAATATTTCAGAGATACCTCGAATGTCTATATAAGGGTGGTGTCACACAATGCCAAAGTTGTATATCTAGATAAGTTAATCATTAGTGTTTCAACATGAACTACGAGTATATAGATCCCTACAATATACAAAATGAATGTTTCAAAGATACCTCGAATGTCTATATCATTTTCCAGATGTAAACAAGGTCATACAATAAATATCACATAATTAATTAATTTTCACACAAGTTATACTTGATTGAGATTATGCGTCTTTTAGCATGGTATTAGAAAGGATGTTATCGTTTTTGAAAAGCTTATAAAATTTAGTAAAGTGTATTGAAGCCTTATTACTCTTTTAAAAGATTGCCAAGTTTTTAAAATTATGGGTATCGATACTTATTTGTAGGTATTGATATCAACAAATGAATATTGATACTCCCTTACGAGTACCGATAATGAACTCATTTATATAAATACTCAAATAAAGTATCGATACTAAAAATTCATTTAATATTATCCAATCCAATTCAATATATATTATCTCCTGGGTATCGGTACTGGATGAAAATATTGATATTGCATGAATATGGAATCGATACTCACCCTTAGAAAGTATATTTTAAGTGAAGTTAATATGGTAATAATATCGTACAAATGAGTATCGATACTGAAATGCAGAAATGTCTACTTTAAGCCCAAAAATTACCTCCAACAATTTTTAAAAACAAGTATTACGACCCTAGTTGATTAATAAAGTTTATAGAAGCAATTTAGAGTTGCTTAACTATTAACGCACAACCAATAAGTTGATCATTAAATGTTCTTACACATACAACACTTAACATATACCATCTCAAACATGTAACATAAAATTTAGGATATGTAAAAACAATTCAAAGTTAAAAACGTATTACCTTATGCAAAAGCATAATATATAGCTTCATGCAACCTTATTCTCCTTATGATGAATCTCATCTTCTTCAATCTTGGATGACTAATTTATAATGTTAAATTGAGATTTTAAATGTTTTTCGGTTAGGTTTTTATTGGAGAAAATGATAGGAATAGAAGATATAACAAAGATTAAAAAAGCAAGGTGATCTCATTGCTTTATGTTTTGCCTCCAATTACCCACGTAAAAACAAGATTCAAATAAAGAATTTTTAGTCATTTTAAAAATGGTCTAATTACAACATAATCCTCTCAAATCTTTCCCTTTTCGCAGAAAATATCACTACATTGGTCTATACAAGCCCAAAGCTTATCTTTCATGGCCTAAATTTGGCCCCAAAGACTCTTATAACTCCACTAACACAAGGCTAAAGTCAACGCTCACTCATTAACCAAAAAATTTGGCTTGTCACAACTCTCTCTAAATGAAAATTTTATCCTCAAAATTACCTAAATAAAAGGGATGTACCCAGGTACTGAAGTTGTATGAAGTCCATTGACACCTAAGTAGCCTCTTCAACAACATGATTCCTTCATAATACCTTTAACAATGATATATTCTTGTTCCTCAATTCCTTGACTTCTTTAAAAAATGATCCTTAACGAGCCATCTTCATAAGTCAAATCGATGCTCACCTCGATCAACTCAACTAGAATGATGTGGAAAAGGACTACATGTTATTCTCTATACATGATTACGCCATAAATATGCTTTATCTCATGCGGTAACTTTAATCGATAAGCCACAAGTTCAACTCTTTAATGAACATCATACAATCCTATAAACCTTGGACTCAATTTTACCTTGCATCCAAAACGCAACATTTTCTTTCAAGTTGACAACTTGAAAAGGCTTATCTTCTACTAAGAACTCAATGTCCTTGTGCTTCAAATATGCTTACGACTTTAAATGATTAAAAGTAACCTTCAATATATCTCAAATTAATTAAATCTTATCCCTAATCTTATGATCAAGTTAAGATGGCCCATAATCTTTCTCTCACTAAGCTTGATTCAAAACAATAGCGTACTACATTTATGATCATAAAATTCCTCAAAATAAGCCATCTGAATGCTAGAATGCAAGTTATTGTTATATGAAAACTATACCAAAAGAAGGTGTTCTTTCTAGCTGCCCTCAAATTCGATGATACAACATAACAACATATCCTTTAAAATCTGAATAATTCTCTTAGACTGACTATCAATTTGTAAATGGAAGGTCGTATTGAATTTCAATCAAGTACCAATGCCTAATTAAGCTTATTTTATAACCTTAAACTAAATTTGAGGTCTCTATTAGAAATAATCAAAGTTAACTTGTCATAAAGTCTCACCATCTCATCAATGTACAACTTAGCCAGCCCTCTAAGGTGACGTCGATGCACACTGACAAAATATGTACGATCTTTGTTAACTTATTTATAATGAACCAAATCACATCATGTCTTCGTCAAGTCATCGATAATTGTGGAGTGTAACAATCGATTGAATATAGTCAAGATGGTGTGAATTGGAATTTTAATGAACGGTGGAAACTAGTTGCAAAGAAAGAAAATTGCAAGGATATTTAGAGTGGTTAAACTCCCTCAATGGAGTCAACATCCACTACCTTAGTTACCACACTAAGGATTTTTTTTCACAATTCCACTAATTTGTCTTTCCTTTAGGATAAGGAGTAACCTTACACAATTCAATAGACTTATACCCCAAAGTTAATTAAATCATTTCCCAAATTTGAGTATAAAGAAGCAAACTTAGAAAATCCTCACAATGAATATGTTTTCAAAGTTTAAGCTCTCTCACACACCTAAGAAACACTAGTTAAAAAATTACAATGAATATGTTTTCAAAGTTTAAGCTCTCTCACACACCTAAGAAACACTAGTTAAAAAATTACAATGAATATGTTTTCAAAGTTTAAGCTCTCTCACACGCCTAAGAAACACTAGTTAAAAAATTACAATGAAGAACAACACTAGTGTTTACAAGAAAGGTGAAAAAATTGAGCACAAATTGGATTTTGATTGCTTGAATATTTGGATAGGCTTTCTTGATGCTTCATTATTGTTTGGAGACTCATTTTATATTCTCTTGTTTTTTTCTGGTCGTTGTGAGACTTTGGAAGGAGTTTGGAGCCGTTGGAAGCCATTAAAACCGAGAATTAAATGCTCACCTGCATAGAGGTTTCGAAATCTTGTATAATGGTTTTGAAACCTTATGATGGGATTTGCAAAATTTAGCCGTTATAAGGGCCATGGTTTCGAAACCATTGAGATGGTCTCAAAACCTTTGCTAAGATTTTAATTCTATAACCATTCTGGCCTAATGGTTTTGAGACCTTCTAGAGAAGGTATCGAAACCTCAACTCAAAAACTCAATTTTTGACTAAGTGTTGACTTTAAAAAGTATATTTGATATAAGTGTGAAGTTAAGTATTTTATAAATTGTTTTGACAAGTTTGAAACAAGTTTTTGACAAATTTATTTAAAGGAAGTGGATTTACAAATTAGTCCTTGAAAATTAAATTTAAGTTGTATCAAAATAAGTCTAACAATAATCTTATCACAAAGTCTATAATCATTTTATTTCCACTATGTAATCTAGATATGTTGAAGCAAACCCGAAGGAACCTATAGTTTAGCCTTAATTTGCTAACAAACCAAGCATTTTGACATGTACTTAGATATGTCTCCCTTCATCTCGGGCTACTAATAAAAGTGGTGCAACTCCTAATACATCTTATTACTACACAAATGCATGATGAAAAAATTGTTGTGAGCCTCATGAAAAATCTTGTTCCTTAAATCAACAACTATCAACACACACGAACAATTTTGAAAGTACAATGAATCACAATACCTAGCATTGAACCTTGATCATTTCTCTCCTGTAAACCATACTTATCTTGGTCATTGATCTCTTTTATGATACTTGAGCTATCTTGACCTCCTACACCAAAGTAACATATACTCAAAGTTTGACTAAAAAGCCACCATAATTAGTCATCCTCAACTGATCAAAAATCACCCTCAAGTTTGACATCGACTTTTAAACCAAGACATCGACCACCACATTAGCCTTTCCCAAATGATAACCGCTAACACATTAAATCTTACATCTCGATCGGGAACCTACGATAATGATTTTCTACTAACACATTGGCCCCTAAGGGCATGGATACACCAATATCCACATCTAGGTTCTCTACCAAAAAAACCTCTCTTTATTGATTTCAATAAAATATAGGAATGGATGGACCCAGATTCCACTAATTCAATAATAGAAACTAAATTTACATGAATATACTAAAATCATATTACTGTGTCACAACACTCTATAGCCTTCATGATGTACTATATGGCTGGGGATTAGATATTGACTATGATTATGGATCTAACAATCCTCCACACTCTGCTTTATAGACATGGTGCTAGCTCTACCTCTATCAAACCCTTGACCTTTATGAGTTTTATGAGTTTATCTTAGTGATAGTACAAAAGCGACACTCACAAGATCTGGACAATTCCTTACAAAGTGTTCTAGCAATCCATAGATTTCCAAAAACACTTTCTTCGGTTCTTTCGACCACATTGATCCTTACCGACTCGTAAACTAGAGCCCTAGATGAACCATCTAGGGGTGATAATGAGCCTGACCGGCTCGCAAGCTACTCAGGCTCGGCTCAGTCAAAGTTTGGTCAAAATTTGGCTCGAGACCTTAACAAGTCGAGCCAAGTTGGCCCAAGCTTGGCTCGAAAAGCTCATGAGCAGGCTTGAAAAAAATTATATATATATATATACACACACACTTGTATGTTTCAGTTTTGTTAACTTGTTATCATGATTAAATACTATAAATACCCTTCTCTTTGTGGACTTATATAATTTAGAAAATGTACTATGGTTACTTGTGGACTTCAAAAATAAATATTATCTTTTCTCAAAAAGGTTTTCACATGTTATTTTTAAAAAACTTCAAAAAAACAATTTTAGGAAAGTAACAAACCGAGTCAAGCTCAAATTGAAAATTCGAGCTCGAGCTTAAAATTCCAAGCTCGGCGAGCTTCAAGTCCAACTCGAGCTCAATAATACTATTTCTAAGCCGAGCCTGAGCCTGTCTGAGCCTCGAGCTCAAGTCGAGCCCAATAACACTATCACCCATAGAACAACCAATGCTCATAATTGAGTTGAATGTCAAAAGCCTCTTATGTGCTCCCAATTTAGATTGGTGTTATGATCTTACAAACTGTTTTGGTGCAACTTTCACTTATCCTCTAGATTCTTGGGTTCTCTTGGCCGGATATTGGAAAGGATCTACAAAGTATTTAGTTCTACTAACTTGAACTCTAGACCTTTCTTTCTACCTCTAAGCTACATTCTTACCTCTCTCTAGGGCCTTAGCTCGAGTGGTTAACTCAAAAAACACTCTCAGCAAATTAGTCGTCAAATACATATAGATGTAATGCTATAATCCTTGTTTCAACCTCTTACACCTCGAATCCTTAATCGTTACTAACTCTTGGGCATACATACTCAATCATAGAAACACCTTCTCGTATATGAGCATTGGTCAATCCCCTTAAATCAAGTGCATGAACTAATCTCTCAACTCATCCACATGAGACTCACCATTTTCCTTCTTAAACTTCTTTAAGAAGTACTTCGAAGTTGGTAACCGAGGTTGCTATCCCATATCAACAATCCCTCACCAGTCATAGATGTTCTCTTTAGAATAAAACTGACACACTCTAAGTTTCTGTCAGAGTTCTCTCGTAATTATCTTAAGATCCTCCAAGTATTACGCAACCACTAGTCAACTGAAATCAATTTATCCTTTTCCAAGCCATAGAATCAGTAATTCAATATCGATGAAGTATGTTAACTGGAAGTCTCTCGTATATTATTTTAGGATTCTCTTGGTATCGCTCATGTGATGTAAGGGAGGAATGTGTTTTGGTTACATAAGAAAGTCATCTCCTCAACGTTAACTTCCCTTAGAATGTTCATATTCTCTTTATTTAGGAAAAACTCGTCCCTATGTTTTCTTCGTAGAGGCATGACTTTCCTTCCCTTTACGGCAACGCTTGAAAGCTCTCGACCTCAATCTACGATAAAAAAGAAAACGAGGAAACATCATCATGATTCCATACTTGGCAGAGTACAAACTTAAACTTAAGATATGTACTAACTAAATATAACCCATAGGTTATGATACTATTAAATGTAATACCCTAAACCCAACTCAACATTTTCATATAACCCAAGATGCCACATCTAGGTCACCAAATTAACCAACCAATTGTTTTTCAAAATGTTTGTTTAGTGAATTCAACCATCATCATTAAAAACTTAAAATGTAAGTATTGAAATATATGTAATTAAATAAATTAAGAAGTTATACAAAATATGAGCTTCATAGTAAAACATTGTATAATGATAATGATAATGGAGTTTACATGCCCAATAAAATATTATAAGTTCCTGTGAATATATAACCTCAATTAGAGTTATAAAGTATTGTACTATGATATAATGCAATGCTGGAATCCCTCATTGATGTGCTCATTGTATGAAAACTAAATGTCCTAACTTACAAATAGAAAAATTTGAGTGTTGAACTTTACGAGCTCGGCGGTACATTTCTACTCTACTATACTTCATTGAAATCATAAACATGCAATACATGTATATAAAAAGGCTTATGTATGATTTTATAACATCAATGGATTGTCATTAAGAAAGGTTATATATACCTTGTTCACACAATAAGAACAATCATACACCAATAATATCCACAACAACAACAACAACAAAAACAATTACACAACATTAACGTTTTAACTGTGGCACTTGTGATCACACAACTGCATGTCGAATCACAACTTTATAACAGTGGTACATGGGATCACACATCGTCAAGTTGCACCACTCGTAATTTACTTGAGATTACACAACATCAAGTAGTTTAACATGAATAGTACTCAATATCACTCAACATCGAGTATTTCACAATGAGGTTTGGCATCACACAACATTTGGAATGCACATCCACCTAAATCAATCACTAGTGTTGCGACACATATTACAGGTATTCAAATCATCACAATACACAAGATAAACATTTAGAAGATACCTCGAATGCCTAAATCATTTCCTAGTGCAAACAAGGTCACACAAAAAACATTACATAGTTACTAATTTTCACATAGCTTATACTTAGTTGAGGTTATACATTTTTAGTACATTATTAACAAGGATGTTATCAACATTTAGAAGATAAAACTTTAACATAGTGTATTGAAGCCTTATTAGTCTTTTAATAATATTACCAAGCTTTTAATATTGTGGGTATTGATATCGAACAATGAGTACCAACACTCATTTATGAGTACTGATACTGAACCTATTAGTATCGATACTCCAGTTGAGTTTCGATACCAAATATTCATTTGATGTTTTTCAAGTCTAGATAATATTGATATCAATCCCTTAAGTATTGATATTGAATGAACAATATCAATACCCATGAATGTGGTATCGGTACCACATGAAGAAAGCAAGGTGATTTCATTACTTTAGGTTTTGTCTCTAACAAAATTTGTTAAAGAAATTCTAGCCATTTTTCAACAATGGTTTAATTACAATATAAGCCCATCCACTTTTCCCTTATCACACAAAGACCCCTCACCTTATCCAACTCAAGCTCAATGCTAATTTTTCATGTCCCAACTTTTACACAAAGGTTCTAAGAACCTTGCAAATCCATTATCCCAAGGCTTGGGCCAACGCTCGCTCCTTGAATCATGAATTCATATTGTTGCATAGCCTACAATATAACTTAAAATAAAATTTTATCTAATCGAAATTGTAACGCCCCAACTCAGTTTAGAAGAAATTCGGAATAGAAGGTGTCACCGCAAACAAAACTTAGAAAATCAGAAGTGAAAACTTTCATTAACTCAAGAGGGCTTATAAAATTTTCACAAAATCACTTAAGAATTTATACTTAATTCATAAGGTCTACCTCCCATCTTCAAACTTTCAATGGCAATTGGTTCAAGCTTAATCTAATTTCTAGTAATGATTAAAATATATCATAGTATGCTTTTAAGATTTAACAAGTTAGTTCCATATTAACATTCAAGCCCTACCATAACATGCATAACATTTTTTTCAACCAGACATTTACATTACTTAATAACACAATAATATCTCAACTAGTTTAAAAATTCATTATTATTCTTCAATTCATGATCGAAATGTAGATCAACTTCACTTTACTTTTCATACAAGCAACCTTTACCTTATCGGTTTATAAAAAATATAGTTAATTATAAACACATAAGCAAATCGAGGCATTTTATAATACATAATTATTACAATAATATAACTAGTCAAGTGTTCCATTCAGTTCAAACATTCGTCTTACAATAACAATTTAAAGATATAAAACTCTAAACATACAATGTTATATTAAACCACACGACAAGGACACATTTCACATGAATTTAGAACACTTTAATACTCATGCTTTATAAACCATATCCTCTTAGTTATTACCAAGTTATAGAGTTACCAAAATGGATCTTATACTCTGGAATTGAGGCTTAATTATCTTCGATTAAACAAAGTAGAAGAAAATAACAGACTATAAAGTAAACACTCCCTAATTAAACAATCTGTAACGCCCGGGTTTAGGGGCTAGGTGAAAATAATATTTTAATATTGTCTCGGGTTTTAACTTTAATATTTTCTTTATTAAAATAATGGTTTGGGCCTCGGGTTTTAAGACTTGGACTAATTTTTAATTGAGCCCAAAAGACATGGATGGCATTATTGTGGTTTCCCTTTTTCTTTAAGGGCATTTTGGTCATTTAGCAATAAACTTTAAAACAATTATAAAAAAAGATGGAGAGATCATCTTCTTCACTTCTCTTCCATTTTCATTCCAACGTTAAAAGCTTCTCTCCCTTTAGAGATACTATTTCATTCCATAACTCATCCGTTTTTGAAGATTTTTCAAAGGTAAGGACGTTTTTTGACTTGTCCTTGTTATTCTCTACATGTTGATACCAATTGTTTTCATTTTTATACATGTTTTGAGAATTGAGGTTGGAGGGTTTTGGATTCAAATATGTTATTTATGATGTTTTTAACTAAGTTTTCTATTTGTTTAAGTTAAATGAGTTGTCTATACTCAAAAAGGATCAACAAAAATCGATTTTTACAACGTTTTATGGAATTTTCGGATTTGGGGAAAAATGAGGTTTTTGAGAGGTTTTAAGTTGAGTTTTGGGGATGTTTTAGGTGAAATTTTGATGGCTGATGATTAGACTATATGTAAGTGTTGTTTTGGAGGCTTTATGGAGTAAATTAAAGTTTGGAATCATTGGTTTGAAGGGTGTTTAGGGGCTACTCGAGATTATGGATTTTGATGTTGTGTGCTTGGTATGTAATTGTATTGGTTACTTTTGAATATGGACTGAATTGGGATTATTTAAAAATGTGTAGAAATGAGAAAGTTGGTTGGTGAAGCTTCGGGGACAGATTGAGGATTTTGGAATTTGTGAGCTTGGTCTTCGATCTTCTTTTGGGTAGCAACGGTGAGTAGAATTGTTGACTTATGCATTGTGCTAGATATGGATCCTTTTAGGGTTGGGTGGGACCTTGAAGGGTCACCTAAACCCTTGTGTAAGCCTCTCTAATCTCATGTTGTTGTGGTTTGATGAATGTTTATAATTCATGAGCTTTAAGTGCATTTGAGTGGTAAATTGTATAGTTGAGTTTAGTTCGTACCTCACGTGATGGTTGTCGTTGCTCTGGTGATGTGTAGTCCCGCCGGTAGCAAAAGTATAAGACTCCGGTGATGTGTAGTCCCACCGGTAGTCACTGGTTGGGTATTCCTTTGATGTGTAGTCCCATTGGAAACTCACTAGTTGAAACGGTGATGTGTAGTCCCACCGTACTTGTAGATTGGTTGTGCTTGTGCAAACCATGTGTGTTATTGCTCATGAGATTGATTCTTGTTCTTTCATTGTCTTCTTATATATAAACTTATTGTGAAAAGAAAGCTGTACGTTGTGACATGTAGAGTCTCTCTCACTAAGCTATTTGGCTTACGCTCTCTTTGTTTCCAACGTGCAGATCGTTAGAGTTCGGGAGGCAAGCGGGTGAGGAAAGAGCTTTTGGAGTTCTCAAGCTAGTTACAAGTATGGTTTGTGTTTTGATAAAATTGCCTAGACAATGGGGTATAGAGTTTAGAAAATTGTAATTAAGCTTGAGATGTTGCTTGTGTAAATATGTCTTTATATGTACACCTTTTAAATGTTTAAGGTTGTTTTGATGGCATGTTCTTCATGATATGTGTTAATGCCTTATGTTGTTGATTTTGTAAAACATGTTATGTAAATGTCTAAGTGTTGTTGGGACCATGTCTTTTGAATATCATTTGTTTATGTTGGGTGCCTTGTATGACTATATTTGAGTTAATAGAGGTGGTTTGAATGCTTATGAGTCTATGGAGGTGTTGTTATGCATTTAGAGGGTGAGCTCTATGTATTTTTGCTGATTTTAGAGTTTTGAGAAACAGGGCGTATCGATACTCTCAAGGTGTATCGATACGTTCTGGCTTACAGAACTCAGTTTTTGGCTGTGCGTATCGATACACTGTGGTGTATCGATACGGTACCAACTCTCTGAGTTGCAAGTTAGGTTGAGCGTATCGATACAAAGGGTGTATCGATACGGTCCCAACTCTCTGTTTTTTTGAGAAATTGGTGAGTTTAGGTCGTATCGATACGGGGTTGTAGCGTATCGATACGGTTCCATCTCGTTGACCTCTGAAAGTTGACCGAGAAGGGCGTATCGATACTCTCAAGGGTGTATCGATACGGTCTTCCCTGAGTTGACTGAGAGGGTTGACTTTGGTCAAGGCGTATCGATACCCTCTGTATGTGTATCGATACGTCCTGTTTAAAAAGGAAAAATTGGTTGTTTAATTGCATGATTTGTAGATTTTGTATACGTGTTTGTACGCTGCATGTCCCATCGCATATGTTTTATTACAGGCATCTTAAAAAAAAAATAGGGTTGCTAACCGAGGGGGAATCTTAATTGGTTTTCGCTCGGTTTTCCCCGTGTAGCCCACTTGGACCGGTCATCCGGCCAGACCGGGACGAGGGGGTTACATTTATTGGTATCAGAGCCTGAGGTTTCCGAGATCTCGGGCTGGTAAGTGAAGAAAGATAAGGTATTATTAGTGTTTTGCTATGTATGCCTAAAATTTGTCTTTAAGCATGGTGTATGAATACATGATGTGGTGATCTTGTAATTGTTGAGAGTTGGTTCGAGTCCCCATTGTTAGGCGTTGTTGTCAAAATAAAAATGGAAAATTGTCTTGGTTTAAAAGAGCTTGAGAACCGGAGTCCTTTGCCCCTTTGCTAACCTAACGTTTCTTTACTGTTGTGTGTTGTTGTTATAGATTACTTTAATTGCTATGGTGCGACCAAGGGGACGGCCTAGGAGGGTTGGCCAAGCACCTGAAAATGCACCTCCTGCTCTTAATGCTCCTGGTGATGATGGAGGAAACGTCGGAGGTGAAGGTATTGGGCCTCAGGTTGAGGCTAATGTGGGAGGAATTGGGGCTCAAGCGGGCCAAGGTCAGGCAGGTCCAGATGTGGCTCATCTGATTCATACCATAGCTGGAGCCTTTCAGACAGCTCTGGCTGGTATGCATGTTGCAGCACCACCTCAGGGTGCGGGGACAGGACTACCCCTAGAGAGACTTCGTAATTTGGGGGCGATAGAGTTTCGTGGGTTGTCTCCAGAAGGTTCAGAAGGGTGGCTAGAGAGCACTACTCGCATCTTGGGTCAGATGGGGTGTTCGGATGCCCATAGGTTGGGGTGCATTGTCTCGTTACTTCAGGGAGATGCTTATGCTTGGTGGACCACTGTTGTTTCCGGTATGGCCGAGGTGGAGATCACATGGGAGTTTTTCCGCAATGCCTTCAAGAGGAAGTACCTAGGAGCACGGTACTTGGATGAAAAGAAAAGAGAGTTTATGGCTTTGGTTCAAGGTAATAGGACCGTGTCTGAGTATGAGGTCCAGTTTGTAAGGTTGAGCCAGTACGCGCCGGAATTGATTCCGAATGAGACGAAACGATGCGAGCGTTATAGATATGGATTGACTACTGATGTCAAGACTTACATGTTGGCCTCCGACTACACTGAGTTCGATGTCTTGGTTTCTAGAGCTAAGGATATAGAGCAGAACCTGAACTCTAAAACACGTGCTGGTGGATCGGATTCCGGGAAGAGACATACGAACTGGGATAGAGATTATGCCAAGGGGCATAAGGATAAGAGGTACAAAAAGGACACGAGATCTAAGGGTGGTAACCAAGGTCAAGGTCGTCAGGGCCAAGGAGCAGTTGGATACATTTCTGAGTGCACTAGATGCGGGAGACGCCACTCAGGTGAGTGTATGGGTAGATTCGGGCCATGTTGGAACTGTAGCTCCAGAGACCATCTGAGGCGTGATTGTCCACACCCAGTTAAGGGAGGACCAGCCCCAGCAAGGGGTTTTGAGCATCAGAGAGGCCGTGGGCGCGGCCGTGGGAACTTTCAGCCAAGGAATGAGGGTCAGAGAAACTTGGCTCATGTTGTAGCAGTCCAGCCCGAGGGAGGAGGACCGTCTAGGGTGTATGCCAAGCGTGAGGCTGGGAGTGATACTGATGTCATTGCAGGTAATTTCACATTACAGTCCTTGAGCTTGTTATCTCTAATAGATTCGGGGGCAACACATTCGTATATTTTGGGTGAGCACGCAAAGTCATTAGGATTACCTTGTGATTGGCTAGAAGTAGGTGTAAATGTCACTAGCTCTTTTGGTGATACAGTGGTAGTTAGGAAAGTGTATAGAAGGTGTCCTTTGATGGTTCAAGGCCATGTGTTTCCGGTCGATATGATGGAATTACCTTTTTATGGCTTTGATGTGATTTTGGGCATGGATTGGCTTATGGAGCATAGAGCCAGGGTTGATTTCGAGACTAAGAGAGTCTCTTTGAAGCTTACCGATGACTTTGAGGTTGTGGTAGTTGGGGAAAATGTCAAGTTTTTGTCCAATGTAGTTTCGGTTTTGGAAGCTCAGAGAATGTTGGGTGCAGGATGTCAGGCTTACTTAGCTTACGTAATGAACCCGGATATGAGTGAGGTTAGACCTCAGGACATCAGGACTGTATGCGACTTTCCGAGTGTTTTTCCGGAAGAACTACCAGGCTTACCTCCCGATAGAGCTGTTGAGTTTGTTATTGAGACATATTCTGATTCTGCACCGGTGTCGATTTCTCCATATAGAATGGCACCTAAAGAATTGAAAGAATTGAAGACACAGCTTCAGGAGTTGACTGACCGAGGCTTTATTAGGCCTAGTGTTTCTCCGTGGGGTGCTCCGGTGTTGTTTGTGAAAAAGAAGGATGGTAGTATGAGACTGTGTATAGACTACAGACAGTTGAATAAGGTGACCGTGAAGAACAAATATCCCTTGCCAAGGATAGATGACTTACTAGACCAGTTGAGAGGTGCTTCCGTGTTTTCAAAGATTGATTTGAGGTCTGGATATTATCAGTTAAAAGTAAAGGATGCGGACATACCGAAGACAGCCTTTCGTACACGTTACGGGCATTATGAGTTTTTAGTGATGCCTTTCGGGTTGACCAATGCTCCAGCAGCTTTCATGGACATGATGAACCGAGTGTTCCATAAGTTCTTGGACAGGTTCGTGGTAGTGTTTATTGATGACATCCTAGTGTACTCTAGGACCGAAGAGGAGCACGATGAACACTTAAGGTTAGTGCTTCAGGCCCTACTTGAGAATCAATTGTATGCCAAACTAAGTAAGTGTGAGTTCTGGATTAGGGAGGTGGTTTTCCTAGGTCACGTGGTCTCGGCTAGTGGGATTAGTGTGGATCCCAAGAAGATAGAAGCTATTGTGGATTGGAAACAACTGAAATCAGTGACCGAAATCCGCAGTTTCTTAGGTTTGGCGGGGTACTATAGAAGGTTCGTTGAAGGGTTCTCGAAGATAGCAGCACCATTGACCAAATTATTACAGAAGAATGTTCCGTACGAATGGTCAGATGTGAGACAAGAAGCATTTGAGAAATTGAAGAAGGCTTTGACCGAAGCTCCTATTTTGGTTCAACCTGAGCCGGGGAGAGAGTTTGTGATTTACAGTGATGCGTCGTACGTGGGACTAGGTTGCGTGCTTATGCAAGATGGTAAGGTGGTGGCTTATGCTTCGCGACAATTGAAGGTACATGAGAAGAATTACCCCACACATGACATAGAGTTGGCTGCCGTGGTGTTTGCGTTGAAAATCTGGAGACATCATCTTTATGGTGAGAAGTGCATTGTGTATACTGACCACAAGAGTTTGAAGTATTTAATGTCTCAGAAGGAATTAAACCTCAGGCAACGAAGGTGGATAGAGCTTCTTAAGGATTATGACCTTACCATAGAGTATCATCCGGGCAAGGCGAATGTGGTGGCCGATGCCTTGAGTAGAAAGGTGGCAGTTGAGTTGCGAGCGATGTTTGCAAGATTGAGTGTGTCTACAGATGGTGGGTTGGTAGCCGAACTGCAAACTAAGCCATCATTGATCCAGTTGATTCGTGAAAAGCAGTTGAGGGATGAGTCTTTGGCACCACACGTACAAGACATAGCCGAAGATAAGCCAACTGAGTATTGTTTTGGAGAGAATGGGATCCTATGTTTTAAGGATAGGATAGTAGTTCCGGAGGATGCTGAGTTGAGACGTATGATCTTGAGTGATGCTCACAATAGTCCTTTTTCTATGCATCCGGGTAGCACGAAGATGTATCGAGGATTGAAGGAAGAATATTATTGGATTGGCTTGAAAAGGGATGTAGCCGAGTTTGTAAGTAAATGTATGGTTTGTCAGAGAGTTAATGCTGAGCACCAGTTTCCCTCAGGGTTGTTGCAACCGTTGAAAATTCCGGAGTGGAAGTGGGAGCGTATCACTATGGACTTTGTGTCAGGACTTCCGTTGACTCCTTCGAAGAAAAATTCAGTGTGGGTGATTGTAGATAGATTCACCAAGAGTGCTCACTTTATACCGGTTCATACTACTTATACTTTAGACAAGTTGGCTGAATTGTATATTCGTGAGATTGTAAGACTACATGGGGTGCCAAGGTCGATTGTGTCGGATAGAGATCCGAGATTCACCTCCAGATTTTGGGAGAGTTTGCATCGAGCTTTGGGCACTTGGTTGAATTTCAGCACTTCATATCATCCACAGTCGGATGGACAGTCGGAAAGAGTAATTCAGATATTGGAGGATATGTTAAGGTGTTGTATCATTGACTTCCAGGGGACATGGGAGAAACACCTACCGCTAGTGGAGTTTGCGTATAACAACAGCTTTCAGTCGAGCATTGAGATGGCTCCCTATGAGGCCTTGTATGGTAGGAAGTGTAGGACCCCGATTTGTTGGGCCGAGACTGGACAAAAGCTTATACCGATGCCCGAGTTGCTTAAGGGTACCACTGAAAAGGTAAAATTGATTTGTGATCGCTTGAAAGCGGCTTCAGATCGACAGAAGTCCTATGCCGATTTGAAGAGGAAAGAGGTAGAGTACTCCGTGGGAGATAAAGTGTTTTTGAAAGTCTCACCTTGGAAGAAAGTGATGAGATTTGGGAGAAAGGGCAAGTTGAGCCCAAGGTACATAGGGCCTTATGAGATAGTTGAGAGAATTGGTCCGGTTGCGTATAGATTGAGACTCCCAGTTGAACTGGAGAAGATCCATGATGTATTCCATGTGTCGATGCTTAGGAGTTACAGATCGGATCCGTCCCATGTTATGCCAGTGGAAGAAATAGAGTTAAATCCGGACTTGTCTTACAACGAGGAACCAGTTGAGATACTTGCTGATGATAGCAAGGTATTGCGTGGCAAGACTATTGAGTTAGTCAAAGTCTAATGGAGACATAGAGGTGTAGAAGAAGCCACGTGGGAGAGGAAAGCCGACATGCTTGAGCAGTTTCCGTACTTGTTTCCGCCAGGTAATTTCGAGGACGAAATTCCTTAAGTGGGCGAGAGTTGTAACGCCCGGGTTTAGGGGCTAGGTGAAAATAATATTTTAATATTGTCTCGGGTTTCAACTTTAATATTTTCTTTATTAAAATAATGGTTTGGGCCTCGGGTTTTAAGACTTGGACTAATTTTTAATTGAGCCCAAAAGACATGGATGGCATTATTGTGGTTTCCCTTTTTCTTTAAGGGCATTTTGGTCATTTAGCAATAAACTTTAAAACAATTATAAAAAAAGATGGAGAGATCATCTTCTTCACTTCTCTTCCATTTTCATTCCAACGTTAAAAGCTTCTCTCCCTTTAGAGATACTATTTCATTCCATAACTCATCCGTTTTTGAAGATTTTTCAAAGGTAAGGACGTTTTTGACTTGTCCTTGTTATTCTCTACATGTTGATACCAATTGTTTTCATTTTTATACATGTTTTGAGAATTGAGGTTGGAGGGTTTTGGATTCAAATATGTTATTTATGATGTTTTTAACTAAGTTTTCTATTTGTTTAAGTTAAATGAGTTGTCTATACTCAAAAAGGATCAACAAAAATCGATTTTTACAACGTTTTATGGAATTTTCGGATTTGGGGAAAAATGAGGTTTTTGAGAGGTTTTAAGTTGAGTTTTGGGGATGTTTTAGGTGAAATTTTGATGGCTGATGATTAGACTATATGTAAGTGTTGTTTTGGAGGCTTTATGGAGTAAATTAAAGTTTGGAATCATTGGTTTGAAGGGTGTTTAGGGGCTACTCGAGATTATGGATTTTGATGTTGTGTGCTTGGTATGTAATTGTATTGGTTACTTTTGAATATGGACTGAATTGGGATTATTTAAAAATGTGTAGAAATGAGAAAGTTGGTTGGTGAAGCTTCGGGGACAGATTGAGGATTTTGGAATTTGTGAGCTTGGTCTTCGATCTTCTTTTGGGTAGCAACGGTGAGTAGAATTGTTGACTTATGCATTGTGCTAGATATGGATCCTTTTAGGGTTGGGTGGGACCTTGAAGGGTCACCTAAACCCTTGTGTAAGCCTCTCTAATCTCATGTTGTTGTGGTTTGATGAATGTTTATAATTCATGAGCTTTAAGTGCATTTGAGTGGTAAATTGTATAGTTGAGTTTAGTTCGTACCTCACGTGATGGTTGTCGTTGCTCTGGTGATGTGTAGTCCCGCCGGTAGCAAAAGTATAAGACTCCGGTGATGTGTAGTCCCACCGGTAGTCACTGGTTGGGTATTCCTTTGATGTGTAGTCCCATTGGAAACTCACTAGTTGAAACGGTGATGTGTAGTCCCACCGTACTTGTAGATTGGTTGTGCTTGTGCAAACCATGTGTGTTATTGCTCATGAGATTGATTCTTGTTCTTTCATTGTCTTCTTATATATAAACTTATTGTGAAAAGAAAGCTGTACGTTGTGACATGTAGAGTCTCTCTCACTAAGCTATTTGGCTTACGCTCTCTTTGTTTCCAACGTGCAGATCGTTAGAGTTCGGGAGGCAAGCGGGTGAGGAAAGAGCTTTTGGAGTTCTCAAGCTAGTTACAAGTATGGTTTGTGTTTTGATAAAATTGCCTAGACAATGGGGTATAGAGTTTAGAAAATTGTAATTAAGCTTGAGATGTTGCTTGTGTAAATATGTCTTTATATGTACACCTTTTAAATGTTTAAGGTTGTTTTGATGGCATGTTCTTCATGATATGTGTTAATGCCTTATGTTGTTGATTTTGTAAAACATGTTATGTAAATGTCTAAGTGTTGTTGGGACCATGTCTTTTGAATATCATTTGTTTATGTTGGGTGCCTTGTATGACTATATTTGAGTTAATAGAGGTGGTTTGAATGCTTATGAGTCTATGGAGGTGTTGTTATGCATTTAGAGGGTGAGCTCTATGTATTTTTGCTGATTTTAGAGTTTTGAGAAACAGGGCGTATCGATACTCTCAAGGTGTATCGATACGTTCTGGCTTACAGAACTCAGTTTTTGGCTGTGCGTATCGATACACTGTGGTGTATCGATACGGTACCAACTCTCTGAGTTGCAAGTTAGGTTGAGCGTATCGATACAAAGGGTGTATCGATACGGTCCCAACTCTCTGTTTTTTTGAGAAATTGGTGAGTTTAGGTCGTATCGATACGGGGTTGTAGCGTATCGATACGGTTCCATCTCGTTGACCTCTGAAAGTTGACCGAGAAGGGCGTATCGATACTCTCAAGGGTGTATCGATACGGTCTTCCCTGAGTTGACTGAGAGGGTTGACTTTGGTCAAGGCGTATCGATACCCTCTGTATGTGTATCGATACGTCCTGTTTAAAAAGGAAAAATTGGTTGTTTAATTGCATGATTTGTAGATTTTGTATACGTGTTTGTACGCTGCATGTCCCATCGCATATGTTTTATTACAGGCATCTTAAAAAAAAATAGGGTTGCTAACCGAGGGGGAATCTTAATTGGTTTTCGCTCGGTTTTCCCCGTGTAGCCCACTTGGACCGGTCATCCGGCCAGACCGGGACGAGGGGGTTACACAATCATTCAAACACAACATAAGTTTCATTTTATTTACCATATTTATGTAATCATAACCTTGTTTCATTAATTATTCTACACCCAAACCAAGCTAACTATTCTTGTCTCATAGATTGATACAAAGTGATAAATTCGATAAACGTATATGTTTAGATACCCACAAGGTTAAATACAAATCAAGCATGAGGAATCAAGTCTACTATTGATCCCCTACAACCATATTTTTTAAACAATCATATCTCAAAACAAGTGGTATAAACATCACCTAGTTAATGCACCATTAATTTAAAATTACCTAAGCTTAAATTATACATAAGTCAAGAATTAATCACACAATTATCATGCTAGTAAGGATTATACAATAAACAATCATTCAGATATCATGCCATTAAAGTCTAATTAACAAGCAACACTTGAATCCTACAATAATCAAAACATCATGCTTAGCAAACAAGCCACCAAGACATATAAAGCCATTTACAAACTTTACAATCAACAATGTAATAATACACCAAAATTTTATTAAGCTTCTAAATGATCATTATGCCATCGTCTAAGGGGTTTTAACTAAGGAATCTAAACTATACTTGGAACTTTAGGCAGTGACTTGCAACACTTGACCCCAAATAAAAAATAGAAGCTTTAATCAACTTGCATTTGTATGAACAATGAATGCATTAGGCTTATATAGCCTAAGTGAGTTAGTGACTTAAAATGTTCAAGCATAATGGAAATGATATCAAAAGGAAATCTAAAGAAAATTCAAGTATATAATAACACTAGGATTTTATATCTTAATGTTAGCTTTAACATGATATGCTTATTAAAACCTTAATCAGAGTTTACATTCTTTCAAGTCATAGTTGATATTCCTTTAGAAATTAATCGAGTTCTTTCAAGATTTCATTGAACTTAACAAAATCCTTAGCTTATCTTATCATAGCCTTAACAATTGTAAAGTGTTTAAAAGTCTTATTTTATTTACTCTTTTTACTCATATTATTGTTTAGGCACATTTTAGTTACATAATTAGGCATTAATGCATATTCACATAATTTCCTTCACCATTAAGCTTGATTACATATTTTAGTGTACTTGTGGAAAATGTGTTGTTTTGGTATGTATTTCGGTGCATGCAGGAAAATTGCCCGCCGGAACCGACCGTGACAGCAGGGTGCCGTCGGAACCCGCCGCGGTAGCAGGAGCTGAGGAGTTGATGCTGAGGCAGCAGACCAGTGAGTTGTAGTGATGCAGTTCCAGACAGAGATAGCATCTGCCGAGTAGCTGTCGCCGCCATACCTATCGCCCAGGGTAGCAAGCTAAGGAATTGGAGGAACTGAAGTGCGATCTGTAGAGTAGAAAATCCTGATTCTAACAATACCATCCACTCAATTTTCTGATGCTTGTAACAGCGGACAGAGCCGCCGAAGGAAGAGATCGAATATAACTTACGGAACAAGGCAACGTGAAGAAGTCCACATTCAACTCAAAGAAGTCAGAATTAAAGGTTGCATTTAATGCAAAAGCTATTTTGAAGACTTCAACTCCAAGGAGGACTTGACCTAGCTAATGCCTATATTTACTCAATGTATTTTGTACTTAAAAACAACTTAAGTTTTCCCTTAGGCATAGTTTAGGTTTTCTTGCCGCAATTATGTTCTAAATTCTCTTTGGGTTTGGGTTATGTTGTAATTAGCGTGAGAATGTTTGTTTAAGTTTTTAAGTTTGTTTTTGCAATAAAATTTCAAGGTTTGCTTATTCTATGTTCTTCATAATTTTCAATTAAGGCGAAAGATTAGTTGATTACTATTCATTTGTTCGGTATCGAGAGAGTCGAAATCACGAAAGGAGTAAGTACGGTATTCACCTTAATCAAGTGTTGATCAATCCAGCCTAGACATAGGTTAGGGTTTAAGGCGGCTAAAAAAGAATGAACCAAACATTGCTGTCTTTGCACGATTCACGCTGCAACTGGTATTATTTGCAGTGGGCATCAACAACATTCTGACTTAGACATAAGCGGGATCACTTTTGAAGCATTTTGTCGAACCTTGTAGTTCTACCGAGTTCACCACCGAGACACACTTCCATTCCACTATCGGGGCAGAGAGAGCGTCACAACAGTCTACCTGCCATCCCCCGCCGAGGCTGCGAAGTCTGGCAGCGCAAAGCAACTTATCCTATTTAACGCAGTTTCACATTAAACATCAGCATAACCCAACCCATTCCATCAATATGAACTCTTCCCTTTTATTTACTTGTGTTTTATTTTATTTTCTTCTTAAAAAATTCAACTTATTTGTGCATTTAATTTTCCCTTGTGCAGGAGTTACGATTCGAGTCAAGCTGTCCAATCCCTGTGGGAGACGATATCTTTTATACTATTACTTGACAAGAGTGTGCACTTGCGCTAATATTTAGAGAACACTAAAACGCTCTACAAGTTTTTGGCGTCGTTGCCGAGGATTGGTAACAACGGAATTTGTTTTAATTTTTCTGCACTCTTAATACTATTTGCATTTAATTTCAGTTGAAAAAAAAATATGTGGGAAAGTTCTTATTCAAGTGTAGTTCTAGTCAAGGGCATCAACACGTGGGAATATTCTTGCGAATTTTGTGAAGCCAATCATGCGTTCGACAGTTGCCCTCATCTGCTTGCAACAGACACGTCAAGAAAAACCACTTGGGAGTGAATGTCTGAATATGAACAGTAGGTGTCGCCGTAGCAGCAACAGGGATAGCTGATGTTGCTACTGTAGTTGCTGCTATAGCAGCAACAGGGACAGCTGATGCCGATGCCGTAGTTGCCGCCGCAACAGCAAGATTTTTCATGGTATGATCAAAAATCTCAAAAAAAATTACCATAACAGTTTTGCTGCAGAAATCGACATGCCCTGACAATGTAATCATCCTCAAGAGAAATCAACATCATTGGAGGACACACTTCAAACTTTCCTTACACTAACCCAAAAGGTATCAGCTGCTATAGATGCTAGCATCGCTAAGATGGATGCACGTATGAGCAATTCAGTCCTCATCAATGCGATGGATGAACCTAAACAATTAAGCTAGAGGGATACTAATATCCCAGGACAAGAGGACGAAGAATTAAGCGAGGGAGGATCTCCGAAGTGTGAGGAGCAATTGGAAACTCCAAGCCAGGAGGATGTAGAACACTGTCCGGGCAACAAGATAGACATTTGTTCCGACAACTACCATGAAGCCTGCCCTGACAAAAAACAGGCCAATGAAAGGACAACAACACCTAGTGAGGCCAACAAGGGAATTGAGGATGCCACGATAACATTCTATGCCTCGACAACTATGCTTGCCTCGACAACAGCCTCAGTAACTACGGAGTACATATATCTAGAGGAGCCGATCTAGTAGAGCTAGGGCCATCAAAATCTCTACTGATGGAGATTCTCGAGGAGCCTACAGAGTTTTCCATTGATCTGCACAACATTATGACAGAAGACTACCGCAGCAGCAAAAGAAATTTTTCTCCATGATGAACTTCGACGGAAAAAAGGTAAGTACATGGTTAGGTAGTAAAATAGTTTTTCCTAATCACATGTTCATGCCTTCAAGAATAGAAACAAGAAAAAAGGTGTACATGGATTACAAGGGAACAAGGAAGAAGGACTCCCCTACCACAAGAATAATCACTTGATGGAGGTTGCGAGTGGATTACAAAAAGTATCGGAAACGACCCTCTAAAGCTCAAATCGACAAGGGAATAATTACTTTAGAAGATGCATGCCAATGCACTCCTAGAGTAACATAAATTTTATTTTTATCTTCCACATTTTTTATGCTTTCATAGACTTAGAATTTTTAAATTTTTAGTTTTTATTTCTTTCATTATTATTATTATTATTATTATTATTATTATTATTATTATTATTATTATTATTATTATCTCGTCTTGCAAATAAAATTCAACCGTCTCACAACCTATCAATGGCCACAACCAGCAACCAACCAGCCTTCTAGAGAATTCTGACAGAGGCAGTCGAGCAATATCATCGATGACAATTTGCCACCCAGCAGTACTGATGCTGCCACCCAGCTCCCGTCACCCGGCAGTACTGATGCTGCCACTCAGCTCCCGCCACCCGGCAGCACTGATGCTGTCGCCCAACTCCCGCCGCTCAGCAGTACTGAAGCTGCCAAACAGACCCCAATACCAGCAGTGCTCCTCAATCATCTCCGGAACCATCTCAATAGGATGGAAAGGCAGCAGCTCCAATTTATGCAATACACCTGGGATGTTCCCTAACAGTGCAATTCAGTTCCCCATATTTCCTGCTGAAATACTTACCCGCCATCACCTGCCCTGGCAACCCAGATCGACGCCACAACAACGGCAACTACAACTGCCCAGGGTTGCCAAGGTAACGACTGCACATGGTTCGACTAGCAAATACACATATTAGATAACCACACAAGCAAACATGGCTTGAAGGAAATTCATCATGCAAGGTGACGACCTTTCTAACTAACTCATTTATTTTTCTCATACATTGAGGACAATGCTCCTCTCGAGTTGGGGGGGGGGGGTTAGCACTCATCATTGTTTAGGCATAATTAGAGCATATAGGTTGCACAATGTACTTGCCTCTAAAATTAATCAAGAAAAATTTTTTTTGTTAGAACTTGTGCCTATGATAGGATAGCCGATCTTAAATTTTTCGCACCATAATAAAAAGAACTTAATTTTGGGGTGAAAGCATGAAGTAAACTTAGAATTTTTCTATAAATTCCAAAAATTAAAAACACTACTGTTACTTGCTGAATTTGTTAAGAATTTCTGGTAAACATTGCCTGCTTGAATTATTTGCAAAGTTCTAACACTGGTTGCAGGAAGCTACCACAACAGGCAACAAACAGAAAAAGAAAAGCACTGCCACGACAGGAAAGAAATTTTTATGTTGTTTTTCCTTAGAGGTGCCCGAAACCGGCTTTAGAAAGAATCATGTGCAAGGACACATTGGACTAGCATTATAGTCTACTATCTTAATTTCAAACCTAAAGAGTAGTTGTGATGAGTTGAAGCCCTTATTGCCATGATTATAAAATGTGCTTAATTATGTTACCTAGACAGCCTTGAACACACTGTACTGGCATTATAGTCTACTTCTGAGGTAATTCATGTTATTCTCCTCTCACTGATCTAATGATAGGTGCCACAGCCTTGAGGTGCTAAATCAGGTTTAAAACAAGTTCTTCTTTCTGATTAGTGCAAGGGCAAGTATGTTTAGGATTGCATTGCTTGAGGACAAGCAATAGTTCGAGTTTTTGGGTGTGTAAAGTGTCTAAAAGTCTTATTTTATTTACCCTTTTTACTCATATTATTGTTAGACTTAGGCACATTTTAGTTACATAATTAGGCATTAATGCATATTCGCATAATTTCCTTCACCATTAAGCTTGATTACATATTTTAGTGTATTTTGTGGTAAAGGAGTTGTTTTGGTATGTATTTCATTGCATGCAGGAAAATTTCCCGCCGGAACCAGTCGCGACAGCAAGGTGCCGCCGGAACCCGCCGCGACATAAGGGTGCCTCCATAACCCGCTGCGGCAGCAGGACTTGATGTTGAGGCAGCAGACCAGAGAGTTGTACTGATGCAATTCCAGAAAGAGACAACAGCTGCCGAGTAGTTGTCGCCGCCATATTTGCCGCCCAGGGCAGCAAGCTAAGGAATTGGAGAACTGGAGTGCGATCTATAGAGCAAAAAATCATGATTCTAACGATATCATCCACTTAATTTTCTGATGCCTGTAGCAGCGGACAGAGCCGCCGAAGGAAGAGATCGAATATAACTTGCGGAACAAGGTAATGTGAAGAAGTCCACATTCAACTCAAAGAAGTCGAAATTAAAGGTTTCATTTAATGCAAAAGATACTTTGAAGACTTCTACTCCAAGGAGGACTTGACCTAGCTAATGCCTATATTTACTCAATGTATTTTGTACTTAAAAACAACTTAGGTTTTTCTTTAGGCATAGTTTAGGTTTTCTTATCGCCATTATGTTCTAAATTCTCTTTGGGTTTGGGTTATGTTGTAATTAGCGTGAGAACGATTGTTTAGATTTTTAAGTTTGTGTAACACCTGGGTTTAGGGGTCGGGTGAAAATAATATTTTAATATTATTTCGGGTTCGGTTTTATAATTTAAATAATAAAATATTTAAATGGGCCTCGGGATTTCAAAATGTTTAAGGCTATGTTGGGCCTATCTCTTAAGTCCAAATCCATGTGCTTTAAGAGATGTGGGTTTGGTCATTCATTAATGACATTTGTGTAAATATTTGGTCTTTACAAATAAAACCCATTTTTATTACATTATAATTCAAATAAACCCAAAACTTCATCATCTTCCTCTTCAAAACACAAAACCAACGACAATGGAGAGCCTTTCTCTCCATCTCACCATTTCATCCCATTTCTCCCTCATTCTTGGAGCTTTTTGAAAGATAATTACATTTCCAACTTGCTCTCATCTTCCTCTCTTTAAAAGTACAACTAGATTTCATTTTGGTTCAAGTTTTAGAATTTGGGTTTTTGGAAGATTTGAATAAAAATGATATCTTTATTGTTTTTAACTTAAGATTTTGATTTAATATTGTTAGATATGGTGTATATGAACCATAAGGTCCAACATATGTAATTTTTAAAGTGTTTTATGAGAATTCCCAAATTTGGGTTTTGGTGGGGTTTTAGGAGGGTTTTTAGATGAGTTTTGGGTATAGTTTGTGTTGGAAATTGAGAGTTGATGTTAGGGTAATAGTTGAGGGTTGTTTTGGAAGCATTTGAAGGTGTTAAATGTGTTGAAATCATGAGTTTTGGTTGAGGTTTATGGGCTGCTCGGGTTTGGTAATTTTGGGAGTTGTTCATGGCTTAAAATGTTGTGTTTGATGTTTGAATTGTATTCCGGGTTAGCTACCTTGATGCTTGGGCTGATTTGAAGTTATTTGGATTGTGTTGAGGTTGTTTAGAGGCAAGAGCTTGTGTTGGTGAAGCCTCGGGAGTGAATCCGGAAGCTTGAAGGTGATTGCTTGCTTGGTAATTGAGCTTGGAGGTGGAGGTGAGTGGTTAATGTTTTCAAATTGGTTTTTAAGTGGTTGTGTAACCCCCTTAACCCGGCCTAGACGGTCGACCCGAATTAAGAAGATCACACGGGGAAAACCAAAGTCAACCCGAAAGTCAACCTTGATTAACGACCCTTTTTTTTTCTTTTAAATCTTATCTAGATGCATATTATCCCTAAACATGATCATACAAACAGCATACTCAAAGATCAAAACCATCAGGGAACATTCAGGGACCCAATTGAACTAATTACAACTTTAGGGACCAATTTGTAATTTCGGCAACTTATAAGGACTTAGCCCAAATTAAAGTTACCAACTTGTAATTAGTCAGATTTCATGCTTCACTGCCAAACTTCAGCTCAAAAGGACATTCCAAACTCTTACAATTGCATAAACATATTCCAGGACCAAAATGTAAGCATTTCAAAACATATAACCGCCAATGTCAGCCCCCAACGGTCAGGTGTTCCGAAACAGGGAGAACTTGTTTCGAAACGCGGGACCGTTCCGCAACGTGTTCCGAAACGAGGTCTGGCAGTGGCACATCTGTTCCGAAACAGTCCCTACCGTTTCGGAACGCCCAGGCTATTTCAGGCCCCCGTTCCGATACGGTAGCACCTGTTCCGAAACAGGTTGCCCAGATTGCAGAAAAACAGCTGGTTAATTGCACAATTAGCCTATCACACATCATCCAAAAGCCACCAAACTTTACCAGCAAGTCATACAACATACCATGAACCTAATTGTATCAACCAAACATCAACATTGCATCAAATATGAAAAACCCCAAATCTATAGGCATGCATCCTACTTAGCAACCCATTCAAGCAACAAACCATCAATTCAAACCCATAATGGCCAATTACAAGAACCAACAATGTTAACAACATTTATACAACTTAGGGAGTCCAAAACATCTCCCAAAAGAACAACATAGGTTCCCCATTGCCAAATACCCAAAAGCTAATAGTTTGAGAAAATGTTCACCATACATGAGCTTTGTTCACCACTTGGATTCTTCACCAACTTGCTGCCCTCAAATGCACTTTAATGCTCTGCTTTATTGGTTTAAGAAAAGAGAGAGCGTAAGCATAAGCTTAGTGAGGAATGCTCATTAAAACCACACAATAATGCAATTATAAAACATCTTTATAATCTTTCTTCAAGAAACATTTGAACATGCTCCTAAGCATTTTAAAACAAGCAATACATGCTTCATATCAATATCATGTCATATTGGCCACAAGTGATAATTAACATCTTTTCAAAACATGATTAACATAAGACTCACACATGGACTTTTAAACACCATTGTGATCTTATAATTCACAAGGACCACACAAGGACTTTTAAACACCTTTGTGACCTTAGCAAGTATCACCCCAAGGATTTTTAAACACCTTGGCCCCAAGGACTTTTAAACACCTTGGCAAGGACCACACATGGACTTTTAAACACCATTGTGTCCTCAACCCATAGACTTTTAAACACCATGACAAGGACCACACAAGGACTTTTAAACACCTTTGTGTCCTCAACAAGAATCATCCAAGGACTTTTAAACACCTTGATGTTCTTAAGTAACAAGGCTCACACAAGGACTTTTAACCACCTTTGTGACCTTCAAGGCTCACCTAAGGACTTTTAACCACCTTAGTGACCTTAACCTTTTTCAAAACATCACTTGCCAATATACATCATTTATCATCAATATTTCACTGCTTTAAAGCATTTAACCAAGCCATAAACATCATGCATTTTAAAGCATCAAATCACATTTAAACAATGTTCAAAAACAAGGAACTCTTACCTTGAGCTTCCTTCTACACATGGCTTATAATCTCAGCAAATAAACATGCTAGATATGTTTTCAAAACAGGATTAAAACATGCAAACAATCACATTGCACCCAACCATCACATGGTTCCTCAACAAGAGAGTTTTTCCGAAAACTTACTCTTGAGCTTAGCAAAGTTGTTTAGACTTAAACTAAGCTCCCAAACCTTCAAAACATTGGTTTCAAAGCCGAAAACCAAAATCCACTCACCGATTCCGTTTCGCCACTCGCCGAAACTCCAATCAAGCTTCCGGATCAACACCACTTGGATCCAAAGAAGACTCTCCTGTTTTTAACACATCAAAACAGTAGATTAATGCATTATCATACATTAATATCCTCAATGAAAGCATCAAAACTCGCTGCTCTCATCCACACTCCATTTTCGGCTACCAAACACAACCGAAAATGCATCCAAACAACCCCTCAACATTACCCAGCCAAGATCTATCAAATCTAAGCATCCTTAAACATCAATTAACATCCAAAAAGGATCTCAACACTTCCTTATACCTCCAGCCATAACAGATCCACAAGATCACACCAAAAACAACCAAAAACACAAGCTAAACTTAGGAAATTCGACCTATCCGGGATTGCATTGATTAAACCTCAACTTCTAATCAATTTAGCATTCATTTAACATCAAAAACACACCTCAAATCACTGCTTTAACAGATCATACGAAATTTTACCAAAATCAAACAAATCTTGCATTTAAAAGCCAAGATCAAGAACAAATCAATAAAACCTTTTATAAAACACAAATTAAGGATTGAGAACTTGGGGATTTCAGTAAAGAACTTAGAGTTCAGAGGAGAAGGACGTTCTTACCTCCAAACTTGAATTTTCTCCTTTTTGGAACCAAAGTCTTGAAAATTCCACTAAGCAAATGGTGAGGTTTTGATGAAGAGATGATTAGAAATCAAAAGAGAGTTGAAATGATAGATTTAGGTGACAAAATCAGAGAGAAAAGCTCTGGAGAAAAGGTGTTTGGTTTGAGAGAAAATGAGAGAAAATAGAAATGGAAGATTTGAGAGAAAAGTTAGTTATGGCCAAAATATCTTCCCTCCACTTTTGTTTTATTTAAAAACCTTTAATTAATCATATAATATCTTTAAAAATCTGGAGAAAACTCCCATTGGGTAAATAGCTCCTTAAAGATTCAAAGTTTCAATCCTTTTTAAAACAGTCACGCAGTTTTCAAAAATTACATTTTGGTCACTAGCCAAAATGTCACCCTTCCAAACCTCATTTTGCAAAATTGATTTCACAGTTCACTTATATATATTAAAAGAGGATTTTAGGACATTTTTCCATATTTTTAATGCAACCCGAACTAGGCTTTCCTAAATTCACTCCTTTATATTCGAACAGCACTTTGACCGAACCGGTCCAAGCCCAAAACTTCTAAGCCCAAAACCGGGGCGTTACAGGTTGGTTCAAGCATGTGGACTAGGTTGGGCTTGGTAGACCCACCTAGAGTTAGGATTAGGGTGGTAGCCTAATCCTAAGCTTTAGTTAGAGACATTGGATGAACTCTTTAATTGATGTTATGCCTCATGATGATTTGTGTTATGATGATTATGTATAATGTGATATACATGTATGTTGGGGCATGGCTTAATGCATTTTTATATGCATGTTGATGACAAATGTAATGTGGATATACATATGTGTGAAATATGATGTGATAATTGTTTGGATGATATACATGTAGTGTTGGCTTGTGAAATGAGGTGGTTGCATGATTTTGAGGATCATGGTGAGTACGTGCTAAGCACGGAAATTATATTAAAATTAATGTTGTGAAAGGTTGTGGATTTTAATTAATATTGGCACTAGTATGCTTGGGTACAATGATCGATTATTAGGATGAGTGTGCACACGAGAGTCAAAGTCGCGCGTGGCCTTGGTGGCGTTAAGACACCAAGGAGGAGTACGGTGATGTAATATTCCACCGGAAATGTTTATATATTAGTCGGTGATGAGTGGAATCCCATCGACGGGGCGTGAGGATGAGTGGAATCCCCTCCGCGAGAACCGGTGATGAGTGTAATCCCACCGAAGGTAATGGTTATGTTGGAAATGCGTTCCAACATGTTATCCGCGTATTCGAGTCATAACTAGGTGCCAATATGGGATTATACATATATGCCTATATGATATGAAATGTGATTTCCAATGTGAAGCGATTTATGATGTGGTTAATACATTGAGTTATGTATCATTGTATGTTGAGCTTATGAGTTGTTGAGCATGGCATAATGTTGATTATATGTTCATGCATCATGTATAGTTTGGCTCTTGTGGATCGGAGGTAAGATCATGCATTCCATCATGGTAGTTGCTCGTGCTTGGACCCTGCATTGTCGAAGGTTTGTTTTATGAGCTTATCCTCACTAAGCTTTTATGCTTACGCTTCTTTTTGTTCGACAATGCAGATCAGTAGCTTGTGGGTAGCAAGGGTAAGGAAAGGTCTCCAAGTGTTGCTTTTGGTTATCTCAATGTATGATCTTAAAACTGTAGATTGTAATAGTAAAGCAATGAGATAGGTGTTGTTGATTTGAGCGTTGATGTATGTTGATGTTGGCTTGGTTCTGGGTGCCTTGTTTGATTTGTAAATATTGCTTATGTTGCATGTCTTGAATGCTTATATGCTTTGGTTGCTAAGACATGAACCTTAGAGTGCTTGGTATGTCTCCTTTTGGTAAAGGCATGAATCTTTTGGATGAATGATGCTTGTTAATGTTGGTTGCCTCGTATGCTTAGATTATGGTTGTTAAAGGTTGTATGTATGTTGTTTGTGGCTAGGGGAGTCGTAAATCGCATCTAGAGTCGAGTCTTAGATCGTTTTGCTGAAATTTGGAGACTTGCAATGCAGGGCGTATCGATACGCCTAAGGGCCGTATCGATACGGTCTTGCCCTTCAGGTCTCAGTTTTGGCTTGGTGTATCGATACGCGGGGGCGTACCGATACGCCCAAAGCTCACTGGAAATCTGAGATTTTGGTGAGACTTTGGTGTATCGATACGGGCTATAAGCGTATCGGTACGGGTTCATCTCGTTGACCATGAGATGTTGACCGAGAAGGGCGTATCGATACGCTCAAGGGCTGTATCGATACGATCTTCCCGAGTTGACAGTAAGATGTTGACCTTGGTCAAGGCGTATCGATATCCTCTGAAGGTGTATCGATACGGCCTGCTTAAAAATGATAAATTGGGGCTGTTTAATAACATGTCTTGTGGGTTTTGTATCCGTGTTTGTTCGCTGCGTGTCCTATCACATAGGATTTAATAAAGGCATCTAGAAAAGATAAAGAAAAAAATATGGTTGCTAACCGAAGGGGAGCCTTAACGGGTTTCGCTTCGGTTTTTCCAGTGTGACCCACTCGGACCGGTCATCCGGCCAGACCGGGACGGGGGGTTACAGTTTGTTTTTGCAATAAAACTTCAGGGTTTGCTTATTCCATGTTCTTCATAATTTTCTATTAAGGTGAAAGATTAGTTGATTACTATCCATTTGTTCGGTATCGAGAGAGTCGAACTCACGAAATGAGTAAGTATGGTCTTCACCTTAATCAAGTATTGATTAATCCAGCCTAGACATAGGTTAAGGTTTAAGGCGGCTAAAAGAGAACGAACCAAACATTTTTGTCTTTGCACGATTCACGCCGCGACTGATACTATCTGCAGTGGGCATCAACAACATTCTGACTTAGATATAAGCGAGATCACTTTTGAAGCGTTCTGTCGAATCTTGTAGTTCTGCTGAGTTCGCCGTCGAGACACACTTCCATTCCACTGTCGGGGCAGCGAGAGCGTCACAGCAGCCTACCTGCCATCCCTCGCTGAGGCAGCGAAGTCTAGCAGAACAAAGCAACTTATCCTATTCAACGCAGTTTCATACTAAGCAGTAGCATAACCCGGGCCAATCCATCAATCTGAATTCTTCCCTTTTATTTACTTGTGTTTTATTTTCTTTTCTTCTTAAACAATTCAACTTATTTGTGCATTTAATTTTCCCTTGTGCATGAGTTATGATTCGAGTCAAGCTATCCAATCCTTGCGGGAGACGATGTCTTTTATACTATTACTTGATAGGAGTGTGCACTTGCGCTCATATTTAGAGAACACTAAAATGCTCTACAACAATGCTTATTAAAATTCTTATCGAAGCTTTCAGGAATTCTTATTTAAGCTTATCAGAGTTTCCTTTCCAAACTTAATATCTAATTTCGTATCTTTTAGAAGTTTGCCTTGGATCACATTTGGTCATGAGTAGCATTAGTCCGTGTTTGACTGTATTGGCCCGAGTTACACATAGCTCAAAGCACGTAGCAATGGCTAGTGTCGAAAACATAACAATCCTAACTTCTCAACTATCCAACCAAACTGTCGCCAGTCTCCTTATCATCTTCCCTGTTACCTCCTACTTTCACCAATATATCACATATAAAGGGTCGTCACTCGAGCCGTAGCTCATGGACTATAGTCCTAAAGTATACCATGTACTATGACAAAGTGTCCAAGGGCTTCCATTGTATAGGCAACTTAGATATCTTATGACACAATTAATCTTACTTATTTCTTTTCTTAGTATCTTGTAACATAAGATGTGCCTTTTAGCTCCTTAAGGTTTTATAATTCAAGAACTTATAACATTGAGTTTCAATTCTTTTATTAGAAACTTATGGTATAATAGGTCAGAGGTTAGCTTCAAACTTTATAACAAAGATAGCATATCTTCTTTTTCATACATCATAACATAGTAAGGTAAAAGTGCATATGATATATAACATTTAACAAAAAGACTTACAGAGATATTATGCCATTAGTGTATGTTTCCCCCTAATGTGCTCTACTTGAGCTTTATGCAATAATGTATACATTTAAAACATAATAATAATTAAACAAATATTGTGATGACTGTCATCACGAATGCATAACTACACTCACCTCTTATCCCAAAGAGACAGGATACCTGAATCCATAATTACCTCTAGCTTCCAACTAACTATTTTCTTCTACTCTTCCTTATCAAAAAGTGTACCTCAAACAGAAATGAGAAGTCATTATAATCAATTCTATTCATCCAATTCACAAAAAAAGTCCTTTAACTTTTATATCAATGCAAAAAAATCCCAAATATAGATATACATATGTACATGCTCAAAACAATTCTATATATTTTCCATACTTTCAAATCAGCCCCCTATTCTCTCATATACATTTATATCTCAAAACAGTTTAAGTCACATGAATGCACTTACATATATATATTCAATAGTCTACTAGTACTTATATCTATGCAAAACAAACATACTTTCATGTGAACTCATACTTGTGCATTAAAACAGTCCACTAAGGGTGTACATAAGTGCAAATTTGTCCAATTAAGTAAGTACTCAATTTATGCATCAAACAGTCCATATATTTCTTTATACACACAAAATAGTCCTTACATACATTTTCTACACATTTTCCCCATTTTGCTTATTTAAAACAGTCCACTAACATTCATAAGTCGTGCAATATAGTCCAAAAATTACATATATGTATACTTTGTTCAAAACAATCCATAAATATTCCCATACTTGCAAAATAGTCTATAACACATATATATACTCATATACAAGCTCAAAACAGTCCAATAAAACTCATATTTATACCAAACAATTTCCATTACATATATACACAACTTCATATACAAAAACAGTTCACTAGAGCTTATATTTATTCAAAATTAGATTCGATTTTATATATATACATAATCACATGTACGAAACAGTCCACAAAAGTTTATACTCATGCCTATTAAATTCCTTATACTTGGCTATATGTTTACATGCATCAAAACAACCCCCCTTACATTCATAATTATATAGGGTAGTCCATAATATACATGAATACACATAGATCATCAAAACAGTTCACATAATTTCTCATATGTAGAAGACAGTCCCATAACACCATTTTTAGTTCTTATACATTTTATACTCAAAACAGTCCAGTATACATTTATATCCATGCTAAACAGTCCAATTATTCATATAATATCCAGAACAGTCCACAACAATCACAATTGCTAAAAAACAACCCCCAAACAGAAAAATCAATCCAGCATGCTTTCATAGTACTCGAAACAGTCCAGTTATTCATGTTTATTTTTAAACACCTCAAAAATAGTCCCTTAACATTTAAATTATAACAAAACAACCTCTAAAATGCTTCACATAATGATCCTCTTCTTTATAATTTACTCAACTCAGCCCCTAAGTTTATCAAAACAGTTTGATTTTCTTATAGACACATATATACATTTCAAACAATCCAAAAATTCACATGTTCACACTTATATATTAATTCCCCTATTTTATAAGTATATAAACAACTCCCATTCATGAATACATCTACATGTACTCACTCAATTCAGCATTCTAAGTTGTCCAACAAGTAATGTACCCGAAATTCGACTTTAAATACAACTAGGCACCAAGGAGTCCTTCAAATTTCCTAAATGCATGCTCAAAAATTACTAGAATTCCAACTCAAACTTACATATATAAAAATATGCGAGATTTTATCAAAGATTCGAATAAAAACTCTAACAACTTCGAACACATAATCTACATAGAAAATTATCTTAGCAACTCCAGCATTATAATCTAATTTGATAAGAAATAAATGGAAACCTTACCCCTTTATGAGCTACCCAAGTAAGATCCTAGCAATTTTTGCTAATCAAATTCAAGGGTCTTGTTATTCTCTCCCATCCTTTCTTTCTCTACATGCATCGGTTGTCTTAGGAGGAAGAAAAAAATGATTCGATCAAGTTTGCTAATTCTTTACACCTAAGCCCATCATTTCCTCACTCATTTCACATGTGTTATCACCAACATGACACATAATAGAGTCCTTAAATTTCTTTTTTTTCATGCAAATTCCATCTTTTGAAGGTCATTCGAAAAAGTCCTTTCAAATTAATTAAAAAACTATTCAAAGTTCCTAATAAGTCCTTGGCTCACTACACTATTAATGCTAGAATCATTTTTAATCTAATAGAATCGTAATTAAAATTATACATGCTTCTCAACTATATTTTGGGGAATTACAGAAAAATTTGTCTTATGAGTCAAACCAAGCTGAGCTACGACTGTGATCTAATTTCAAAAAAAAAAATTCAAAACTTAAACTCATATTTGACTCGATCTGACAATTTATTTTTTATTATTTATATATATTAATGAAATATATTAAAATATAATTTCATAAGTATTTTAAAAAAATTTAATTACATTTAAAATGATAATATCTCTATTATTTAATCAAATTCAAATCAAATTAAGTGGATTGAAGATAAAATAAATTCTTATCTAAAGCTCAAGTCGAGCCTATCATAGTGAATACGAAACTCGTAGACATCTAAGATTGAAAATTAAATAGTTGTTAATGGATATTGTGTTTAATTTATTGTCAATGGAGGGAAAAATTGTTGGGAAATGACGGTACACCCCATGGCGCAACGGAAAAATTATCCGACGATTACTTCCAGAGATTTATGTACGAGTAACGAATTTGAGGTGAAAAGGATGAAACGTTACCTTAATAAATCTGGAAATCCGCAGGGAGTATATGAGAATCCAAATCGAATCCGAGTCGTCACAATCACGTTCTGACCTCTACGCAGTTCACCCGAACGAATCAAACAATATTTTCTCGTCTCTAACTGTTGAGAGGTTTTTCGAAAAGCGTATCTTTGTCTTCTAGACCTCATGTCTTTATATAGTATTCAAAAACCTAATTTTAATTAAATTCAGATTCTTTAAATATACATTATATTTATCTGAATATAATTAAATATGTAGAATCTAATTCTACTTCTATCAGGTTTCTTTAGGGATATATATATATATATATATATATATATATATATATATATATATATATTAATAGCATCTGATAATTACATTAATTATCTAGTATTAAAAATATATAAACGATATTATCTATAATTACAATAACTATGATAATTTTGATTTTATTTATTTTGTGCACAACAAGTTTGTACACATGCTATCGAGTCGATATTTGTTCGTTTCAATCAAAGGGTGTGGCCCTTGTAGGTTCATGTAACGTTAGTAGTAATATCTACAACAATTCTAATATTACAAGCAATGGGTGGCATCTAACAATACATCATTGCTACCTAAGTTACATGAAGTGGTGGTTCGACTTAACCTTCTTTCGTGATTAACTTATTTTATGTATTACATCCTTTTGTCCTCATATTTAGATCGGACACAAATCATAGATTAGTCACACTTGTATAGTCCATCTAATATTTCTTGATATCTTGAGTAGACTATTATAAACGAATAACTATGATACCTCATATCAATTTATTCGAGCATGGCTATGCATTTTCTAGTCTCACTCAATCAAGTGGCCTATGAGATTACTCATATTATGTATGAGGGACAAATCATATTTTGATCAACCATATTCCGCTACATAGATTGTGACATATCCAATATTAGTCTTTATAGTGTAGTTAATTACGACACACGTTTGACCATATCAAAATATGTCACTCACGATGTTGGAATAATGACGATCTCAAGTCAGAGGATCATACATGTAGTTATCACCATGAGTAATATTGTGACTGTCACATAATAATCCAAGAAACATGCTCATAGTGGGTCAGTCCAGTATGTCGTTCTCTAACATATACTTATGTATTGATTTTGACATCTCCATGTCAATAACAACACTTTGTCATCAATCAACTACATATTAGTCTTGATATATTATTGTTGTTCATGCTCACAATAATACTTGACTAAAGACATTCAAGAATAACTATATTATTTTAAGAACTTTATTATAATTCAGTTTATTTATAGATGCACCGAATAAGACTGAAATAATAATAATGGCTTTATATTAATAAACAAGATAAAATAAGTATGTCTTTTACAACCATCTCATATTAGTCTTTAGATATACTCCAACACAAACAAAGAGATCTTTTGCTTATTTAGGGAGAAATGTCCTTTAAAAATGAAAAATGGTGCATATGAAAATTTATAGGAAATGTTCATTTTCTACATTCAAAGGGGTCGTCTTCAGCTGGTGACAACTTTCATGGGGTGGGAGGAGTTGTCGGCAGTTGCAAGCGGCTTTGGGTGAATTTTATTTTTAATTTTTTGGACTAAAATGAAAATATTAGCAATTATAGGGAGTAACATATTTTTTTAAAGAAAAACAACACAAATTTATTCTAGTTGTGTAATTATATTGCATTCTGAAACTGTGTAATGATAATGCATTCTGAAATATTTCATTTTGGTCATGTGAAAAATTACATGACCCAGTTAAAAGGAAATTAGAATTAAAGGGACCAAAATTAAAAAAATAGAATGTAGTAAAAATACAAGTATCTAACCTTTATGAATAATTATATATTATTTGTACAAAAAATCAAATATTTAAGCTCATCGGGTTATAAAAGATCAAAGTCAATGATTTAATTTCTTTTTGCTACAAAACAAAAAACCAAAATTGAAAGGTCAAAAATAATGTTTTTCGAGATGAAAACGACGTCAAAATGATTATGTCCCCTTAACAATAGATCTCTAAAAGCAGTATAGATTAAAAAAAAACACCTCAATCGGACACTTGAATACAAAATTATACTCTTCCAAAGTTTTAAACTATGCTCATAGTTCAAACACCAATATACTTTAAAATAATTTCTAAAAATTTGTTTTAGTCCATGTCATTTCATTTTCTTTTGTTTTAGTCCTTAAACTACAAAAAAAAAATCAATAAGTTGGGGAAACGCACCGTTTAAATAAAAAGAAAAACATGTTTTGATTTAAGTAGTTTTGTAAATTATCATTTTAGTCCATGTAATTGCTAATATTTTAATTTTTAGTCTGAAAATGAAAAAAAAAATTATCCAAAGTCGCCACAAGTTAAAGAATCATTTCCTTAAATAAATTTTCAAATAAATTAATTTATTTTAAAAAAATACAATTTTCCTTAAATAAGCCTATATATTACGTTGGTATTTTTTTTATTTAACTCAGCTCCATAATTGAAGATTGAAACTGGGACCGAGGGTGGGGGAAGATGTTGATAAATATAATAGAACCTACGTCACTTTCAAAATAAAAGCCGAAAAAGATATTTAATCTAATGTTTGGGTCTTTAATTTCTGAATCATGAGAAACGTGCCCAAATATATGATTTGTAAATTTCGGATAAAATATGAAATCATATCATATATATACTGATATTTAAGTTTTTTTTATTGAATTTAATATTAAAAATTAATTAAATATCAATTTCATTGAGAACTTATAAAAAAATATTTTTTAATTTTTGAAAATAATACTAATAATTAAGTTTAGGACAATATTATCAATTGATTAGACACCAACTTATTTAAAATGTACGTTTTTTATTTAAAAAAATAAAAGATGAAGATTATAAATATTATTTTAACATAGATTTTAATTAATTTTAGTAATATCCAAAATTTAAAATTATTTAAATTACAAAATTACCAACTTCACCCATAACTTCATCTTGTATTCTCACTTTTAATTAACATATAACTTCTTATTTCTTTTTTCCAATTTTTATTTCTTGTCCGCACTGTTTTATAAATATTTTTTCTTTATAGATAATTATTTATTATCTCCCATGCAGTATTCTGTTAAATATCACATTCGTTTTTTTTTCCTTTTTCTTCATTTTAATTTCTCATATTTTATTTATTCATTTATTTATTTATAAACAATTATTTATTATCTTATTTCTGAAATATCACTTTAATTTCTCTCATTATTTTTTTTTCACCAGCAGAATGAGTGGTGTCGTGATCTAATATCATAAAATAATTTAAGATCCATGGTATCCTGAATTAAGCTAGCCCATTCTTTTGAAAAAGAACGATACCCCATTCTCATTATTGTCTATGTCAGATTTAGGGATGGGTATTATACCCGGACCCGAGGGGTTCCAACCCGGCCCGACCGGGTCGGATTTTATAATGAAAAAATCAGGTTCGGGTCGGGTCAGGTTTTTGTTAGGGGTAAACTCAGGTCGGGTTGGGTTCAGGTTTAGGTGGAAAATATCCGACCCGACCCGGGACCAATAGTGTAATTTTTCCCTAAATTTTTTTGGGATATTTATAATAATACCCCTATATATATATATTTTATAATTAAATCCTTAAAATTGATTTTTTATTTATAATTTAGTCCTTTAAATTATATTTTTTTACAATTAAGTCCCCTAAAATTATTTTTTTACAATTAGGTCCTAAAATTAATTTATTTTATATAGTTCGGGTCGGGTCGGTCGGAGTCGGTTTTAGTATATTTATTTTCGGGTCGGTTTTTTAAAGAAAAAGTTCGGGTCGAGTCGAGTGCGGGTTTTAGGTGCCTATTTTCGGGTCGGGTTCGGGTGGACCAAAAACCCGACCCGTGCCCATCCCTAGTCAGATTATCTTTCTCATTTCGTGGTTCAGAATTTGAGGATTTAAATAATAATCATTTTAAATATTGATAGCGAAAAATTATTTTACAAATAAGATAACATCATAATAATCATGTGTCTACATAATAAGAATAGTTGAATATTGATGACCAAATCAAACAAACTAAAAATAAAAAGGATCGTGTTAGGTTTAATAGGCTCGATTTCCTTCTACCGTTATAGATTGCCAAGTGGTGGAGAAGTTGGATTTTTGGGTGTTTGAGTTGGTGGCAAAAATTGAGAATTAAACACGAGGATTTAGAGTGGTTCGGCTTTCTAACCCAAAACCTACATCCACTACCTTAGAATGCCACCAAGGATTTCCCAAATTCACTAAGAATTTCACCCCTTTTCTCGGCTTAGGAAGAAAGCGTTACAACGATTAAGCTATCTACCCTTAGCTTAATCAAACACTCTCTTACAAGTGAAATTCAAAGCAAACAAGAAATCCCTCTAATAGGTATGTGTTTGCAACTCGAAGCACTCACTCAAACCTATACACTTGAGCAAATTTGACAATTTAGGCTCACTAGTGTTTTGTCTATACAAGAGAATGACAATTTAGCTCTAAAACAAATTTCTCATCATAAGGTTGTTGACAATTGAAGCATTAGTCTTCCCTTAATGCTTGGAAGTCCCTTTTATACTCCCAATTGAGTTTATAGCAGTTGAGGACCGTTGGGGTTGAATTGGAGCCGTAAGAGACTTTATTTCCCACCATAAATGCAGTTCTGCAACTACCCGTATCGAAATGGTACCTGCTTGTTTCGAAACACAACTAAAACAGAAAGAGTCGTTATGCGCATTGAAGAGGCCGTATCGAAATATCTTGGGTCGTATCGGAACGCCTAGTGTCGTATCGAAATATCATGCAATTCAAATAGTCGTTGGGAAATAGCCGTTGGGGTTATAGTCGTTAGGGTGTATGCCACGTAGGCGTATCGAAACACCAAAGGGTGTTTCGAAACCACAACTATCCATATCGAAACAGGTAACCCCTGTATCGAAACGGGTTCTGGGCGTTTCAAAACGTATCGATACAGATTATGCTTGTATCAAAACGGATACCTTAAAAACACTAATTTGGCTACTTAAAAGTATTTCAAACATTGTCAAAACCTTTTTAAACATCCTCAAACTTATTTTCAAGTTGTTTTTGACTTAGAGAATATTTTAAATTCTTTTCAATTAAGTCTAAAATATTTTTCAATTTTTATATCAAAACATATATTTTTACAGATCGCCTACATAATTTGCCCAACATGTAACTTAAGAATAAAGATAATCCATGTGCTAAAATAGACTTGAAAATTTTAAATATCAAAGAGGAGAAAATGTATTTTAGGGATAAATTTGTGCAACAAACCTTATTTTATTAAGGGAAGAAAAGAAAATACTTGAAAAATCATAAATAAATTCAATCAAAATAATGCACACCGTTTTTACTAGGAGTGTCGCGTTTGGGATTGTGGTGCCAAATGACACCATAAAAGACAAACAAAACAAAACAAAAAAACAAAAACTTATTATTATTATTATTATTATTATTATTATTATTATTATTAGAAGAAGATTGGCCCAGAAACTTTATAATCAAATTCGAACACTAATATAATTTATATTCATTACGTTTTGTTTATTTTTTACGAATTATTATGCTTTTTATATAAAAAATTATATACCAACAACTTAGGAAGATTGAATATAAAATAAAGTATGAATCTGGATTCTACTATAAATAAAGATTATACTTGTCAACAATTCACTGACCCTTTGAAATTTCTGTTTGATAATTGGTGAATAGTTTATAGTTGATAACTAATAACGGATTATAAATATTTGGTAATCTAGATTTTATAATTGTACTGCATTTGTTTGAATCATGTTAGACTAAAGGTGGTAAACTGATCCGATATCTGAATTGATTTTACCTGATCCGAGATCGACCCGAACAGGATAATCTAAACTTGATTCAAAACCCGAAACAAACCGAATCGAATTGAAACTGACCCAATTTTTAGTTGAACTAATATAGACTCGATCTGATTTTTCAACCGAACAGAACAGACCGGAATCGATTTTCAACCGAATTGAATGGACCCGAATCGATTTCATCCGAACCGAAGGCAACCCGAAAAAAAATATTAAAAGAAATAATGAAAAAATTTATGTAAATTGTCACACGATTCACTAAAAAGTCAAATCTATTGGCTTTATAAAGCCATATATGGGTTTAAAAAACTGATCTAGCTTGAAAACCCGACCGAAACATATCGATCTCCTATTGAACCGATCTTGACCCGACCTAAAATCAACCAACCCAAAAAAACACCTGATCTGAAAATACCCGACCCGAAAATCAGCCGAACCGATGTGACCCGATCCAAATTGATGCCAGACCCGAATCACTATAGACCCTGATTAAAATCGAACCAGACCAGACCAGACTCGAACATAACCGAATACAGTAAATACCGAAATGACTCGAACCAAACGCAATTCGAATGACCCGTTTGCCACCTCTATCTTAGACTCGTTTTTTATTCATGGTAAAAACAAGATGTTGTTGTACTCAAATTTCTCACTTTTTTTCTCAAATTAATTCTCTTAAATCTCTTTCGAATTATAAATTAAGAATTTCATGTTAATAAATTACATGAATTCTCCTAAAATTTTTAAAGTCTATGTGATATATTATAACTTAATAATTTTTAATTTAACTCAATTACAATATTATTATTTAAAGGATAAAAATATAATTTTATCACTTTTTTATTAAATAGAGAGATATTACATATCTAAAGTAAATATTAAAATTCAAACTCACACAAAATACAATAGCCCTGTTTGGCAATTAACGGATAGCTGACAGCGGATTGCATTAGCTGATAGCTGATTGCATTAGCTGATTTGATTAGCGGATTGTATTAGCTGATTGTATAAAAGTGTGGTAAAATTATCTGATAGCTGATAGATGTTAGATTATTTAAACAAATAAAATGACATATAAGGACATGTTTATATTCAATACGTGTTTGAATAGTTTATTAGTTATCAATATTTTGTATCTAATTATTATTAATTAGATCTATAAAATTATTTTTAATATAACTTTTCTAAACATATTCAAATGATTTATATATTAATTTATTATTTATATAATTATTTTAATATAATTTAATTAATTAATAAATTTAAATACACATATAAATATGCTATAATAAAGAAGTAAATAGGATTAACTTATAAATAGGGTGAGAAAATATTTAATTTAGATTATTTTGAGATTTTTGGTAACTGGTAAGGGTAAAAGAGTCTTTACAACTCTAATATCAAACCTCTAATCTGAAAAAGCTCCTATTACGAGCTTTTTCAAAATTAACAGTTTCACCCCAATCCGCTATTTACCAAACAACAATATTAGCAGATTTGACTGGTCAAACCTCTAATTTTTGCCCAAACACCTCTTTACCAAACAGGGCCAACATTATGAACATTATTAACCACTTAGATCTCAATATAATTATATCATTATTAACACATTTTATGATTCCTAAAATACTTCAAAAAAAAAATACTTGAAAAAACAACTAAACCTAATTGTTTCTACCATTATTATATGTTAAAAAATAAAAAAGGAAAATTACGTTGAAAAGGAAATGGTGAATTAAAGCCATTATAATGCACACATTTCACGAGTGACCAGTGGATATATTGTTGTCGGCAAGGCCATTACTATAAGTAGAGACTCGACTTTTCGCTTGCAATCCAATCCACTTCACCTTCTCAAAACCATTTATTTTTCCCACCAATTCCATAATTATATAATCCCTCCACATGGCTTCTCATCCTGCTACCGTTCGGCCGATTAGCGATTCGCCGTCGGAGAAGCCATCTATGCCAGCGGTAGCCAAGCCCGGAGAAACCCAGCTTCCTTTAAAGAAAATTCCAGGCGATTATGGCATTCCTTTTATTGGCGCAATCAAAGACCGACTTGATTATTTCTACAACCAAGGCCGAGACGAGTTTTTCAAATCCAAAATCCAGAAATACCAGTCCACCGTGGTTCGAACCAACATGCCACCCGGTCCTTTCATTGCTTCCAATCCAAAAGTTATCGCTCTACTCGATGCTAAGAGTTTCCCCGTTCTTTTTGACGTATCCAAAGTTGAAAAAAAGGACCTTTTCACCGGCACTTACATGCCTTCCACGAGCCTTACCGGCGGGTACCGGATTCTCTCTTACCTCGACCCTTCCGAGCCCAAACATGCCAAGATCAAACAACTTCTCTTCTTTCTCTTGAAATCCAGCAGTGATAGAGTGTTACCTGAGTTTGAAATTTGTTACACCGAGTTATTTGAAACATTGGAGAAAGAACTCGCTGCCACAGGCAAAAGCAGCTTTACGGCACCTAATGAACAAGCGGCGTTTAACTTCTTGGGTCTGGCTTACTTTGGTTCGAACCCGACGTATACTAAACTCGGAGTTGACGGCCCGACCTTGATCGGTAAATGGGTACTGTTTAATCTCGCTCCAGTTCTCTCCCTTGGTCTCCCAAAATACCTTGAAGATCTTTTACTCCATACTTTTCGCCTTCCCGCGTTTCTTGTCAAAAAGGATTACAACAGACTCTATGATTTCTTCTACCAGTCGGCTGGTTCCGTTCTAGACGAAGCTGAGAAAATGGGTATTTCACGGGAGGAAGCTTGTCATAATCTGTTATTTGCCACGTGCTTTAATACCTTTGGCGGCATGAAAATTTTCTTCCCTAACATGCTTAAATGGATTGGCCAAGCTGGAGAGAAGCTACACACTAAGTTAGCCCAGGAGATCCGATCAGTCATCCAATCCAACGGTGGGAAACTCAGTTTGGCTGCCTTGGAACAGATGTCATTGATGAAATCTGTGGTATACGAAGCGCTCCGGATGGAACCTCCGGTTCCGGCACAGTACGCAAAGGCAAAGAAAGATTTTGTGATCGAGAGCCACGACGCTGTTTTCCAAGTGAAGAAAGGAGAGATGTTGTATGGTTACCAGCCATTTGCGACCAAAGACGCGAAAATATTTGAGAGAGCGGAGGAGTTTGTGCCCGATAGGTTCGTAGGCGCGGAGGGGGAGAAGCTGTTGAAGTACGTGGTTTGGTCGAACGGACCCGAGACGGAGAATCCAACGGTGGAGAACAAACAGTGTGCGGGGAAGCAGTTCGTGGTGCTGATATCTAGGCTCTTTGTGGTGCAGCTTTTCAAACGTTACGATACGTTTGAGATAGAAGTTGGGTCGTCCCCATTGGGGGCTGCAATCACCATAACGTCACTGAAAGCGGCAACCTTTTAGAAATAATAATAATGTCAAGTGCCATTGGTAAGGGCTTTGTTAAGGTGTATTGTGTGACAATAAGATGTAGTTGGACTTGGACCGCATGTCCTTGAATGTTGTAATTTTCTCCTTCAATAAAAGCACGTTGGTTTATATATAAAAATCATAATATAAAGTTTCATAAACCAACTGTGCTTTTTTATGTCTGAAATTCTAAAATAAAATAAACAAAATATTAAAAAAATGGGTTACCTTAGTATAGCTCTATTTTAGGTACCTTGTGTTTTTGTACAGGTGCTGTTGAGCGTTGTGGTTCCAAGAGGCAGCACCACGGGAGAGCCTGGAGAGGAAATCAAGGGAGACCGAAGGAGGATTGTTGGTGGGATAAGACCTTGGATTGAAATGACTTTGAGAAGGTTTTTGTATTTGTCCATCAGTTTCCCTGTTCTTGATTCCATATACTGGACAGAGGATGCTTTGAATCGACTACCAATAATCCGACTCGGACTTGGTGTTTTAATATGGTTTTGAGAATTTTTGAAGCGAAATTAGCAATGGATTCTTTGTTGAGAACTTATGACAAACACGTGATGTGCATAAATAGCGTGGGCTGAAACCTAAAACAATTAATTTCAAATACTGAAACACGTTGTCGATGCTACCGAAAGATTAAGAAATGCGTAACAATGAAGACCCAAATAGAAACATTTTCATGTGATTTAAGATAATTTTGCCAACTGGGTTTTGAATGTGAAATTGGAAAACCGATGCGTTTAGAAATATAGTGGTAGCCTCCAAGTGAGGAAGTGGGATCTTGACACAAATATGGACACTCAAAATAAAGATATAAAATAACTTTTATTACTCAATCAAGAGAATACAAAGGAAAACAGAGATTGAAGTGTTGTATATTAGCTTAGAACACTGCTTTATTTATACTAAAAAGTCTCCAAAAATATCTCAACTGAGAGTAACTTTATTTGCACAAATCAAGGAATAAAACTAACTATTAATTGACTCCTAAAATAAAGGAAAATCAAATAACAAATAACAGCAAGTTGCACTATCTTTTGACAGCCTCCCTTGGTGCAAGCTTCCTATCACTAACTCCAAGACTTCCACGAAAACCTTCAAACTTAGCCTTTGCGAGTGCCTTAGTAAAGATGTCGGCAACCTGTTCATCAGTCCGAATTTTCTGCAACTCAATATCCTGAGATAACACCTTCTCTCGAACAAAATGATAATGGGTTTCAATGTGTTTTGAACGAGCATGAAATACAGGATTTCCAGCAAGCTTTATAGCACTCTCATTATCACAATAAATCGGAATTGGATGCTTGAAAATAGTTACTATTTCTTGAATGAGTCTTCTTAGCCACAAACATTCTTGAGTAGCCATTGTAGCTACAACATATTCTGCTTCACAGCTTGAAAGAGCCACAGTAGTTTGTTTTTTACTACACCATGAAATCGCAGCGGAACCCGTTGTAAAGCAAAAACCTGTTGTAGAGCGCCTGTCATTCACATCACCAGCCCAATCTGCATCTACAAAGCCACTCAAAGAAAATGTCTTAGCTTGCTCGTACATTAAGCCATAACTTAGAGTGCCCTTGATGTAACGAAGAATTCTCTTTGCTGCAATTAAATGACCCTCACATGGTTGCTCCATAAACTGAGAAATAACTCCAACAGAAAATGCGATATCAGGTCTTGTGATAGTTAAATAAAATAAACTACCAACAAGTTGACGGAAAATTGTTGCATCTTCCAGAATCTTCCCTTCATTTTTAGCTAACTTGAGACTAAATTCCATGGGAGTTGACTTTGCTTTTGAATCCTCCATGCGAAACCTTTGTAACAAGTTTGCTGCATACCCTTTTTGAGAGACAAAATAGCCATCACATTTTTCAATTTCCAAACCAAGAAAACAACTAGCTTCACCCAAACTTTTCATTTCAAAACGAACCATCAAGGCATCTTGAAGACTACTAATTTCAGCACTATCATCACCCGTAATAATCATATCATCCACATAAAGTAGAAGTAAAGTGCACTCAGTGGATGTTTTCTTAGTAAACAAGCTCGGATCAGTACTTGAAGATTTAAAACCACAAAAATCAAGATATTGAGCAATCTTACCAAACCAAGCACGGGGAGCTTGCTTGAGACCATACAAAGCTTTCTTAAGTCTGCACACATGATTTGGATACTCCTTAGATATAAATCCCTGCGGTTGTTCCATAAAAATGTCACGATCTAACTCACCATAAAGGAAAGCATTTTTGACATCTAGTTGCCATAAATTCCAGCCTCTGCTAGCAGCTAGGGAGATAATCGTTCGAACTGTTGTCATTCTTGCGACAGGACTGAAGGTCTCATCATAATCTCGACCATACTGTTGAGAAAAACCACGAGCAACGAGACGAGCTTTGTATCTATCAATTGTACCGTCAGTCTTTTTCTTCAACTTGTAAACCCATTTACAAGTAATTAAATCAACATCAACGGGCTTTGGTACAAGCTCCCATGTGTCATTTTTGTTAAGTGCTGAAATTTCTTCTACCATTGCATCTTCCCATTCTGGAACTCCTTTAGCTTCATTGTACAATTTGGGCTCACTTCCACATGAATCTTCCATGAAAAAACAAGACAAAACAGAAAAATAATTCATCTCAACTACATAATCAGACAAATGTGATGGAGGCTTCCTCTGTCGTGGTGGATTCTTTCGTATGGCATCCTCAGTACTTGTAGTGACATCAATATTTTCCTCAAATTAAGTGCATCCCTCAATTGATGGAACATCATCAAGGAAGAGTGGAAGACTAGTTGTACCTTTGTCGCCATTATCTTTATGACGAGAGACTTCGTCGAACACCACATCACGAGAAATAATGATCTTTTTTGTTTCCGAATCCATACAACGCCAGCCCTTCCTATAAGTATCATAGCCAACAAAAATGCATTTCTTGGCCTTTGGATCAAGCTTAGTTCGATTTTGTTTTAATACATGAACATAACCAACAGACCCAAAAATACGAAAGTAACTCACATTGGGTTTATGATGATACAAACGCTCGAAAGGAGATGGTTTTGTCCCTGGCCATGGAGGTAGTCGATTTATGACATGACAAGCTGTTTGAAAAGCTGCTGCCCATAGTTCTCTCGGAAGATTCTTTGCATGTAACCAAGACAAGCAAATAGATGTAAGATGAGCTAATTTGCGCTCAGCAACCCCATTTTGTTGTGGGGTATCTGGACAAGTCATTTGACGTTGAATTACATGCTCTCTACAATAATCCATAAATTCATCTGATAGAAATTCCCCTCCATTATCTGTGCGCAAGCACTTAATTGGCAGCCCAAGTTCTTTTTCCACTTCATGCTTAAACTGAACAAATTTTGAAAAAGCCTCACTTTTATGTTTCAAAAAATATACCCAACTGAAACGAGAGAAATCGTCCACAATCACCATCACATAATGAAAACCAGTGTAGCTTGGCGTTCTCGTTGGTCCCAAAAGATCAGAGTGAACCAATTGTAATGCCACTGATGCTTCACTCTTAGAACTTGAGAAAGGAAGACGGTGAGATTTTCCATATTGAAAACCTGGACAGATCTCACCATAATGAAAGTCCTTAAAAATAGGAATACCATCTAGAAGTTGATTTTTGGATATCTTCTGTAGCAACTGAAATCCCACGTGACCCAAACGAGCATGCCAAAGCGTTGAGCTTGTATTATGACCAGCCTTTTTAACATATTCATCACTTGCAGATAGAACATACAAAGATTCTTTCCTTCTTCCACAAAATAAAACATCAGCAGCGATATGTTTTATATTTGAAAGAATTTGAACATCATTAGGGCCAAAAAGAACATACCTTCCTGAATCTGTTATTTGTGAGACATAAGCAAGGTTTTTTCTTAAGCCAGGAACATGATAAACATCCTTGAGAAAAACGCCTCCATCATTCAAATCACCTTCTTTCGTCACAGGATGTAGTGAATTATCGGCGGTTACGATAACCTTTTTCATATGATGTGGACGAACATCCGACAAAAGAGTATCATTCCCGATAGCATGGTGAGAACAACCAGAATCCACAATCCACTCTTCGTCATAGTTGATGAAAGCATGAGTATCAAATGGTACATCATCTTGGTGCACAAGAGAAGTCACATTTCTTGGCTGATCAAACACCTCAATAGACAAACATTGCTCCCAATTCGGTTGTTGAAACTCATTGTTGTCAAGTACAACATTCACTGCCTCCTCTTGCATTTTGACTCGACAATTCGCCTTAATATGGCCTGGCTTCCCACATCGATCACACACCACTTTCACTCGACAATCTTGTTTGATATGCCCAAGTTTTCCGCACCTGTAACAAGATTTTACAGATCTTTTGGGCTGCTCCTCGCTTCTAGACTGGTTTCTGTCACCTAAGAAAGGCTTCGAGTAGAAAATTTTCCTCCTTTGATCCTTGACGAACAACACATCCTCTGACTTGGAAGAAAGCTTAGTACTTGTCATTTGCTTTATCAAAGCTTCCTGATTAGAGAGCAAATTCTCTAACTCAAAAATTGAAGGTTGATTTGCCCACCCTTGTATTGAAGAAACAAAGGGCATAAGATCTTTTCGCAGCCCACGAATAAGATAACGACGCAACCGTGCATCACTCACTGGCTCCTCCACGTCTAATTCTGAAATTTCAGAACACAAATTTTTAACTTTCAAAAAATATTCCTCAATAGAAAGATTACCTTGAGTTACCAAGGCTAATTCATTCTCAAGGAATTGCAATCTAGCTGTGTTTTTCTTAGTAAACAACTGTTGAAGAGTCTCCCACACTTGCTTCAGTGACTTTAAATCACGAACATGATCAATGTACTCCTTGCTAATCGATGTCCGCAAAGCAAATAAAGCTTTACCGCACTTGATCTTCCATTTCCGTCGTAATTCAACATTTTGTGAAGTATCTTCTGGGATCGAAGTGTCATCACCTTCAATCAAATCCCATAAATCTTGCCCCTGTAGAAAAGCCTCCATACATAGCCTCCAATAATTATAATTGTTACCAACAAGTTTTTCTACAGCAATACCCGAAGAAGAACTCCCACCATTCATCTTAGTTGAGTAATAAAAACAAACACTTTGTGAACAACCTGGCTCTGATTACCAATTGACACAAATATGGACACTCAAAATAAAGATATAAAATAACTTTTATTACTCAATCAAGAGAATACAAAGGAAAACAGAGATTGAAGTGTTGTATATTAGCTTAGAACACTGCTTTATTTATACTAAAAAGTCTCCAAAAATATCTCAACTGAGAGTAACTTTATTTGCACAAATCAAGGAATAAAACTAACTATTAATTGACTCCTAAAATAAAGGAAAATCAAATAACAAATAACAGTAAGTTGCACTATCTTTTGACAGGATCTCACCACATAAGTCAGTTAGCGAAAAAAAGTAAAAAAGCTCAGAGTTTGGATTTGCGACTTTCTACTCCATTCAAAGAAATTCAATCAAATAAAAAAGTAGGATCTAAGCTTAGTTTCGTTTTGGCGGCGGCCACTTGTCATCGTTGGCGATGGTTGGCCTCCCATCCCGATCCTTTATTTCTCTTATCTTATTATTTTTTTTTCTTTTTCTTCTTTTATTTCGGTTGTTTCAATTTTTCTCTTCTTGTCATTTCATGGTGGTGGTGTGTGGATTGTTTGACGACAATGCTCGATAGAAGAGGCCTTTTGTGTATTGTTCATGTTTTCTTTCTGTTTTAGGAGTTTCGGTTTTCTGTTTGTTTTTTTTACAGGCGAGGTTATGTGTGGTGAATTTTCGTTTTTGTCGATGGTCTGTTCAGTGGCTTGACTTTTCGGTTCTGCCTCCCTTTGACCCTTAAAACTTCGATGATCTTCGATTCTTGACGTGATGTTAATGTTGATCGTTCTCTTTGCGTTCTCATTAACGTTTTTATTTTCTGGTGAGCCCCGGAACGACATGCAATTGAAGGCTCTGGTTGCTGACATTGTTTTTGTCTCGACTTCGATCAATGGTGATGGTCTCTTGTTGTCTTCCCTTCTTTCCTTTGTTTTCTCTACTCTTGCATCCGTGCTTGTTGTTGTTTCTCTCTATGTTTTTGTATCGGCTTGTTTGCCAGTATATTTTTTTAATTTATTTGTGATGACTGTTAATTTTGTATGTTTTCTATTTGTGTTGAATGCCAGATCCTCATTTGCTAAAAAAAAATTAAGACATTCTTTTAGAAGACAAAACTCTACCTTTTTAAAATAAGGGTTAACTACTGGAATAGTCACTTATGTTTTCCCCCAGTACAGAGTTGGTCACCGATTTTGAAAAACGACCAATAAGGTCATTTACGTTTTCGGGGCTTAAACTTTTGGTCACTCAGCCGTTTGTTACCGTTAAACACTAACGGATTGCTGACCTAACAACGAAAAAATAATGGTAAATTACTATAATGACCATTAAAGTTTATCTCATGTACATTTTTGCTCCGCAATTTAAAAAAAATAAATATTATAGTCACTAATGAAAATTTTTCTTTATAATTTCACCCTTGAATTTTTAAAATTTAATTTTTCAACCCTAAAACTTTACAATCAATTAGTATAATAATATTATAAAGGCTTAAATAAAAAATAGGTGCCCAAAGTATACCCTTTTAAAATTTAGGTGCTCAAATTGCTCTTATTTAATAACTAAACTTTCAAATTGCTCCTATTTTTTTCACTCTGGATTGTTTTTAATATTATTGTAACATGACATGTCATTTTTTATTATTGTTAAAATAAAAATACTTTTAAAATAAAATAAAATCATTTTTATTATTATTAAATTTAAAATATTTTAAAAAAATATTACTGCTTGAAATAATTTAGGTGTTTAAAGTATTTTTTTTGTAAAAATAGGTGCCTAAATTTACCATAGTTATAATTTTAGGTGTCCGGCTGTTAAATAAGTGTTAGAAAAATTGTCAACCAATCGGTACTTGACATGTGACATTAATTTTATTAATTTTTAATGGACAATACTTAGAACTTTCAAATTATTATAAAATCTCAAAATTTGACAAGCTTCACAAAATAGTCTCTAAATCTCTAAAAACTCCTAAACTTCTGTCGTCGATTGTCGCCGCTTTCGCCGCTAGTTATCGTCGCTGACCGCACCCACTTGGTCGCCGGACCAATGCGATCATTTTTCCCAAAACAGCGTCGACAGAAACGCCCAATGGCGTGCAGTCGAACGTCAAACACGAAATCGATGTTCGCGTTTGACGTTCGACTGCACACCGTTGGGCGTTTCCGGTGACGCTGTGTTAGGGAAAATTGTCGCCTTGGCCCGACGACCAAGTGGGTGCGGTCAGCGACGACAACTGACGGCGAAAGCGGCGGCAGTCGACGACGAAAGTTTGAGAATTTTTAGAGATTTAAGGATTGTTTTATGAAGCCTGTAAAATTTTGAGATTTTATAATAATTTGAAAATTCTGAGTATTTTCCATTAAAAAATTTTAAAAAATAAAATTAATGCCACATGTCAAGCATCGATTGGTTGACAATTTTTTTAACACCCATTTAACAACCGAGCACCTAAAATTGTACCTATAGAAACTTTGGGCACCAATTTTTACAAAAAAAAATACACCTAAATTATTTTAAAAACTAATATTTTTTAAAATATTTTAAATTTAATAGTAATAAAAATAATTTTATTTTAAAATTATTTTAATCTAAAAATAATAAAAAATGGCATAATAATAATAATAATAATAATAATAATAATAATAATAATAATAATAATAATAATAATAATAATTCAAAGTGAAGAAATAGGAGCAATTTGAAAGTTTAATTATTAAATAGGAGCAATTTGGGCACCTAAATTTAGAAGGGTATACTTTGGGCACCTAAATTTAAAATCTAAATTATATCAATTTTAATAAAAAAATTAATAATAATAATTTCTCTAACATTCTAAATATGTTGGACTATGAACTCAACAAGTGGTTCCAATGAAAAAGAGGATGATGTTCATCTTAGAAGATCTGAGTTTAAATTGCTTTGACTGCAAAATGTGTGTATTGTCAAAAAATTAAGAATATTTTATAAACAGATCCTATTTGTAATCATCTTAAAACTATATTAAAAAAATATATTGGGCTATTCTATCTATGCCATTTCAAATTTGTTGGGCAAGAGAGAAGAGAGATTGCAAGGAAGTCGTATATCGTTAAAGATTGTGGACAACTCACTTATATTTTGTGAATGATAGTATTATTTTTTTGTGAGGTTTCTTTCAATAAAGTAGAGATTATTCAATACATTATTCAAAAATACATTATTTTCATCTTAGGGTTTTTCTTTTTTTTAGTGCCGCCCCTCTCTCTCTCTTTGGTTCGAACATAGGTCGGCGGCGGCAATAGCTTTCGGGCTATTTGTCGACCGCCGGTCACCCTCTTTCATTTATTTGTTTCGTTCTTTTGATTTTCAGTCTTTTTAATTCAATAAATCTATCTTTATGACACGCTTTTCTCTACCGTTTGGTATGTTTTCTGCTTTTAGCATGTTTTTTTTGTCTCTTGGCACGTTTTTCCATTATTTGTTTTCTATGAGGGTTGATTTGACGACGCCACGACTGATCAAGATGACGATTATTTGTAATCATGTTGATCTTCCCTGCTATGGACCTTCGATTTGAATTTGGATATGCGGTTTGCGCTTGTGATGAGTTTCTCAGGTGCTCGGCTCTGATTTGCGTTTTCTCGGTGGTCTATCAATAGCTTCATCCCCTTTTGTGGTTCGTTTTGCCGATGCAATCATGTTTCGTATCTATTTTCGATCGAGTATTTAGATGAGTTTATAACCTTTTCATGTATGGTTTATATCTGATTTTGGGTATTTTCTCATTAATAAAACTAATGGCTTATTTTCAAAAAAAAAAAGTCTTATGTTATTTTTTAGTGCGAATAAATATGTTTTTCAATATTTGAATGATCAACGTACAACGAATCTTGATCTTTACACAAGTATACCTTTCGTGATTGATCGGGAAAAAAAACAGCCCTTAGGGATTTCTTGATAAAAATGAAAGATCGCAGTGATAGTTGAAGCAATCAATTTCTTTCTTAGTGGTGTAGGGAGGTTTTTATTATAAATGTTTGGCTAAAGGCTCACTTTGTTTCTATAGTAGTCTCATTTATCGATTTTGACTTTATGCTATTTTCGCATCAATGTAGCCTCTGAAGTAGTCCAATTGCATTACTGTTTGCCCCTTGACTGACGGAAGTCAACGTTGACCGTTACAGTGGTGACGTGACAGTTTACGATGACGTGGTAGAGGGCAAAATTGATTTTTAAATAAAAAAATATGAGTAAAATATTAAAATATTCAAATAACATTAAAAAATAATAAATAATTTTTATTAATATATAACAAAAAATAAAATAAAATAATTAAAAATATCTAAAAATAAGTAAATATTATAAAATTAAAATATTATAAGCTAATAAATTATAAATTATTCAATAAATAAATTTTGTAATATTTATAAAATTTTAAAAAATATAAAAATCTTCATAAAAATTGAACGATTTTAGTTTTCTTTCTCTTCAAAAAATGTAAAGAAGAAATAATCCTAAAATAGAGTTAATGTGATTCTCTCAACCGAACAAAAATCTTTTACCCTTTTTGGTGTTCCTATCTCTTAATGCTAAAATATTAAACTCTACACTCTAAGTTTAATTTATAAAACACAAACCTTAAACCCTAACATTTAAACCCTTTACTTGATAAAATTTATACACATACTTTTATGATTCATACTCACTTTATATTGATAAAAAAATTCAATTAAGGTTTAGGATTTAAGGTTTGAATTTTTTAGGGTTTGAAATTTAGAAATTAGGATTAAAGGGTATAATTTATTTTTACGTTTTGATTTTTGAATAATTTGTAATTTAATAACGTTTGATATTTTAATTTTAAAATTTTTACTTATTTTTAGATTTTTTTTTATTTTTAGCCATATATTAATAAAATATTTTTAAATGTTTTGTTATTTTTACATCATTTTAGTAATTTAATATATTTTAAATTTGTGTTTTTACCTAAAAATCAATTTTACCCTCGTACTCAACCAAAAATCAATTTTCCCTTGAACTTGCTTGAAAAATCAATTTTGCCCTATGTCACGTCATCGTAAACTGCCACGTCACCACCGTAACGGTCAACGTTGGCTTCCGTCAGTCAAGGGACAAACGGTGATGCAATTGGACTACTTCAGAGGCTAAATTAATACGAAAATACCATAGGGGCAAAATCGATAAACTGAATCTACTACAAGAACAAAAGTTACTCTTTAACCTAAATATTTTTACAAGCAATTCCAACTTATGGAATGAGTTGTATCATGTTACCAAATTCTTTATAGCGCAAGTTTAATTCCATTCTTAGCAAGTTTTGGTGGCAAAATTCTAAGCCATATAGCAGTATACATTTGGTTCATAGGATAACTTGACCCGAGACCTAAATCGAATTACTCGAATCGAGATTCGATTTTGACCCGAACATGATGATCCGAAGTTGACCCGAAACTCGAAATAAACCGAACCGAACCGAATTTTTTTGTTGAACCGAAATGGACTCGAACTGAATAGACCCGAACCGAATGGACCCGAACTTATTTGACTCAAACCGAATGCTACCCGAACCGAAAGCTGAACCGAATATTGACCCGATTTTAACCCGAAAATTAAGGTAAAATAAATGAATAATTTATTTTTAATATTATTTATTTTTAACAATATAATAAATAATAAAATGTAATTAATAAAATGAAATATGTTTTATTATCTTTTTATACTATACCATGGAAGAGATCGGTGCTCTTGTCAAAGTTGTGGTATAATAACATTTTATGTCATTTTACGTTTAAATATTAATTAAATAAAACTTTTGTCCCTACTAGTTTTTAAATTTAGAATTTTAATATACTATTTTCTCTCCCAATATTTAATCTTAAGTCCTTAAACTAAACCATAAACTCTAAATCATTAACGCTAAGCCCTAAAAACCTAAATTATTAACCTTTAAGCCATAAAAATTAATTTAAAATCAATAACCCTAAACCATTAACACTAAGGCCTAAACCATAAACTGAAATTAGAGACAATTTTTACAATCTTTCCATAAAATATAGCTAAAACTAAAATTAGAGACCATCTTGACAATTTGAAAGTAGAGAAATTTGAGATCTTGATGACCAATTTTATAATTTCACCATAAAATATAGCATAAAACTGAAATTGTGGACTAAATTGACAATTTGAAAGTAGAGAAATTTGAGAGTCCAATGACCAATTTCATAATTATACCATATAAATAAATAGGGGTCAATTTTGGCTAAAAATTAAATCTTAGAAATTAAAATGAACAAAAATATTATTATATTAAATTAATAGACTAAGTTATAAGGATTAGTTAATTTTGACTAAAAGTAAATTTTTAGAGACTAAATATCACTACGGGGAGGGGATTTCTATATCCGAAGTCTAAACCGTGGGGATACTTGTGACTGAATTAAATTAAACTAAAATTTAAAGTTGAATATTAGTACTAAAATGTAACATTTTAAATGCAACATGACCTAAAAGTAATTAATCTCTAGCTTAAATAATTGGTGGCTTATTTCCCTCCAAAATTTTGTCTTTTCTCACTCTATTTTTACCAATTATTTTTTTTCCAATCTAGCTTAAAAAATTGGTGGCTTATTTCCCTCCAAAATTTTGTCTTTTCCCTATTTATTTTTACCAATTGTCTTTCTCCTTTTCTTTTTATTAATTTAATTGAGTTTCAATTTAGATTAATTTAGTTGAAATTTCACATTTAGCTTTAGAATTATTTTAATTATGTTCGTGATTTATGCTTCTAGATTTTAGTTAGCTCAATTAGATCCTAAGTTTAATAAATTAATTGATTTCAGACATTATTATTATTATTATTATTATTATTATTATTATTATTATTATTATTATTATTATTATTATTATTATTATTATTATTATTATTATTACATATAATAAACTTTGATTTAATATAATTATACACAAAATTTTGATATGGAAACATGAAGCTTTGGTTTAAATATTTAATCAAATTTAAATGCATAGATTAACAAGTTGATTCAGAATTAATCTCATACACCAATAACTCTAAACTAAACCATAAATACTAAACCTCAAACCCTAAACCCAACTCAAACCGAATCGACCTGAAAATTCAAATGTTGACCCGACCCGAAATCGACCATAACGACCCGTTTTTGACCCGAACCGAAAGTGAACCGAACGACCCGATTTTGACCCGAACTGAAAGCAACCGATCCGATATTGACCCGACCCGAAAACAACCGATCCGATTTTGACTCGATCCAATACCCGAACCGGATCCGACTCACCACAGACTCGAATTAGACTTGAATCCGAACTGAACCGACCCGAACCGAATCTAAACCAATTCTAGATAGAACCAAAACCACCCGAACCGAACAACCCAATTGCCACCTCTACACAGTACTGACTTATTTGCCCCAAAAATAGATTTTGGAATTGATTTTCGTGACATGAGTATTGAAAAGAAACTGAAACTACTAGAATATTACGAAAGTAAAATTAGTGTTCTTTCTTTTTTGATAACAAAATAGATAGTTATAACAAGTAAATTATGATAAAAATATATCTAACGACAATGAAATTAACCAATAGCTACCACAATAAGTATAAATAATAAATAAATTAACGCAAATTTTACGTGAAAAAATATTTTAAATCAAAGGGTAAACTAAAAATCATGGGACTTGAGAGTCTAGTCAAAAGCTTTACTACTAATAAAAATAGGCATAATGTAAACACGTTTTATTAAATAGTAACTTTAGTCCCTATTTTTTTTTGAAATAATTTAGCCTTAACGTTTTATTTTGGGTTAAAATAACTTCTACGTGAATGAAAGTTGTTAGTCAACTGACGATAAACAACTTGAAAAGGCTTGGCAGAATGACACGTCAAAAGAATTTTTTTTATATATTTTATATAATTTTTAAAATTATTTTTTGACTGATGTGTCATTCTGTAAAGTCTGCCTATTTGTCTATATGATACTGCTATCGCGGCGTACACTACCATGTAGGTTTGTCACGTCATTTCAAGTCATTTACCGTTGGTTGACTACAGTTTTCATCCGTGATTGGCCATTTTGACCAAAAATAAAACGATAAGGGCTAAATTGCTTCAAAAAAGAATATAAACCTAAATGACAATCCAATCAAACGTTAAAGCCATTTTTAGCATTATGCCAATAAAAATATCATGCTACAAGATTGCAGTACCAACCAAGTTAAAACAATGAGTATAAACTCCAATAAAATTACCAACAAACTCTAACCTTAAACCCTAAACAAGAGTATAAACTCCAATAAAACTACCAACAAATAATCTCAAACATATACGAAAGAGAAAAGTTGATAATGTCAAAAAAAAAAAAAAACAAAGATTGACTTTGAATTGAAATCCCGAAACTACAATACCCAAATAAAAACTCGGATTGTAAAAAATCAGTGTATCCATATCTTTTAGTTATGGCTCAAAACTCAACTCAATCGAATCATGAATAATCCAAACTTATTTTTATTTTGACGGGCCGAAGGGAAAGTTGGATTTTCCCACACATAGGTGGATCCACGACCCAACTTTTCCCCTCCTACTACGTGGAACAATTTTTTTTTCTCCCCTTTTTACTGTTTTTCAGTGTGCCCCAATAATAAAATAAACAAATTCTAAGACCTAACTTTAAATCTAAATACTAAATTTAAACTTTTAAAATACACTATACTCCTAATTTTCTAAACTTCAAATTTAATTTTTTTAGTATAAGGGCATAAATAAAGCACCAAAAACAGGAAGATGATTTTTTACTTCACTACGTGGGGTGTTCGTCATTACAACAATTGAGCAATATGTAACACCCTTAACCCAATCTAAAAGAAAACCAGATCGAAGAAATTACCGGAAACAAGACAAAACATATCAAGCAGATTACATGCGATCATACAAGTTTCGAAGCAACTTTCATCGATTCATGAGTTAGTTTCCATTATTCATAATTTTTCTTGATTTACCTCCATTAGTCCTAATTTTACCTTTCTAGGTTATTTTGCAATTCTTCAAAGTTTTAGGGATTAATATGTAATTTACAAAAAGTTGAGTCCCTTTTTAGCAATTAAGGACATACAATTATAGTTCTTGTCTGGAGGTCCTTATCCTTTTATTTCATGTGACTTGAACATTTAAAACTTATCCAAGTGAGTTTCTTAACTTTTAGGGATTAAACTGTAAATATTACAAATTATAGATCCTCTGATACCATTTACTGACATGTAAGTATAATTTAAATTATACTCTTCACACTCGTCAATCTACAGCATGTTTAGAAGTCTATAACTTGTTCAATTAAATTAATTTGTCTCACAGGGACTAGGATGTAAAAGTCTATAGTTTATTGTCCTTAATAGGATTTAATATCATACAACCTTAATTCATGTTTTAATATCCATACATATTCATTTTCAGCTTGATCAGAGGTTATTAACTTATCTATACAGCCTTGTCATGTTTTACGACTAAAATAAGAAGTTTCAAAGTTCTTTTCAAGTTTAAAAACAGAATTACCTACTTTTAGTACCGGTAGGCGACAGCAGTGGGTTTTGAACATGTGCTTGGTGAGCGTCCACATAGGGCCCTCAAGAAAAGAGAGATCTCAAATGAGTTAAATTAAATGTTTGTAGGGAGAAAACAAAAGATTTTGGTTTAATAAATTACAAGAAAAAATAAAAAATGAGTTTAAAGAGGGGCACATAATATTTTTTTTACTAAGATAAAAATATTTTTAAAAAGAAAACCGTATATATTTTTGGGAATATAAATTAAAGGGCCCCATTTTAATAAACTGTACAGGGCCCCGTAAACCTCTGAACCGCCCCTGCTCGATAGGTCGTACCAGTATGCTTGAATTGAACTGCATTCTTTAATAAGCCGGATTTCGGTACGATAGACTCCGTAGCGGTACGATGTTTACTCAAAGGTCTCAAATCGATACCCCATTGTAACATCAAATTTCATTGAACATTTTTCGTATCGGTACATGGTTCTATGTACTGATGCGCCCTTTTTACTATTATCCACATTAAACTTATTGTACCGATACCGGTATATCCGTACATGTATTCCCTGCACTAGAATGCACATTAAACTTATACCTCATGTATCAAGCCCGTTAAGCTTATCTTAATTCATGTTCCTAATTAATTTAATAATCGCTTAATCAATTTATTTATCTAGGTGCCACTTGGAACAACACATAAATTCAACAGACGTATTTACTCTATAGTTCTCAATCATGCATGCTTAACCTTGCTTGTCATAAATTCAACATACGGCGCATCACACCAATCAAACATAACATGTACTTAACACCATAACATGAACATGTCATAACAAGCTATATCCAAATGCCTATTAGTCCTTTTGCTTCATAATTATTCAAAGGCTCTTCAAATTCTTTGCTAGTATATAGATATATAACCATCACATCTTACGTAATCATATCATGATTTCAATCAAGCCCTATTCATCATAATGCAATCTAATATGCTTAATTCATATGCCACTAACTAGGAGTTTACAAAAAAAACTTAATGCCTTAAGTGTGGCTTGCAGTCGCCAGATACGATTGCAAACGTTTACGAAGACTTAAAACCTATAATGCGTGTAAAAAGACATAGTAAGCTTACAAAGTTTAGTGGGTAGTATTCTTGATTTCTGTGGGATAACATATAAAACAGATTACATGTATTTAATATCAACAAAGCTAAAGCTGGCACCAAATGGTCATGAACCTTGTAATAGCATGTGTTTCAATAAAGATTTCATGAAATGTTATGCCAACATAGTAACAATGTGTAATCATATTTTTATGTATATGTATAATTCATGAATGAACAATTTTATTTCATCTTTAACTTTGGATCACAGTAACCAATAGATACACGAATTCTCAACTAACATCGCCTAGCCATGAGTGGTCAATCCCTCCACCTCGCAAATGACCAAAACAAACATCCCTCCGCCTCGCCACATAAGTGCCGTAACCCAAAGATCGTAATCTACCCGTACACGAGCTCAATGAATTCTATAGCATGCCAATTATATCCAAAGTACACATATATCCAATATATCTATAACATTTTAATTTCATAGTTCCATGGTTCGTGTAACTTGTAACATAGCATGTTAGAGCCTTAGCTCCCCTGCATCGTATTCATGAACCCGTATATCATAAACATAATTCCATGGTTTATCGTGTTTTATGTTATATATCATCATATCATGCATTATTATGTCATGTTCATAAAACATAAATAAGCTTACCAAGTTTAGCTTATCATACCATGTCCTGAATGCCACCAAACTTGTTCTATGGGAGCTTCATGAAGTATATCACTATGTATAACAAGCAAACATAATCTTATGCAAACAATGACAAACTAAAATGACACAATGTCATTTAGGATCATAAACTACACTCATCTGATCCGAGCTAATTTTTTTTTTATTATCAAATTTGAATTTGTCAATCGATCACTTTTTCTTTGCCTCTCAAACGAAGTTCCCAAGATTGATCTTAAAGTTCAAACGACCAAGTTTCAAAATCAATATCAACATGTCATATTTCGTAATTAAACAAATAATTTATCGAAAATTGCAACAAGATAACCTTACCCTTAATACTTAATTTCAAGCCAACCAAGCTTGTTTCCAGAGGGCTGTTGTTATCGTATGATGGTCTAAAAGTAAGCTAAAGTTAGGATCATTTTTTGGTGATTTCTAATTGAAACTCCACTGAACAAAGCTTTCGCAGACTTTAACAATTTAGCTTCAAAAGTTTCTTGTATCCAATGATATCTCATATCAATATATTTAGATCGAGCATGAATTTTTTAAATTCTTAACATGATGAATAACACTTTAACTATTACTAAACAAGCAAACTGAGTTGTTGCACAAAAATCTTCATCCAAAGAAATCCCTTTTAGTGGTTGCAATGAACTCAAACTTTGTAGTGGACAAAGCAATACATTTCTTCAGCCTGGATTGTTAAGCCACAACTCCCTTGCATAACACGAAGTAAATTTCCTTGAATTAATATTTTAGACCATGTCTCAATATGTATAATCAACTTGAAGCAAAAAGTGCTTTCGAGATACCTCATAATCCGCTTTGTTGCATTCTAGTGCTTTTAGCCTGGATTAGAAAGAATCTGACTGAAACCCAACAAGTGGTCCTAGTAAAAAAAATGGATGATGTTTATCCTAAGAGACTCGGGCTCAATCGTTCTACCTACAAGATGTATGTGCATTATTAAAGGGTTAAGAATATGTATGAACAAATATTATCTTGTAATCACCTTTAAACTATTAAAAAAAACGAACAATAAATATATCATCAACTTTGAGCAAAAGAAAAAAAAACCCATCACCAGATAACCTTTTAATGAGAAGTAGTCTTTTTATAATCCTACTCTCCATAACATACTCAAGCATCTTACATCGTTGCTCTCAAAGTATGTTTCAAACCATACAAACTCTTTTTCAACTTGCACGCATAACTCTCTTTTTATGTGCAACAAATCCCCTGGTTGCTCTGTTTGACAAACCATAAAGGAAAGTAACTTTCACATCCATTTGTTCAACCACCCATCATAATAATATGTCAAACTCTATGGTTTTTTTTATGAAGAGATTAAATTACCATAAAGGAAAGTAACTTTCGCATCCATTTGTTCAACCACCCAGTCATAATAATATGTTAAACTCTATGTTTTTCTATGAAGAGATTAAATTACCATAAAAAAAAGTAACTTTCACATTCATTTGTTCAACCACCCAATCATAATAATATGTCAAACTCTATATTTTTTTATGAAGAGATTAAATTGCTCAATCGAAATGCCCCCAGAACCCTCATGAAAACAAAATATATTTAACTCATTTGGTTCCTCAATGGTCTAATCATTCATTTAGTCCTTCAAGTCTTCATGCATTGCAGAAGCACCCCTTTTAATGTCAATTACTCCCAATTCTTCAACAATTAAAACAATTGTTCATCCCACTATTCTCAAATAAGCATAATACCAACTTATCTTTTTAATTTGGTTTTACATCCGAATATTGACCCAAACTTTGAGTCGTTAAAGGTTTTGTTAGCTTAGGGGAGGCAATGACGAATCTAGAAAGCTATCATCGGTTGGACCGATTTAGATAGTAGTGGAAAATTATCTAACATAACTCATTTGTATACGGTTTTAAAATTTTAAAATCATTGTTCAATAATTTAAAATTTTTATTATATATATCTTTATTTAAATAAAATTGAAATATTTTCTAAAAAAATAAATTTTTATCTATAACTTAATTGATTTGTCAAAAATATAAGTCATAAAATGTGAATTTAAAATTAGCTTCTCACGCAAGTTTCAACAAAAATAACAGACATTTTTATTCTCTTTTAAGCTATTTTTTTAATTGAGTTATAGGCTTTTACTAAAATAATATATTTTTAAAATTTTAATTTTGATCTTAATTTGATTATGTTTTGTTGTCTGTATTTTATAATCATTATATACTAGAGTGAAACCCCAACAATGCTTGAAGAAATCATTTTTTTAAAATATTTAATTAATTAGTGATCAAAATATGTTTAAATTATTTTTATTAAAAAATAATTATAAAATGTAATAAAAATATAAACAATCTCATATTTATTTATTATTTCAATTGCATTTTATTTCTTACACTAGTTCAAGACTTAAAAAATAAACTAAACTTTTATATTGAGTCATTTCTTTTATTCTTACTTATCCAAAACTCAATTTATATTAATATTATAACATAAACTAAATGACATTTGTTTGAGCATGGGTGGGCCAAGGCCTAGGCCCAAATCAGCCCATGGAGAGAAGAGAGTATAAAACCCTTGTTTATTCAGAACAATAAAGAAAATTACTTTTTTATGTTACCCTTTTGGTTTTAAGGTTTTACTTTGACTAATTCGAACCGACCGACGTCAAACACCTTTTTTTGGTGGGTAAGTTTACCAGCAGAGATTTTCTGTATACACAATACTTCAAACTCAAAACTTATTTAATTAGTATTAAGCTGCTTATCACTTGGACTAACCGTTAATTAGAGAATTACTCTTTGGAAAAAATTTAAAACAATAAAAAGAAAATTAAATGGAATATTTTATGTGGTTAAAATGTTGTCTTACTCTTTCACTTGGAAAATTACGGACGGTCATGTATGTGTGATCCTTCTTTGTATTTTGAACATATTAATCTATATTTTTGCATATGTAGGGAAATGAGGTTTCCACGTGACTATTTGGTGGGTGAAGATTAGGTTCATGATGATAATAATCAAGTCATTTTCTCCGGTTGGAAGCCGCCAATATAATCATTTTATTTACGTAAATTAAACAATTAGTTCTGATTTAAATTCCAATAACAATTCAAATTGAAAACTATTAACACGTGTATACAGTGGAAAAGCAGTTTTTTTCCACCTCAAGATAAGTAAGACATTAATATACAGATAATCATATATAAACAACGTAGCATATATGTTCTACTATAAATACAAATGTTTATATCACAAATAAATATTTAAAGTACATCAGTTTTTTTATTTAAGTGTTTAAAATATTTTTAGTTAAAATAACAACTTAAAGTATAATTTTTTTGGACAAAATAAGTATCTAAAGTATTTTCATTAAAATAGTATTTAGGCTTTGCTTGGTAGAGAAAAAAGAAAATCAGAAGAATGTAAAATTAAAGTGATAGAAAAATGAAAGGATAAAAAATATATTTTTTTATATCGATGTACTTGGTTAAAAGGATGAAAAATTATAAATAAAATATGTTTATTTCCTCTCTATTGTTTGGTATAATGAAAAAGTGGAAAGAAAGAATATATACTTTATATATTTATTTTGACCAAAATATACTTTAGATACATATTTTGACCAAAATTATATTTTTTATAACTTTGTTTTTAAAGTATTTATTTTGATAAAAAATACTTTATGCACATAATATATATATATATATATATTGCTCTTGTTGGGAATTAAATTCGAGATCTAAGGGAGAGGAAGGAAAAGAGTGTTTTTGCTGGATTTAAAATAAAAGATTAAAGGGAAAAGAGAAAGCATGTGAGACCACCTACTGTCATTGTTTTATCAATAATTGATATATTTTGCGTGTGAGTAGAGGAACTGTTGATGGCCTGACCAATGCTATAAATAAAGACTCCATTTGTCTATTCCCTTGCAACCCACCTCAGCTTTCCAAAACTATTTACATTTTTGCTTAATTACATAATTATCTTTGAGGATATCGGTAATTCTTAGACCGTCCTAATGGCTACTACTTCGTCTTCTCGACCTGCTGCTGTTCTCCCCGTTACAGACATGCTGCCGGAGAACCCATCTGTGCCAGCGCCGCAGTCAGTTACGGTTTCCCAGCCCGGAGAAACCAAGCTTCCTTTGAAGCAAATTCCGGGGGACTACGGGCTTCCTTTCATTGGTGCAATCAAAGACCGGCTTGATTTTTTCTACAACCCAGGTCGAGACGAGTTTTTCAGATTGAAAACCCAGAAATACCAGTCAACCGTGATCCGAACCAATATGCCGCCCGGTCCTTTCATCGCTTCCAACCCTAAGGTTATCGTTCTACTCGACGGAAAGAGCTTCCCCGTTCTGTTCGATGTCTCCAAAGTTGAAAAAAGAGACGTTTTCACCGGCACTTACATGCCTTCGACGGAACTCACCGGCGGGTACCGGATCCTCTCATACCTCGACCCTTCCGAGCCCAAACATGCCAAGCTCAAACAACTTGTCTTTTTTCTCTTAAAATCTAGCAGAGATAAAGATTAAAGTGTTTCCCGTGTTTGAAGCTTGTTACACCGGGCTGTTTGAAACACTGGAGAAAGAAGTCGCTGAGAAAGGCAAAAGCAGCTTCGAGGCACCCAATGAGCAAGCTGCATTTAACTTCTTGAACCTGGCTTTCTTTGGTTCGAACCCTGCTGATACTAAACTAGGAGTTGAAGGTCCGAGTTTGATTAACAAATGGATACTGTTTCAACTCCATCCGATTCTCTCCCTCGGTCTCCCAAAATACCTTGATGATCTTTTACTCCATACTTTTCGTCTCCCGTCGTTTCTCCTTAAAAAAGATTACAAAAGACTCTATGATTTCATCTACGAGTCGTCTGGTTTCGTTCAAGATGAAGCAGAGAAAATGGGTCTTTCGCGAGAAGAAGCTTGCCATAATCTGTTATTCGCCACGTGCTTTAATTCCTTCGCCGGCATGAAAGCCTTCTTCCCCATCATGGTGAAATGGATTGGCAGAGCTGGAGGGAAACTACACACTGAACTAGCACAGGAGATCAGATCGGTCATCAAATCTAACGGTGGGAAACTAAGCATGACTGCCATGGAACAGATGCCGTTAATGAAATCTGTGGTATACGAAGCGCTACGTATCGAACCTTCGGTCCCGTATCAGTACGGGAAAGCCAAGAAAGATCTTCTGATCGAGAGCCACGACGCCGTTTACGAAGTGAAGGAAGGGGAGATGTTGTTTGGGTTCCAACCATTTGCGACAAAAGACCCAAAAATATTTGAGAAGGCGGAGGAGTTTGTCCCCGATAGGTTCAAGGGCGAGGATGGGGAGAAATTGTTAAAGTACCTGCTTTGGTCGAATGGACCGGAGACGGAGAATACGACGGCGGGGAATAAGCAGTGCGCGGGCAAGGATTTCGTGGTGCTGGTGTCAAGGCTCTTTGTATCGGAACTTTTCAGACGTTACGACACGTTTGAAATCGAACTCGGAGAGGCGTCATTGGGGGCTGCTGTTACAACAATAACGTCATTGAAAAGAGCAAGCTTTTAGAGATAGTAATGTCAAAGCAAATTGAGGGTGATCACCATATGTATTTATAAAGCAAATGAAAAACCAGAACTCTCCTTGAAGGGCAAGTCATTACTCGTGTATGTCCTCAAACTAGCATGGAGTTCATATGGGAGGAAAGAAATTACAGAAGGTTTAGGGGTTGTTATAAAAATTATAATAAATTGATTGTATAAAGGAAACTATGAGTATACGTGTTCATATCAAGCATGTTCAAATGGATGATGTAAATAAGGACATTTGTATAGCTTGGGATCCTCTAAGGAGATGGTTGCCCAACAACATTCATAGGATTGCTGTATTGCTGCAGCTTTTATTGCCTGGCATAGGAACCGTCTATTCTACCAAACAATATTCAGTTATTCAACATATTTACTTATTTAGCACACCCTTTTATTTAAATATTAATATATTAATTGTATGGTTTAGTTTAATGGTTAACTATTCAACTCAATTTTGGAAAGATTACAAATTCAATCTTTCTCGTTTGCATTAATTAAATATAATTTTGAGGTTGTGATTACGGTATAAGTTAAATAAAAATTTTGCTTTTAAAGATAATAAACTTAGCTTGTTATTTAGGCGTTGGACAATACTCCACAAGGATGGGGGTTAATTCCCCTTCCAAGCACCCAAGTTTCTTTTATTTCCTTTAGTTTTAGTTAGCTAATAAGGTGGTGTTCTTCTAACGTTCTGCCATTTTTTTTTACAAAAATAAGGTCTCGTTAAAAACTCTCTTATAATCAAATTCAAAATAAATTTCTAATTTATATTGGCTATGAATGTTTTATCTCTTCTCTTAAATCTGGCAGCGGCTAATGGAGTCTTCAAATTTCATCCTAAATGTAAGAAGGTTAATCTCACTCACCTGAACTTTGCAGACGATCTCTTGATCTTTTGTAAGGGCAGTTTGGATTCTATTCTTGGAGTCCAGAGTGTATTGGAGGTCTTTTATGATATATCTGGTCTGAAACTTAATGCTGCTAAGTCTGAGATGTTCATTGCTAGTGCCCCTCAGGACCAACAAGCTTTATGGAGCTCTGTTACTGGTTTCGCTCTTGGAAAGCTCCCTGTGCGTTACTTGGGGATCCCTTTGGTTACGAGAAAGCTGACTGAACGTGACTGTAATGTCTTGATCATTAAAATTCGTGAGAAGCTAGAGATTTGGGGGCATAGACATCTTAGTTACGCGGGCCGTCTTCAACTAATCAAAGCTGTCCTTTTCAGTGTTGCTAACTATTGGTGTAGGCAGGTCGTTCTTCCGAAAGCTGTGATACATAAGTTAAAGCAATTATGCATGCGCTTCTTTTGGAGGGGCAAAGATGAATCTACCAAGGGTGCACGAGTGGGATGGAAGACTATTTGTAAGTCTAAGAGTGAGGGCGGTCTGGGGATTAAGGACCTGGAAATGTGGAACAAAGCTTGTACTATCATGCTTGTTAAGAAACTGCTTGCTGTGGAGGGATCCTTATGGGTGGCATGGGTTTGGACTTATGCTTTCAAGGGGGTGAGTTTCTGGGCTGTGACTATAAAGCCACGGTTCAGCTGGAGCTTGAAGAAGATGCTAAAGTATAGATCAGAGGTACCTACGTTACTTGATACTGGTATTTCTAGCTTCACTCAGGTTTGGGATGGCCTACGAGGTACTACACATAACGTCCCTTGGCACAGAGTTGTATGGTTTGGATTGCATATTCCAAAACATGCTTTGATTGTGTGGATGGCCATTTTGGATCGTTTGCCTACTCATGATAGGCTTCAGAGGATGGGTATGGTTGTTGACCTTCGATGTCTGCTGTGTGGGGATGATCAGGAGTCGCGAGATCATATCTTTGGCCACTGCTCATACTCAAGGCAGGTCTGGTTTTCGATTCTGCGATTGTGCAGCATTAGTAGGACTGCTTTCAGCTGGGAGGATGATCTTCAGTGGCTTTGTGCTAATCTAAAGGGCAAATCTTTCATGGTTCTATTGCTTAGGTTAGCCTGGGGCTATTTCATTTATCACATCTGGGAAGAAAAGAATCGCAGGAAATTTTGTCATACTGCTCGTGCTGCTGCTAGCTTACTCGATAGTATTAAAGACACTGTACAGATTAGGATTCAAAACAAACACACACGCTATACGAATGTAAATAGGCACCTATATACTGCTTGGGAGATTCCTTGTTGAGTCTTCCCTGAATAAGTTGTAAATGTTGCAGGTTTTTCTACTGTCTTGGATAAATATACATCACAGCTTATCCAATAAATAAATAAATTTCTAATCCAATTAACGGAAGGGGAAAACAGTAACCATGCATTTGAAGGGCTAAATAGGTTGTAACTTTCTAAAAAATGGTGGTAGGTTTTGTTTGTCGTTGCTGATTGGTTTTGATAGAGTTTTGGGTGTTATTTGGGTCTATTTTGCATAATAGTGGTTATATGGGCAACTAGGTGCTAGTAAGTGGGGTTTAGATTTTACAGATTATTTCGTGTAGTCTTGTGGACTATGGTGTGTACTCGATTGTATTTTACCTGTTTATATAGTATTCTTTTTCTCAATTTAAATTAGTGAAATTTTTAATGAGGCTAATAAGCAAGTTTTGATATATTTTGAATTATTAGTAAAATTATTATTGTCGAGAAAATAAATAAATAAAAGAAATGATACACAATTCAACCATACAATACAAGATCCAAGCACCTATGGGACACACGCTCTAATTTTGTATTTGTCCATCAGTTTCTCAAACTTAGAGTCCCTAGTTCTTGATTCCACACACTGTACAGAGGATGCTTTGAATCGGCTACTAATAATCCGACGCGGACTCTGATGTTTTAATATGGTTTTGAGAATTTTGAAGCGAAATTAGCAATGGATTCTTTATTGAGAACTTGTGACAAACACCTGATGGGCAAAACTAGCGCAGGATGAAATTTGAAACATTTAATTTCAGATTCTGAAACTTAAGAAAGAAAACTTTATGCTGACAAATTTAACTGGGAGAGAAATTGAGATAATCTTTTAGAAGATAAAATTCTACTTATAAAATGAACGATAGATAGAAAAATTAATTTTTTGACACACACACACACACACACATATATATATATATATATTTATAGGATCAACTTACACAATGTAAAACTCTTTAAGTTTTACACGTTTTCTAGATCGTTAGATGGGGGAAATGGATGGCTCAGATTAACTCCTTACTTTTTTTTCCAAGTGATAATCTTCACATATTTACTTCGTTTCACTCATCCAACAGTCCAAAAAACGTGTAAAACCTCTCTCTCTCTCTCTCTCCCTCTCCCTCCCTCTCCCTCCCTCTCCCACCCTCTCCCTCTCTCCCTCTCCCTCTCCCTCTCCCTCCCTCCCCCCTTTCTCTAACTTGACTGAGTAAATACATAATTCTTTTGTTTTCTCATTTTTACTTACCAAAATAGAAAGAAAATTAACAAAATATAGAGAGTGTTTACAACTCTAATATCAAACTTCTAATCTCAAAAAGTTCATATTATGAGATTTTTTAAAATTAGCGGTTTCACCCCAATCCGCTCTTTCAATCCTCTGTTCATAAAACAACAATATTAGCGGATTTGACTGGTCAAACCTCTAATTATACCTCAAACCTCTAATTTTTGCCCAAACCCTTCTTTACCAAACATGACCTATATCTTTTTAAATAAATTGTGTTGTTATTATTAAAAGAAGTAGTACAAACTGCTACAAATCAACATAAAAACTATAAGAAATGATCTTCCATACTATACAAAGTTACATTCACAATATCATTCATATATATACATCTACCATGAGTCTTAATTTTCACTATATCATGTATACTTTTTATTATAATACTAGCATCTCTATCTACTCTCCTAAACAAACGATGATCTCTCCTTTTTTAAAGGTTATAAACAACAAAATTTCATGCAATTTCGAGAGTGAAAACAATAAAAGATTTACCTTTCAGATAATTTACTACCCAACATAATTTTTCCTCTCAATACATAACGGTTCTGTTCACATTACACAATATTAGAATATGTAATTAGTTAAGTTTAATTATTTTGTATCAGACTAGTTAGTGCTACCTGAGTTTGTTAGAGATTGTTTACTCCGTTACCATGTTATAGCTTGGTAACAGACTAACTAACCTCTAACAAACCCACTAAGTAACACAATACAAACTAATTAAACCCAATTCAAGTAATTATATATTTTAACATGTGAGAAAGAACACATAGGTATTGGAGAAGATCACCGACGGTGAAGTGTATAAAAAATGTGAAAACATTTAGATATTTAATAAAAACACAGAGAAAAGGGAATTTTACAATTGTATTATGTAATATAAATTATAAAGAGTAATGGGTCAAAATCTCATTTTAGCTTGATAAAAGGTTTATCTACTCAAAATTATAACTCGGTAACAGACTAATAAATTTCTGTTAAACTCAACTAGCACTAACTAACCCAATAGAAATTAACTAAACTCAATTCAACTAATTACATATTCTAACGCACAATCATAAGATCTCAATCTAAATATCTCTTGAATAACAACACTCAAAGAAAGTGTGATCTCAAAATTCACAAGCCCTTTCATGTAGCGTGCGAGTATCAACGGTCACAATTCCCAATTTGTTTGCAATCGATCTTTGGTGGGGAGTTTATCAAGTATGGCTATTCATGTGATAATGGCATGCCTAGAGTCTAGAGATGTGCATGGGAAACCAAATCCATCTGAGCCATATCACTTTATTCTTATTTTCTCTAATATCTTAAAATTTTAAACCCTAAACTCTAAGTCTTAAACTCTAAATTATAAAGATAAACCTTAAACTCATAAATCATCCTCAAATAAACATGCTTATGAAACTTTAATACATGGCATGTGTATCAAATATTTTTCATATTGTCACGTCTGAGAAGAGGCGGGGTCATTAATCCCACACTGAAAAGGAAACGGGAGGTCTTGGGATATATAAACGGTGGCACTGCACATCCTATCAGACATGTCTTTTGGGAAGAGGGTAATGACCCCGTGACAGAATATTATAACTAGAATTTCAAACAATTATGAAACCCATTTATATGGATGCCCTATAATTATGACATGCGACATGCTCACATCACACGCTTGATTTTGGTGGGTGAGTCTCCCAACAATTTTTTTTGCATACACAAGGCCTCGAACTCGAAAGTTACTTAAATGATATCAAATTGCTTACTATTTGGACCAATTTCGTTGGTAAATTACATGTAAACTTTGAATATACGTTGTGAATACAATTATATCCATTCACTTATGTCAAAAAATTATATCCAAACGTTCCCAAACATTATTGGTTGTTGTGCGACCCCATTCCCAGGTAAACCAAGCACCCCTATAGCCCATATTAGCTAAACAACAATCACCTAGAGTAGATCGAAAATCATCCATTTGACGATACCTGCGTTGAGCTCCTCTCATTTTCTCAAATTCATCAAGAATTTGATTAAAATCCCCAGCGACACACCACATAATGTGGGCCTGGTTATTTAATTTCCTGCACTGAGACTTCTGGAGCTCCATAGAAACCCATAAACCTCTAAGACTTACCATCCAAATCAACATTAAAAACTAAATCAATGTGTTGAGCTTGTAGCACGCTCGAATCGATCACCGAAACCGTCAAGGAGGGTTGTAATTGCTTGGTGGTTGAATTGGCTAAAACCGAAAATAGTAGACAATTTTTGCACGATGATTTTAGAGTGGTTCGACTACTCAACCGAGTCTACATCCACTACCTTAGCACACCACTAAGGATTTCCCAATTCACTCAACAATGAATTCTTCCTTTTGAGGACAAAGGGTAACCTTACAACCCTATCTTTTCAATGGCTAAGATAGAACCACTCTAGTTTTTCTCTCAAGGCTAAACTAGAACCTCTCCTTTTACAAGGGTAGAAAGATGTAAACAACTATACCTCACAAGGTGGGTGTTTACGAGAGTTGAGCTCACAAGAGTGTAAAGAATAAGAACAATGAAAAACAAAACACTCTCTATACAATATTTACAAGAGAAATGAGGAAGATAAAGACTTAAACGCTATTTCTCTTGATCATGAATCTTGGATCTTGTTTTCTTCTTGTTTCTTGATGCTTGGAGGCCTTATTTATAGTCCCAATTGAGTTTGTAGCCGTTTATGGCCGTTGGGATCAAAATATAGCCGTTTGAAGACTTTAATTATATCCAAAATGCAATTCAGCTGCTACCCGTTTCGGAACGCCTCAATCCCGTTTCGGAACGCCTTCTTTATAGAGATAGCCGTTGCAGCCTGTCGGGGTACCCGTTTCGGAACACCCTTAGCCGTTTCGGAACGCGTATCGGAACGCCTTAACCCTGTTTCGAAACGCCTACATTTTGAATATTATTTGGGAAAGAGCCGTTGGGGTTTATAGCCGTTAGGGTCGTTGCCACATAGGCGTATCGAAACGGACTATACCGTTTCGGAACGTTTGGCCCGTTTCGATACGAGTATCGAAACATTTTGCCACTGGAATCCCCCTGTTTCGAAATGCCCTATGGTGTTTCGAAACGGCCTATGGTTTTTGTGAAATTTGGCCTTTTAAACACATTTAAAAACCTTTTAAAAACATTTTAAAGCCATTTCACATTTGGCTACTGCCCTGACAAGTTTCGAGACCTTTGTTTAAGGTTTCGAAACTTTACTATAAAAACATGTATTTTGGGCATTTTTTGACTTTCAAAAGAGTAGTTCGATATAGGTATTCAATCGAACTCTTTTAAAACATTTTGTCAAGTTTTAAGGACTTTTGAATTATCTTTGAAGTCTTTAAACAAGTCTTAAAACATTTTTCACATAATTGTTATATCAAAATATTTCTCAACAATCTCCCCCTTTTTGATATAACAAAATATTTTGAAAAATTGTTTTTGACAAAAAGCCCCCCCTTAATTTTTCACTTAATTCTCCCCCTTTTGTTATATTAAAAATAATTCAACTCTTTATAGTATATAATAACAATGGGGTTTATGACCATTGTGGTCAATATTACGTGGGAGTATTAAAATGTCAAAACATGTAAAACTCTTTTTTTAAAAACTTCCCTAAACATAATTTCAAGTTGTTTGGACTTTTGGAAATGATTTAAATTCTCTTTTTTTTTAAATCAGTCCAAACCATTTTTCAATTATTATATCAAAACATTAGTTCTTCAATCTCCCCCTTTTTGATATAATAAAACCAACTTGAAAAATTGTTTGGGATTCTCCCCCTTTTAACTTTAAAATTGTGAATAAGAGATTAAGATATGAAATAAAATAAAGCTCCCCCTTATTCATTTGAAAATTCAATTTTTCAAACCATTTAACCATTTCTCCCCCTTTTTGTTATATCAAAAAGAATTTAAAATGACATTTAAGTTCAAGATAACATAGGAGGCAAAAAAAATTTTGACACTTAAAATTTTGGTTAAAAAAAATTGGCTCCCCCTTACTCAAAGCATCATAAGAATGTTAGTCCAACATTTATGAATATCTAGTTGACATAAAATAAAATAAGTCAATAAACACTAAGACAACTAGATTTTACCACACTTGAACTCAAGGGAGGATGTGAAGCCTTCCTTCTTCAAGTGTTCTTCCTTGTGTGCATGGAGCTCCCCCTCAATTTTTGACTTGTTGATCATTCTCCATCACACCTAGCAAAAGACAATCAAGTAATTTTTGGTATCCAAATTGATTTGGATCCATAGACGTTAGTAGCACAAAATTTAGTCCCCTTAGGAATCCATTTTTCAATTTCATCCTTTTTAGTTGAAGTGGTTAGTCCTTTTGGGACCCAAACACTTCTAAAACATTTTCCATTTAAAAATCTAGGGGCACTAGATTGTCTTACATAAAAATTTGATTTTCCAAAATTATTTTTTCTTTTCAAGCTCTTTGGAAATCAAATCTTTTTCCTTTTTGAGATCATCGACTTCTTTTTGATGATCTCTTTCCATTGTTTGAAGCAAGTTTTGTAAATCTAAAACTTTAAGCTCAAAACTTGACACTTAAGAGATTGAATTTCACCATTGAATCAAATCAATTTAAAACACGTGAAATTCAATTTATCCAAGACTTTAAAACTTTATGCAAACATATGAATGAAACCATTTGACTCATATGCATAAAATTTTTCAAATAATGTCATGCTTGTTTAGATATTTGAATAAAAGCTCAAATGCATGAACATTAGTCAAACAGAAATTAGATAACCAAAAAAAAATAAAAGCATTAAGCTTAGAGGTTACCTATCTTCTTCACTTGTGTGACTAGAGCATATAAAATTCTTGCTTTTCTTGTCTTTGCTCCAACACACCTACAAGAGACATTTACTTCGATTTTGGTATCCAAATTGCTTTGGATCCATTAATATTAATCTCGATGTCTCTAGTTCCCTTAGGAACCCATACTTGTCTAATCCTATAAGTTTTTCTTTTCTTTATAGGACAAGTATGCAACGAATGACCATGATAATGGCAATGTGAGCATTTTGCCATTATGGGATGAGATGAATTATTAGAAATGATTTCTTTTTCTTTTGTTAAGCTTTCAAGCTTAACTTTTAAATCAAAATTTTCTTTTTCTAAAACATTTTTGCTTGTTTTTGAAAATTCTAAATCATTTTTCAAAATTTCATTTTGATTTTCAAAATCCATTTTTGTTTTTAAAAGAAAATCATTTTCAGTTTCGAGTTTTGAAATCATTTTCCTAAATTTGGAATTCATGGTCTCAAATTCCAAATATAATTCATTAAAAGCATCTTGTAACTCATCAAAAGAATGTGAATTTAATTCATCTGAGTTAGAAGATACCTCGGGCTCATCGAGAGCCAAAACACCATCCACCTTAGGTGTTGAGGGGAGGATTGCACATGATGAAGCATCATCTTTCTTCTTTTCTTTCCCATAGAATTTCTCAAGCTTCTCCCAGATTTCTTTGGCACTTTTGGATGGGGAGACCTTCTTGGAAATCTCTTCACTTAGGGCACAGAGAAGAATGTGCATAGCCTTTGCATTGAGATGGTCCTTCTTTGTGTCATTGACACTCCTTTTCTTCTTCTTCTTAGGAGCTTCCGAATGTCCATTTATGATAATCTTCCAAATGTCAAGGTTGAATCCTTGGATGAAATATTTCATAATGTTGCTCCATTGGAAGTAACCTTCTCCTTTGAAGAGAGGAGGACACATAATAGAGCGGCCTTCTTCAAATGAAATCATTGTAGAACCGCTTGCCATTTTCTTGTACGGTGGACTACGAGCGTTGGATCTTTGCTCCTGGATGTTAGTCCTTCGATGGAGACGAGGCTCTGATACCAATTGTTGAGCTTGTAGCACGCTCGAATCGATCACCGAAACCGTCAAGGAGGGTTGTAATTGCTTGGTGGTTGAATTGGCTAAAACCGAAAATAGTAGACAATTTTTGCACGATGATTTTAGAGTGGTTCGACTACTCAACCGAGTCTACATCCACTACCTTAGCACACCACTAAGGATTTCCCAATTCACTCAACAATGAATTCTTCCTTTTGAGGACAAAGGGTAACCTTACAACCCTATCTTTTCAATGGCTAAGATAGAACCACTCTAGTTTTTCTCTCAAGGCTAAACTAGAACCTCTCCTTTTACAAGGGTAGAAAGATGTAAACAACTATACCTCACAAGGTGGGTGTTTACGAGAGTTGAGCTCACAAGAGTGTAAAGAATAAGAACAATGAAAAACAAAACACTCTCTATACAATATTTACAAGAGAAATGAGGAAGATAAAGACTTAAACGCTATTTCTCTTGATCATGAATCTTGGATCTTGTTTTCTTCTTGTTTCTTGATGCTTGGAGGCCTTATTTATAGTCCCAATTGAGTTTGTAGCCGTTTATGGCCGTTGGGATCAAAATATAGCCGTTTGAAGACTTTAATTATATCCAAAATGCAATTCAGCTGCTACCCGTTTCGGAACGCCTCAATCCCGTTTCGGAACGCCTTCTTTATAGAGATAGCCGTTGCAGCCTGTCGGGGTACCCGTTTCGGAACACCCTTAGCCGTTTCGGAACGCGTATCGGAACGCCTTAACCCTGTTTCGAAACGCCTACATTTTGAATATTATTTGGGAAAGAGCCGTTGGGGTTTATAGCCGTTAGGGTCGTTGCCACATAGGCGTATCGAAACGGACTATACCGTTTCGGAACGTTTGGCCCGTTTCGATACGAGTATCGAAACGTTTTGCCACTGGAATCCCCCTGTTTCGAAATGCCCTATGGTGTTTCGAAACGGCCTATGGTTTTTGTGAAATTTGGCCTTTTAAACACATTTAAAAACCTTTTAAAAACATTTTAAAGCCATTTCACATTTGGCTACTGCCCTGACAAGTTTCGAGACCTTTGTTTAAGGTTTCGAAACTTTACTCTAAAAACATGTATTTTGGGCATTTTTTGACTTTCAAAAGAGTAGTTCGATATAGGTATTCAATCGAACTCTTTTAAAACATTTTGTCAAGTTTTAAGGACTTTTGAATTATCTTTGAAGTCTTTAAACAAGTCTTAAAACATTTTTCACATAATTGTTATATCAAAATATTTCTCAACAATCTCCCCCTTTTTGATATAACAAAATATTTTGAAAAATTGTTTTTGACAAAAAGCTCCCCCTTAATTTTTCACTTAATTCTCCCCCTTTTGTTATATTAAAAATAATTCAACTCTTTATAGTATATAATAACAATGGGGTTTATGACCATTGTGGTCAATATTACGTGGGAGTATTAAAATGTCAAAACATGTAAAACTCTTTTTTTAAAAACTTCCCTAAACATAATTTCAAGTTGTTTGGACTTTTGGAAATGATTTAAATTCTCTTTTTTTTTAAATCAGTCCAAACCATTTTTCAATTATTATATCAAAACATTAGTTCTTCAATCTCCCCCTTTTTGATATAATAAAACCAACTTGAAAAATTGTTTGGGATTCTCCCCCTTTTAACTTTAAAATTGTGAATAAGAGATTAAGATATGAAATAAAATAAAGCTCCCCCTTATTCATTTGAAAATTCAATTTTTCAAACCATTTAACCATTTCTCCCCCTTTTTGTTATATCAAAAAGAATTTAAAATGACATTTAAGTTCAAGATAACATAGGAGGCAAAAAAAATTTTGACACTTAAAATTTTGGTTAAAAAAAATTGGCTCCCCCTTACTCAAAGCATCATAAGAATGTTAGTCCAACATTTATGAATATCTAGTTGACATAAAATAAAATAAGTCAATAAACACTAAGACAACTAGATTTTACCACACTTGAACTCAAGGGAGGATGTGAAGCCTTCCTTCTTCAAGTGTTCTTCCTTGTGTGCATGGAGCTCCCCCTCAATTTTTGACTTGTTGATCATTCTCCATCACACCTAGCAAAAGACAATCAAGTAATTTTTGGTATCCAAATTGATTTGGATCCATAGACGTTAGTAGCACAAAATTTAGTCCCCTTAGGAATCCATTTTTCAATTTCATCCTTTTTAGTTGAAGTGGTTAGTCCTTTTGGGACCCAAACACTTCTAAAACATTTTCCATTTAAAAATCTAGGGGCACTAGATTGTCTTACATAAAAATTTGATTTTCCAAAATTATTTTTTCTTTTCAAGCTCTTTGGAAATCAAATCTTTTTCCTTTTTGAGATCATCGACTTCTTTTTGATGATCTCTTTCCATTGTTTGAAGCAAGTTTTGTAAATCTAAAACTTTAAGCTCAAAACTTGACACTTAAGAGATTGAATTTCACCATTGAATCAAATCAATTTAAAACACGTGAAATTCAATTTATCCAAGACTTTAAAACTTTATGCAAACATATGAATGAAACCATTTGACTCATATGCATAAAATTTTTCAAATAATGTCATGCTTGTTTAGATATTTGAATAAAAGCTCAAATGCATGAACATTAGTCAAACAGAAATTAGATAACCAAAAAAAAATAAAAGCATTAAGCTTAGAGGTTACCTATCTTCTTCACTTGTGTGACTAGAGCATATAAAATTCTTGCTTTTCTTGACTTTGCTCCAACACACCTACAAGAGACATTTACTTCGATTTTGGTATCCAAATTGCTTTGGATCCATTAATATTAATCTCGATGTCTCTAGTTCCCTTAGGAACCCATACTTGTCTAATCCTATAAGTTTTTCTTTTCTTTATAGGACAAGTATGCAACGAATGACCATGATAATGGCAATGTGAGCATTTTGCCATTATGGGATGAGATGAATTATTAGAAATGATTTCTTTTTCTTTTGTTAAGCTTTCAAGCTTAACTTTTAAATCAAAATTTTCTTTTTCTAAAACATTTTTGCTTGTTTTTGAAAATTCTAAATCATTTTTCAAAATTTCATTTTGATTTTCAAAATCCATTTTTGTTTTTAAAAGAAAATCATTTTCAGTTTCGAGTTTTGAAATCATTTTCCTAAATTTGGAATTCATGGTCTCAAATTCCAAATATAATTCATTAAAAGCATCTTGTAACTCATCAAAAGAATGTGAATTTAATTCATCTGAGTTAGAAGATACCTCGGGCTCATCGAGAGCCAAAACACCATCCACCTTAGGTGTTGAGGGGAGGATTGCACATGATGAAGCATCATCTTTCTTCTTTTCTTTCCCATAGAATTTCTCAAGCTTCTCCCAGATTTCTTTGGCACTTTTGGATGGGGAGACCTTCTTGGAAATCTCTTCACTTAGGGCACAGAGAAGAATGTGCATAGCCTTTGCATTGAGATGGTCCTTCTTTGTGTCATTGACACTCCTTTTCTTCTTCTTCTTAGGAGCTTCCGAATGTCCATTTATGATAATCTTCCAAATGTCAAGGTTGAATCCTTGGATGAAATATTTCATAATGTTGCTCCATTGGAAGTAACCTTCTCCTTTGAAGAGAGGAGGACACATAATAGAGCGGCCTTCTTCAAATGAAATCATTGTAGAACCGCTTGCCATTTTCTTGTACGGTGGACTACGAGCGTTGGATCTTTGCTCCTGGATGTTAGTCCTTCGATGGAGACGAGGCTCTGATACCAATTGTTGAGCTTGTAGCACGCTCGAATCGATCACCGAAACCGTCAAGGAGGGTTGTAATTGCTTGGTGGTTGAATTGGCTAAAACCGAAAATAGTAGACAATTTTTGCACGATGATTTTAGAGTGGTTCGACTACTCAACCGAGTCTACATCCACTACCTTAGCACACCACTAAGGATTTCCCAATTCACTCAACAATGAATTCTTCCTTTTGAGGACAAAGGGTAACCTTACAACCCTATCTTTTCAATGGCTAAGATAGAACCACTCTAGTTTTTCTCTCAAGGCTAAACTAGAACCTCTCCTTTTACAAGGGTAGAAAGATGTAAACAACTATACCTCACAAGGTGGGTGTTTACGAGAGTTGAGCTCACAAGAGTGTAAAGAATAAGAACAATGAAAAACAAAACACTCTCTATACAATATTTACAAGAGAAATGAGGAAGATAAAGACTTAAACGCTATTTCTCTTGATCATGAATCTTGGATCTTGTTTTCTTCTTGTTTCTTGATGCTTGGAGGCCTTATTTATAGTCCCAATTGAGTTTGTAGCCGTTTATGGCCGTTGGGATCAAAATATAGCCGTTTGAAGACTTTAATTATATCCAAAATGCAATTCAGCTGCTACCCGTTTCGGAACGCCTCAATCCCGTTTCGGAACGCCTTCTTTATAGAGATAGCCGTTGCAGCCTGTCGGGGTACCCGTTTCGGAACACCCTTAGCCGTTTCGGAACGCGTATCGGAACGCCTTAACCCTGTTTCGAAACGCCTGCATTTTGAATATTATTTGGGAAAGAGCCGTTGGGGTTTATAGCCGTTAGGGTCGTTGCCACATAGGCGTATCGAAACGGACTATACCGTTTCGGAACGTTTGGCCCGTTTCGATACGAGTATCGAAACGTTTTGCCACTGGAATCCCCCTGTTTCGAAACGCCCTATGGTGTTTCGAAACGGCCTATGGTTTTTGTGAAATTTGGCCTTTTAAACACATTTAAAAACCTTTTAAAAACATTTTAAAGCCATTTCACATTTGGCTACTGCCCTGACAAGTTTCGAGACCTTTGTTTAAGGTTTCGAAACTTTACTCTAAAAACATGTATTTTGGGCATTTTTTGACTTTCAAAAGAGTAGTTCGATATAGGTATTCAATCGAACTCTTTTAAAACATTTTGTCAAGTTTTAAGGACTTTTGAATTATCTTTGAAGTCTTTAAACAAGTCTTAAAACATTTTTCACATAATTGTTATATCAAAATATTTCTCAACACAATGTAACACGAGGAGTAAGAACCAAGAGAAATAGTAATATTATTCTTCCAAGCAAGGGATAAACCCCCACTTCGGCCATTCGAGCTTACATCAATATCATAATCGTAACTACAAAATTTTCGAATATGTGACATCTTAGTAGACTATAATTTTGTTTATATCAAGAAAATTACAGAGGAATTTAGGTCTTGTAAAATAGAAGGTAGACGTTTGACTGTTCGAGGGCTCCCCAATCCTCGAACTTCCATATTAGGAGCTTCATTTTCCCTGGCTGGCCTGTTGAGTAGCGCCTGCCGATATATTTATAGAAACATTAGTTGAATCCTGAGCATGAGAAACTTTCGATGTAATGGTCTGGACCCTAGGTCGTTTAGCACCTTCAATCTTTTCGATTGGGTTTTCATCATCTTCAATACCCATAATAACATCTTAATTAGCAAAGGGCTTGTAAGAGACAAGGGCCCCATCAAGTTTGACTTGAGGATGAGTGGCTAAATTACTTGATTGGGCAATAAAAGAGCCATGCATAGATAACTTCTCGGCATTTAAAAAAGAATCATCGCCCTCTGCTAAATTTAAGGACATTCATTTTGGTTGAGCACCCATCTTTAAAGAAGAATCATTAACAGTGGGAAATAAGGAATAAGAATGTGAGGAATTGCTCCCTGGAAACCCCTGATTGTTGTTGACAGTGAAGGAGCCTGGATTCACACCACCACTTTTGCCATCCTCACGCAACCACCTGCTTGTCGGAGGGACTGCATGGAAGGGAGGAGCTCAGAGGGAAGCATCCCAACCGAATTGAATATCCTGGTTTTCCAAAGAGATACACAGGGGAAAAAAACTCTCGCCATGGCCTAGTTTTCCACAGATAAAACAAAAGAGAGTCAGCTTATCATATTCAAAGCGCACATAATGTTCCTTACCACTCGCAAGAATGAGTTTCTTTCTACGTTTCAATGATAAGCGAGTATCCACTTGAACCCGAATGCGTATAATCCTCTTATAGCCAAGAGAAATTGCAAAAGTATCATATTCTAGAAAGACACCAATAAAGTTACCAATAGCCTTCGCCACTGATTCATACATGAAGCCATGAGGAACGTCGTGGACATAGACCCAGTATTTAACACATATCAAAGGCACCTGAAGCGGATCTTCTCCCAATTGGAGTCTGTGGAGAATCAAGAGATGAGAGTTGAAATTCCACGTCCCTCCCCTATTAAGTCGATCATCGTCAACCACATTAAACAACTTGTAAAGAAACCTCCCCTCGCCCAGATCAGATATGGAAATTCCCCCTATCGGATGCCAAACGTTTGCGAGAGTGACACACATGAATTGAAAATTAATCACACTCGAAGTTAGGAAAATGCTCACAAAAAAATTCCAGTGATTAAGCAGGGGCTTCCCCACCAGCGACATACTGAAGCCCTTCATCCTCCCCATCATCGATTGTTAAAGCAACCAAATTGGGAACACTTTAAGCCATATGGAAACACAAAAACTTGAAGAGAACAACAATATGCAACGAGAATATAAGAAAGAAAAGGACGTGCTATTAGAGAAAAAAAGGGAAACATGCTAATGGAGCAGAGAAATCATACGTAATTGAGGAGAATCATGCCAAATGATCCAAATTTCTTCTCAGATCTCGTAGAGAATCATGCATGGTTTGACTTATTTACGAATTTCAGTTTGGATTATCTTCCCTACTCTTTTTCAGATCATTGCCCACTCCTGATCAATACTGATTCTTCTAATGGCACGCCCCATAGCTGCTGATGGAGTTCTTTATAAAGAGGAACAGGGGATGCAGAATATTACAGTAACATATTTATTAGAATTATTCTCTTCCAATGGTGTTGCTGACCCGTCTCAAATCTTCCAAGGAATTGAACATTGTATTTCAGCCGAAATGAACAATGAGCTTCTAAAGGAATTCACTCGTGACGAAGTTACTGCTGCTGTCCGATCAATGAGCCCTCTTAAAGCTTCAAGTGAGGATGGTATTGGCTCTATTTTCTTCCAAATATTTTGGCATATTGTAGGGGCTGATATCTCTTCTTTTTGCATTGAAATGTTAAAGGGTAATGGTTCCTTAGTTGCAGTTAATTGTACCCATATCGTTCTTGTTTCGAAAGTTTCTAATCCCAGAAATATGTCTTAGTTCCGCCCTATCAGCCTATGCAATGTTCTATACAAGAACATCTTTAAAATGCTTGTGAACAGATTACAATATGTTCTACATCTATGCATTGATGAAGCCCAAAGTTCATTTGTTTCAGGGAGATTAATTACTGATAATATTATTGTCGCGTTTGAATTCCTTCATTCGTTAAAAAAGAAGCGTAGTGGACGTATGGACTCTTAAGCGCTTAAACTCGATATGAGTAAAGCCTATGATCGAATTGAGTGGAGTTTTGTGGAGGATGTTATGAGAAAAATGGGTTTTGTCGAGCCTTAGGTCGCATGTATCATTAGTTATGTTTCTTTCGTAACATATTCTGTGGTTATGAACATGATTATTAGCGATCGCTTTTCACCCTCTCGAGAATTGCAACAGGGGACCCCCTAAGCCTGTATCTATTTCTCTTATGCAGTGAGGGATTGTCTTCGTTGTTACGTCAAGCTGCCATTAATGGAACTGTTAAAAGAGCAAGAATTACTCACAACCTTGGTTTTAAAGGGCGCTAGGCAAGCCGAGGCGCAATGGGTCCTGAGATCCGAAGCGCTAGGCGCTAGGCGAAGGCGCTAGCTTTTCGTAGGCGAAACACTATAAATTAATTTTGTAGTATATTTTGTATTCAGAACAATATGATATTAATTTTATATACATTTAATGATCAAATTGTACTAAAATAATTTATATCCTTGCACTTAAAATATATATATATATATTTAAAGTAAAGTAGGGCCTCGTTAAAATCCTCCTTCGTAACCGACACTGAGACGAAAATCAACATCAGACAACAAAAAGAGGAAAAGAGTGCCCAAACTGATGTGTCTGATGATCCGATAAAAGTTGCCGACCCAAAATTCATTATCTGAAATTCAAATAACATAAATTGACAAAAATAAATATAAATATAATCAAATTACAATGAAGAAACGACCAACCAACCATTAATAAGTAAAAAAGCATATTGAACACGTTAATTCAAATAAAAGAATAAATCAATCATATCATTACTTACAAATTACAAATTTACAAAGAAAAATTAAGATTATTGTCTTAAATTTACAAATTACAAATATCGAACATGTTAATTCAAATAAAAGAATAAACCAAAGCATATTGAAAGTAAAATATACATAGACTACAAACCAAATCCCAAGCACCAGTGACCAGACCGACAAATTTCACTATATTAAGAAATGTAAAAAAGGGTTAACATACCGACAAATTTCACTGAAGAAAAGAGTGGAAAAGAAGGGTCAAAGACCGGAAAAAAGAATGTTGATTTTTTTATTAAAACATACCTAGACTGAAGCTTGAGCCTTGAAGATGCCGACCCGAGTAAACCTTTGCTCCGATCTTAGTTTTTTTTATTTTGTTCAATTTGGGGAAATGACTGAAGAATTCTTTTTGGGTGGGTTTATGTTCGCAAAATGGGTATTTTAAAAACCCACGTGTTTTTATTTTAAATACCAATAAGCGCTAAAGTGCTGCGCCTTGGAAAAAGCGAGTGCCTAGACGCGCCCACCGCTGCTTTTTGTTCACCGCTTCGCCTTTGCTGGTGGATGCATTTTCCCGGTCGCCTCACGTCGCCTAGCGCCTAGGCGCGCCCAAAGCGCGTTTTTTAAACTAAGCTCGTAGCCCACCCCTGGTTACTTATCTTCTTTTTGCAGATGATAATTTAATCTTTGGTGAATCCACAATCGAAAGAGCTGAAAATATAAAGAATTATTCCAACACTATGCAGATTGCTCTGGCCAACTGATTAACTATGACAAATCATGTATTTTCTACAGTTCAAATGTACCACCCTCTGAGAAATTAACTGTGTAGTGTTCTTGATGTTGCAACCATGGACAACCCTGAAAAATACCTTGGCCTATCGGCTATTGTTGGCCGTAACAAAGTGCGAGCTTTCTCGTATCTTAGAATAAACTTTGATTCCTGATTACAAGGTTGGAGCACTAAGAACTTATCGTTGGGAGAGAAGGAGGTTTTTATTAAATCAGTTGTTCAGTCCATTCCGCTCTTTACCATGCCATGCTTCCTCCTTCCAATTTCTTTATATAGACAACTTGAAGCTATAACAACAAAGTACCGATGGCAAAATTCTGCTAATAAGAGGGGAATTTATTGGTGTACTTGGTCTGAGTTGTGCAAATTAAAAGATGAGGGAGGCATACGCTTTAGAGATTTTGGGAAATTTAATATTGCTCTTCTCGCTAAGCAAGCATGGCATTTACTAATGCAACCAGACACCTTAGTTGGTAGATTACTTCAAGCAAAGTACTATCCTAGTACGAATTTTTCTAATTCAACATTGGGTTCCTATCCTTCTCTTATCTGGCGCAGTATATGGAGCCCGAGAGGCCTACTGAAAAATGGCTTATGTTAGAAAATTTGTATAGGTACCTCTGTATCAATTTGGAATGATTTTTGGCTCCCGAACATACCACTACAAAAAATTTCATGCCCTCCGGTAGAGTCTCTCTCCATGGTTTTTGATCTTATTACTGAATATCGTGATTAGAATAGTGACTTGATTATGTCTGTCTTTTCTCATGTTGAGGCTGCCCAGATCATAAGCATTCCCCTCTTTATGTTTCCTCAAGCGGATTCGCTTGTATGGAAGGGGGAAAGATTAGGTATATATATTGTTCAAAGTGGCTACAAAATGTTGGTGAATCCTAATCATGACCAAACTCCTGCAGGTAATACTCTCATCCACGAGGGTGGCTTGATCTTGTAAGAAGTGTTCCCCACTTTGGCCACGATTTGTAGTGGTCTTTCATATTTCCTCACCAAACGTCGATCTCTATTTCGCAAGAACCGCAGTTGTTCTACCATCAGCTTGACAAGCACTAAGTCCCCAACCTTGAACTACTGATCCCTTCGGCCACGACCCGTCCACTTCTTCATACGCTTTGCAGCCTTTTCAAGGTAAGCCCGAGCAATCTCTGTATTCTAGTGCCACTCCTTGGAAAACGTAAAAGCTCGAGGGCACTTCCCTTTGTAGGATTCTAGAGTGGTATGTGGAAGTCGCGGATGCTGACCTGTCACAATTTCAAAAGGGCTTTTATTAGTAGCGAAACTCTTTTGTGAATTAAAGCAAAGTTGCGCCACATCCAACAACGACGTCCAATCTTTCTGGTTAGCCTGGACAAAATGTCTTAAGTATTCTTCCAACAACCCATTGAAGCGCTTAGTCTACCCATCTGTTTAAGGATGGTAACTTGATGACAAATTCAGCTTGGACCTCAATAACCTGAATAGTTCTCTCCAAAATTTTCCAGTGAACCGTCCATCCCTGTCACTGACAATATCCTGTGGCACACCCCAATATTTCACAACATGCTTGAAAACCAACCGGGTTATCTTCTTCGCAGAACAATACTTCGGTGCTGGGATAAACGTAGCATATTTTAAGAACTGATCCACCACCACAATAATAGCTCCAAGATCCCTCACCTTGGGCAAACTCATTATGAAGTCGAGGGAAATGCTCTCCTAGGGCCTTTCCGACACGGACAATGGCTCCAACAATCCAGCGGTCTTCTGTCGATCTACCTTGTCTTGTTGGCAAATCAGACAAGTTTTCGTATAATCCATGATGTCTTGTTGCATGTGAGGCCAGTAGTACCCTTGTTCCAACAAGGCCAGAGTGCGTCGCCAACCTTGGTGACCTGCCCAGTAAGTGTCATGGCATTCCCTCGGGACATACATCCGCGGACCTTTGGTCATTAAGATTCTATTCTTTATCCAAAAGGTTTTCGACTGCCCACTCTGCACCATCTTCATTATTGCCACCATCTGTGGGTCTTTCTTTGTATTCTCTATAATCAACTCACGGATGTCATTCGTCACCCTACTAGCTGACATGGGAGTGATCCGCCTAAGAGCTTCCAAATCAGCCCTTCGACTCAGCGCATCAGCAACCTGATTCTTCTTCCCAGCCTTATGTTCAAAACAAAAATCAAACTCTGCTAGGTGTTCTTGCCATCTTGCCTGCCTCGCGGACATCTTAGGTTGTGTCAGGATGTGACTAGCGGGTGTGTTGTCCACTTTAACAACAAACTTGGAGCCCAACAAGTAATGCCTCCAAGCCCTAAGACAATGGATCGCTGCTAGAATTTCCTTCTCTTGGGTAACATATCTAGTCTCAGCCCCACTTAGTTTCCTACTCTCGAAGGCCACAGGGTGTCCCTCATGCATCAATACTCCCCCTATGGCAAAATCAGACGCATCCGTTTCAACTTCCGTGAGTTTCCCAATATCAGGTAAGGCTAAGACAGGATCAGTCATCACCACCGCTTTTAATCCCTCAAAAGCATCTTGACATTCCTTGGTCTAGACCCATCTCTCACCCTTCTTCAACAAACCAGTAAGCACCGCTGCTACCCGAGAGTAGCCTTTGACAAACTGTCTATAATAGTTAGCCAAACCCAAGAATGACCTAAGCTCGCTAACATTCTTCGGAACCGGCCACTCTTGGATGGCCTTTACCTTCTCCTCATCAATTCGAACATACCCATGTCCAACGAGGTGTCCCAAGAACTTAATTTGAGTTTGAGCAAACTCAGATTTCTCCCTATTTACAAATAGCTAATTGTCTCGGAGCCTTTGTAATACTAAATGAAAATGCTTCTCATGATCCTCCAGAGACGGGTTGTATATCATTATGTCATCCAAGTATATCACCACAAACTTGTCAAGAAAATCATGAAATACTTGGTTCATCAAGGTACAAAAGGTAGCAGGTGCATTGGTTAGGCCAAATGGCATAATAAGAAATTCAAATGCTCCATACCGGGTGACACAGGTCGTCTTTGGTTCATCTCCTTCGACCACTCTTACTTTATGGTACCCCGAACGAAGATCCAGTTTAGTAAAATACTTGGTATTACTGAGCTGATCGAACAAGTCCGCAATCAACGAGATAAGATACTTATTATGAACTGTTACCTTATTTAGAGCCCTGTAGTCCACACACAATCTCAAACTTCCATCATATTTCTCTTGGAATAGCACAGGCGCCCCAAACGGTGCTTTGGACGGTCGAATAAACTCAGCTTGAAGCAGTTCATCCAGTTGCTTCCTCAATTCAGCTAACTCAGGCGGTGACATGCTGTACGGACACCTCGCGGGAGGCTTGGTACCTGGAAGCAGTTCAATCTCATGATCCACCGCCCTTCAAGGAGGGAACCTTTCTGGTAATTGATCCGGCATGACGTCTTTGTAGTCATCTAACACTCTAAGAATCCCACATGGTACCCCTTCGAGGGTTGACTCGCCATGTAGAATGGGTAACACAACAAACGAAGGTTCCCCCTTCTTCACCCATTTCTTAAACTGCGTAGCCGACAACATCTTGTTCCCACTCCTTGGTATGAATGTAGCGGACACCACCCCGGACAATCCCCCATAAATACTAGACAACTCGTAGTGGGGACGGGGATGACCTGGGTCTTTCTCATGAAATCCATCCCCAAAACGACATCGAAATCATCCATAAAGGAAACAGTGAAATCCACGCTCTCTTCCTAAGAACCAAGCCGAGCCTTTGCTCCCTTGGCACTTCCACATATTGTTGCGGCAGTAGAGTTGACAGCTTTCATCTGTCCCACGTCTTTATTAACTGTTAAACTACATCTCTGGGCCTCTCTAGGCGAAATGAAGGTGCCAGTTGCTCCCGTGTCAACCAAAGCCCTAGTTGCCTGCCCTTTCTGGCTCCTTCTTTGAGTTTTCCAACTGAGATTGTAGCGCATTCAAAAACCGAATGGACCCAATCTTAGCAGGTTCCAACTCACTATTCTCTGTAGGTGGAGGAGGAGGCGTGCTCTCCGGCCGTGAAAGCTCCAAAGCATTTATTGATCCCCTGTAAGGACATTCAGCCACGCGACGGGGACCCCTACACAAGAAACATTCTAGAGGTAACTTATTCGAACCATTCCTGGCTGCAACACCACCAATCTTGCGGTTTTGAACCGATTCCTTGTTGGGGAGTCCTCTCCATGCTCCCCAAGTTAACGGCCTCTCCCCTCTGGTCGTTGACGACCTCTCCCCTCTGGCCGCCTTATTCCCATTATTTGCATGATTATTATTCCCTCTAGCTGGGGCCTTGCGTTTGTTTGAGCCACCACTGTAGTCATTAAGACGTTCGGCGGCCGCCATAGCAGCGACCACTTCTGTTACACCCCTCCTTTGAATCTCCGCCCTAGCCCACGATTTCAAACCCTCCAGGAAAGCAAACATCTTGTCTTTCTCAGACATGTCCCTGATGTCTAGCATTAACGCAGCAAACTCCCTTACATACTCGCGAATAGTTTACGTATGGGCCAAGTCCCTTAACTTCTTCTGAGCATTATACTCCACATTCTCGGGGAAGAAAGTAGCCATTAATCCCCTCTTCAACTCGTCCCAACTCTTAATGGAATACACGCCATCGGTGAATTTGGACCTCTACCACAACTTGGCGTCTCCCGAAAAATACATCAAGGCCACTGAGACTTTGTCATCCTCTGTCATAATGCGAGTAGCCCGAAAATACTACTCAATATCAAACAAAAAGTTCTCTAGTTCCTTGGCATCCTTGTTCCCTTCATATCTCTGAGGCTCGGGGACCCTAGTCCTCTGGCCTCTCTCTAGTGTCACTGAATTTCCTACAGCCACCTCAACCAAATTCATATGAGCCTTGAGCTCCTCTATCTCATACTTCAAGGCACTCATCGCCTCCTTCATCTTGTCAGCAAGCTGCTTCACCATGTGAGCCAACTCCTGATGGGATACTTCGATCGCTATAACTCGCTCATGTGTCACTACATGAGCCCTCAGGGCCGCCACCGCGGGTTCTAACTCTTCGAAGCGATGAGGGTCTACAGTCTTACCTCCTTGGGCGGGTATCTCTGCGCCCTGTTGGTCTACGCCCTTGCCTTTCTATGTGGGGATTTTCGCCCCCTATTGTGTTGAGGAGCCCACGCCCATTGGCGTCTCAGTTATTGGCCCAACTTTCGGACCCTGGTTCCTACGAATAGTCACCATCCTCAGGTCAACTCTCCACTCAACTAGTTTCTGCACGCAAAGAACAAGCACCATATTGCTTATTAGAAAATCCAGCACCACTATGCTTAACGAGGGAACAAGCACCGTTGTGCTTCCCTGAGAACAAAGCTAGGCACTACTGTGCGCTAGTAACAAGCACCATTGTGCATCGGGAAGGGGTTATGCACTGTTGTGCTTCCCAAAGAAAACTAGGCACCGTTGTGCACTAGCAACAAGCACCGCTGTGCTTTTCCCAACGAGTCACAGACTAGGCACTGCAATGCACTAGCGACAAGAAAGCACCAATGTGCTAGAAAATACGCACCTCTGTGCTTTTCACGCCAACGTCCAGGCACCACCACGCCCGAATCTAGCACACGAACCACTCTCTGATACCACGTGTCACGACCTTAGCCTTTAGTTCACTCGGTCGCTAAGCCGTGCGACACTTGACTCGGAGGTTTTACTCGATCAAGTCAGCCTTTTCACTCGAAATATCTGTCAAAATCCAATAAGCACCACATTAGTCCCGCGTCATGATGTATTTCCAAGCCATAAGTCAAAACCATGGGGCATAACGGATGCCCCCGATCGACCCCATGTTTCCCCGAGGAAAAAAAGGGTTTTTTTTATTAAAAACAAAAACATCGAGTTACACAGAAGCTAATCCACACCATCGTCGAGTGAGTTGGTAGGGGCCACCCCGATGATGTGGGAAATCCTAGCACAAGCACACACACAAGCATGTGGGCAGCCCCAGCCATCTGCCCACCCCCTACATATATGCGAAATAAACTTTACAAAAATCCTACGAGTAGACGTTACTTTGTTTGAAAACATGACACTTTTTACTTAGTCTAGAAAATTTTAAAGACAAGGGCTTTTCCTAAAACATTGATATGCTTGAAATGGGGACACGGTGACACGGTGACTCGGTTGTGGCCCTGGAACATGGTTGAAACTCGGTGGGAGGGGCTGGCCACAACATACGCCTATCCGTTCGGGCATTTGGAGAATAGAACTCAGCTCAACTATTCGAGCATTAGGAGAATAGAACACGCCTATCCGTTCGGGAATTCGGAGAATGGAGCCAACCAGTAAATCATTGAAAATTAGTGTCTACTTGTCTTTGCTTTATCTCTGTTGCACATAGATAAGCAAAAAGAGGCAGCTGTTGTCACTAAATTTTCACCTTAATTTTTAATAATAAGAAAATATACAATATATATATATAGGAGAAAAAAATCCTTTTAAGGTCCACTTTTTTAAAGCCCACTTTTTTTTTTAAAAAAAGAAGAATACGAACCATTTTTATTATCTTAGAGCCCACTTTTAAAGAAAAAGGGAAAAAGTAAAAAAAGAGAGGAAAATGATAATTATGGTGTAAAATAATAATTATGGTAGAAAAAAGGGAAATAAAGTGAGGTGGAAAAAATAAATGTGATATAAAAAAAGCAAAAAAGGCAAAAATCAGCAAAAAAAGGAAAAATGAAAATAATAAAAGAAAACAAAAAAAAAAGAAAAAGGGGAACCAGCGCGTGCAACACGCCAGCGCGTGGGTTGTACGCGCACGGGCTGGTTCCCCAACCAAACCCTATCGCGATTTTATGGTGGCCGACCGACGCCGTTGATACCGGCTGGTCTGCCTCGCCGCCGCCGACCCAATGCCACCAACCCCGCTCGCCGTCGCCGCCTGTGCTCGCTGGAATCTGCAAAAAACCAAGACAAGAGGTCAAACCCTAGGCTCGAATCTAGGGGAAAATTCAGCTATGATATTGGACCAAATCGGATGAGGATTGAGGGGTTTTATCGAGAATCAAATTCTTGGTCTGATTTTGGCTCCAATTTGGAGATTTAAACACGGATTCTAGCTTGATTTGCAAGCTCAAGATTAGTATAAAAACCCCTCTCCTTTCCTTTGTTCAACACACAAATTGAAGAGAAAAACTACTTGAAAAAGCTTAGAAAAAATTCGAAAAATTCTCTGAATTTTCAAGAGTTTGCTGGAAATTTTTGGAGTAGAAGTTCGAGTTTGGGAGCAATTTTTCGGAGGCGGTTTGGAGCATTTCGAAAAGCCTGGATTCGAGTTCTTCGTTCGTTGTTTTCTCTGTAAAATTTCTATATTTTCTTTTCGTTTATTTTTATGTTTGTTCTTGGATGAATTTTTGGTGTTTGTGTTTGTGTTTGTGTTGTTTGTGAGTTTTAGGTTGCTTTCTCAGAGTCGGAAAATCGTTTCACGATTCCAGTAGCATTTTTTTGTTTTAAATTTCCGTTTCAATTTTAGTTTGATCTTTAAAATTTTTGCATGCTTAAAAAATGTTGTTTGGGTTGTTTAGATCTTTAGGAATGAAGAAATAATATTTTTTAAAAGTGTTATAATGCAAGAATAAAAATGAATTAATGTGGTTAAATTGAAAAACTTAAAGTTAAGGATTTAATTAAGAAAAAATAATAATGTGTGGTGTGAAATAATAAAGGGGCTTGATTTAAAAAAAAATATAATTTTTTTTTATGAAATTTGGTTTTATTTATAATAAATGGGCTTGTTGATTTGTAAAAAAATAAAGAGAATAATAAAGACGTTTTTAAAAAAAAATAAAAGGTCATAAAGTTTTGGAAAATGAAAATAAAAAGGGTTTTAAAGTAAATTTAAGGTCTAGGATAAAAATAAATTCTTTGAGAAAAAAAACTAAAAGTAGTTCTTTAGGAAAGAAAAATAAAGTTTATTCTAAAAGGAGTCGTTTTAAAAGAAAAACTAAAAAATGAAAAATGAAATTAAGTTGTTTTTTTAAAGATTTTTTTTTGAAAAGGGAAAATATAAAATGGTGAAAAATATAAAAATGAGAAAAGGCAGGGAAAAATGTAAAAAAGGTCTTGACTTTTTAATTAATAAAAAGTAAAAAAGAAAAGAAATAAAGGTTTTTAAAAGGAATAATAAAAAGGGTAAAAACTCAAAAAGAATAAAAGTTGCTTGCTTGTTTAAAAAAAAGGGTTAAAATTTAGGATTAGAGACTAAAGTTTAGATAGAGACATGTTTTGTTGAAAATGTTCTTCACAAAAAAAAAATACACTCAAGCATACTTAAACTTTAAATTAGAAATAAAAGACTTAGACGTTTTTAGTGTTTTTAAATAATCAAACTTAGAATAAAAAATAAAATGCTCAACACACTAAATTTCCATGTTGTTTGAAAAGTGAAAATCTAATCAATGCATTGTCTTATCAAACGAGAATGACAAGTTAGCACCAACAATGTTGGCGGTGATTAAAGTTCATCTCCCGAGCGATAAAGTCGTTAAAATAGACTAATATTCATTAAACGGACAAGTAAAGTCGAACCCTTTTTGAAAACAATTTTAAAACCAATTATGTACCAATTTTGGGCGTCGTGGGGGTGTTAACCCTTCCCCACACATAACCGACCCCCGAACTTGTTTTCTGAATTTCGCAGACCAAAACCGTTGTTTTATTAAAACAAAATGTTTTATTAAAATAAACCTATTTTTAAAAGTGATCCATCCAATCACACTTTTTTTTCAAAAAAATTGGTGGCGACTCCATATTTTTTTTTTAAATTTTCAAAAAGTCGAAGCTCGAAAGGATTGCGACAGAGTGTAATATAGCCTTTTATGCAATTTTAATAGCCATTCTAAGAACCAAACATACCATATATGCATACTTTAAATTTACATATCCATACATGTCCATTATGTCATTCAAAACATGTTAGAGCTATATGCAACCATTTTAGGAGTTCAAAGGTAAATGTACATTACAAAATAGTGACTCAGAGGTGAGTTGCAACCAGCTATCCATGATCCACATCACGGAGCTATAAAACCTTAAAATGCATGCAATGAACTATATTAGGCTTACATAGCCTAATAAGGTAGTTATCAACAATAACAAAATAAACGATAATACATGTCAATGGGTCCGATAACCTAAGTGTCAATATGAAAGCCATACTAAAACATATTAGACATATGATAAATATAATTTAACAATATACATGCATACTATGAACTTTGCATTAAAAAATACTCATTTTCCTTGGACCGAAGTAACCGATGGATACACGAATTCTCAACTAATATCGCCAAGCTAATAATTCAATAAACGGTCCATCCCTCTACATCGCCAATGACCACTACACATACATTCCGCCGACATCGCCAATAAGAGTTTTATCCCAAGGACCGTGGTTCATCCGTACATGAGCTCAATGATTTGTTTAGCATGTCAATTGTATCTAATGTCTACTCGTATTTAAAAATTCAATATATAGGCCAATCATATCCATGTAAATCAATGTTTACCTTGTTCAATGTTATCAATGTCGATGAAAGCTAAGGCATATAACTTACCCATGCTTACTACAATGATGGGCAATGCTTACCATAACAATGGACAATGCAAAAGGAAGACACCTAGCCATTCCCATGACACAACTACATTCACCGACAATTCCAAAGCTATTGAGGCTCTCGAATCATAATTCCCTTGCTAGGAGTCTTGTTAGGTGTTGGTGAATCCTCTCCACCAATGAACACTATCTAAGCGCCTTTTTGAACTTGCTGAGTTCAGATTGTGGTTGCTGATAATGATCCGCCGATGCCTCGCCCTTATGCATTGGAAGGATGGATTTTTCTTTTATTTGTAAGTTTTCCCCCTTCAAATAGTGAAATCATATTCCGAAATTAGAAAGTTGGCTTCTGAATGATAATGGCGGTTGCAGTGATCGGTTGCTTTTTTGGAATGGAAGACGGTTGATTGATGCTGACTCTGACGAGCTGATCAAGTGGGTGATGTCTTTGGATGAAACCGAGTTGCGTTATATTCTAAATGTGGAAACCAATGAGGAAACCGGCGACGAGGAAACCGAAACTGACGACGAAATAGAAACTGATGAGGAAACCAAAACGGACGAAGAAGATTCCGAGTAGACGAAATCTTGAGAAAAACTCAAGTGAAAGATCACAAATTCTACAAGGAAAACAATTGTTGCTGGATTTGTTTTCCATGTTCAGTATAGCACGTAGCCTAATCCACCATTTTGTGTAGGGGAACTAATTCAAGTGAGCTTTTTTTTGAAGCGCTCTAAAACACAAATTTCTTATAAAACTATGTATTGGATTTACTGCTTTATTATATAATAATTGCTCCTTTTTACTGCTTTATTTTCCCTTTCTTTCTTATAAAACTATGTATTGGATTTAGAAATATAACATGTTGGTGCAAATTAATTCAGCTTGGATAAATGTTTTCCCTAAATTCTATTTACCTTGATGAAAGATTGAAGAAGAATAAAAAAAGGTTAAGATGTAACCTATAAAGCGAGTATGGAAACCTGGACTCCTAATTATTCAAGGCTGTCGATTTTATCCAGCTTATAGGATTTATTTTGAATTACATTTATTTTCATAATAAGGATGATTCAAGTGATAAATCAAGGATTTTTAATCTAATTGAAATTCTCTTAATTGTTGCAATCACTCATTTTTTAGACACAAGAGAAATGGTTAAGATCTTTTTCAAATTTATGCCGTGTAAAGTATCATGTGTCAGCAAGAGTTTTTATTTTTAAGTGGACAATAACAACACAAATTTTGGTGTTGGTTGTCGGTTGCCAATAATTATGTTCTTTTCTTTTGTTTTTAATTTTTAAATTCAATAACTTTATACTTGTGATATATTTTTCTATACCTTTTCGTACATATATTCTGTGTTTTGGAACACTTTTCTTCTTTTAATCGGTCGTTTGACCGTTTTTTCATTTAGTTTTCTATCAAAGTTAGATTTGACGGTGACCGATAAAGAATGAGCTCTTTTGATTATCTCATTGATCTCCCTATTTTGGACACTTGAACTAGATTTGAATACTACCTCACAGTCACCGTTCTTGTTCGCGAATGAGTACTTGTAATGACCGTGTTGTCAACGTGCCTTATTGTAATATGTATCTTTTTAATGTTGTATTTTGTTGATTTTTACCTTTTATTGTCGAGCTTTGATGATGTTTGTTTCTATTTTATTCCAAGTCTTTGAGTTAGAGTTTTTACCTTCTCTTTATATTATCTTATTTATGATCCATAGACGTTAGTTTTTGTGCTTTTTTGTTTATAAGAATATGTTCAGATCAAATTTGTTTCCCTTAGTTGTAAATTTTAATTATATTTTTAAAATTTTCCTCTTTTAATAAAACTAGCATATTCATATAAAAAGGAGTTTTTACCGCATCAGTACCGATCCTATCTCATATTAATCCTTCAACTTACAACACAGTTAGTTCGATTACATCACATATTTTCAATTTGTCCCTTAGTTCGATTACCAAATTTTCAACAATTTGAAACAACCATTGAAGTTAAACATGTTAGAACTTAGAAGTCAGCTCAGTTGCATCAAATTGAAGTGACTAAGGACAAAATGCAAAGGTAAGTTTCTTGGGCCAAAAAGTGAAATATGGCCTCAAATACCCATATTTCGTATAGGATATCGATATTCTATATATGGTATTAATTAGAGGTTAACATTCGATAAAGTTGAATAATTTTTTTTGACTTAGTTAAATTTACGAGTCCTATTTTATAACTCAAAATTTATTTAATTTTTTATTCAAGTCGTGTTTTTGTACAAATTTAATTGTAATTATTTATAATGTTATAATACGCATTGATTTCAATTTAATCAGTTTTTATATTCATATACGATATACATATATATTTCTTCATATTTTTTACATGTGATATACATATATCATACATAGTTGAGGAACTTTATTTAAACTTGAAAATTGATCAACTAATTACTAAAAATTTCAAGAAATATATATACGATCAAGGCCGTTTTGGATATTTTCGGGACCCTGAGCAAAAGCTTAAAAATAATCCCATATAATTCGAAAATATACTTCATCTGTTTGGTAAATAGCGGTTTGGGCAAAAATTAGAGGTTTGAGCTATAATTAGAGGTTTAACTAGTCAAATCCGCTAATATTGATGTTTGGTAAATAGCGGATTGAAAGAACGGATTGGAGTGAAAAAGCTAATTTTGAAAAAGCTCCTAATAGGAGCTTTTTGAGATTAGATGTTTGATATTAGAGTTGTAATGACTCTTTTACCCTTAACAATTACCAAAAATCTCCAAATAACCTAAATTAAATAATAATATTTTAATATAAATAATAACATATTAAATATTAGACTTATTCGTTGCTACTACTAATTTATATGGTGACATTTGTAAGTTAATTCTATTTTTTATTATCACATATTTATATGTACATATAAAAAATTTAATAATTATATAAAAAATAAATTAATATATAAATCTTTCAAATATGTTTAGAAAATTTATATTAAAAAATAATTTTTACAAATCTAATTAATATTTATTAGATACAAAATATTAATAACTGATAAATTATTCAAACAAGTATTAAATATAATCATGTCCTTATATGTCATTTTGCTTGTTTAAATAATCAAACAGCTATTAGCTATCAGTTAATTTTACCAAACACTTTTATACAATCGGCTAATACAATCCGCTAGTCAAATCAGCTAATGCAATCAGCTATCAGCTAATGTAATCCGCTATAAGCTAATTGCCAAACAGGGCCTATGTAATATGGACACTTAATAAGGATTTTGGACCTTTTTATTTATGTATTGGACTGGCATTTATTTATTTATTATTATTATTATTTATTTTTATAAGAGAAAAATATGTAATATATATATCCTTGATTAAATTCGGGTATTATAGAAACAAAGACATAACACCTATATCAAAAACAAAAATAAAAGCTAACGCCTATGCCTTATGCCAACACACTCAAACAACAAACAAGCAAGCACCAACCAGACACACTACCCACCACTGAACACATCCCCAATAACAACAACCATGCTCTCTATGTCACACAACAATACGCATCCACAACGACCCTGCTCGTCATGGTACTAGACAACTCGCATCATGCAACCACAAAGCCCAGCCACATCAAAACCAAATCACATGATAGCCTGAAAAACTGACACCCAGTCTACACCCTCCTGTTGTCACTGATTTTTTAGCTCGACATAAAAAATTAAGAAAATAGATCGCATCAAATAAGAAAAATAAAAGGAAAATCAGCTCCCAAATTGGAGTTGAATCGAGTGAAAAAAGGGAGAAATTAGCTCAAATATTCAAGCCAATCAAAACCGTCCACAAAACGCAAGGAAAAAGTAAAGAGTGTTGAATCGAATATGAAGAAAAAAGGAAAGAAAAAGTAAGCAATTATGGGCTGATTCGAATCAAAAAGAAGAAAGAAACCAATCCCAATTTTTTGCAGATTCAATTCAAAAAGGGAACACATCATCAGATTTGGACAAACTTCGGTCAAATTGGAGAAAAGGAAAGTGGGAATCAAATCAAGGGAATTGGGCAATATTCTTACATGATTTTTGGGATTATTATTCCTATCTTCCATGTATTTTAGGTAGTGAAAAACCTATATAAACCCTCACTTTTTGTAACACAAGGGCACATACTCTCATTTTCACCACTCACTCACCCTTGTAAGTCACTCACAATTCATCCACCATTCTACTAGAATAGATCTAAAAATCACAAGGAAAAAGCAAGAAATTTGTACTAAAATTTTCAAGGAATATAAGAAGTAAGCTTTGATTCAAGGTATTTTGTTCTTGCTTTATTTTTATTTTTATGTTATTATTATTATTTTGAATTTGAAAAAGGGGAAATTTTACCATTCTTTTAGTTTTGGAGGATCTCAATCGAACAAAAGAGGATTTTTTGGTGTTGCGTAGTGTTAACTCCTCAAAAGTACAAAATTATATGCTTATTTCACATTGCCTTTGCTTGTCTTTAGGTACATTTAGTTGCATTTAGCCTTAAAATTCATGCATTTGCATAAGGAGTTAGGAATTGTGTCTATGCCAGTGTGAAGGATTGTTTTGTTGGCATTACCACAAGCTTGACAAGGCAGAGCAACGCAGAAAGAAAGGAATGCTAGAGAGAATGTCGAGTTGCTGTTGGCAGCGATGGACCAAAAATTGCCGACGCACCGGTTGGCAGAGAAGGGGAGTTTGATGCCTGGCCAATTAGATGATGAACGTTGTACACGTCAGCCATATGATTGAAATATAGGATAAGATGATCACATCCTTTATCCCTTGCGCATTCAAAATTTAAATTCAAGGCTTATCCTTGGTTACTCACGCATGCTTATTTAAAGAACTCGAGCAAGCACTTGAGGAGGAGGGATATGATTGATCGACGATCAGATTGGAGAGGCTCTACTGAGGAGACGTGGTTCAACCTAGCTTGACCGAGAGCCTGGACCTTGAAGGGCTGCATCGATAGGCCCCATTTTGCCCATTCTCTTTGTTGAATTATTTTTATTTTAAAATGATGATGTTATTGAGAAACAATGAAGGTTTTTGGTTGGATACCCCCACCATGAACTAAATTTATAGTTGGCGGGGGATGTTTACGTTGAACGCTGTTTTTATGCTTAGTTTTTAAAAATAAAAAATGCATTGGCATTGTTTCCTATATCTGGAATGTTTTACAGTTTTCTAAATTCTTTGCCAAGCGACCGCTAGCATTGTTTGTTTATTGCACCTTAATATCTTAACAGACTTAAGAGGCAATGATCTGTTGCCAGATACTAAGGCGAGATGCTTCGACAGAAGATGTTCAAGTAGTTGAACTTACTTCGGGAGTGAGTCTACCCGTTAGGAGTATAGATTGGAACTTAATCAAATTGATTTATGAAAAGCTTCACTATAGATATATATGGGTTTTTATATGGTTAATTTCGAGCATTACCATCGACAGAGGCAATACCAACCTTGAATATGCTCGGTAATAATATCAAGGCAGAACTTTATTAAACACTGGCTTGAAAAGCTTGAAAACCAGGCATCCCTTGTAAATGCTTATCACTCATTTAAACACTCCTTGTGCCAACATTGTTTTCCTTCCACTTCTTTTCTTTTAATCACTGTTTTCAAACAACTTCAAATCAACCAACACTTTTCCCTTGACAAGTAAACAATTAAAGTAATCAAATTCTTGGTCAATCCTTGTGGGACCGATACTCAACTTATTATTGTATTACTTGCAGGCCGTGTATACTTGCACGCAAAAGACTCTTACTTGGCACTATTCTCATACATTTCCGATATATTTTTCCACCCTTTTGCCAAGCACTCACATAGTCGACAAGTTTTTGGTGCCTTTGTCAGGGATTGTGAAGGAATTTATTCTTTTTAAATTTTTACTTGTCTTTCTTTTGTTTTTGTTTTTTTATTTTTTAGTTTTGACCGGTGTATGACCAGAAACCGCCTTGTGGTGGAATCTTGCCCATACGATCCAGAAATCTAAAGAACCATGCGAAGGCTAAAGAAAAAAATTCGAGAGATGGCTCAACAAGGCTATGGAGGAAATGGTGTGTTAAACAATGAGGAAAATCCTCACGATAATAATGGGATACCACCAGATCCTGTTGCCCCAGCCGTTAATGTGGAGGAGGGGAGACCTATTAGAGAACACTCGGCACCAAGCATTGGCAATTTGATGCTAGGACTAATTGGTCCCGATATAAATACACCGAATTTTGAACTTAAACTGGTAATGATACAAACTCTTTTGAATGTAGGACAATTTGAGGGAGCACCTACTGGAAATCTGAGGCAACACTTGAAGAAATTCATGGAGGTTTTGCAGCTATTTCAGCAGCCTAGAGTATCAGAGGATACAATGAAGCTAAAACTTTTTACATTTTACTTGAGATATAGAGCAAAAACATGGCTAAGTTCTTTGACACTTGGTTCTGTCACCTCATGGGGAGATCTATGCCAGAAATTTTTACTACGATTCCAGTCACCTAAAGTTACTACCAAGCTGAGAGGGTGAGATCATTACATTTAGGCAGGCTGATGATGAGACCCTATATGATGCCTCGAGGAGATACAAATACCTGTTGAGAAGGTGTCCCATGCATGGATTCCTGAAATGGACCCAAATAGAGACCCTCTACAATGGACTTAGTGCACAAACCAGAACAGTTGTTAGTGCTTCGACAAATGGCTCACTGCTTGACATAAATTATACAAAGGAAATTGGCATCCTTGAGAGGATTTCAATCAACGATTTTGAATATCCTACTGCTAGACTTGGGACTGACACTAAAACTGTAACCCCTTTAGCCCGGCCTAGACGCCTGAACCGAACTAAGAAGAATACACGGGGAAAATCGAAGTCAAATCGTAAGAGTCAACCCCGATTGACGACCCTTTTTTCTTTTTATCTTCTCTAGATGCACAGCATTAACCTATGTGTCCAACAAGACCATTAGAAAGAAACGGCACAACGATCAGAGTTCAATTAGGGGTTCAATTGCATACTTATGACTTTTAGGGACCATTTTGTAAATTATAGAAATTACAGGGACGTTATAGATTTTAAAGTTACCAATCCTCAATTAGTCATGTAACATGCTATCACGTCAAATTTCAGCTCAAACCGATCCTCCAAACTCATCCAAATGATCAAATAACATTCAAGGACCAAAACATAACACTTCAAGACTTAAGAAGATACTTTTAACCAAATTTTAACTACCTGTATCGATACACGTAAGCCTCTATCGATACGCGAGAATACAATAGCAAAATATGGGAAGAGCGTAACGATATGCTTCCCCGCGTATTGATACGACCTTCAAACTTGGCTTGGGCGTATCGATACGCGGGCAATCCGTACCGATACCTCTGTACCGAAAAGCCTGAAATTGGCCTTAGTGTATCGATACACTTCCCCGTGTATCGATACGCATACCAGAAAAGCACATTCCAAAGGCATTTAAACATACTTAACCATATCCAAACAAGCTTAAATCATGCATAAAAGTTATAATCAACCTACTAGACATGTTGACATCATCAAACAGTAAATCATACTCATCGAACACATCAAACCATGATGAAATGTTAGCTATTCAAACATGCTTAAGAAAACAAGCTAAAGCATATATAAAACACTATAAACAAAACATAAAACCAAATAGAGGCCGATTACAAATCCAAGATCAGAAACCAAACATGCTTAAGGTGTTAAACATCACCAACAAATCCAAAAAGAAGGAATCCCACACATTTCCTCTTATTACACTAAGGGTGAACCACATACATCATTTAGTTAAAACTCTTGGAATCCCCTTGCTATTGGGTTGCCTTGAATGCTCAATTCTCTACATTGATGAAACAAACGAGCGTAAGCATATAGCTTAGTGAGGACCGCTAAAACAACATTCATCAATGCATTTCATAAAACCATTGCATCATCATTTGCAACCTCGTGCCTTTCTTTAAAAATGCCCATTTAAGCATCAACGCACTTTTAAATCCACATGCATATAACATCATTTTAAACAACAACAAAATTCCTTTATTCATGCTTAAACCAAGCATCACATGCATTCTTGCATCAGTCACAAGCATCTCATGCTTAATCATAAATCATTAACATTATATTGGCTCGCAAGTGGTAATTCTCAAAGCATACCAACAAAAATGACACAATCGGATACATGGATTACAAGCGTTGTCCCACACGATTCATACATACTATTGGACTACACAAGGTGGAGATCAATGGCACAATCACAACCCCTCAGCACCCGTGATGGAGATTAATGGCACAGTCACAACCCCTCAACATCACTCATCGGTAGTTGTATAATTCCACTAACGAGAGTACATGACACATACCACAAGACTCACACATGGGATTAAACTATTCACCGTTGTGATCTTAGCCTTAATCGTTAGGGTACTTGGATGGAGATTACGACACAATCACAACCCCTCGACATCCAAGACGACTTTATTCATGGTGCACCCAATCATATAGCCGACTAACTATATCCGATTAAAGTAACCAAAAACCATTTCCATCACTTGCCAATATAATCATTTAACATCAATATTCCACTGTTTTACAAGCATAAACACAATGCCATTTTTACAAGCATAAACATGCTTAATATCAAATGCATTTATCACATAAAACCAAGGATCACCTACCAAGTGCATCCTTAACAAAATGACATTCAAATCCATCATTAACCATGCTTAAAACATGCTTAAAACAATAATCAAAACCACATTTAACTCAAGTGCATTTCCATCAAAACATAGCACATTTCCGAGAGAGACTTTTGAATCACTTACTCTTGAGCTTAGCTAAGTGTTTCAAACTTACACTAAGCTCTCAAGACCACGCTCAAAGCGTTAAAAGCTGGAAAATCCATTTCCACTCACTGATATGCGAAGCCTTCCTCGCCGACACGAAAATCACTCTTCCAGAGCCGCCAAAAACATCTCGTTTGCTCCCGGATCAAGATCCCCTATTTTCACATTATAAAAACAGAGATCTAAATGCATTAAATGCATTTCAACACCAACAACCAATCACAAACTCGTTGCTCACCCAAACTACACCAATTTACCCATCCAAAACAACTGAAAACTCAATCGATTGCTTCCTAAACCAAGCCCAGCCAACATACATCACTTCCAAACAATTATAAACATCAAAACACATCTAAAATCAACCTAAACCCATCCTTATACCTCCAGCAAGCATTACTTCATCATTTCACCTCAAAAGCCCAATTAGAACTATCAAGAAACTCAACGATCTCAAGGATTTTTGGATCTATATCAACAAAACCTCTCTTCAACATATTAGCCAACACAAAACTCAATTAAAATCAATCTAAAACAGAGCCTAACAAAACAAATCCGAAAATCAAGAGTTTCATCATATTTTTGCAAGATTTTAATCTCAAATAAAAAATATAATGAAAACTAAACCAAAAACATTAATTAGAAGCCAAAGATCTTGGGAATTTCAATAAAGAACCTAGATTGAAGGTTGAGAATGAGATTTACCTCTAATCCTTGCTTTCCTCAATGAATGACAAGTTTTAGCTTCACAAAACTTGGAAATCTTGAAGAGAAATCTTGAAATTGATTTGGAAAATAATGAGAGAGTGTTTGGAAGAAAAGAATTCTGGAGAAAATGAGTTAAAATGGTGTTTGGCTGAAAATGAGAAGAGAAAGGTAGTTACGTCAAATGAAATCTCACTTTTTTTATTAATTTAATTAAATAAAAACCCTTTTATTTAATCACTTTAAAATCCTTTTAAAACACATGTCATATTAAGAAAAGTCTAAATTTCCATAAAGCTCCCTAAAGATTCTATGATTTTGGCTCCTCTTTTAAAAATTGCATTTTTCCACAGTTTTGAAACTTTACATTTTGGTCACTACCCAAAGTGTATTACTTCTTAAACTCTTTTTGTAAAATTGATTTGACCAACCTCTAAAACATGATTTTAGAGGATTTTTAGAAATTTTTATTATATTTTTATCCTATCCCGATCCTTGATTTCCTTAAACCACCTAACGCGATTCGAACCGTTCCCGACTAGCCCGATCCGATGTCCAAAACATCTAGGCCCAAAACCAGGGCGTTACAACTCTCCCCCACTTAGGAAATTTCGTGGCCTCCTCAACTCCTTGGTGTCGCCACAACACCTTCACAAGTTCTATCATCTTGCCACGAAGAACTTTGTTGCTCACATCCAGAATGCTCACTAGTTCCTCATCATATGACAGATCCGGTGTAACACCCCAATTTTGGGCTTGGAAGTTTAGGGTCTGAACCGGACCGAGCTGATTTTCGGTTTGAATATAAAAGGTGGTTTTAGGGAAAGCCTAGTTCGGTTTGCAATAAAAATATGGAAAAATATCTAAAAATCCTCTTTTAATATATATAAGAGTGTGGTGAAATCAATTTTACAAAATAAGGTTTGGAAGTGTGACATTTCGAATTAGTGACTAAAATGTAATTTTTGAAAAGTTCAGTGGTGACTGTTTTGTAAGGATTGAAACTTTGAATCTTTAAGGAGCTAATTTACCCAAGATTGATTCTCCAGATTTTTCTTAGATTTTAATGATTCATTTAATGTTTAATTAATTAAAGGAAGATGGGAAAAACTAATTTTGAGATTTCATAACTAACTTTCGTAAAAACTTTCTCATCTCATTTTCTCTCAAAATTCTCTCAGCCAAACACATTTCTACAGCAACATTTCTTTTGATTTTCACACTAAATTATGAGGTTTCAATCATCAAAAGATTCCTAATCCTTTCTACATCAAATCCTCTTCATTTGCTTATTGAATTTTCAAGGAATTTGGCTCTAATCAAGGAGAAATCTACATTTAGAGGTAAGGATGTTCTTCTCCTCTAAATACTCAGTTCTTTACTGAAATTCCCAAGTTCTCAATCCTTAAATTAAGTTTTATAAAATGTTTTAATGTTGTGATCTTGATTTTGGCTTAAAACTCAAGATTTGGAACAAATCTTGAAGAAATTCGTGGTGATTGTTTGGGCTCTGTTTTGAGATGGCTTTTCAATGTATTTTGGATGTTTAATGATGTGTAATTGAGGTTTAATCAATGCAATCCCGAATAGGTTGATTTTCCTAAGTTTTTGCTTATGAAAATGGTGGTTTTTGGGGTGATTTTGGTGTTCTGTTATAGCTGGAGGTATAAGGGTGAGTTTAGGTTCTTTTTGGATGTTAATTGATGTCTAAGAATGTTTAGAAGTGATGGATCTTGGCTGGGTAATGTTGTGGAAGAGTTTGGATGTGATTTCGGTTGTGTTTGGTAGCCGAAATGTTAGTTTTGGTGAGAGCAGCGAGTTTAGATGTAATGGCTGAAGATTTTAATGCATGATGATGCATTAATCCTCTGCTTTGATGTGTTTAAAATAGGGGAGACATCTTCGGATCCTTGTGGTGTTGATCCGGAGGCTTGATCGGCGTTTTGACAAGCTTGCGAAATGGAATTGGTGAGTGGAGTTGGATTTCCAGCTTTGTATCGAATATTTGAAGGTTTGGGAGTTTAGTTTAATTCTAATCAACTTAACTAAGCTCAAGAGTAAGTTTTCGGAAGAACTCTCTTGGATGAGCCATGGATTGGTTCGATGCATATGTTGATAATTGCATGTTTAAATTCTGTTTTTGAAAGCATGTTTAGCTTGGTTAATGCTGGTTATGTAAGCCATTTGTTGAAGGATGCTCAAGGTAAGAGATCCTTGGTTTGACTTGTTAAAAATGTGGATTGATGCATAGTGATGCATGTTGTTAAATGGCTTTGTTTTAGATGCTTAAAAACAGTGGATTATTGATGATAATTGATGTATATTGGCAAGTGATGTGTTGGTTTAAAAGTACTTGAATCAGATATAGTTAGCCGGCTATAGGATTGGGTGCACCGTGAATAAAGTCGCCTTGGATGTTGAGGGGTTGTAATTGTACCGTAAACTCCATCCAAGTACACTAACGAGATGTTTAAGATCACAATGGTGGTTAAAAGTCCATGTGTGGATCTTGTGTTGTGTGTCCCGTGTTCTCGTTAGTGATGTTATACAACTACCAATGAGTGATGTGGAGGGGTTGTGATTGTACCGTTAAACTCCATCACGGGTGTTGAGGGGTTGTGATTGTACCGGTAAACTCCACCTTGTGTGTTTTGTAGTGTGTATGAAGCGTATGGGACAACGCTTGTAATCCGCGTATCCAATTGTGTTTTATATTGAAAAAGGTTGTGGTTTATCACTTGGAAGCCAATATGACATGTTAATGATATTGAAGCATGAGATGCTTGATGTGAATGCAATGTTGCATGAATAATGATGTTTAAGTGCTAAAGGCTTTAAGGAAAATGTTTTGATAAAATGCATTATTGTGTTGTTTCCTTAGAGCATGACTCACTAAGCATTTGTGCTTACGCTCTCTCTCTTGAACCAATAATTCAGATAATTGAGGTGTTAGTGGGCAGCAAGGAGGCTAAGAATCCAAGGGAAAGCTAAGGTCATGTATGGTGACTTTTTCACAACATTATTAGTCTTTGATATTTGGCAATGGGAACCTAGGATGTGTTTTTGGGAGATGTTTTGGACTCCCTAGTTGTGGCATGATGCCTTAAATGTTTTGGATATGTAAATGGCCACTTGGTGCTTGCTTTGATGTTTTGATGGATGTTTGCTTTGGTCATTAGGATGCATGCCTATAGTCTTGTGAATTTTCCTAATTGATGCCATGATCGTGTTTTGGTGATGCAAACATGTACCTAATATGTATGATGACTTGTTGGCATGATTATGAAGTCATTAGGATGTGTATGAGTGATTAATTGTATGTTAAACCAGCAAATTCTGCACTTTCTGGGCAATCCGTATCGGAACGGGCACTAGCGTTTCGAAATGGGGGCCTGTAATGGCCTTCGTGTATTGAAACGGGTAGAGGCCGTTCTGAAACGCTTTTGCCACTGCCAAGCCCTATTTCAGTACAGGTCTCGAAATGAACCCACATTTCGGAACGGTCAACCCCCGTTCTGAAACACTAGACCGTTGGGCACTGATTTGAATGGTTTAAGGTTTGCAAGCTTTACGTTCTAGTCCTGAATTTTGTATTTGCAATTGCTTGAGTTTGAGATGTCCGTTTGAGATGAAAATTTGACAGGGAAGCATGTAATTTGATTAATTTGATATTGGTAATTTAAAAATCAGTTAAGTCCTTCCTATTTCCAGAATTTACATATTGGTCCCTAACTTTGTATGTTGTGCAATTGAGTCCCTTATTGCTTTCCGATCGCTGTGATTTTCAAGTATGCTTTTCTCAAGAGTACGCTTAAGGTTAATGAGCATCTAGATAAGATTAAAATGAAAAAAGGGTCGTTAATCAAGGTTGACTTTTGGGTTGACTTTGGTTTTCCCCGTGTAATCTTCGTAGTTCAGGTCAACCGTCTAGGCCGGGCTAAGGGGGTTACATTTGGTGGTATCAGAGCTGAGTTCTCGAGTAAACGTGAATGGTTATGTGGTTGATGTATGTATGATTGCATGATGTGCCTTTTTGAATGAAAGTGTGATGTGTGAATTGTAAAGTATGTTACAATTGTGATGTATGCTGTGATGAAGCATGTTAGAGGGACCCATTGCCATATCAAAACTAATGAAATGAATTGTTTTGTTTGGAAATGAGCTTGAGTACTTGGATTTCTTACCTTGCTGAGCCTGATTATGTTTATTGCATTTGTGTTAGTGCATTGTTTTAGTGAATGGGACCTCGTAGAGAGACGAGAATTAATACGCGAGCTATGGCTCAAAACGAGAATGAGAACAATGTTGAAAATGTTGTGGATATACCTCCTCCTCCTGGTGGTGGACCGCCCGGTGGTGGTGGTGCTGGAGGTGATGGAGCTGGTGTTGGTGCTGGTGCTGGGGTCGCTGGACCTGAAGCTGGGCAGGGGCAAGCTGCTCCTGACATGACAATTTTGATTCAAGCTATTGCTGGAGCCTTTCAGGCAGCAGTAGCTGGAGCTTATGGAGCTGGGCATCAGGGTGATGCTAATGCGAGATTACGTTTGGAACGTTTGCGCAGTCTGGGAGAAACTGATTTCAGAGGTTTGTCAGCTGAGGGTTCCGAATCTTGGTTGGAAAGTACCAAGAGGATACTGGGACAAATGAACTGCAATGATGTGCAGAAGTTAGGATGTGTGGTATCGCTGTTGCATGATGATGCGTATACCTGGTGGACGACCACTGTCTCCAGAATGGAGGAAGCTGATGTAACTTGGACGTTCTTTCTAAACGCGTTCAAGCGGAAGTATCTGGGTGTGCGGTACCTGGATGAAAAGAAAAGAGAGTTCATGTCTCTTACTCAAGGGAGCATGACAGTGGCTGAGTACGAGATCCAGTTTTTCCGTCTCAGTCAATACGCACCTGAGCTTATTCCTGATGAGCGGGAAAGGTGTGAACATTTCCGGTATGGTTTGGTGACGGATGTAAAGACCTTTATGCTTGCCGCTGAGTACACTGATTTTGATGTGTTGGTTAGTAGGGCGAAGGACATTGAGTAGAATCTGGGTTTGTCTTCTAGGAGTGCTGGTTCTAGCTCGGACAAGAGAGTTGCTGAGTATAGTTCCGGTGGTGGACGGAACAAGAGAGGACGAGATAGGAGGTATCAGTCTTCTGCTAGGCGTGGTAGTGGAGGGCATGTTGCGCCTGTTCAGGGAGACAGGGCGAGAGCTGATCAGAACACATGCTGGGCGTGTGGATCGCGTGGTCATTTGAGGTGTGATTGTCCTCGGGCAGCGAGAGAGGTGCAGGCTCCTATTGCAGTGACTGGTAATTCGTGCTGGAATTGTGGTTCGGCAGACCACATGAGGAGGGAGTGTCCTTTGTTGGCCGGTGGTGGTCAGGGACGTGCTCCTGAAGTTGTTGCACCACAGAGAGGTCGTGGGCGCGGCCGTGGTAATTTCCAGCGCAGAGATGATGGTGGGAGAAATGTGGCTCATGTGGTGGCTGTCCAACCTGAGGGTGGAGGCCAGGCTCGAGTGTATGCTCAGCGGGAGGGGAGGAATGACACGGATGTGATCGCAGGTACCTTCACTTTGCAATCCTTGTCATTACTTTCCTTGATTGATTCTGGATCTACACACTCATACATATTGCGTGAACATGCTCATTTGCTTGGTTTGCTTGTTGAGTCTTTGGATGTTGGTATGCGTGTAACTAGTTCCTTTGGTGAGACCGTTGTGACACGGAAGTTGTATAGAAGATGTCCCTTGGTTGTGCAAAACCATGTTTTTCATGTTGACCTCATGGAATTACCTTTCTATGGTTTTGATGTAATCCTTGGTATGGATTGGCTTGTTGAACATCGAGCTGTGGTTGATTTTGAGAACAAGCGAGTTTCGTTGAAGCTTGCGGATGATTATGAGGTAGTGGTGGTTGGTGAGAATGTGAAGTTTCTTGCCAATGTGGTGTCTTCCTTGGAAGCGAGCCGAATGCTGAGGCAAGGTTGTGAAGCCTACCTAGCCTTTGTGATGAATCCTAGCTCTAAGGAGTTGCGGGTGCAAGATATCAGGACGATGCGAGAGTTTCCTGGTGTGTTTCCGGAGGAGTTACCTGGATTGCCTCCTAATCGAGAAGTGAAGTTTGGGATTGAGCTGTATGAAAACACAACTCCAGTGTCCATTACTCCTTATCGAATGGCACCTAAGGAGTTGAAAGAGCTGAAGAAGCAACTTCAAGAGTTGCTTGACCGTGGTTTCATTCGGCCGAGTGTGTCACCTTGGGGTGCACCGGTCTTGTTTGTGAAGAAAAAGGATGGCACTATGAGAATGTGCATCGATTATCATCAGCTTAACAAGTTGACTATCAAGAATCGGTATCCATTGTCGAGGATTGATGATCTTTTTGATCACTTTAGGGGAGCGGCTGTGTTCTCTAAGATTGACTTAAGGTCATGGTATTACCAATTGAAGGTGAAGGATGTGGATGTGCCAAAGACAGCCTTCTGAACGAGGTATGGGCATTATGAGTTCCTTGTGATGCCGTTTGGTTTGACGAATGCTCCTACAGCTTTTATGGACATGATGAATAGAGTGTTCCATGAATACTTGGTCAAGTTTGTTGTGGTGTTCATTGATGATATCCTCGTGTACTCTCGTACTGAGGAGGAGCGTGAGGGGCATTTGAGGATTGTGTTGCAGGCTTTGTTGGAGAATCAGCTTTATGCTAAGCCGAGCAAGTGTGAGTTCTGGCTCAGGGAAGTTGTGTTCCTTGGTCATGTGGTTTCTGCTGAGGGGATTCGTGTTGATCCTCAGAAGATTGAGGCAGTGATGAATTGGAAGCCTCCTAAGTCTGTACATGAAGTCCGTAGTTTCCTTGGTTTGGCGGGATACTATCGGAGGTTCGTGGATGGATTTTCGAATATTGCTGCACCTTTGACAAAGTTGTTGCAGAAGGATGTTAAGTATGAGTGGACGGAAGCGAGACAACAGGCGTTTGAGAAACTTAAGGCAACTTTGACGCAAGCTCCTATCTTGGTTTAGTCTGAATCAAGAAAAGAGTTTGTGGTGTATAGTGACGCATCCTACGTCAGTTTGGGGTGTGTGTTGATGCAAGAGGGTAAGGTGGTGGCTTATGCATCGCGCCAGTTGAAGGTGCATTAGCGCAATTATCCTACGCATGATATTGAGTTAGCTGCGGTGGTTTTTGCTTTGAAAATTTGGAGACATTACCTGTATGGTGAGAAGTGTACTGTGTACACGGATCACAAGAGTTTGAAGTATCTGACGTCTCAGAAAGAGTTGAATCTTAGGCAACGACACTGGGTGGAGTTGCTTAAAGATTACGATCTGACGATCGAGTACCATCCGAGAAAAGCTAATGTTGTAGCGGATGCCTTGAGTAGGAATGTGGCAGTGGAGTTGAGAGCTATGTTTGTCAGCTTGAACATTTCGCGAGATGGCGGTCTTGTGGCTGAATTGCAAGTGAAACCATCCTTGGTTCAGTTGATAAAAGGATAAGCAGCTGTTGGATGATTCCTTGGTGCCACATGTTCAGGATATTGCTGAGGATAGGCCATCGGATTTCTGCTTTAATGACGATGGAGTTTTGTGTTTTGGGAGTCGGATAGTAGTGCCCAATGATGCTGAGTTGAGGCGTGCTATTCTGACTGAAGCTCATAGTAGTCCTTTTGCTATGCACCCTGGTAGTACTAAGATGTATCGTGATCTTAGAGATGAGTACTATTGGGTGGGTTTAAAGAAAGATGTGGCTGAGTATGTGAGCAAGTGCATGGTTTGTCAGCGAGTTAAGGCTGAGCATCAGTTTCCTTCTGGGTTGTTGCAACCGTTGAGGATTCTCGAGTGGAAGTGGGAAAAGATTACCATGGACTTTGTGTATGGGTTGCCTTTGTCACCATCGAAGAAGAATTCGGTGTGGGTGATTGTGGATCGCCTTACGAAGTGTGCGCATTTCTTACCTGTGCATACTACGTACACTTTGGACAAGCTTGCGGAGCTGTACATTGCTGAGATTGTGCGGCTGCATGGTGTGCCAAAGTCTATAGTGTCGGATCGGGATCCGAGGTTTACATCGCGTTTCTGGGAGTGTTTACATCAGGCTTTGGGTACACGGCTGAATTTCAGTACTTCTTATCATCCACAGTCGGATGGACAGTCTGAGCGTGTTATCCAAGTGCTGGAGGATATGTTGAGGTGCTGTGTGATTGAGTTTCAGGGCTCTTGGGAGAAGCATTTTCCTTTGGTGGAGTTTGCTTATAACAATAGCTACCAGGCAAGTATTCAAATGGCACCTTATGAAGCCTTGTACGGGAGGAAGTGCAGAACTCCTCTTTGTTGGGCTGAAACAGGTCAGAAGTTGGTTTCGATGCCAGCTTTGTTGAAAGGGACCACCGAGAAGGTGAAGCTCATTTGTGAGCGTTTGAAGGCAGCTTCTGATCGACAGAAGTCTTACGCGGATTTGAAGCGTAAGGAGATTGAGTATACGGTAGGTGACCGTGTGTTTTTGAAAGTTTCGCCTTGGAAAAAGGTGATGAGGTTTGGTCGAAAGGGTAAGTTGAGCCCTAGGTACATTGGACCATACGAGGTGATTGAGCGTGTGGGTCCTGTTGCGTACAAGTTGAGGTTGCCACAAGAGTTGGAAAAGATTCATGATGTGTTTCATGTCTCTATGCTTCGGAGGTATAGATCGGATCCTTCACATGTTATGCCTGTGGAGGAAGTGGAATTGAATCCAGACTTGACCTATGATGAGGAACCGATGGAAATTCTGGATTCAGACAGTAAAGTTGTTCGAGGCAAGACCATTGATTTGGTAAAGGTGTTGTGGAAGCATCTTGGTGTTGAGGAAGCCACGTGGGAACGAAAGGATAACATGAAGAAGCAGTTTCCATACCTCTTTCCTCCAGGTAAATTTCGAGAACGAAATTTCTTAAGGGGGGGGGGGGTAGAGTTGTAACACCCCAATTTTGGGCTTAGAAGTTTAGGGTCTGAACCAGACCGGTCTGATTTTCGGTTCGAATATAAAAGGTGGGTTTAGGGAAAGCCTAGTCCAGGTTGCATTAAAAATATGGAAAAATATCTAAATATCCTCTTTTAATATATATAAGAGTGTGGTGAAATCAATTTTACAAAATAAGGTTTGGAAGTGTGACATTTCGAATTAGTGACTAAAATGTAATTTTTGAAAAGTTCAGTGGTGACTGTTTTGTAAGGATTGAAACTTTGAATCTTTAAGGAGCTAATTTACCCAAGATTGATTTCTCCATATTTTTCTTAGATTTTAATAATTCATTTAATGTTTAATTAATTAAAGGAAGATGGGAAAACCAATTTTGAGATTTCATAACTAACTTTCTTAAAAACTTTCTCATCTCATTTTCTCTCAAAATTCTCTCAGCCAAACACATTTCTACAGCAACATTTCTTTTTATTTTCACACTAAATGATGAGGTTTCAATCATCAAAAGATTCCTAATCCTTTCTACATCAAATCCTCTTCATTTGCTTATTGAATTTTCAAGGATTTTGGCTCTAATCAAGGAGAAATCTACATTTAGAGGTAAGGATGTTCTTCTCCTCTAAATACTCAGTTCTTTACTAAAATTCCCAAGTTCTCAATCCTTAAATTAAGTTTTATAAAATGTTTTAATGTTGTGATCTTGATTTTGGCTTAAAACTCAAGATTTGGAACAAATCTTGAAGAAATCCGTGGTGATTGTTTGGGCTCTGTTTTGACATGGCTTTTTAATGTATTTTGGATGTTTAATGATGTGTAATTGAGGTTTAATCAATGCAATCCCGAATAGGTTGATTTTACTAAGTTTTTGCTTATGAAAATGGTGGTTTTTGGGGTGATTTTGGTGTTCTGTTATAGCTGGAGGTATAAGGGTGAGTTTAGGTTCTTTTTGGATGTTAATTGATGTCTAAGAATGTTTAGAAGTGATGGATCTTGGCTGGGTAATGTTGTGGAAGAGTTTGGATGTGATTTCAGTTGTGTTTGGTAGCCGAAATGTTAGTTTTGGTGAGAGCAGCGAGTTTAGGTGTAATGGCTGAAGATTTTAATGCATGATGATGCATTAATCCTCTGCTTTGATGTGTTTAAAATAGGAGAGACATCTTCGGATCCTTGTGGTGTTGATCTGGAGGCTTGATCGGCGTTTCGGCAAGCTTGCGAAACGGAATTGGTGAGTGGAGTTGGATTTCCAGCTTTGTATCGAATATTTGAAGGTTTGGGAGCTTAGTTTAAGTATAATCAACTAAACTAAGCTCAAGAGTAAGTTTTCGGAAGAACTCTCTTGGATGAGCCATGAATTGGTTCGATGCATATGTTGATAATTGCATGTTTAAATTCTGTTTTTGAAAGCATGTTTAGCATGGTTAATGCTGGTTATGTAAGCCATTTGTTGAAGGATGCTCAAGGTAAGAGATCCTTGGTTTGATTTGTTAAAAATGTGGATTGATGCATAGTGATGCATGTTGTTAAATGGCTTTGTTTTAGATGCTTAAAAACAGTGGATTATTGATGATAATTGATGTATATTGGCAAGTGATGTGTTGGTTTAAAAGTACTTGAATCAGATATAGTTAGCCGGCTATAGGATTGGGTGCACCGTGAATAAAGTCGCCTTGGATGTTGAGGGGTTGTAATTGTACCGTAAACTCCATCCAAATACACTAACGAGATGTTTAAGATCACAATGGTGGTTAAAAGTCCATGTGTGGATCTTGTGTTGTGTGTCCCGTGTTCTCGTTAGTGATGTTATACAACACCAATGAGTGATGTGGAGGGGTTGTGATTGTACCGTTAAACTCCATCATGGGTGTTGAGGGGTTGTGATTGTACCGGTAAACCCCACCTTGTGTGTTTGGTAGTGTGTATGAAGCGTTTGGGACAACGCTTGTAATCCGCGTATCCGATTGTGTTTTATGTTGAAAAAGGTTGTGGTTTATCACTTGGAAGCCAATATGACATGTTAATGATATTGAAGCATGAGATGCTTGATGTGAATGCAATGTTGCATGAATAATGATGTTTAAGTGCTAAAGGCTTTAAGGAAAATGTTTTGATAAAATGCATTATTGTGTTGTTTCCTTAGAGCATGCCTCACTAAGCATTTGTGCTTACGCTCTCTCTCTTGAACCAATAATGCAAATAATTGAGGTGTTAGTGGGCAGCAAGGAGGCTAAGAATCCAAGGGAAAGCTAAGCTCATGTATGGTGACTTTTTCACAACATTATTAGTCTTTGATATTTGGCAATGGGAACCTAGGATGTGTTTTTGGGAGATGTTTTGGACTCCCTAGTTGTGGCATGATGCCTTAAATGTATTGGATATGTAAATGGTCATTTGGTGCTTGCTTTGATGTTTTGATGGATGTTTGCTTTGGTCATTAGGATGCAAGCCTATAGTCTTGTGAATTTTCCTAATTGATGCCATGATCGTGTTTTGGTGATGCAAACATGTACCTAATATGTATGATGACTTGTTGGCATGATTAGAAAGTCATTAGGATGTGTATGAGTGATTAATTGTATGTTAAACCAGCAAATTCTGCACTTTCTGGGCAATCCGTATCGGAACGGGCACTAGCGTTTCGAAACGGGGGCCTGTAATGGCCTTCGTGCATCGAAACGGGTAGAGGCCGTTCCGAAACGCTTTTGCCACTGCCAAGCCCTGTTTCGGTACAGGTCTCGAAACAAACCCGCGTTTCGGAACGGTCAACCCCCGTTCCGAAACACTAGACCGTTGGGCACTGATTTGAATGGTTTAAGGTTTGCAAGCTTTACGTTCTAGTCCTGAATTTTGTATTTGCAATTGCTTGAGTTTGAGATGTCCGTTTGAGGTGAAAATTTGACAGGGAAGCATGTAATTTGATTAATTTGATATTGGTAATTTAAAAATCAGTTAAGTCCTTCCTATTTCTAGAATTTACATTTTGGTCCCTAACTTTGTATGTTGTGCAATTGAGTCCCTTATTGCTTTCCGATCGTTGTGATTTTCAAGTATGATTTTCTTAAGAGTACGCTTAAGGTTAATGAGCATCTAGATAAGATTAAAATGAAAAAAGGGTCGTTAATCAAGGTTGACTTTCGGGTTGACTTTGGTTTTCCCCGTGTAATCTTCGTAGTTCGGGTCAACCGTCTAGGCCGGGCTAAGGGGGTTACATCCGGATTTAACTTTATCTCCTCAACAGGCATCACATGCGAAGGATCCAATCTGTACCTCCGCAACATCGAGACGTGAAACACATCATGTATCTTTTCCAGCTCCGAAGGTAATCTCAACCGATATGCCTTAAGACCAATACGCTCCACAACCTCGTAAGGTCCAATGAACCTTGGGCTAAGCTTACCCTTACGCCCAAATCTCATCACCTTCTTCCAAGGTGATACCTTCTAAAACACACGTTCGCCAACCGCGAACTCAATCTCTTTACGCTTCAGGTCTGCGTAAGACTTTTTCTGATCCGATGCTGCCTTCAAACGCTCACAAATGAGCTTCACCTTCTCGGTGGTTCCCTTTAACTTAGCTGGCATCAAAATCAACTTTTGCTCAACTTCAGCCCAATAGAGAGGGGTTCTACATCTTCTCCCACACAAAGCCTCGTATGGAGCCATTTGAATAATTGCCTGATAACTATTATTGTAAGCAAACTCAACCAACGGCAAGTGCTTCTCCCAAGAACCCTAAAAATCTATCACGCAACATCTCAACATGTCCTCAAGCACCTAGATCACACGTTCCGAATGTCCATCCGTCTGAGGATGATAAGAAGTACTGAAATTCAACCGTGTACCCAAGGCTTGATGCAAACATTCCCAAAATCATGCTGTAAACCTCGGATCCCTATCCGACACTATGGACTTTGGCACACCGTGCAACTGCACAATCTCAGCAATGTACTGCTCAACCAACTTATCCAGGGTATACGTAGTATGCACAGGCAAGAAATGTGCACACTTCGTAAGGCAATCAACAATCACCCAAACCGAATTCTTCTTTGACGGAGACAACAACAACCCAGACACAAAATCCATGGTAATTCTTTCCCACTTCCATTCAGGGATTCTCAAAGGTTGCAACAACCCAGAAGGAACTTGATGTTCAACCTTCACTCGTTGACACACCATGCACTTGCTAACGAACTCGACAACATCCTTTTTCAATCCCACCCAGTAGTACTCATCCTTCAAATCACGATACATCTTTGTACTACCAGGGTGCATAGCGAAAGGACTACTATGAGCTTCAGTTAAAATAGTGCGCCTCAACTCAACATCATCTGGCACCACTATTCGACTCCCAAAGCACAGAACACCCTCATCATTAAAGCTAAAATCCGAAGGTCTACCCTCCGCAGTGTCCTGAACATGAGGAACAAGAGAATCATCAAGCAACTGCTTGTCCTTGATCAACTGAATCAAAGATGGTTTCACTTGCAATTTAGTGATAAGACCACCATCACGCGATATGCTCAAGCGAGCAAACATCGCCCTAAACTCCACGACTACTTTCCGGCTCAAAGCATCAGCCACAACATTAGCCTTGCCCGGGTGATACTCAATCGTCAAATCATAATCCTTAAGCAACTCCACCCAACGACGTTGCCTAAGATTCAACTCCTTCTGAGACATAAGATACTTCAAGCTCTTTTGATTTGTGAACACTACACATTTCTCGCCGTACTGATAATGCCTCCAGATTTTCAAAGCAAACACAACGGCTGCAAGCTCAAGATCGTGAGTAGGGTAGTTGTAACCCCATTAGCCCGGTCTAGGCATTTAACCCGAACTACGAAGATTACACGGGGAAAACTAGAGTCAACCTGAAAGTCAACCTTGATTTATGACCTTTTTTTTCTTTTTTATCTTCTCTAGATGCATATTATTAACCTATAAGTTTAGCAAAGTGATTATGTGGAAACGGCACATCGATCAGAGTTCATTTAGGAGTTCAATTGCAAACATTTGACTTTTAGGAACTAAACTGTAAATTCCATAAAATACATGAACTTTCAAGATTTTAAAATTACCATTCATCAATTAGTCATGTAACATGCCAGCATGTCGAAATTCAGCTCAAACGGATCATCCAAACTCACGGGACCAAAATGCAACATTTCCAAACTCTTAAAGATACTTTTAACCGAAAATTAACTACCCGTATCGATACACTTGGCCCTATATCGATACGCGGGAAGTCAGTAGCTAAAGAAGGTTTAAGCGTATCGAAACGCTTCCTCGCGTATCGGTACGACCTTCAAACTTGGCCTAGGCGTATCGATACGCGGGCAATCCATTTCGATACCCCTGTACAGAAATACCTCATTTCGCCTTAGCGTATCGATACGCTTCCCCGTGTATCGATACACATACTAGATTTGCTTCAACAAACTTCATTTAAACATACCAAATCACATTCAAACAAGCTCAAAACATGCATACAAGATATACTCAATCTAATAGACTTTTAAACACCATCAAACAACAATTCATACTCATCAACCACTTCATATCATGATGGCATTTAGCTATTCTATCATGCTTCAGATATCAAACTATTAAAAGGGTAAATCACCACATACAAGCCATAGAACCATATAAAAGGCCAAATACAAGTCCACAATCAAAAACTAAACATGCTTATAACAACAAACATCTTCAACCAAAATTAGAAAGTAGATGTCCCACCCATTGCCACTTATTACACTAAGGGTGAACCACATACATCTCTTTAACAAAGCCTTGGATTCCTCTTGCTTTTGGGCTGCCTTGAAATATTCAATTCTCTGCATTGATGAAACAAATGAGCGTAAGCATAAAGCTCAGCGAGGTCCGCTATTAAACCAAACATTCATCAATGCATTTTAAAACCAAAACATCATCCTTTGTAAATATATACCTTCCTTTAAAACATGCACTTTAGAACACCAAATCACTTTCAAAACCACATGCACATAGCATCATTAATTATAACAACAAGAACCTTTGCTCATGCTTAAACCAAGCATCATATGCATTCTAGCATAATTCTCAAGCATCACATGGTTTCTCAAAATAAATGTTCTTTATTAAATAATTATGTCAACATCATCATATTGGCTCGCAATTGATCTTAAACATAAATCATAACAAAACACATCACATTTGACACAATCGGATACGCAGATTACAAGCGTTGTCCCACACGCTTCATACACACTACCGGCTTTACAAGGTGGAGTTTATCGGTACAATCACAACCCCTCAACACCCGTGATGGAGTTTAACGGTCAATCACAACCCCTCAACATCACTCATCGGTAGGTGTATAACCCACTAGCGAGAGCAGGGACACAACACAAGGCTTACACATGGGAGCTACCTCAACCATTGTAATCACCTTAACCAAGCTCACACACGAGAGCAATCCTCTACCATTGTCACGCTTAACCAAGTCCACCCACGAGACCCATCCTCCATCGTGGTGACGCCAATTTCCTCAATCGCCAGGGTACTTGGATGGAGTTTACGGTACAATCACAACCCCTTGACATCCAAGGTGACTTTATTCACAGTGCACCCAATCCTATAGCCGTCTAGCTATATCCGATTTAAATAACCAAGACCATTTACCATCACTTGCCAATATAATCATCAATCATCATTAATTCACTGTTTTACAAGCATAAACCACAATGCCACTTTCATAAGCATTAATATGCTTAAAACCAATTGCATAAATCATATAAACTCAAGGATCACTTACTATGTGCATCCTTAACAAAATGACATTTAAAACCAGCAACATCGTTGCTCAAAACATGCTTTAAAACATCAATCAAAACACATTTCAATCAAGTGCATTTTAAACCAAAACATAGCACAATTCGAGAGAGACTTTCAATTTACTTACTCTTGAGCTTAGCTTAGTGTTTCAAACTTACACTAAGGCCCCAAAACCACGTTTAAAACGTTTCAAAGCTGGAAAACTCTTTTCCACTCACCGATACACGAAACCTTGCTCGCCGACGGGAAGATCACCCTTCTGAAGCCTCCAACAATGCTTCGTTTGCTTCCGGATCAAGATCCCCTGTTTTCACATCATCAAAACAGAGATCCAAATGCATTAGAATGCATTTTAACACCAGCAACCAATCACAAACTCGTTGCTCACCCAAACTACACCAATTTACCCATCTGAAACAACCGAAAACTCAATCAATTGCTTCCTAAACCAAACCCAGCCAACACACATCACTTCTAATCAATTATAAACATCAAAACACATCTAATAAACAACCTAACCCATCCTTATACCTCCAGCAAGCAATATTCCACCATTTCACCTCAAAAACTCACTTAAAACTAACAAGAAACTCAAGGATCTCAAGGATTTCGGGATCTATGTTATCAACACCTCATTTTAACATATAAAACAACTTAGAACTCAATTAAAACCAACACAAAACAGAGCCTAACTCAACAAGTCCGAAAATCAAGATTGCATTCATGTTTTTACAAGATTTTGTTCTCCAAACAAAACTATAATGAAAACTCAACCAAAAATAGTATTTAGAAGCCAAATATCTTAGGAATTTCAATAAAGAACTTTGATTAGAGGTTGAGAACGAGATTTACCTCCAATCCTTGCTTCTATCAATGAATGACAAGTTTTCCTTAGCAAAATCTTGAAGAATTAGAAAAGATCTCTTGAAAATGATTTAGAAAATGTTGAGAGGGTTTTTGGAAGAGAGAATTCTTAGAAAAGATGAGAGAATTAGTGTTTGGCTGAAAATGAGAAAGAGTTGGTAGTTACGTCAAATGAAATCTCACTTTAACTAACTTAATTAATTAATTAATATAAATCTAATTAAATCCTTTTAATTAAAAGCCTTTTAAAACACATGTCATATTGAGAAAATGTCAAATTGACTTTAAGCCCCCTAAAGATTCTAAGATTTTGGCTTCACCTTAAAAATCACATTTTCCCAGTTTTGAAACTTTACAATTTGGTCACTACTCGAAATGTCCCATCTCCGAGATCCATTTTGTAAAATTGACTTGACCAACCTCTTAAACATATTTTTAGAGAACTTTAGCAATTTTTATCACAATTTTATCCTATCCCAATCCTTGATTTCCTTAAATCACCTTACGCAATTCGAACCATTCTCGACCAGTCCGATCCGATGTCTAAAACATCTAAGCCTAAAACCAGGGCGTTACAGTAGTTATGCTCATGCACCTTCAACTGTCTAGATGCACAGGCTACGACCTTACCCTTCTTCATCAACACACAACCCAAACCAACAATGGACGCATCACTATAGACCACAAACTCCTTACCGGACTCAAGTTGAATCAGGACAGGAGCTTGCGTCAAAGCTTCCTTCAGCTTCTCAAAAGCTTGCTGCCCCGCATCTGTCCACTCAAAGCGAACATTCTCTTGCAACAACTTGGTCAGAGGTGCAGCTATCTTCGAGAAACCCTCGACAAACCTACGATAATACCCTGCTAAACCAAGGAAACTTCGTACCTCCATCACCGACTTAGGTACCTTCCAGCTCATCATAGCCTCTACTTTGTGCGGATCAACGCGAATACCCTCAGCTGACACAACATGACCAAAGAAGACCACATTCTTAAGCCAAAACTCACACTTACTTAGCTTGACATACAACTGGTTCTCTTGCAATGCTTGCAAAATGATTCTTAAATGTCTATCACGATCCTCCTCAGTACGCGAATACACAAGGATATCATCGATGAACACCACCACAAACTGATAAAGAACTCATGGAACACACGATTCATCATGTCTATGAAAGTAGTAGGTGCGTTGGTCAAACCAAACGGCATCACTAAGAACTCGTAATGCCCATACCTTATCTGAAAAGCCGTCTTAGGTACATCCACATCTTTCACCTTCAGCTGATAATACCCTGACCTCAAGTCTATCTTAGAAAACATTGAGGCTCCCCGAAACTTATCAAAGAGATCATCGATCCTAGGCAAGGGATACTTGTTCTTGATCGTCAACTTGTTCAGTTACCGATAATCTATGCACATCCGCATCGTCCCATCTTTCTTCTTTACAAACAAGACCAGTGCACCCCAAGGTGACACACTCGGCCGGATGAACCCTCGATCCAACAACTCCTGCAGTTGCGTTTTCAACACTTTTAGCTCTTTAGGTGCCATGTGATAAGGAGCAATGGACACCGAGTCGTATCCTCACACAACTCGATACCAAACTCAACTTCTCTGTTTGGTGGCAACCCATGCAATTCTTTCGGGAAGACACCCGGAAAATCGCAAACGGTTCAGATGTCCTGCACACATACATCCTTTGTGCCAGGATTCATCACAAAGGCAAGGTAAGCCTCACAACCCAACCTCATCATACGGTTTGCTTCCAACGCTGAAATCACATTCGACAAGAATTTCACATTCTTGCCTACTATCACCACTTCATAATCATCGGCAAGCTTTAAGGTGACCCGCTTGACATCAAAATCAGCCACCGCTCTATGCTCAGTCAACCAATCCATACCAAGGATCACATCGAAACCGTAGAAGGGTAATTCCATCAAATCCACAAGAAAAACATGACCTTGCACAGACAAAGGGCACCTCCTATACAACTTCCTAGTGACTACAGTCTCACCAAAGGAACTAGTCACTTGCATTCCTACTTCAAGCAACTCAACAGGTATATCAAGCAAATGCGCATGCTCACTCAAAATATAAGAATGCGTGAATCCAGAATCAATCAAAGCCAATAACGATAAAGACTGAAGAACAAAGGTACTTGCGATAACATATGTATCGCTGCGCTCCTCTCGCTCAGCATAAACCCTCGCAGGACCGCCTCCCTCTAGCCAAACTGCTACCACATGTGCAATGCTCCACTGACCCTCATCTCACCTTTGGAAGTTCCCTCGGCCACGCCCACGACCTCTCTGAGGTGCAGCCACAGCAGGTGCACGTCCCTGGCCTCCACCAGCTAACAAAGGACACTCTCGCCTCATGTGATCTGCTGAACCACAGTTCTAGCACGAATTCCCTGTCACTACAACAGGGGACTGAGCCTCTCTAGCTTCTCGAGGACAATCTCGCCTCAGATGGTCCCTCGATCCAAATGTCCAGCACGTATGCTGCTTAGACCTCACTCGGCCTCCTTGAACCTGACCGCCCCGTTCCGGAGCACCTCACCTCACCTCAGGCTGATGTCTCCTATCACGACCTCTTTTGTTCCGTCCACCCCCGGAACTATATTCAACTGCTCTTTTCCCAGAGCTAGAACCAACACCTCGAGACGACAAACCCAAGTTTTGTTCTATGTCTTTGGCTCGACATACAAGCACATCAAAATTGGTGTAATCCGCAGCCAACATGTATGTTTTGACTTCCTGCACCAGCCCATACCGGAATCGATCACAACGGTGCCTATCACTAGGTATCAGTTCAGGGCTATACTGGCTCAAATGTACAAATTGAACCTCATACTCAGCCACGGAAAGGGTTCCTTGAACTAGCGATATGAACTCGCGTTTCTTTTCATCCAAGTATCTCACTCCCAGGTACTTCCTATTAAAGGCACCCTTGAAAAACTCCCAATCTACTTCATTGGGTTCCATTCTCGCAGTGGTAGTCGTCCACCAACTATACGCATCACCCTAAAGAAGTGAAACAACGAACCCCAGCTTGCGCACATCATTACAGCCCATCTGGTCCATGATACGGATCGTGCTAGCCAACCAGGCTTCCGACGCCTCAGGAGACATACCATAGATCTCGAAAGCTTCTAGACTCCTCAACCTCTCTAAGGGTAAACCCGCCTGCCCAGCTGTAGGGGCCTGAACATGCGCTCTGGCTACTGCAGCCTGAAACACCCCGGTGATCGCCTGAACCAACGGCGTTAGATCACTCAAAACCCAGACCAGCGTGTCCTTGTTGCTCCTGCTCCCCACCTCCAGGTGGTGGCGGAGGAGGTAAATTTCCACTAGGAGGGACATCAGCCCCTTGCTCACCCTGGTCGCCCTGCTCAGCCGCAGGCACTATCGTGTTTGATCTGACCTCTCTCCTCGGACCCATGGTGCTATTTTTTAACAAGGTATAACAAAAAAAACAAATCAAACCATTTAGGCCAGCCTCAAGCAAGGATCCAAGTTTACAAAAACATTTAACTAGTGTAATAAGGCAATTGGTACCCTAATTTCCCTCAAGCATAACATATCATACAAGAGCATATCAAAATCATCATGCTTTCCATCATCCACAACCAGCACATATCAATATCACATCATCATCAAACGATCATATTCATCTCACATGCGATTCATATCAATCAAGCATGACATAAGCTCCAATATTCAACCAAAATCATGCTTTTCAATCAACATACATCAATACATACCAATTCACATACCATCATCCTCAATTATTTCGTAACCTGGCTATGATACCAATAAATGTAACCCCCCTTAGCTCGACCTAGACGCTTGAACCAAACTAAGAAGATTACACGGGGAAAATTGAAGTCAAATCGTAAGAGTTAACCCCGATTGACGACCTTTTTTTCTTTTTATCTTCTCTAGATGCACAACATTAACCTATGTGTCCAGCAAGACCATTAGAAAGAAACGACATAGCGATATGAGTTTAATTAGGGGTTCAATTGCATACTTATGACTTTTAGGAACCATTTTTCAAACTATAGAAATTACAGGGACTTTCTAGATTTTAAAGTTACCAATCCTCAATTAGTTATGTAACATGCTATCACGTCAAATTTCAGCTCCAACCGATCCTTCAAACTCATCCAATTGATCAAATAACATTCAAGGACCAAAACGTAACATTTCAGGACTTAAGAAGATACTTTTAACCGAATTTTAACTACCCGTATCGATACACTTGAGCCTGTATCGATACGCGGAAAGACAATAGCAAAAGATGGGAAGAGCGTATCGATACGCTTCCCTGCGTATCGGTACGACCTTCAAACTTGGCTTGGGCGTATCAATACGCGGGCAATCCGTACCGATACCCCTGTACCGAAAAGCCTAAATTTGGCCTTAGTGTATCGATACACTTCCCCGTGTATCGATACGCATACCGGAAAAGCACATTCCAAAGGCATTTAAACATACTTAACCATATCCAAACAAGCTTAAATCATACATACAAGTTATAATCAACCTACTAGACATGTAGACATCATCAAACAGTAAATCATACTCATCGAACACATCAAACCATGATGAAACGTTAGCTATTCAAACATGCTTAAGAAAACAAGCTAAAGCATAGACAAAACATTATAAGCAAAACATAGAACCAAATAGAGGCCGATTACAAATCCAAGATCAGAAACCAAACATGCTTAAGGTGTCAAACATCACCAACAAATCCAAAAAGAAGGAATCCCACCCATTGCGTCTTATTACACTAAGGGTGAACCACATACATTTTTTAGTTAAAACTCTTATAATTCCCTTGCTATTGGGCTTCCTTGAATGCTCAATTCTCTACATTGATGAAACAAATATGCTTAAGCACATAGCTTAGTGAGGACCGCTAAAACAACATTCATCAATGCATTTCATAAAACAATTGCATCATCATTTACAACCTCATGCCTTTCTTTAAAACATGCCCATTTAAGCATCAATGCACTTTTAAATCCACATGCATATATCATCATTTTAAACAACAACAAAATTCCTTTATTCATGCTTAAACCAAGCATCACATGCATTCTTGCGTCATTCACAAGCATCTCATGCTTAATCATTAATCATTAAGATTATATTGGTTCGTAAGTGATAACTCTCAAACTATACCAACACAAATGACACAATCGGATACGCGGATTACAAGCATTGTCCCACACATTTCATACATACTACCAGACTACACAAGGTTGAGATCTTAGCCTCAATCACAATCCCTCAACATCACTCATCGGTAGTTATATAATTCCACTAACGAGAGTACGAGACACATACCACAAGACTCACACACGGGATTAAACCATTCACCATTGTGATCTTAGCCTCAATCGTTAGGGTACTTGGATGGAGATTACGGCACAATCACAACCCCTCGACTTCCAAGGCGACTTTATTCACGGTGCACCCAATCCTATAGCCGGCTAACTATATCCGATTAAAGTAACCAAAAACCATTTCCACCACTTGCCAATATAATCATTTAACATCAATATTCCACAGTTTTACAAGCATAAACACAATGCCATTTTCACAAGCATAAACATACTTAATATCAAATGCATTTATCACATAAAACCAAGGATCACCTACCAAGTGCATCCTTAACAAAATGACATTCAAATCCAGCATTAACCATGCTTAAAAACAATAATCAAAACCACATCTAACTCAAATGCATTTTCATCAAAACAGAGCACATTTCTGAGAGAGACTTTCGAATCACATACTCTTGAGCTTAGCTAAGTGTTTCAAACTTACACTAAGCTCCCAAGACCACGCTCAAAGCGTTAAAAGCTGGAAAATCCATTTCCACTCACCGATACGCGAAGCTTTGCTCGCCAACACGAAAATCACTCTTTCAGAGCCTCCAAAAACGTCTAATTTGCTCCCAGATCAAGATCCCCTATTTTCACATCATCAAAACAGAGATCTACATGCATTAAAATGCATTTCAACACCAGCAACCAATCACAAACTCGTTGCTCACCCAAACTACACTAATTTACCCATCCGAAACAACCGAAAACTCAATCGATTTCTTCCTAAACCAAGCCCAGCCAACATACATCACTTCCAAACAATTATAAACATCAAAACACATCTAAAATCAACCTAAACCCATCCTTATACCTCCAACAAGCATTACTTCATCATTTCACCTCATAAACCCAATTAGAACTATCAAGAAACTCAAGGATCTCAAGGATTTCGGGATCTATATCAACAAAACCTCTTTTCAACATATTAACCAACACAAAACTCAATTAAAATCAATCTAAAATAGAGCCTAACAAAACAAATCCGAAAATCAAGAGTTTCATCATATTTTTGCAAGATTTCAATCTCAAATCAAAACTGTAATGAAAACTCAACAAAAAACATTAATTAGAAGCCAAAGATCTAGGGAATTTCAATAAAGAACCTAGATTGAAGGTTGAGAACGAGATTTACCTCCAATCCTTGCTTTCCTCAATGAATGACAAGTTTTAGCTTCACAAAACTTGGAAATCTTGAAGAGAAATCTTGAAATTTATTTGGAAAATAATGAGAGAGTGTTTGGAAGAAATGAATTCTGGAGAAAATGAGTTAAAATGGTGTTTAGCTGAAAATGAGAAGAGAAAGGTAGTTACGTCAAATGAAATCTCACTTTTTTTTATTAATTTAATTAAATAAAACCCTTTTATTTAATCACTTTAAAATCCTTTTAAAACACATGTCATATTAAGGAAAGACTAAATTTTCATAAAGCTCCCTAAAGATTCTATGATTTTGGCTCTTTTTTTAAAAATTGCATTTGTCCATAGTTTTGAAACTTTATATTTTGGTCACTACCCAAAATGTATTACTTCCGAAACTCTTTTTGTAAAATTGATTTGACCAACCTCTTAAACACGATTTTAGAGGATTTCAACAATTTTTACCATATTTTATCCTATCCCGATCCTTGATTTCCTTAAATCACCTAACACGAATCGAACTGTTCCTGACCGGTCCGGTTCGATGTCCAAAACATATAGGCCCAAAACAGGGGCGTTACAAAAATTGGTGGGAAATTACAGATAGATGAGCTCACATCCATCCACATTGAGATTTCCAATTTTACTAGCATGGTGAGAACTTTACAAAAGAGTAATGAGGCCCAAGAAGTTAAGGCATTAGCCCCATTCTGTACAATATGTGGAGAGGATAATCACACGAAAGATTACCCTACCAACCCTGATTCGGTAAATTTTATCAGTAATTTTATTGTAATTATAATTCAAATTCCAACACTTACCATGCAAGATGGAGACTGCACCCAAATTTAGCTTGAGGAAATCAAGGAGGCAACCAATACAATGCCCAACACTAAAACAATGTCCAACAACAGAATAACAATGCCCAGCGTCAGAACATTGCCATGCCAGGGGTCAATTATAATGCCATGGCACCGCAAGCACAAGACAATTTTTATGGAGGGCAAAGGAACAACCAAGGGAATTTGACAAAATACATGGAGAGAAATGATGCAACTGTCCAGTGTTTGGCAACATCTATGCGAAACTTGGAGGTACAAATTGGAAAGATTTCCAGTGCACTCAACAATAGACCCAAGGAGCCTTGCCTAGTGATACGGAGGATGCCATGCAAAACCACAATGAACAATGCAAAGTTGTAACTCTTCAGAGTGGCAAACAATGTGAGGCTGAGACATCTGTCAAACAACCAAAAAGTTGTCAGGAGGAGAAGAAAGGACCAGTAGATAAAAAAAAAGAAGCTGAGAAGAAAGAAACGAGCATAAGCAATACCAGTGCACAGAATGATGCCAGATCGTAGAGCAATGCTAGACCACAATATGACGCCAGACCTCAGTCTGATGCCAGCAAAATCTTGGCAAAGCCGGCAGAACCGACTTATGCATATCCACCTCCACTGTTTCCACAAAGACTACAAAAGCACAAGCAAGATCAGCAATTTAAGCGCTTCTTGAAAGTACTTACACAATTGCAAATCAATCTACCATTGGTGGAAGCTCTCGAATAGATGCCCAATTATGTTAAATTCATGAAGGACATTTTGTCCAAAAAGAGGAAGCTGGGTAAGGCACTGTGTGACTTAGGAGCTAGCATCAATCTGATGCCAATATCAGTTTTTAGAAAGCTTGGCATAGAAGCAAGACCTACTACGGTGACACTCCAGCTGACAGACTAGGGATGGTAATAATACTCGGCCTCGACCTGACCCGGTATGCCCCGACCCGACCCGATCGAGTTTTTCTTCATAAATTTCAGGGATCAAGGTGGGGCGGGGTGGGTATTGAAAAGCTTTGAGTCGGGGCGGGGCAAGTTCGGTTATAAGGTAGTAATTCCCCGCCCCGCCCCACCCCAATATATTTTTAATTATATTTATTTATTTTTATTATATTTATGAAAATACCACTATATAAAAATACTTTTAGGGGTTTTAAGCTATTTTTTTAGTTTGTGTTTATCATAAATTTTTGTTAAATATTGTTTGAGTTTTAATATATCTGATCCGACGATCAATGGTTCTAGTTTGTTCTTTTAAATATGTATTTTTTCATGTGGGTAATTTAATTGATCTTATTTTATTTTTATATAGTTTTAAAGGTCACTCGAAACCAATATTTTGTGACTATGATGTTGGATCAATCGAATCTAACATTTATCGTCGATGAAAATTATTTTTTTTAAAAAATTTTCGAATCGAGGCCAGGTTTTTGAGTTGATACATCGAGGCAGGGCGGGGCGGGTAAATTTATATTTTTGCTTGGGGAGGGGCGGGGTCGGGTTTAGAAGTTTATAGGTCGGGGCGGCCAAAAACTCGTCCCACTCGGTTGCCATCCCTATGGAAGACCGATCCTTTGCACATCCTAAGGGTAAGATTAAGGATGTTTTTGTAAAGGTAGACAAATTTATTTTTCCAGCTGTGTAACACCCCTAGCCCGGGAATGCGAACGAATTTGGCGGCGGGTTCTTGTCCTCGGGGCAGGCTGGGTGGTTTCCTCTACGACCTGGATGTCAGAGCTGCTGCCGCTATCCCAAGTGCTGCTGGTGGTGGTGGTGGTGTTGGCCTTGGGCATTAGCTTTCTGTCGGCCATTCTTTTCTGCCTCTTGACAGGCGTGAATTCCTTCTCCAAATTCCTCCGAATAGGAGGTTCTGCCTCGTTGTCAGCCCAGACAGAGGAAGGGGGGAAACCAGCAACATAGGCATCGATGTCATCCGAGGGCTGTCGCTTCGTTCCTCGGGCGGAGGTGTCTGCCGGAGGACTGCCAGCTGCAGGTGATGGGGTGGAAGCAGCAGAATGTGTGTGTGGGGAAGTAGGTGGTGTAGGTGTGTGGACAGGGGTGGGGATGGTGAAATAGTGGGCAGGGAAGGTGGGGAAAACAACATCGGGATAATTTAAAGTATTGGTAATGAAATTTACCGTTGAGTTGGTGAAATCCCTGATGAATGTCATCAGCCCCATCTGTCTATCTTCCACTCGCTGTATGGCAGCAAGGATCTGAGCAGATTGGTCTGTCGGAGCAGCTGCTGCGGCAGGTTCATGGGCAGGTTCCTCGGATGATTCTGCTGGAGTGGCAGCCGGGTTGAAGGAGGAGAGGGGGGTTGCGACTATCAGCTCCATGAGGCTGATAATGTTGTTATCGGTCCAGCCTCGTCCCTTGACCAATTTATCGGTGGTGGCTTCTGGTACAGCAGCGCATCGGCAGAGTGATGTGATCATGAATGGTAGGCAAAGGCGGGCGGTTGATCGATTGGTGCAGTCCAAGATGCTCTCCCTCATATAGCGGCCCACGTTGATAGGCCAGTTGTTCATGATCGAATGAATGAGGGCTAGCCTCTGCTGGTCCACCGTCGTGTGATGGGAGGACGGCAGGATGCGCTTCTTGATGAAAGCATTCCATAACTTGGCTTCTGGAAGCAGCTGCCTCCTTTTTACAGTGTTAGGGTTCTTTTTGCTCTTATTCCACTCCGTCCCTTCTTCTGTCACCTCTGCCATGACAGCGCCAAAAGCGGCAGAGTCGAGGGTGTCCAAAAACTGCTGATGGGCATCGTCGTTGGGACCAAAATAGAGGCCATACATATGGTTGATGCTATCGGCTGTGAATGGTACCTCTGTCCCTCGAACAGTTACTGATGTTGCCGTCCTGCTGTCGATGGCAGCGTAGAACTCCCTTACCAGCGTGTCATTCATTTCAGCTGGCTGTTCGGCAAACTGCTCCCATAGCTGAGCCTTTATCGCCCTTGCGATGAATGGTCTAAGCCCCATGTTCTTTGCCTTTCGTATGTATATGAAGCCTCGTTCTTCCCAGATTTCCTTAGTTGCGAAGGATTGCGGGGTGGGTGCTGCCGCTGAAGAGGTTGAAGCAGCACTGCGGCGGGTACGTTTGGAAGACATGTTAGTTGCAAGGGTTTTGAAAGTAAAGAAAACAAAGAAAAATGAAAGGGGAGAGCAAGTGAGAATAAGCAGAAGTGAGGAAAATGAAAATGAAACGGGGTTTTATAGAGGTAGAGTTGCTGCCCGTTTAATGTTGTAACGGTAGGCGTGAATAACGGAGCGACTGTTGAGTTTTGGCGTGTCTGACGCGTCTGACACGCATTAATGCGTCTGTTACGCGTCTGTCACACGCTTCTGCGTCTGCCGTGTCAGTCTGTTGACAGCCTGTCTTATCCTTGTCTGCGGCGGCAGCTGGAACGACAAGTGTCAATAAATGAGCTCTTTTGGGCTGATGGATGGATGGTGGGCTTGGGTCACTTCTCCTTTTCTTCTTGCCTCCTTTATTTCCTAAAAACAGAAAATATAAAAACATTATTCAAATAAAATAAACCTAATTTCCTAATAAATAATAAAATAAATAATTAAAAATAAATTTTAGGTTAAATTAGGGATGCCTTGCAGGGCATCTCCCAAAGTAACCACTTCCTGTATTCCTGGGGCGTCAGTATCCTGATAATGCTTGAGGCGCTGTCCATTGACTTTGAATTGGTGCCCGTCTTTTAATGATCGGATAGTGATGGCACCATGGGGAAAAACTTGTACCACCTGAAACGGGCCAGAACATCTAGACTTTAGCTTTCATGGGAAGAGTTTTAGTCTAGAGTTGAACAACAACACAAGCTGCCCTGGGCAGAACTGTCGTGGCAGCAATTTCCTATCATGCCACGTCTTAGTTTTCTCCTTGTAAATTCTTGCATTGTCGTAGGCCATTGTTCTTATTTCGTCAATCTCGTTCAGATCTAACAGCCTTTTCTGGCCTGCCTTGTCCAAGTCCATATTTACTGCCTTGATTGCCCAGTATGCCCTGTGCTCTATCTCGACAGGCAGATGACAGGTTTTCCCATAAATCAGTCGGTAAGGAGACATGCCCAATGGAGTCTTAAAAGCTGTCCTATATGCCCATAATGCATCATTAAGGAGTAAAGACTAATCTTTCCTAGTTGGTTTAACCATCTTCTCAAGAATGTTCTTAACTTCCCTATTAGATATTTCAGCTTGTCCATTGGTCTGTGGGTGGTATGCTGTCGCGATCCGATGCTTGACACCATATTTCTTCAAGGCGGCAGCAATAACCCTATTGTCAAAATGTCTCCCTTCATCACTGATAATCGCATTAGGGATGCCAAATCTAGAGAAAATGTTCTTGTGTAGAAATTTTTGAACTGTCTTGGCATCATTCTTTTGAGTGGCGATAGCTTCAACCCACTTAGAGACATAATCCACCGCTAGGAGGATGTATAGATTTCCACATGAAGATGGAAAAGGTCCCATAAAATCAATCCCCCAAACGTCGAAGATCTCGACTTCTAGTATGTTCTGCAGTGGCATCTCGTTTCTCCTCGAGATGTTACCTGTCCGCTGGCACCTGTCACAGTTCTTGTAGAAGTCCTGTGCATCTTTATACAGTGTCGGCCAGTAGAACCCTGACTGCAGCACCTTGGCAACAGTTTTGTTGCCTCCTAAGTGACCTCCATATTGTGAAGCATGGCAGTGATGGAGAATGTCTTCTTGCTCTTCATGTGGTACACACCTCCTTATAACTTGATCTGCACACATTTTGAAAAGAAGAGGTTCTTCCCAATAATAATGCTTAACATCATTTTGGAACCTCTTCCTGGCTTGATAATTAAGATCAGAAGGAAGTATTCCGCTAACTATAAAATTAACGAAATCAACATACCAGGGGAGTTCAGAAGACTTACCTGCCGCCATGGCTGTCGCGGCAACGATTGCGGCAGCAAAGAGCTGCTCATCTGGGAAGGTCTCCAGTATGTTTGTCTCATCTATTGGTAGACTCTGTCCCATCTCCAATCTTGACAAGTGATCTGCCACCTGATTTTCTGTCCCTTTTTTGTCCTTGATTTCAAGGTCGAACTCTTGTAATAGCAGGATCCATCGTATCAATCTAGGCTTTGCATCCTTCTTTGCGAACAAATACTTCAGGGCAGAATGGTCTGTGTGCACTATTACTTTCGTCCCAAGTATGTAAGAACGAAACTTGTCAATGGAGAACACCACAGCTAATAGCTCATTTTCTGTGGTGGTGTAGTTTACTTGGGCGTCATTCAGTGTCTTGCTAGCATAGTATATGACATGAAATAACTTATCTCTACGCTGCCCAAGTGCTGCCCCGACAGCATAGTCACTAGCATCACACATAATCTCAAATGGCTGTGTCCAGTCTGGTGGCTGTACTATGGGGGCTGTTACTAGTTTTTCCTTCAGAACCTTGAATGCTTCAGTACATTCATCATTAAAGTCAAAGGGTCGGTTCTGCTCCAAAAGATGGCATAGGGGCTTGGTGATTTTTGAGAAATTTGCAATAAATCTCCGATAAAAACCAGCATGTCCCAAAAAACTTCTAATACCCTTGACTGTGGTCGGCGGCGGCAACTTCTCAATTACTTCTATTTTGGCCCCGTCGACTTCTATCCCACGGTAGCTAATCTTATGGCCAAGGACTATCCCTTCATCCACCATAAAGTGGCATTTTTCCCAATTCAATACGAGGTTTGCTTTTTCACATCTTTCAAGTACCTTTTGTAGATTGCCGAGGCAGCTCTCAAAATCGTCTCCAAAGACTGAAAAATCATCCATAAATATCTCAAGGAAGTCCTCCACCATATCGGAGAATATAGCCATCATGCACCTTTGGAAGGTGGCGGGTGCATTGCATAATCCAAACGGCATTCTCCTAAAAGCATACGTTCCATAGGGGCATGTGAAGGTCGTTTTTTCTTGATCCTCTAGTGCGATAGCTATTTGATTGTAACCTGAATAACCATCAAGAAAACAATAGTAAGGTTTACCCGCTAATCTATCAAGCATTTGATCAATAAAGGGTAAAGGAAAGTGGTCTTTTCGGGTAGCTTTGTTAAGCTTCCGATAGTCCATACAAACCCTCCAACCGGTCACAGTCCTGGTTGGGATTAACTCGTTGTTTTCATTGGTCACCACGGTCATTCCTCCTTTCTTTGGAACGCATTGCACCGGGCTCACCCATTTGCTGTCGGAGATGGCATAAATAATACCAGCATCTAACCATTTGATTATCTCTTTACGCACCACCTCTTTCATCGCATGGTTTAGCCGCCTTTGGGCATCTATAGTCGGCTTATGGTCTTCTTCTAAAAGGATTTTGTGCATGCATAACGCCGAACTAAAGCCTTGAATGTCAGCGATTGTCCATCCAATTGCCTTTTTGTGCTGCCGTAGCATGCCGATTAGCTGTCGTTCCTGTTCCTGCGGCAGCTTAGAAGAGATGATTACGGGCAACGTATCATTTGAACCAAGAAAAGCATATTTTAGCTGCCCTGGCAGGGGCTTCAGTTCTAAGGCAGGTGGCTCAATAGTAGATGGCTTTTGGATTTAATGGTTATCCGAAGTATAATTTAAAGGTTCGAATAACTTACCTGGGCGATCGCCTATCCAGTTTACCTCCTCCTGATCTTCAGTATCAGATGTATCGGAGTCAGAGGAGTAGCTGTCGTGACAGCCCTGTAGGTGGCTGTCGTGGCAGTGCCCGATTTTTATGTCGTGACAGCCCGACTAGATGCAGGGTTGATCAAGGATAACTTTAGTGATAGCCTTACATTCCTCGTCTGCATCAGCATGCTTCATTGCTTGGAGAACATTCAACTTAATCTCTTGGTCATTCACTCTCATGGTGAGTTCTCCTTTTTCCACATCAATCAGTGATCTTCCCGTGGCTAAGAAGGGTCGCCCAAGGATGATTGGTGCATTTTCGTCTGCTTCACAATCTAAAACAAGAAAGTCAGCAGGAAAAATAAATTTATCCACTCTTACCAGAATATCTTCGATTTTTCCTTCTAGATGAACGTAAGAGCGGTCTGCAAGCTGCAGGATTACTGTCGTGGGCCGCGCCTTTCCAATACCTAATTTCTGAAAAACAGATTTTGGCATTAAATTGATACTATCACCAAGATCACAAAGTGCCTTACCCACATATTTGTCTCCGATTACACAAGGTATGATGAAGCTCCCCGGATCCTTCTTTTTCTGGGGTGGCTGCCGATGAAGAATACTCATGCAACCATCTGCCATCCTTACCGTTTCAAATTCCCCCAGTTTATATTTCTTTGACATGACATCCTTGAGAAATTTGGCGTAACCGGGCATCTCCCTAACGGCATCTAACAGCGGAATATTAATATGAACTTGCTTAAAAATATCATAAATCTTTTTAAGTTGAGATTCTTGCTTAGCTTGCTGTATCCGTTGAGGAAAAGGAGGTGGGGGACGGTAATCAGCAATACGTCCTTCCCACTGCATACGAATCTGAGGAGGTTTGGGTTCATCATTTTTCTCCTCTGTCGCTTCTGCTGTCGTGACAGGCTCATCGGCAGCAGTCTATTTTTCACCTGTCGGGGCAGCTTCCTCGGCAGATTTGTCCAAGGCTGGTCCTTTACCATTTCAACTTCTTTTTCCGGCCCTGGTAGTTTCTTCCCACTCCTAGTAGTAATGGCCTTACATTGCTCATGTGTGGGCTGCCTAGCATTTTCAGTATTACTAGGGAATCCTCCAGTCTGCCTCGGCTTAATATGTTGGGAAACCTGACCCATTTGTGTCTCCAGAGATTTCAAAGTAGCCTCATGATTTGTCATCCTCATCTCTGTTTTATCCATGAACGTCTCTGTTTTCTTGACAAACTAATTCATATTCTCAATATAAGTACCTGTCTGAGACATAAAGGTGGCCAGAGTCTGTTCCAGTATACTGCTCGTGGTAGCTGGTGGCTGCTGTTGCTGCTGCGGCAGGTGCGGCGGCAGTTGTTGTCGCGTCAGCAATCTAGGTCCTCTCTGATTCTGATTGTGTGCTTGAGGATTCAGGGCATTATTAGGATTACTCTAGGAAAATTTGGGATCCTTCCTCCAATTGGGATTATAGTTGTTGGAGTTGTAATTCGGCTTGTTGTAATTTCCAACATACTTTCCCTCTTCTAACTGTATTGGGCACTCATCCCGATTATGATTTCCCTCACAGATATTACATACCTCCTCAACAGCAAATCCTTGTAATCCATCATCATTTAATAACCTTTTCATTGCTTTAGTAAGGAATGCTACCTGTGATTTCATGGTGCTGTCGGCCTCATAATCCTTGACAGCAAGTACTCGCTTACCCCCTCTTCTTGTAGTTGGAAACTGCTCCTCATTCTTGGCCAGATTTTTCAAAACTTGTAATGCCTCGTCCGGATCTTTATCCAATAATAGTCCATTTGCTGCAGAATCAATTCGAATGCGAGTTTGTAAGTTAGCAGCATTATAGAACTTTGTTACCTGATTCCAGACGGGGAATCCATGCATTGGGCAGTTTCGAAGAAGAGTAGTAAATCTGTCCCAGGCCTCGTGCATCGGCTCGTCATCTTCCTGCTGAAAAGTAGCAATTTCATTACGTAATCGCTCAGATAAATGCGAAGGATTAAAACGAGATAAAAATTCACGAGATAAATCTGCCCAAGTTATGATTGAACCCGGCGTAAGTTTATTCCACCAAGTTTTAGCTCTGTCCCTCAATGAATGGGGAAATAACCGAAGCCTCAGTATCTCCGGATTAACTCCTGGTAGTCTAAACGAACCACAGATTTCCTGGAACGTTTTGAGATGCTCCCTAGCATCCTCTGTCACAACACCACTAAACTGCCCGGTATTGTTGATCATACTAAACATGACAGGTTTAAGCTCGAAGTTATCAACATCAATATCCGGCAGCGTGGTCTCCAACTCTACATGATCATTCAACATATAGTCACGACAGGACGGTCGTCCGGCTGCTGCAGGCGGGTCGCCGACAGACGGTATACCATCACCAGCGGGCGGGTTACGAGCCATCTTCTCTAGCTGCTCCTCAAGGTATTCGTTCCTGGCTAAAAGGTGACGAAGTTGTTTCTTGAGATTGAAGGAACGTTCAACTTCAGGATCTAATTGATATTCAAGATCTTTACCTCGGTTCGATCTGCGCATAAACAAGAAAACCTTGTGAAAAGCAAGAGTTGAAAGCACCAAAGAAAAAAATAAAAATAAAAACAAAATAAAAACAAAAAGTGCAATAAAAGAAAGGTAGAGTTATGTTGCCAATCCCCGGCAACGGCACCAAAAACTTGTTGCGTGTAAAATAGTCTATCGCAATGGTAGTGCAAGTGTACACGACGCAAGTAGTAAAGTGATACGAAGTATCGTATATCGTCTCCACAGAGATTGGGCTAATAGCTTCACCTTAGTTTACTGCACGAAAGTAAAGGAAATAATTGAGAGTTGTCACGAGAATTATAAAGTAAACTTAAATAAAAGAGTAGAAATATCAAGGTGGAGAGAATGGGCTGGTATTGAATTGCTCAATAGTGCAGGTATTGCAATGCTTAGGAACTCCAGTTCTGTCGTAGCGCCTGTCGCTGGCAGCACCTGTCGCGACAGCAGTCCGTTGATCGTTGCGGCAGCAAACGCTCAACTCAGTACGTTCAAGTTTGGCAAGAATCCCAGATCTGCCTTGGCCTATCCCTAGGTCCAAGTCTGTCGATGATCACGTCTTGATGATACCTCCCGGCGTGAATCGAAGGATGAACACCGATGTGTATGAATTCTTCTTTAGCTACTTAACCTCGCCCGATCTCTAGGCACGAGATAGTTCAACTATAAACTAGAGAACTTGCTCTTATTTCTTTCGTATACTTAACTCTCCCGATGCTAAGTAAATCAATAACCTCACAATGCTCTCCCGATGCTCTTGCAAGATGTTAATAACCAAAATAAGAGAACTTGAAGTCTATTTTATTGAACTGAAAATTCCTAAAACAAAAGCAACCCTTGCAACTACTTTACAAATCAACCCGTGGCCCTAGGGGGGTTTTAGAACATATCGACGGCGGGTAAACGGCGGAGGGGTTTGGTTGTCGGTTATGGGGTATGATATCTCCTAGGTTAAAATTTATGCCCTTATATAAGCTTTGGGCTCAAGTATTATAAGTTAACAAGGATTACAATTTTAATTAAAAGTAAGATTCTAATAAAGACTTAATCTTCAAGTATCTTACTTTTCAGCCGCCATCCTTGTTTCTTGGGATTTTCTCTCCTTGATCTTTGGCTTGACATATCTTTTGATCCGGGGCTTGGAAAAATATATGGTTTTCACACGATAGACGAGCATAATTTTCTCTATCTATCGAGGTCCACTTTTCTTTTCCTCCACTGACTTGCTGTCGTCCTCTGCTGTCACGGCAGATCCATGGCAGCATCGTCCTTATCGTCTGCTTGTCCAGTTCAGCTCTTCTGCTTCTCTGCCCTGCGCCTGCCTTCCCCGTCAGTTATGGCGGATACCTGCAAAATCAGCCATCTTTTAGTAGAATCCGTGCCTTTACTATATTTGTGATGTTTTGCTGTAAACTGACCTAAATGCAATGCAATGATGCTTGAATGCAGCAGAAATATGGGTTAAAAAGGGTGTAAATAATAGAAATTTTACACACTCAACAGTAGACAAATTTATTTTTCCAGCTGTGTAACACCCCTAGCCCGGGAATGCGAGCGAGAGATGTCACAGCATATAAAGAATGAATCAGAACAAATAAACAATCGAAACAAAACATGTAACAACATCAATTAGGGTTGTGCAGCTTGTAACTTATCAAACTTAATATGTTAACATGTGAACTTAGAATCATGTTACTAAATCATATACACATATGTGGGCTAATTTAAAACTTTTACATTTCATTAGACATATAACATATCATAACTTAAAACTATCCATCTTAAGCTTTCAACTAACCAACCTAAACATACTTACACTTTTTAATCTTTCATTTATTATTCAAACCAAAACAGACATAATTTTAGCATATTCGACTAACTCATGAACATGCTTGTATATATTCATATACTCATCCAAATCAATTCATCAAATGTTTATACACCTACACCATTCACGATCAACTAACCTAATCATACAAGCATTCTATTCAAACTACACTAGACAACCTTTCAATCGAATATTATAAGGTTAATTCAAGTGATTTCCAATTCAGATATATATCACTAGATACATGTATAATCCTATGTTTATTTCATTATCAAGTGTAATATCCTACCATAACATGTGTCACTCAAAACATAGTACTAAACAAAGCAACTCAAAGTGCATATCATCTAGATTAATCATACATATCCATCACAAACATAACTTATAATTTGTGCAGTAACCAAACTAAACAACCTAATACATTTCCATGATCCATGACAAACCTAAACAACATAGCCATATACTCATTTATACCATCAAAGCTATATATACACAACCAACACCAAATTCAACATTACATAACATAAACCTTGTTATTAAGTTTATACAAACCAACTAACATTCACATGTTCTCATAATTCAAATGCATGTGACACACTAATATAGACTATGCCACCATCTAGGAGACTAATAAGACTATATCATACTTGTACGTAGGCTTGCGACAACTTCTTGAGACAAAACGGATGGCTTTCGGATATCAACGGACCTGTTATTTTGGAAGAAGGAAACAAAGAGAGTGATAAGTACACATAATGTACTTAGTGAGGCAGCCCTAAACTTTACTAGTTTCAATCTTTTAAAGTCTTATTCCATCTTTAAGGTTACTTAGCTAGGCTTAGCACATATTGGAATACCTAGCTAGTCTATCAAAACCAAGTTAACTTAGCTAGTTTCATGAACTAACCAATAGGGTAGCAAGCATTTACATGTGCTATGACTTATTGGGCTTAAATCACACCAATTATGGCAGCAACAACATATACATTTCATACCAAATTGGGCAGCAAGCATCATATACAAATCATATCAAGTTGGGCAACAAACAATATATAATTACATTGTTATCTTGAGCAGCATCATTTCACACATTCAAAACATAATATAAGTCATCTTAGATCACAATTAAGTACACATGTTCAAGCCATTTCATTAGGGCCATTACCCAACTTATTCACTTAAACATATATCATTGATCTAATCATGTTTTTGCCTTGGATGATTAATGAAATAGGTAATCAAGTCTTCATGTAACATGTAACATTAGATACTCAAAGTATCCATTTCTCATTTCAACTTATAACAGAGGATGCATAGGCATCAATGGTGACTTACCACCATTCAATTATCAAGGTGACTAACCACCTTATCAGGTTTATAGGTGACTAACCACCATCCTGTAACAAAGATCAGAGGAGCTCAATGACTCTAAGGCATGCCCTTCTACCTATAGACACTAATCAAACCAAGGACTTTACTTATCTTTCTTTATTAACAAGATCATCCACTTGCCAATCATTCATAATTTCAAAGGCATTTAACCATTTCAATAGGCATACACATATAATCAATCAAGCATCATAGTAACATAAAATTCCAGCAAGCAGATGAGATCATTTTCATTTTAGAATCATCAAAAACCAGTAGTTAAGCTCATCATTTAGTCTCATTTCACATAGCTCAAGCAATCAACCCATCATAACAACTAAACATATTTATGCTAAGCATGCTTATCTAACAAGCAATGTACACTTAGATCAATATTCTTGCCTTTAATCCTTCTTCCTTATCATTTTAAATTTTACCAATCATTATTAAATTCATTACATGCTTCATTCATGTTATCTAATAATAAAAAACATAAAGGTTAGGATACTAATCCTAACACTTAAGCAATGCTACACTCACAAATACTTCCAAGCTTAGTTGTTATCCTTGATGATGATTCCTTTCCCCCTTCTCTTTGCTTGATCACTCCTTGAATCTTCTTGAAATTCTTCACCAATGTGATCTTAAATCATAAAATATCATATACAATATCCATTAGTAATTAATTCAAACATATAAATTCATTTACTTAAGCATAATCACCTAGACAAGTGAATCTGCCTCCTAAACTGGCAGTTTGAGTAACCTCTACTAAACTGACCATATCTTTTTACTAACAACTCCAAATAATGAGTTCTTTACCAATTATAGAAAGCTTATAAACACACCTTTACAACCATGTATGGCACATAATTTTATCATTTCTCTATCAATACAGTTTATTACTTGAATATAGGGCATTTTTAGAAACCTAATCTGCCTATTCTTAATTTGTGACTTTAGTGCACTTATAACCTATGTTTCACTACACCATTAATCTTGAGATTTTAACCAAATTTACCTTCAAATATTAACATAATAATTATGTTCCAGCAACCATGAAAACAGGGCATATAAGTCCTCAAATTATCAGTTCTTACAAACTAGTCCATTTTGATCTTCTATGTGTTCTAATGATATTTAAACTATCAATTGATATATAATTCAAGCTAAATTATTTATTTTTCATTCCTACAATACCTCCCATGTTTCTAATAAATTTTCCAGAATTTATTGGCATCAATTAAACCCCTAAACATTTTCAAAATTACAATTTAACCTAAGCAGTTTCCAGATTCAATTCTGAGCAGTCTTTTTGTAATTCAATTTCCATCCACTTCCTATGTCGTTTTCATACTCAAGAGGCCATTTTCTTATAGTACTCATTCATATCTACAACTTTTATTTACAAAAGTGTTCCTAATTCGAACTCTAACCCATTCGAATTTTCAATACAAAACAGGGCAGTGCATGAACCCTAATCTGGGCAGATTCAACCTAAGTTCATGTTCTTACTTAAATTTCCAGAAATTCAACTATATTTTCTTAAACCCAGCTATCAAACAACATATTAACTTGATTCTAATCCTAATTCCAGCAAGAAATCATGATCAGCACATCAAAATAACCCTAATCAAAATAACACAAAATTATACTTACTTGAATTTTACAAGAACATGCATGCATTAGTATCTTAATTTCCAGCACATAATCCTTCAAAACTCACACTCTCTCTCTCTTGGGTTCTATGGTTTCAGCTAGAATAGATGAAAGATGAAGAAGATAGTGAATGAAAGATTGGCAACACTTGTTATTTGCCTTCAAACATAGTGACCGTTTATGGTCATCACAAAGACACATGGAATGTCTAGTTTTCATGTGTTTCCACTAAGTAATATTTAATCTATTATATTAAGGATATTATCCTTATTGATTTCATTTAGATATCAGCCCATTACCTATATATATATACTTTAATTATTATTATTATTATCATGTATTATTCATGTATATATATATTACATGTATATGTATATAATTACATAATCTCACCGAAACATACATGTGAATTTTTATGTTGCACTTTAATCCATTTATAACCTGAAATAACTTAGTTAATGTGGTTTCATTTCAATCTTAACTAGATCAACAAATGTTTACGTTATTCTTGTCGTTTTCTATAGTTCGTACTAGGGTGGTTTTCAGGGTGTTACAAGCTGATTTCATCATTTTCGATTATGAGGCAAATATTAATGTCCCAATTATTTTGGATAGACCACTCCTTGCCACGAATAGGGCTTTGATTGATGTTCATAAGGGTGAACTTACTATGTGCATGAATGATCAACATGTTACATTTAATGTGTTTCAAGCTCTTAAATGCGCATATGAACCTGAGGAATACCAAGCCGATGAGATGATAGAGTTCATTTTCGCTTTGGACGTGACACAGTTGTGACTAGACGCAAATGATGATGCAAGAGATCTGGATGGCAAATATGAAATAAGTGAGGAGCTTGAAAAAACTTTAGAGGCTGAAGAAGTGAGCTATTTTGAGCCACTAAAGTTGGTTGGCAGAGAAATCAAGGCACCGAAACCATCAATTGAGGAACCACCAGAATTGGAGTTGAAACCATTGCAGACCATCTCAAGTATGCTTACTTAGGTAAACACTCAACCTTGCTAGTGATCATTGTTGCTGATCTCACTAATGATCATGAGGGAAGATTGCTAGAAAAATTAAGCAATTATAAGCAAGCTTTGGTTTGGACCTTGGCCGATATCTATGGTATAAGCCCAACATTTTTGCATGAACAAGATTATATTGGGGGAGTATCATGGCAAGACCGATGAAGGCCAGAGAAGGCTGAATCCGAGCGTGAAAGAAGTAGTGAAGAAGGAGATTATAAAATGTCTTGATGCCGGAATAATTTATCCAATCTCTAATAGCTCATAGGTCATCCCAATACAATGCATGTCGAATAAAGGTGGCATGATAGTGGTACAAAACAACAAGGATGAATTGATTCCCTCCATAACTGTCATAGGATGGATAGTGTGCACAGACTATAGAAAGCTGAACAATGCCACGCGAAAGGATCACTTCCTATTGCCTTTCATCGACCAAATGTTAGACATGCTAATAGGTAAAGTTTTTTATTGCTTTTTGGATGGTTATCCAGGTTATAACCAGATTCCCATCACCCTTGATGATCAAGAGAAGACCATCTTTACGTGTCCTATGGGACACATGCCTTCAGAAGAATGTCGTTCAGGTTGTATAATGCTCCGACAACGTTTCAACGTTGCATGCTGTCTATTTTTTCCGACATGATTGAGCATAACTTGGAGGTATTCATGGATGATTTCTCGGTGTTTGGCAAAACATTTGAGGAATGTCTTCAGAGTTTAAAGCAAGTGTTGAGGAGATGCATTGAGACAAACCTAGTCTTGAATTGGGAAAATGCCACTTCATGGTGAAGAAGGGCATTGTTCACGGGAACAAGATAACCAAGAAAGGATTAGAGGTTGACCAAGCAAAAGTTGAGGTAATCAAGCAATTGCCACCTCCGACAAGTGTGAAAGGTATAAGAAGTTTTTTAGGACATGCATGTTTTTACCGACGTTTCATTAAAGATTTTTCTAAAATTTCTAAACCTTTATGCTTGTTATTGGAACAAAATGCCACTTTTGCATTTGATGATTCATGTTTAAGAGCATTTCAGGAACTTAATGAGAAGTTGATTAAGTCCCCTATAATTGTGGCACCAGATTGGAATGAGCCATTCAAGCTCATACGTGATGCCATTAACTATGCCATCAGAGCAGTGTTGGGATAACGTCGTGGAGAAGTTTTTCATACAATTTACTATGCCAACTGGACGCTAAATGGAGCTAAGCTGAATTACTTCACAACTGAGAAAGAATTTCTTGGAGTTGTATTTGCTTTTGATAAATCCAGATCTTATTTAATTGGTAACAAAGTTGTGGTGTATACATATCATTCAGCACTAAAGTACCTATTGGCAAATAAGGATGCCAAGCCCAGACTAATGTGATGGACGATTGTAAAGTGCTTATAAGTCCTATATTTTATGCACATTTCATCTCATATTATTGCTATTCTCAAGTGCATTTTAGGCATATTTAGGCGTATGCATGCATTATTTACAGTATTCTTTGCATTGCCTGGTTTTTGTTGAATATATTTAATTTGGTGAGAAAAGATATTGTTTTAGTTTAGTTTTAGTTTCAGGTGCTAGAAGCTGCTAGATAGAGAGAGGAGCTGATGAGCTAATGCTGAGGCAGCAAGCAAATGAGCTGTACTGAAGTAGCTCAACATAGAGATAGACGCTGCCGAGTAGTTACCGCCGCCATATCTGCCGCCCAGGACAGCAACTTGAGGATTGGTGAATTGAAGTGCGATTGGAAGAGCATAATTTTCTGAATCTAATGAGCCCATCAACGCAATTCATTGATGCCAGATAACATCAGACAAAGCCACCCAAAGGAAATCATCCAAGGTGGTTTAAGCTTACTTGCGGCACAATGAGTCCAACTTCAAGTCAAAGAAGTTAGATTTAAATGATGTATTCAATGCAAAAGCTACTATCATAAAGAAGACTTCTACTCCAAGGAGGACTTGCCCTAGGCCACGCCCTATATATATCCGATCATACCTTGTATTTTAGAGAACTCATAGTCGGTATAGCTTAGGTTTCTCTTGTGTTTTCTTGCCGCCACTATGTTCTAATATCTCTAAGGTTTGGGTTATGTTGTAAAGTAGTTGTGAGACAGGTTGTTTAGGTTTAAATTTGTTTTTGCAATAAATTCAAGGTTTGCTTATTTCATGTTCTTCATTGTTTTCAATTGAGTCGATAGATCGATTGTGAGCAATCCATTTGTTTGGCATCGAGAGAGTCAAACTCACGAAAGAATTAAGCACGATCTCATCAATACCAGGTGTTGATCAATCCAGCCTAGACATAGGTTAGGGTTTAAGGCGGCTAAAAGAGGACGACCAAAAGTTGTTCATTGCAAGATTCACGCCGACGAGTATTTTCTGCGGCGGGCATCAACAACATTCAGACTTAGACATAAGCTGAATCATTATCGAAGCGCTCTGCCGAGCCTTGAAGTTCTGCCGAGTTTGCCACCGAGCCAATCGTTCGTTCCACCTGCCGAGGCAGCGAAAGCGTCGAAGCATCAATCTTCCATCTTCCGCTGAGGCAGCAAAGTCTGGCAGTGCAATACAACCTAACATATTCAACGCAGTTTCACACTACGGAGCAGCTGTAGAGCGTTTGGGTGTTCTCTAAATATGGGCGCAAGTGCACACTCTTGTCAAGTTATAGTATAAAAGATATTGTCTCCCACGAGGATTGGACAACTAATTTGAATGTCAATTTTTTACAGAAAATAAATGCACAAGTAAATTTCTGTTTGTTTAAGAGAAAAATAAATAAACTCAAGTAAATAGTAGAAAAGATCTGGGTGATAGAATGGGTCAGGTTATGCTTCTCCGTAGTGTGAAACTGGGTTGAATAGGTTAAGTTGTTTTGCGCTGCCAGACTTTGCTGCCTCGGCGGAAGATGGCATATTGGAGCTTCGACGCTTTCGCTGCCTCGGCAAGTGGAACGAATGATTGGCTCGGCGGCAAACTTGACAGACCTTTAAGGCTCGACAGAACGCTTCGATAATGATTCAGCTTATGTCTAAGTCTTAATGTTGTTGATGCCCGCTGCAGATAATACCCGTCGCCGTGAATCTTGCAATGAACAACAACTTTCTGTTCATCCTCTTTTAGCCGCCTTAAACCCTAACCTATTTCTAGGTTTGATTGATCAACACCTGGTATTGATGAGATCATGCTTACTTCTTTCATGAGTTTGACTCTCTCAATGCCAAACAAATGGATTGTTCACAATCGATCTCTCGACTCAATTGAAAACAATGGACATGAAATAAGCAAACCTTGAATTTATTGCAAAAACAAACTTAGAACCTAAACAACCATTCTCACAACTACTTTACAACATAACCCAAACCCTAGAGAATTTAGAACATAGTGGCGGCAAGAAAACACAAGAGAAACTTAAGCTATGCCGACTATCAGTTGTCTCAAATACAAGGTATGATCGAATATATATAGGGCATGGCCTAGGGTAAGTCCTCCTTGGAGTAGAAGTCTTCTTCATGATAAAGTAGCTTTTGCATTGAATGCATCCTTTAAATCTGACTTCTTTGACTTGAAATTGGACTCCTTGTGCCACAAGTAAGCTTAAGCCGCCTTATACATTCTCTTCTTTGGCGACTTTGTCTGCTATTTTTGGCATCAATAATTTTCATGGATAGGCTCATTGGACTCAAAAAATTATGCTCTTCCAATTGCACACCAATTCACCAATTCCTCAAGTTGCTGCCCTGGGCGGCAGATATGGCGGCGACAGCTACTTGGCAGCGTCTCTCTATCAGTTGAGCTACTTTAGTACAGCTCCTTGGTCTGCTACCTCAACATTATCTCCTCAGCTCCTCTCTCCTTCTGACAGCTTTTAGCATCTGAAACTAAAACTAAACTAAAACAATATCTTTTCTTACCAAATCAAAGATATTCAACAAAAACAAGGTAAAGCAAAGAATACTGTAAATAATGCATGCACCTAAATATGCCTAAAATGCACTTAAGAACAACAATAATATGCGATGTAATGCCTAAAATATATAGGACTTATGAGCACCCTACAGCAACATAACCTGACCCATTCTATCACCATGATCTTTTCTACTATTTACTTGTGTTTATTTATTTTTTCTCTTAAACAAACTAAAATTAACTTGTGCATTTATTCTCTGTGCAGGAATTGACATTCGAACTAGCTGTCCAATCCTCGTGGCAGACGATATCTTTTATACTATAACTTGACAAGAGTGTGCGCTTGCGCTCATATTTAGAAAACACCTAATCGCTCTACAAGTTTTTGGCGCCGTTGTCGGGGATTGGCAACGGTAAATTCATCTTTATTTTTCTGCACTTTTATTTTATTTAATTTCAGTTTTTATCTTTTTATTCGAAAAAAGAATAATTTTACAGTTTTCTTGTCTAGTGCATGACCAGAGCCAACCCATCGACCGAAATCGTTTTCATAGACGAGATCGAACGTAGAGCAAGATAACTTAAGAAAGAAGCAAGAGAAGCCCTCGAGAAAGCCAAAGAAGAAGGAAAAGCAGAGGCAACCATGCATAACGGCCAAGACGATAACCCTGCCAACAACACCCGTAACGATAGGGATGGGCAACAAGATCCGCCACCTAGACAGCAGCCCCCAATTCCGCCCAAGAAACAACAGTATGTGTGCACCACCAGGGATTATTTGGAGCACGAATTCAGAGGATTTGATCCAACTGTTGCAGAGCCTGAAATCGAAGCAGATCACTTTGAACTAAAGCCCATGATGTTCAATATGATAAACACATTGGGGCAGTTTGGAGGAATTGCCATGAAAGATGCTCGGCAGCACTTAAGGGGATTCCTAGATATTTGCAGAGCTTTTATGATACATGGAGTCTATCAAGATGTTCTTAAGCTAAGACTATTTCCCTATTCACTAAGGGATAAGGCAAATCAGTGGCTGAAAAACCAACCGACAGGATCATTTAACACTTAGACGGAGTTGTGCAAGGACTTCATAGATCGTTTCAGTCCTTCAAACGTAACCGACAGATTAAGAAACGAGATCACAGCTTTCCGCCGCAACATTAAGGCAACAAAAAAACTAACTTATGAGTAGTGCAAAGTAATAACTACAAGAAGTGGGAAACAATTGGATGAGCCCATAATTGAGCATTCAAAGGAAAAGCAGCAAGAGCTACCCGCCGCAGCAGCACATCAACAACCTACTGTGACAGCAAAACACCCTGATGATCGAGTAGATGACGACAACCCTGAGACAGATGATCATGAGCCCCCACAGATCAGATTTCCTTGTAAGTAACGCATCCAGGACATCCATCTGTCGTCGCCCTTCCCCCGAAGGCTTAAACAACAAAAACAAGAGCACTAGTTCAAGAAATTTCTGGATATTCTAAAGCAGGTGCACATAAACATCCCACTCATGGAAGCCATACAAAACATTCCAAATTATGCGGAATATCTGAAAGATATGGTTTCCAGGAGAAGGAGAATTGGGGAATTTGAGACGGTAGCTGTCACGGAAGAATGTATGGCAATGATGCATAACAAGGTGCCGCCCAAAAGGACAGATCCAGGCAGCTTCATCATTCCATGCAAGATTGGTAGCAACCATGACATGAGAGTTCTATGTGATCTAGAAGCAAGTATTAATCTGATGCCCAAGGCTGTCTTCAACAAATTAGGAATTCGACAAGAAAAGCCAACCTCCATCATGCTCCAACTTGCTGACCATTCCTTTGTGCAACCAGTGGGAAAAGTTGAAGATATCCTTTTACGAGTGGGCAACTTCATTTTCCCAGCTGACTTCTTCATCCTGGACTGTGAGGCAGACAAGAACGCCCCATCATTCTTGGGCGACCATTCTTAGCCTTGGGTAGAACATTGATAGATGCAGAGAATGGGGAACTCATAATGAGGGTGGACAATCAGACCATAAAGATACATGTTTTACAGTACATGAAGCCAATAAAGGAAAAAGAAGTCTGCTAAGACACACATGCCTCCAAGGCCAGCACATAAATAGGGCAAGGCAGCAGCCGCCAGGGCAGACTGCAGGGCAACAACAAAGACCCCAAGGAGCTGGATGACCCACCTGGACAAAAAGCAAAACACAACCAGCTCAGGAAGTGGTTATGTTTGGGAGATGCACCTCAATGCACTCCTAATATAACTTAATTTATTTTTAATATCTTTCTTTTTATTTTTATGTTTTAGGATTAGATTTTAATTTATTGCAATTTATTTCCCACGTCTTTATTTTTAAGATTTATTTATTTTTATTTCAGTTTTCTTTATTTGGTTAATTATTTTATTTTCAGGTTTAGGAATAAATAAGCAGGACCAAGAAGAAGGCCCAACAAGGAGCCCGCCCACCATGCCGTCGAGACAGTTGAAGGCAGCCCACCGCAAAAATGCGTAACGGCTAGAAAACCGCTAATGACTAGCTACCAACGACTACAACATAACGGACATTTAATCCCGTAACACTTACCGTGAAAATCTGTTGGAATTTAATGCCGCCACGACATCTCTCGACAACCCCTATATATACCTCACTATTTCATTCATTTTATTCACTTCATCTCATTGTTTAACCTCTTCTACGTCCATATGCTTTCTCAAATTACAACCGACTCACAACTATGGCAGCATCGCAATCCAAACCCACCATCCAGAGATTCTTCTCTAAGTTAGACCAAATGAGGCATAGCACACAATTTGCCAATAGAGCAGTTTGGGAGGAGCAAGGATTTCACTACTCGCAGCAAACAGGAGATCTAGGTCTTGAGCCCGCCCTCTTCGAGAAAATTCACGTCCAAGGGTGGGAGATATTCACAAAGCAGCCCGAGGTGGCCAACATCACCCTTGTCCGAGAGTTTTACGCCCACCAACCCTGCCCAGAAATACCATTCGTCTTTGTTAGAGGGGAGGCAGTAAGGCTCAACGCCGCCACCAGCAACAGGTTTTATGGGCTGGAGATGGATGACAACCCCTATGAGGAGTGGAGGCAGACACTGACAACCCCTAGAGGGGAGGCACTCTTAATATAACTTAATTTATTTTTAATATATTTCTTTTTATTTTTATGTTTTAGGATTAGATTTTAATTTATTGCAATTTATTTCCCACGTCTTTATTTTTAAGATTTAATTATTTTTATTTAAGTTTTCTTTATTTGGTTAATTATTTTATTTTCAGGTTTAGGAATAAATAAGCAGGACCAAGAAGAAGGCCCAACAAGGAGCCCGCCCACCATGCCGTCGAGACAGTTGAAGGCAGCCCATCACCCTTTTCCGAGAGTTTTACGCCCACCAACCCTGCCCAGAAATACGATTCGTCTTTGTTAGAGGGGAGGCAGTAAGGCTCAACGCCGCCACCAACAACAGGTTTTATGGGCTGGAGATGGATGACAACCCCTATGAGGAGTGGAGGCAAACACTGACAGCAGCCGACTACGACAGGATGAAGGACATGCTGTGTGAACCAAACACCCCGTGGCTGGCGGTGAAGCACATTGAATCTGTCCAATGCCACCGTCTGCTGCCGGAGGCAATACTATGGAACACGTTCATCAAGTGACGCCTACTCCCCACCTCCCACAACACAATTGTTGACCGGCCCCGTCTTGCCTTCATACATTCAATTATGAACAACCGGCCGATCAACGCGGGCGACATTATCTGCAAGGAAATCCACAGATGCTACCGGAAGTCCAAGGGCAGGCTCTACTTCCCCTACCTCATTACCAGGCTTTGCGCAAACTTCAACGTCCCCTCTGACCCCAAAGACGTGCTGACACCACCAAGGGAGGGTTGAACAAGAAAGGTTAGGATCCAAATGATGCAGGTGCCTGAGACAGAACCGATCACACCCTCTCAGTCGTCAGCCAAAAACACAGCTGCCTCGGCAGCCAGAGGTAGTACTGAAGCTTCCCAACACCCAGAGGTCATCCAGCTGCTCAACACACTGATCGACAGCAACAAGAGAATAGAGAAGCACCAGCCGACCTTCATGAAGTACGTGGGGGAAGTCCAAGAAGCCTGCGTGGCCTATTTGCTACAAAAGTTCCCAAACTACGACCTCTCCCTGCCCACATTCCTAGAAGACTTGGCCGCCACAGCTGACCCAAAAGAGACTACACCATCAGAAGCTACTGCCCGCCACGCCGCCAGATGCCCTCTCCAACGCGACACCAGTCCTACTCAGACACCTCTGCCTCTATCACGGTGGTCGACACTCTAGAGAGGCATCAACAACAATTCTTACCAGCCTTCATAGCGGAAACAGTGGCAGACACCTTCCTTTACAAGGAGTCTGAGCAGCAGATGGCAGCGATAGCGGCACCCATGCCAACAGAGGAGCCACCGGCAGAACCCATGGCGGAGCCAAGCAGGGAAAGGAAGCGGCATGTAATCTCAGCCGAGACGGAGGGGGAGGAGTTAGAATCTGAACCAGAACAAAGTGAAGCTCTTCGTCCCACTCCTAAGAGAGTCTAGCCGCCACAGACAACAAAGATATCACCTGCCAAGTCTGCTGCCCGGACATTTGCCAGCCGCCGCCTTGTCATCCAATCATCACCCTCCTTCTCCGTCGCAAAGACTCCAACATCATCTCAACCATCCGACAACTTCTAGCGTTGTTTCTTTTCTTTCTTTTTATTACTTATTTTTCTGTTTTAATTATTTTTCTTTTATTTTGTTTTTCTGTTTTCTTTTATTTTATGCATTGAGGGCAATGCCCATCTCGAGTTTAGGGGGGATTAGCACTCATTCATTGGCATACTTAGAGCATATTGGTTACATTTGTACTTGCCTAAAAAAATTATTCAAAAATTTTTTTGTTAGAACTTGTGGCTATGATAGGATAACCTATTTTAAATTTTTTGCACCAATTAAAAAGAACTTGATTTTGGGGAAAGCATGAAGTCAACTTAGAATTTTACTATAATTGCCAAAAATTAAAAACACTACAGCTACTTGCTGAATTTGATTGAATTTCTGATAAACATTGCCTGCTTGAATTATTTGTAAAATTCTAACATGGTTGCAGGAAGCTGCCGCGATAGGCAACAAACAGAAAAGGAAAAGCACTGCCACGACAGGAAAGAAAATTTTTTATGTTGTTTTTCTCTAGAGGTGCCTGAAAACGGCTCTAGGAACAATCATGTGCAAGGACACTCCGCTGCTATCAAAGTCCATGAATATGAAAATCTTTGAAGTGATAGAAAAATTAGCATGAGTGAATGAAAGTCTTCACGGGATGACTCTACTCAACGGTTTCGGGGTTTTGTAGTTTGCTCCTATCTTAATTTCAGACCTAAAGAGTAGTTGTGATGAGTAGAAGCCCTTACTGCCATGATTATAAAATGTGCTTAATTATGCTACCTTGGAAGTAACCTTATATTACCATGACAACATCTTTGTTTACTTGGAATATTCTTCAAATTTAGCTTGTACATAGTATCTGCACACACTGCACTGACATTGTGGTTTAATTCTGAGGTAATTCATGTTGTTCTCCTCTCACTAATCTAATGATAGGTGCCACGGCCTTGAGGTGCTAAATCAAGTTTAAAACAAGTTTTTCTTTCTGATTAGTGCAAGGGCAAGTATGTTTAGGATTGCATTACTTGAGGACAAGCAATAGTTCGAGTTTGGGGGTTTGTAAAGTGCTCATAAATCGTATATTTTATGCACATTTCATCTCATATTATTGCTATTCTCAAGTTCATTTTAGGCATATTTAGGTGCATGCATGCATTATTTACAATATTCTTTACTTTGCCTTGTTTTTGTTGAATATATTTAATTTGGTGAGAAAAGATACTGTTTTAGTTTAGTTTTAGTTTCAGGTGCTAGAAGCTGTCAGAGATAGATATTACCAAGTAGCTGCCGCCGCCATATCTGTCGCCTAAGGCAGCAACTCGAGGATTGCTGAATTGGAGTGCGATTAGAAGAGCATAATTTTATAAGTCCAATAAGCCCATCCACACAATTTATTGATGCCAGATAACAACAGACAAAGCCGCCCAAGAGGAAATCATCTAAGGCGGCTTAAGCTTACTTGCGGCACAAGGAGTCCGACTTCAAGTCAAAGAAGTCAGATTTAAAGGATGCATTCAATGCAAAAGACACTTTATCATAAAGAAGACTTCTACTCCAAGGAGGACTTGCCCTAGGCCATGCCCTATATATATCCGATCATACCTTGTATTTTAGAGAACTCATAGCCGGCATAGCTAAGGTTTCTCTTGTGTTTTCTTGCCGCCACTATGTTCTAAATTCTCTAGGGTTTGAGTTATGTTGTAAAGTAGTTGTGAGAATGGTTGTTTAGGTTTAAGTTTGTTTTTGCAATAAATTCAAGGTTTGCTTATTTCATGTTCTTCATTGTTTTCAATTGAGTCGAGAGATCGATTGTTAGCCATTAATTTGTTTGGCATCGAGAGAGTCAAACTCACAAAAGAAGTAAGCACGATCTCATCAATACCATGTGTTGATCAATCCAGCCTAAACATAGGTTAGGGTTTAAGGCGGCTAAAAGAGGACGACCAAAAGTTGTTGTTCATTGCAAGATTCACGCCGACAGGTATTATCTGTAGCGGGCATCAATAACATTCAGACTCAGACATAAGCTAAATCATTATCGAAGCGTTCTGCCCAGCCTTGAAGGTCTTACGAGTTTGCTGTCGAGCCAATCGTCCGTTCCACCTGCCGAGGTAGCGAAAGCGTCGAAGCATCAATCTGCATCTTTCGCCGAGGCAGCAAAGTCTGGCAGCTCAATACAACTTAACCTATTCAACGCAGTTTGACACTACGAAGCAGCATAACATAACCCTTTCTATCACCCTGATCTTTTCTACTATTTACTTGTGTTTATTTAGTTTTTCTCTTAAACAAACTAAAATTAACTTGTGCATTTATTTTCTGTGCAGGAATTGACATTCGAACTATCTGTCCAATTCTCGTAGGAGACGATATCTTTTATACTATAACTTGACAAGAGTGTGCACTTGCCCTCATATTTAGAGAACACCTAATCGCTCTACAACGCTTCTACTACAAGAATTTGACCTTGAGATCCGAGACAAGAAGGGCGTTGAAAATTTGGTAGTTGACCACCTATCACGCCTAGGGCATCACCTTGAAGATAGTAAGACCGTTGCCATAAGAGATGAATTTCCATATGAGTACTTGCTAACAGTTATTGCCATGCCATGGTACGCTGGCATAGTCAAGTACTTGGTAAGCAATATTCTTCCACCAGACTTGGCATATAATATTAGGAAAAGATTCTTGCGAGAAGTTAGGCAATATTATTGGGGTGAGCCGATCTTGTTCAAATAGTGTACCGACCAAGTGATAAGACGGTGTGTGCCAAAGGATGAGCATCACAATATATTGCAATTATGCCTTGCTTCACCGTACGAAGGTCACTTTGCTAGGATGAAAACTGCTGCCAAGGTGTTGCAGTCAAGATTCTTTTGACCCACACTATACAAAGATGCCCACAACTATGCCAAGGCATGTGACCGATGCCAGCGGACATGAAACGTCTCTGGCAGACACTAATTGTCACTCTAAGACATTATGCTTGTGGACTTATTTGATGTATGGGGGGATAGACTTCATGGGTCCATTTCCCCTATCATTTAGTAACCTATACATCCTTGTGGCTGTTGACTGCGTTTCAAAATGGTTAGAGGTTGTTGCCTTGCCAACAAATGATGTCAAGGCTATTGCCAAATTCTTGCACAAACATATTTTTACTCGATTTGGTGCCCATAGAGTGATTATTCATGATGAGGATACCCATTTTAAATGTAATTTAATCTCTAAAGCTTTGTGCAGATATGAAATTCAGCAAAGGATTGCCACAACATACCATCCCCAAACAAATGGGCAAGCTGAGATTTCAAATAAGGAGATCAAGAATATTTAAGAGAAGATTGTAAATCCGACAAGGAAGGACAGGTCCTTGAGACTAGATGATTCCTTGTGGGCTTATAGGACAACCTTTAAAACTCCCTTGGGTACTTCACCATTTAGACTTGTTTTTAGAAAAGCATGCCACCTACCGGTGGAGATGGAGCACCGTGCATATTGGGCAATCAAAACGCTTAATATGGCTTGGAGAGCCGCTGGAGAAAAAAAACCTACTAGACCTAAATGAGTTCGAAGAGTTCAGAACACAAGACTATGAGAATGCCAGACTCTACTAAGAGAAGACAACGCTGGCATAACATTAGGAAAATGCCGAGACAATTTAAGGTAGGCCAACGTGTTTGTTATTTAACTCACGACTTAAATTGTTTCTAAGTAAGCTCAAGTCGAGATGGTCAGGCCCTTTCGAAGTTATAAAGCCATATGCCCATGGAGCAGTGGATATCAAAAATTTTGAAGTCAGGAGAATTTTTCAAGGTAAATGGCCAAAGGTTAAAACATTATTGGGAAGGTGATCAGAAGAATGCCAAAGAGGTTATCTTGCCAGAGGTACCGTAACATCATCATCATGTTTTGAATTTTAGTACACAGTAGGTTAGATGTCTTTCTTTTTCAATATTTTTCATTTATTTCCTTTTCTTTAAGTTTTAATTTTTCCTTTTTATTTTGATTTATCTGCGTTGAGAGGTTTTCTTTGAGTGTGTGCAGATTTAGTTTGCCAGGTATAATGCCAAGGCAGGGATGTGGCATGAGGCGATTGCAAATTGGGTGAATCTTGTGTGTCAAGCATAATGCCAGGACAGAGGCTTGGCATACGATGATTGGAAATATGGACGAAAAATATTTACCCTAGCTTGATAAAACTTGGCCTATGAGAAGTGAAATTATCTTTCTTTGACTTTTTTTACCCTAGACGCCCAAATTGGATAAGTTGAATTATTAAATTCAACTTAAACCCTTATTACATCAACCTTTTTTCTTTTCCCCATACACGCCTAAAAACCATCATTAGCCCCATTAAATTGGTTACTTTATTAACCCAGTTAAAACTCTTAACCTTTTACTTTTCATCTACCCTAGCCGTTCAAGAGTTAAAGACCTCTCACTTTTCTCTTTACTTTTTTATCAAACAAGAACACCAAGATTCACTCTCTTCTTTTTCTTTTGTCCAAAACGCCCAAGTTTTCACCTTGTTTCCATGGCTTCCTCATCCACACCTTTCAAGATATTTTTCAATGAGGAGATCCGCAAAAAGCATGATGAAAATTTTACCTCAAGATCATTCTACCATGAGAAGCACTTCAACTTCAAATGCGAGCTAACCGTGGGATTTCCCCAGGATTTCATGGCGGTAGTAAACCAACACAAGTGGGAACTTTTTTGCCAACAAAAGGGAGAGGTCTACGAAAATATTGTTCAGGAATTCTATGCTCACTTAACCACCAAGGATAACCCCTTCTTGATGATATGAGGCACTTGTGTGCATTTTGATGGGGGTTATATCAATGCCATGTTCAAGTTGGGGGATGCCGAAGATGAACAACGAGAGTATGCTAAATCCATGATTGCTTCCAAGAGGAAGAAGTTACTGGCAGATTTGTGTGAACCAGGCACGACATGGTTTGTGTCATCCAAGGGACATTGAACAATCAAGAGATTGGGACTGAAATCTCAAACGAAGGGGTGGAACAACTTTTTGAAGGCAAATCTGATCCCAACCACTCGCAACGAAATAGTGTCAGAGGAACGACTGACATTACTGCATCAATCATAGTTGGTCGGAAAATCATTGTCGGTCGGATCATCATCGAAAAAGCACAATCACGTTGGCTCTATGGAGGCAACTCAATGCCGCCGAGTCCAAAGAAAAAGGTAAGGGGAAGGCAAAAGAATCAACGCCAAATTCCAAGGTGCCAAAGGCAGAATCCGATACTCCCAGGCCAGCTGGTGTAGTGGCATTACTCTCCCATATCAACCATCGCAATGAGATCATTCTCCAAAAATTAGTGAGAGCTGAGGAGCAAAATGTCAAGCTTTGACAGTATACTCATGCTCGAGATGTTGCCATCATGGAAGCTCTTGAAAGATTGTCCCCGATTTCCTGCCAGCCTTCCCAGATTTCTGTAGAGTGTCCAGAAGTTTTATATTTTATGCACATTCCTATCCTTATTATTGATGTTCTTAAGCTTAGTTAGGCATAATTAGCTGCATATCATGCATTATAACAATATTTCTTATTTTACCATGCTTTATTTGAATATTTTATATTTGGTAGAGAAAAGGTACTGCTTTAGTTAGTTTTCTATTTCAGGTGCTGGTTGCTGATCAGAGGAATAGTGGACAGGAAAGCAGGGAGTAGAAGAAGCTGTACTGAAGTAGTTCCAGTTGCCGCAAAAGACGCTGCCGCCAAGGATGCCGCCGCCAAGGATGCCGCCGCCGTAGAATGTTGCCCAGACGACAATACGCCGACATAGTCAAGATAGGTCTCGTTTGATAGAGGACATGTTTTTGAGTCCATAGAGCCCAATCTTGCTTTTTTCTGAGGTCTGGAGCAGTGTATAGAGCTGATTGAAGATCGATAAGCAAGGTGGCTTATACTTACTTGCTGAACAAGTAAACATCCAAAGGAGTCCATATTTAAGTCAGAATTGAATGAAGCATTAAATGTAAAATCTATTTTATCATCAATGAAGACTTCTACTCCAAGGAGAACTTAATCTTAGGCAAAGCCCTATATATACCCATGTTTGTGAGGGTATAGGGGCATAGAGATCGATAGAGATAGAGAGAGGGAGTCGGCTATGTTCTAAACTCCTTAGGGTTTAGGTTTTTTCTTCTAAAGTAGTTGTGAGAAACAATTGTATTAGGATAAGTTGTTTTGCAATAAATATTCCAAGTTTGCTTAATTTGTGCACTTCATTCTTTCAATCATTCTACACCAGCCATTTGAGAGAATCCATTTTGTCGGGCACGAAAGTGCAAGGCTCACGAAAGGGTTAAGTACGGTCACAACGTGCTGAGGCGTGACTAACATGGTTCCGCACCAGTCCACAAGTTTCAGTAGCGAAAAGGGATTACCAACCGAGTTGACTAACTTGGTTCCACACTAGTCCCCAAGTTAGCTCTCGGGCATCCTAACCTAGAAATAGGAGGGATCACTGTCGACTATCATGCCGAACTTGGAGTATCTACCAGACTTGCCACCATGAATTCTTTCCATTCCACCTGCCGAGACAGTACACTCCTGCAGTGGTAGTGACCCGCTGCGGCCGCGTGACAGGGTCGTAGCCTGCCACCTGCCATACCCGCCGAGGCAGCATATCGTGGCAGTGCAATCCAACCTTAACCTATGCAATGCAGTCTACACGCTCTACAAGTTTTTGGCGCCGCTGCCGGGGATTGGCAATAGCGACTTCGTTTTGTTTTCTGCACTCTTTATTTAATTGCATTTAAATTTTAGGTTTTTTAACTTTTTCTTTTGTATATATATATATAAAATTCAGGTACGCTACAAGTCCAAGGGCATCACAATGTCGAGGAAAACTATACGAGAACTGATGTTTGAACATGAACAACAGATGCTGCAACAACAGTTGCTGCCGTGGCAGCATACAAGACAACAAATTTTTTCATGGTATGATCAAAATTGTTAAAAAAAATTACCATAACAATTTTGCTGCAGAAACAAACATGCTAGAGAAAGGTGGTCAACTTCAAGAGCAATCAAGAGAAACCACTCGAGAGCTGATGTTGGAAATTTCTTGCAATCTATGTGAGGGAAATCATGTGTTCGAAAATTGCCCCTTACTTTTTGAAGAAGACATGGACGGACCAAAATGGGACCAAGAGCAGATGCCGCATCCTCAGCAAAAAGGACTACAGAATCTGCTGCCCCAACATATTTTTTTATGGTATGATCAACAACCTCAAAATTTTTTATTTTGTATAAGGCATTGAGGGCAATGCCCGCCTTGGGTTTGGAGGGGGGTCAATCCTCATGTTATTCTGTTAAGCATGTAGTTGCATTGTAATTCCTGCCTAGTACTTAATGAAAATTAGAAATCTGGGTTAAATAACTTGTACCTATGATAGTTAGCCGATTCTATTTTCGCACCACACTTAAAATTGAACTTAATCTTGGGAAAAAGCATGAAAAACACCTTAGAAATTTTTTTTAGTTGCCAAACATTTATTACACTTCTGTTAAGTGCTGAATATTGTTTGAGTTCTACGTGTACATTTCCTGCTTAAACTTAATGAAAATTCTTATATTGGATGTAGGTATGCTGCCGCGGCAGCACAGGGAAGCAAAGTAAAATAAAAAGCAATGCTGCCACGACCGCAAAACAAAGAAAAGGCTGAATGCATTATAGGTGCCCGAAACATGCTCTAGGAAGGATCATGAGCAAGGGCACTCTGCTGCTATCAAAGTCCATGTATCTAAAATTCTTTGAAGTGACGGACAAATTAGCATGAGTGAACGAAAGCCTTCACGGGATGACTCTACTCAAAGGGTTCGGCGTTTCGTAATATGCTCCTATCTTAGCTTTAGACCTATAGAGTAGTTGTGATGAGCTGAAGCCCTTAAAAGCCATGATCAGAAAAAGGAAGAAAAGAAGTGCTTAACTGTGCTGCCAAAGCAGAAACACTATATCATTTTTCTTTAACTTTTACAGCATTCTTTACTTACTTAGTATAATCAGCATATTCAGCATGTACACAGACCTGCACACACTGCACTGGCACTAGAATTAAAATTCTAAGTTATTTCATGTTATTCCCTCTCACTAAACTAATATAGGTGCCACGACCTTGAGGTATGAAACCAAGTTAAAAACTAGGTTTTCTTTTTGATTTATGTACAAGGGCAGGTTTACTAGTTAGGTTGCATTGCTTGAGGACAAGAAATAGTTCGAGTTTGGGGGTGTGTAGAGTGTTCAAAAGTTCTATATTTTATTCATATTCTTGCCTTTATTATTGTTGTTCTTAAGCTTAGTTAGGCAGAATTAGTTTCATATCATGCATTATAACAATATTTCTTCTTTTACCATGCTTTATTTGAATATCTAATATTTGGTAGAGAAAAGGTACTGCTTTAGTTAGTTTTCTATTTCAGGTGTTGGTTGCTGATCAGAGGAAGAGAGGACAGTAAAGCAGGGATCATAAAGAGTTGTATTGAAGCAGTTCTAGTTGCTGCCAAAGACGACGCTGCTGCAGAATTCTGCCGCCAAGGATGCCGCCACCACAGAATGTCGCGCAGACGCCAATACGCCGACATAATCAAGATGGGTCTCATTTGATAGCGAACATTTTTCTGAGTCCATAGAGCCTAATCTTGTATTTTTTGAGGCTTGGAGCGGTGTATAGACCTGATTGAAGATCGATAAGCAAGGTGGCTTATACACTTGCTGAACAAGTAAACATCCAAAGGAGTTCATATTTAAGTCAGAATTGAACGAAGCATTAAATGTAAAAGCTATTTTATCATCAATGAAGACTTTTACTCCAAGGAGGACTTAAACTTAGGCCAAGCCCTATATATACCTATGTATGTGAGGGTATTGAGGCATAGAGATCGATAGAGATAGAGAGTGATAGAGAGAGGGAGTCGGCTATGATCTAAACTCCTTAGGGTTTAGGTTTTTGTTTGGAAAGTAGTTGTGAGAAACGATTGTATTAGGTTAAGTTGTTTTGCAATAAATATTCCAAGTTTTCTTAATCCGTGCACTTCATTCTTTCAATCATTCTACACCAGCCGTTTGAGAGAATCAATTTGTCGGGCACGAAAGTGCAAGGCTCACGAAAGGGTTAAGTACGGTCACAACGGGCTGAGCCGTGACTAACTTGGTTCCACACCAGTCCACAAGTTTCAGCGGCTAAAAGGGATTACCAACCGAGTTGACTAACTTGGTTCCACACTAGTCAACAAGTAAGTTCTCGAGCATCCTAACCTAGAAATAGGAGGGATCAATGTCGACTATCCTGTCGAACTTGGAGTATCTGCCAGACTTGCCGCCATGACTTCTTTCCATTCCACCTACCGAGACAGTACACTCTTGCAGTGGTAGTGACCCGCTACGGTCGCGTGACAGGGTCGTAGCCAGCCGTCCGCCATACCTGCCAAGGCAACATATCGTGGCACCGCAATCCAACCTTAACCTATGCAATGTAGTCTACACACTACTGAGCAACAATTACCTGGCCCATTCTATCACTCTGATCTCCCTACTTTAATTAGTTGTGTTTTTAGTTTTATTCCTTTAACCAAACCTGGAATTTATTGTGCATTTAAATCTCTTGTGCAAATACATACTCGAAGAAACTATTCCAATCCTCGTGGGATTCGACATCTTATATACTATAACTTTGCAGGAGTGTGCACTTGCGCTCTCACGAAAAAGGGAACACCTACACGCCCTACAATTTCCCTGTAGAAATCTTTGCCAACGATGATGCCATACCAACCAGTCCCATATCAGTGCATTCCCCTACACATTCAGATGCCACCGTCCTAGTCTCACAGGTTCAAGTTGAACCCGCCAAGTTATAAACACTGCTAGAGTCAGAAGAATAAGTCAAGAAGAAACCTACTACAATACCTTCTGCCCCTACCTCATCTGCCGCCACTCATGCCACGTCAGAGCCGGTGCAGATTGTCAAGGAAGTTGGAGCTTCCACTACCGCCTCAAAGCCAAGCATGAAAGGAAGGAAATGAATGGCCCCCAATTGTGGGACCTTTGTCAAGAGAAAAACCCGCGTCACACGAGAAGAAGACTATGAAGAGAAGTCTTCCTCTTCCTAATTTTTTTTTACATTTAATTCATTGCATTCACATGTTCATGCATTTTATTTTTATGTTTCAGTGTATATGTGTTTTTTTTCATGCATTGAGGACAATGCACATCTTTGGTTTGGGGGTGTGCGTTGTCTCACATTTATTCCATGCCATACATTCATGTTTACATTTATGTTGCTATGCCATGTATGCAATATAGATTAGGTTTTAGCCATGCATACCGAACCACTAAAAAATAAAGAAAAATTTTCCTCGGTCAAATTTTGTTAGGAAAGTTTAATTTTTTTCTAAAATAGTTTACCCGATGATGAAATTTGAAATCTTTAGTTGCCTATGCCAGTAGAATAGTAATGCCGGGTCTGCTTGGTAATTGATCTCTAGGTTAGGAAATTGAACTTTCACTTAACACGTAGTATGCATCTAGTTCCTAAACAAACTTAGAACTTTTGAAACTAAGCTCAGACAAAAAATAAAAATAAAAAAGAAAACTTTTGATGCCAGGGTAAAAGAAATAAATAAGGCAACAATGTTTTGCTAAGGCAATGAAAAATTGAACTCTCCTCTACCTTAGGGATAATAAATAACTTGGGACTTCATGGTTTGCTCCCTCTTAGTTCTCAAGTCCAAAACTTTAGGGTATGAGTTGAAGAGTAAAAACCTAGCAATGTATGGATTAACGTGGGGGTTCATGGTATGCTCCATCTTATTCTTCATGCCAAACAATATTGTGAACTAAGATTAAAATACTGCCAACAGAAACCCTTGGCAGGAATAAAAGAAAAATAAAAAATTTTGAGTTTAGATAGTAAATTTGACTAAAGGAGTAAAAGGATACTTGATGCATATTGCCCACACATCATGCACTCTTCATGCCCTTAGACTAGAGTTATATTGTTGCACTTGAATTTACTATCTGTTTGGAATTACTGCACTGAGATATCTGAGGACAGAACTAAAGCTTAATTCTTCTTGCCAGCACTTGTTTCCATTCCGACCAAAACATTGCCGAGGTACTATTTTCACAATTTTTAACTTACTTGCATTCTTGAGGACAAGAAATGAGCTAAGCTTGGGGGAGTGTGAACTCTTCAAAAGTACTAAATTTTATGCTTCTTTCACATTGCCTTTGATTGCCTTTAGGTACACTTAGTTACATTTAGCCTTAAAATTCATGCATTTGCATAAGGAGTTAGGTATTGTGTCTATGCTAGTGTGAAGGGTTGAATTTTTGGCATTATCGCATGTTTGACAAGGTAGAGCAGCACAGAAAGGAAGGAATGCAGAGAGAATGCAGACTTGTTGACAACGATGGATCAAAAATTGCTGACGTACTGGTTGGCAGAGAAGTGGAGTTTGATGCTCGGCCAAGAAGATGATGGACCTTGTACACATCTGTCCTAGGTTTCAAATATAGGATAAGATGATCACATCCCTTGCACATTCAAAATTCAAATTCAAGGATTATCCTAGGTTACTCACGCACACCTATTTAAAGAACTCGAGCAAGCACTTGAGGAGAAGGGAGAGGATTGATCAACGATCGTATTGGAGAGGCTGCACTGAGGAGACCTGGTTTAACCCAGCTTAACCGAGAGCCTAGACCTTGAAGAGCTGCATTGACTGGCCCCCTTTTTGCCCATTCTCTTTGTTTAATTATTTTTATTTTAAAATGATGATGTTATTGAGAAACAATGAAGGTTTTTGGTTGGATACCCCCACCATGAACTAAATTTATAGTTGGTGGGGGATGTATGCGTTGAACGCTATTTTTATGCTTAGTTTTTAATAATAAAAAATGCCTTGGCAATGTTTCCCATATTTTGCATGTTTTAGAGTTTTCTAAATTCTTTTCCAAGCGACCACTGGCATTGTTTGCTTATTTCACCTTAATATCTTAACAAACTTAGGGGGCAATGATCTGTTTCCAGATACTAAGGCGAGATGCTTCGAAAGAAGATGTTCAAGTAGATGAACTTACTTCAAGAGTAAGTCTAACCCTTAGGAGTATAGATTGGAACTTAATCAAATTGATTTATGAAAAGTTTCACTATAGATATATAGAGGTTTTTACATTGTTAATTTTGGGCATTGCCATCGATAGAGGCAATGCCAATCTTGAATCTGCTCGACAATAATATCAAGGCATAAGTTTTATTAAAGACTGGCATGAAAAGCGTGAAAACCAGGCATCCCTTGCCAACGCTCATCACTCATTTAAATACTCCTTGTGCCAACGTTGTTTTCCTTCCACTTCTTTTCTTTTAATCACTATTTTCAAACAACTTCAAATCAACCAACACTTTTCCCTTGACAAGTAAACAAGGAAAGCAATCAAATTCTTGGCCAATCCTTGTGGGATCATGTAACACCCGTGTTTTGGGGTTAGGAGTTAGACGCGTGAGTTGGTTCGAGTCGTTAAAATTGATTTTAATCAAATTGACCTTAGTTTTGATTTAATTGGAATTTAAAATAAAAGGGGTGGCAATTTTGTAAATAAAGGGAAAATAGGAAGACAATCCTTTTGAAATTAAAAGAACAAAAAAAATGTGTTGTCTTCCTCCCCTCTTTCATTCCAATGTGAAACTCCCCTACACCCCTCACAAACCCCAAAGTTTATTATTTCATTCAATCTCTCCATTCATTCAAGGGCATTTTCAAAGGTAAACCTATTTCTCAACTCTCCTCATCATCCCCATCATTTACATAGTCTTAGATTTCAAAACTATCAATTTTTGCATTTTTCAAGTTTGAATTTTTAATGGGTTTTTCATTTGATTTTGATTTGTTGAGTTGGGTTTTGGTTTAATCTCATCAAAATACACTTAATATCTTGAAATGGTTGGATTTGGGTGAAAACCCGAAGTGGGTCTTTGGGGCAATTTTTAGAGTGTCTAAACCTGAGATTTTGAGGTGTTTTAGTGTTGGGTTGAAGGGCTGATGGTATATGGTTATTAGGGAAGTGTTTTGGGACCTTTTAGATGCCATTTGGGTGTTGGAAATCATAGTTTTCAGCTGAGTATTTGGGGAGCTCGAAAATGGAGGTTTTGTGATTGATTGGGTTTGAAATTGGTAAAGTTTGGCTTGTATTTATGGGTTGGAGTTTGTGACTGAATTTAGCATTGAATTGGTGAGTAATGTTTGTGTTTTGATTGGATAGAAGCTAGAGGAAACGTCGGAGAAACATCGGGATCGAATCCGGGAAATTGAGGAGACTTGATTTGCTTGCTTGGTTTGCTAAGGAAGGGTGGTGAGTAAAACTTTAAATTTGTTTTAAAGTTGGTTCAAGTGTGTGTTGTGGAGGTATTGGAATGAGTTTTGTAGACCATTCCAAGGTAGAAGTTAAATTGGTAGTTTGACTTCTTGTTTGTAATGAGCTTTGATTTCCTAATGCATATCTTGATCCTGCATAGTATGTGTTGACCTTGAATTTATATACATTGTTGTGTATGATGATAGTTGAATGATATGAATGATGATTAATGTGATGTGGTTTAAAGAAATTGGCACTAGTTAACTTACCGGGTGTAAATGACCGATCATTAGGATTAGTGTGCACACATTTGAGTCAAAACGCGCGTGGCCTTGATGGCGTTGAGTCATCAAGGAGGAGTACGGTGATGTAATTGCTCTTATGATTATGATGTTGAGATAATTGAATTATATTGTTGAGCTTAATATGATGTGAGATGCCTATGTATGTTGTGTATGATGTTAGGGATTTGCATGCTTGGACCCTGCATTGTTGTTGTTTTTGATTTTAGAGCAGCCTCACTAAGCTTCTAGCTTACGCTCTCATTTTCAACAATGCAGATCATTAGCGTGGTGTTAGCAAGGAGCAAGGCGAAATGGCTTTCCAAGTTTGTCGTTGCTCAAGTATGATTTAGTAATTAATGTGGTTATTTAGCAATGGGGCTACTATGTGTTTTGTATGAGCGTTGTATGACTCATAGATGTTGTTGGTGTTTATGTTTTTGTTGGATTTGTAAACCATGTTAAGCCTTGTTTAATGCTTGTTTGAGATGCTATGCTTTTGGATGAGTACATGTGTTGTTGTTGCATGTTAACTATATGTGTGGAGACATGTGCCTTATGGGCTATTAATGTTTAAGTATGCCTTGAATGATATTTGAATGTGATGCAAGAATCTTTGTTATGCATATTGATTTGTTGATGTTTGGCTTTACATGTCTATTGTGTGCTAAGCATATGTTTTAGGGTGCCTTTCATCTAGAGGGATTGTATGTTGAGTCTTGAGTGCTTTGGTGGAGTTTTGGGACTGCCTAGTGTCTTAAACCAGCAAAAATCTGTCTTTTCGTAGCCCGTGTATCGAAACGGTTGGTCTCGTTTCGATACGACCTCTTGTTTGAGGCCAAGCGTTTCGATACGCCTAGGGTCCGTTTCTGAACAGATTTGCTACTGGAAATCTGAGAAATTGCCGATATTTTGGGGTTTCGAAACGGGTCTAGGTGTTTCGGAACGGTCAATATATCGTTGACCACGAGAAGTTGACCGTTGGGGGTGTTTCGGAATGGTTGACCTATGTTCCGATACGGCCTTCTCGTGTGGACTTGGGATTGTTAACCAAGTCAAGGTGTTTCGATACACCTCAAGGGTGTTTCGAAACGGCCTGCCTAATAACTTAAAATTGGACTGTTTACTTGCTGATTCGAGTTCAGTTGCATGTCTTTCTTGATTTATTCCGCTGTCGTGATCACATAGGATTTAAATGTGTCTTTAGAGAAGATTAAATTAAAAGAAATTTTAGGGTTGCTAACCGAGGTGAAATCCTTAACGAGTTTCACATCAGTTTTCCCCGTGTAGCCTACTCGAACCGGTCAGCCGACCAGACCGGGGCGAGGGGGTTACAGATCAATACTCATCTTACTGTTGTATTACTTGTAGACCGTGTATACTTGCAAGCAATAGACTCTTACTTGGAACTGTTCTCATACATTTCCAATATATTTTCCACCCTTTTCCCAAGAACTCACATAGTCGACATGCAGCCATAGGCGGTGGTTGGCGCCGGTGGAAGGGTGGTTCGAACGATGGTGCACCACCATTGTTCATCATTTTTTGGCCATGTATGAACACTTGCAAATTTTTTGAAAGGGGATGTTTTGATCTATTTTTTAAAGAATAGATTATAAAAATTATTTTTTAAATTAGGCTTTATACCCATATATCTTAAAATAAAAGTGGGCCAATTGGTTTGATTTAAATCCCTTTTCATCATTTTATAAATTTGCGCCTTTAATTTTTTTTAGAATCGCAAATATCTTCTTTAAATTTGGCTTTTAGTTTTCTTGGTCTTTGATTCCGTCACTAACCCTTTTTCCTTAAAATTTCAATTTTCAAATTATTAAACATATTTTTATCACATTCTTTTTAATTACTCACTTTTTTAAAAAACCCGTCTGAATACCGCGTGTTGACTCTACTTAGAGAATGATACATTTTTTTAAAAAATCTATTAAATTCCTTTATGTTTTTATTATTTATTTAATTTTGTAAAATAAACTAATATTGTCTTTTTTATTTCGGAAATTTAATTTATTTTGTTAGAATTTAAATTTTTTTGTTTTTATTTCTATTCTTAGCTTAGATAAAACCCCTAGGATTAGGTTCTTAAAATCCTTAGTTAGAGCCTTGAAGTTAAAAAATAAAAAAACTCTTCTCACATAAAAAATTCATAAAATATAATAAATTATATTTGAACCCTAATAGATAAAATTCACTTAGACAATTCTTAGGGTTAATAATTATCAACTTAGAATAATAAAAGCTGCAACACACCAATTGCTTCTTTGATTGTTTGCTTAAAAAGTAGAATTTAATTAATGTAGTGTCCTACCAAAGGAAGTAACAGGTTAGCGCTATAGATGTTGGCGGTGATTAGAGTTTACTCTCCGGATGGTGGGTTGTTAAAATAGAATTATATTCATAAATGGACAATAAGTTAAATTTTATATGAACTTGCAAATTCTGACATTAAAACGTTTTGTAATCGGCTAGGTACAATTTTTGGGCGCTGTGGGGGTGCTAACCCTTCGCTACGCGTAATTGAATCCCGAAATCATTTTTGTTTTTTGCAGACCAAAATTGTTGTTTTAATAAAATAAAATGATTTTATTAAAATAACTCGTTTTTAGGTGATCCAATCACACCTTTTTAAAAAAATGGCAACGACTCTGTTGTTTTGTGTTTTAAAGCGTCGAGCTAGAAAAAGGCTGCGACAACTTGGTGACTCCGCTGCGAAAAACTTTTTGTTACACTTTTTTTAATGTCGGAATTTGTGAAGTTTATGTAAAATTTAAATTAATTGTCCATTTATGAATATGATCTCATTTCACGCATTTAGAGCTTGGCTATAAGCTTTATACTCGAGCTTCATCCCGATCGTTTAAGTGAGGGGAAAACACTATTGCTCCCATGGGAATATTGATTCTCCGTATGAGCCTAGCAAGTATCTTCGTGGCTCATATGCCCTATGTCTTCGTGAGGATATTGATCCTTTGTATGGACATAGGAAAATGAGTCCCCCTGAGTTAAACTTGATTCGTTTGAAGCCTATAATGGGCGAGAATCTGGGGCCTTGCTACCCTTAGTAGGGGAAAACAAGGACAACTCGGAGAAATTTCTAGAACCTAACCTTTGTGTGTGAATCTAGAAGCTCACCTCAATAGAGCCATGTGGAAAACTCTAGGGTTAGAATTTGGTCAAAATTATTTCGTAAGAATAATCCATGGAGACATGTCCAGAAAGTTTGAAATGCGTTGCCATGTTATTATTCGTACAATGAAATTATTTTGGAACTTTTATGCCTTTTCAAGAACAGTAATCCTTTCTTTTTTTGTTTTTTATATTTTGCATATTTGTTTCTTTCATGACCATTTGATATCTAGAAGGGGTCGAGTCTAAAACACGTTGCTCAAGTAGAAAACAGTTTTTCGCAATGGATAGAAGACTTCTTCAGAAAGAGGAAGATAATACGAGTGTAAGTTATTGGTCTAAGGTCAACCAGCGGACACATGGAGAACATCATTCAAGAATACAAGACAGAGAGCTTGATCCTCTAAGATATCAATGAAGAGGGGCGATGGCTATTGGTTTACTCGTCTTAGAGACAACGTCATGAGATTCCAAGATTAGGACGAGTTTCACAAGAGTGTCATGGCCCAAGTCCAGGATGTAACTAGGTATGTAATGATGTTAGCCAAAAAAGCTGCAGCTCTGCGCCAGTATCTTACGCCGATAGGAGAGGTGGGACCGAGACTTCTGTGGTTGATTGACGAAATAAAAGAGCTAGGTTGGCGGGGGCTGAGATGTACTCGTGATATAATTCAGAATCTTTTGTAATTTGGAACTTTGACATTCAATGAAAAACTACTTCTAGAACAATACCTTAATGGAATCGATGGCCCTTCTCCTGCATTCACATTTTTTGTTGTTTGCTTGCATTAGTAGTTTACATCATCGCATACATTCACGCTTAATAAGTAATTAATTGGAATAAATTGCATTTTGGAAATTTCAAAATAGCTAAAACTTCACACAAATACGACACTCGTTCCCAGACTCGAGCCATGGCCATTAAGATTGGTTGACAACTCTAGAAATAAACCATAAGAGTACCTAAGATAGACTCAATAAAATAGAAAAAGAATTGAAGGAAGAAATTGCACAAGCTCAAAGAAACACTGTAAGCCAGATAACAGCCATGTTGGGATTCAAGGACCCAAAAAGAAGAAAGACGGTTGAAGCCGTTGATGTTTTATCACCCCAATAAGGGATAACATGTGAGAGATTTCCACTAAAGCGGAGGTTCTATATCCGTATGGTAGGAACCTCAGCCTATATTCCAGTAGAGTCCGGGATAAATCATGGGTAGAACCAATGCTTTGAGGTTCTCAATAAGGCACCCGACAGGGCCAGAGCGAATAAGAAGCTAGAATACCGCTGTGACAAGCTTGAAGAGATCATCAAAGCCATACAAGGAGGAAACATTTACGGTGGCGAATAAGAAGCTAGAAGACCCCAGTGATAAGCCTGATATCTAAGTCTAGTGTATGACTTGGTGATTCCCCCAAAATTTAAAGCTCCTAACTTTGAGAAGTATGACGAGTCCACTTTCCCTTTGGCGCACTTGACCACGTACTGCCGAAAAATGTCAATGCACCTGGAAAACGAGAAACTACTCATCTATTGTCTCCAAGACAATCTATCGGGGCCTGCTACCCGATGGTATACCCAATTGAGCCGGGTCAACGTACAAACTTGGGGAGATTTGTCGAGAGCTTTCCTTGAACAATACAAGCATGTGAAAGATATGGCTCCAAGAAGGATCGTGCTACAGGATATGGAACATAGGCCCAACGAGAGTTTCTGCCAGTATGCGCAGAGGTGGAGAGATATGGCAGCCCAAGTACAACCTCCACTATTAGAAAATGAGGTTACTCTAATATTCGTGGAGAATTTAAATGGTCCCTTCTATGACCATATGTTAAACCATGCCAGTAAAAGTTTCGCAGACATGGTCATGAACGAAGAATTGATATTGGCTGCCATCAAAAGCGGGAAAATCGAGGAGATATCAGGCAAGTATGACAAATACTTACAATAGAATCTTGCCACAGAGTTTATGGTGGCAAGCTTGGCTGAAATTCACCCGTGCCTTCTTGGAATTGTCGATGATGTTTTTTTTAGCCGAAATCGGTTGGGCCTTCATAAGATCATCATGGATTGGAGTCACCATCGATCGTCTTGGGTTGGGCATGACCGAAAACATGTAGAACTAGTCTACGTCTAAACCGGAGTCATGGATGGCTTTGGGAGTCAGTTACGTGTGGGGAAGGTTATACCACCCCCATAATGCCAAAAATTGGTACCAAAGGGGTTGTGTTGTCTAAAAGGATTCAAAGGTAGGGTTAATAGCACTTTTATAAAAAGTTTAAAATATGCATACGAAACAAATGATTTAATAAACAAAATTAAACATGCTAAAAAACAAACAAATTGTACTGAAACATATGGAAAATTAATATTTTAATCAAAATTCATAACCTTCAGTTAAATCATAATTAATCTCAAATTATGTCAATTATTAATTAAATATACTTTAAAGACTAAATCACATTATTCACGCAAGTTTAAGATTAACCTATAATTAAACTAAATTCTACGAACAATTAAATAATTAATCATCTATTAACAGATAAATTAACCTATAATTATGCAATTTACGGACCTAATTAAAAGAATCTAAATTTTAAAGGCTAAGTTTTAATCTAGCATGCATTAGGACTTAAATTGAACTAAACTAAATAAATAAGGACCTATTAGGCGAATTTCCCCTAATCTAAGATATATGCGGGACAGTTGGCTTGAACTATTCTTCAAAGCTGCACCAACTTTCAATGTGCAGATATTTTAAGTGCTCTGTATAATCCACCCTAATTATTTACTATTCCCTATGTCAACCTTTATTCAGTTTTATTCTCAGAAGCAAACGATACAACAAGCAATCACGTTCGAATTGAAATTAAAGGCAACTTCTGATATCATGTTCAATAAAGGAAACATCTTTATTCGCTTTCTCATTTTTTTTACAATTCTATCAAAATTTATTTTTAAGACTTGTTTTATTCATTTGAAATAATCATGACTCTTCACTCTTTCTCCTAGGTTTCCCAACCATCACCACCATCGTCAATCTCACACCAGGGACGGTTTAAACAAAAAAGGATACCCTTTTCTTTTACATTTTTTTCACTCTCGATCCAAATCCAACGTTAGTTTCAGTAAAAACCAAATAAATCGAGGTAGAACTAAACAAAAAATTCGAGTTTCACCTCTTTCAAAGTTGTGAATTCATCGTTGGATCAACTTGTTCTCAGGATATGTCGCCTCTGACACTGTTTGGAAGCCTTTCACCGTTCAGATCTCGTGAAGTAATATTCCAGCCGTCGTGAACCATAAGGTAACCACCCGCTTTCCTTCTCCTTGCTTTCTTGATTTCACTCGAAATACCTCACTAATTTCACACGTCTTTTGCTCTAGTTTTTCGTTAATGCCCTATGTGTTTTTGAGGTTTTTGGGGTTGGTATTTATAGGCCGAGAGTAGGGTTTTTCGAGCCTTTTCTCAGTAATTTCACTCAAAATACCTCACTAAGGCGCAAGAAACTAGATTACTTGGCAAGCAAATGAGTCCTTTCGATCATGGACTCTTACATGCGGTAGATTATTGTTGATAGAGTTAGATTAGAGGTTTTTTGAACTTTTATTATTTTCGTATTGTTTTTGGATTTCTTTTTTTGATTTTTTTGATTTTTTTTGTAAATTTTATTGTTTTGGGTTTTTTAGATTTTATTAAATTCACTGAACTGGACTTGGGCTGAGTATTTAGCTCGTGTAAAAGTTTGACGCATACAAATGCCCCTCTTGGCTTATTGCTCGAATGAGAGGAATGGAGTAAAGACTAGAAGCAACATATTTGTCTGGTGAGAAACAATTTGGCACTCCATTTGAGAGGCAAATGGTGATGTAATTGACGATATTTCTTCTTGGTAGCTTTTGACGACATTGCTTCTTGGAAGCTTCATGATGACACTCCATCTCGGAGGTAGTTGATGGCATTCCTTCTTAGAAGCTTAATGATGACACTCTATCTCGGAGGTAATTGACGACATTTCTTCTTGGAAGCTTAATGATGACACTCTATTTTAGAGGTAATTAACGATATTTCATCTTGATGGCACTCCATATCGGAGGCGATTGGTGACACTCCCTTTAGGAGGTAATTGATGACTTTCCTTCTTGGAATCCAATTGACTCTTCATCTTGGTGGCACTTTGTCTTGGAAGCAATTGATTCATCTCGATGACACTGCATATTAAAGGCGATTCATGTTAATCTATCATGATAAAAATGCACGTGATTCTAATGTGATCGTCTTACATGCATCATGCTCTTTTATTCTAAATGTATGCAAATTGTATGTGTTTTCAGTTCTGGATTTGTTTCTGTCTTCATTCAGATCAAGGACCATGTACTTTTCCTTTTTTCTTCATATCGTGCCTCTTGAATTCTATCATTTTCCATTTATCAGAGAATGGTGTTCGTGAGCATTTTCTAGCATCATTGTGTTTTAAAATATTTTTTTGAGTAATGCACCATGCATCAAACATATTTTAAAACCCCCTTAAGTAAAGCAATGAGTTCACCAATTAACAAAATAATGAACAAATGTTCAAATGGTAAGTAAAAGGAAACACAATGTAAGAAGATCATCAAAAATTTCCTCTTATTGAATGAAAATGGCCTAAGCCTTGACAAATAATAATAAAATGTATAATGCAACAAATATCAAAGGGAAACAAAACAAGGAGGGAGAATAATGCCCCTAGATATCAATTGTAGGGACTCCATTGCTACTTCACTCAAGAATCTTTTCTGATTGTGACTTTTGCCTAGTAGACCTTGAGTTCTTGGACAAAAATTTTAAGATGTATGATTTTTCTTCAAATCATACTTGGATCATTTTGAGCTTCTGACTTTGAATCTTCCATGGATTTTGTAGAGTGTCCACGAGTTCTATATTTTGTACACATTCTTGCCCTTATTATTGCTGTTCTTAAGCACATTTAGGCATATTTAGGTGCATTGCATGCATAATAGAAGTATTTTCTGTTTTACCATGCTTTTATTGAATATTTTATGTTTGGTAAAGAAAAGATACTGATTTAGTTTAGTTTTTATTTCCAGGTGTTGTAGCAAGGAGAGGAGAGGAAAGGACAAGAGTGGACAGAAACAGCTGGAACAAAAGGAGCTATACTGAAGCAGTTCCAGATGCCGCCAAGTGCCACCCAGGAAGAATTTACACCGACTTAACCAAGATGGGTCACGATTAAAAGATGGCAATTTCCCAAGCCCAATGAACCCAATCTTGCAATCTTCTGAAGCTTGTAGCGGCCGGTAGAGCTGATTTAAGATCGATAAGTATGAGTACTTATCCTTACTTGCGAGAGAAGTCAATGTCCAAAGAGTCCACATTTCAGTAAAAAAGGAGTCTGTATTTAATGTAAAAATACTTTAAGAACTTCTACTTCAAGGAGGACTCAAACTTACGCCATGAGCCCTATATATACCCAATGTATGTGAGGGTATAGGGGCATGACGAGGTATGAGGGGATGCGTGCTTGAATAGCCGCATAGCAGAGATGTAGCTAGGTAGATGGGAGTTTTTTAAGGCCGCGACCCAACTCTCCTAGGGTTTTAGGCGCTTGTATGTAAAGTAGATGTGAAAAAACAATTGTAATAGTTTTGAGTCATTTTCAATAAAATTCCAAACTTTACTTAATCTATGCACTTCATTCATTCAATTAGTCCACACCAGTCAGTTGAGAGAATCCATTTGTCGGGCACCAAAGTGTAAGGCTCACGAAAGGGTTAAGCATGGTCACAACATGTTGGGGCGTGACTAACTTGGTTCCAAACAAGTTCACAAGTTTCAGCGGCTAAAAGGGATCACCAATCGAATGGACTTGCATGTGTTAGGTTTACGCTGAGATTGCTAGGTATTGCCTACATCACGTGAGTGTTCGAGCATCCTTGCCTAGAAATAGGGAGGATCACTGTCGACTATCTCGCCGAACTTGGAATGTCTGCCAGACTTTCCGCTAGGACTTATTTCTGTTCCACCTGCCGAGACAACGAAAGTTGCAGGGGCAGTGACCTGGTGTGGCCGCGTGACAGGGTCGTAGCCTGCCGCCCGCCATACCCGCGAAGGTAGCAATTCATGGCAGCGCAAAACATACTTACGCTTTACATTGCAGTCTTCACGCTACTGAGTTGCAATTGTCTTACCCACTCTATCGACCAAATCTCTCCCTATCATCCCTCTCATCACTATCTTTATTTTATTTGTGTTTTTTATTTTTCCACATCATGAGATTTAATTGCGCATTTACTAAATATTTGTGCAGGAAACCACTCATAGAATCTACTCCAATCCATGTGAAAGACAATATCTTTTATACTATAACTTGACAAGAGTGTGCACTTGCGCTCATAAATAGAGAACACCTAGACGCTCTACAAGTTTTTAGCGCCGTTGCTGGGGATTGGCAACAACAAATGTGTTTGAATTTCTGTACTTCTACTTTAGTTTTTGCACATTAAATATCTATTTATTTATTTGCTTATATATGTATATATTTGCATCTTTGTTTTCTTTGGTGTATGTCCCGCCAAGGCGGCAAAAATGGCAGCAACATCCACCTGAGGAGGGGAAGGACATGTCCAGACGCAAAGCCAAACACAAAGCCCTCAGGAAGTGGTTATGTTTGGGAAAAGCGCAACCCAACCCAACATAACCTAATTTTTATTTTTATATTTAATTTATTTTTATGTATTAGGATTAGATTAAATTTTATTTAATTTTTGTATTTAATTTATTTTAGGTTAGGAGTGAATGTAAGATCAAGAAAGATGAAAGAATAAAGGAGAAGCCCAACCAGCGGCCAAGGCATATGAGCATAATGGCTAGAATCTCGTTATTCGCACCGCAACAATTGCCGCCCCTTGACAGTGTGCCCGCCAAGGCAACAGAGAGAAGCAGCTATATAAGGCCAACTATTCTCTCCCCGTTCTTCACTTTGCTTTCTCTTTTACTCTCAATCTTTTCTACTATCTTTGCTTTCAAGATTTCCCTTGCTTTACTTTCTTTCACGTTCTTTTTCATTCTTTAGGAAAAACAACTGTCTCACAACTATGGCCACATCGCAGCAACCGGCCGCCACCTCCAAACCTCTTTTCAAAAGGTTCTTGAACCCAACTGTCGAGGCAACCTATAAGGAATACTACAGAGAGCGGCAACTATGGGAGGAAATGGGATTCCAATATACCCAGCCTGATGGGGATTTTGGCCTCGAGCCCTCCCTATTCGAAAGGATCCACAACATGGGATGGGACCTCTTCGCACGACAGCTAGAAGAAATAAACAGAAACCATGTGCGAGAGTTCTACGCCCACAAACATACACCGAGAAATCCTTTCTTGTATGTTCGCGTAATAGGTGTTAAATTCACAGCGGATATGATCAACAGGTTCTACAACATAGATGTCCGCGACAATCCACATGAAGAAAGGGAGTCCTACCTAACAGCGACTGACTACAACAAGATCAAGAAAGAGATCTGTAAGCCCAACACCAAGTGGTTAACAGGCAAAAACAATGGGTCAGTCAACCCCCGCGACCTACTGCCGGAGGTAGCCCTTTGGAGCAACTTCGTCCAACGCCGCCTGATGCCAACCACGCACGGATCAACAGTCAACAGGCCACGACATGCCCTTATCCACAACATTATGTAGGGGCATCAAATCAATGTTGGCGAAGTAATCCTAAGGAAGATCTATGCCCACATTGAAAAGCCAAACGCCAAGGGACCTCTCTTCTTCCCTGCACTCATCACAGGCCTATGCGCCAACTTCCGCGTGCCGACACACCTCAAGGATAAAATACTTCATGCAAAGGAAGGATGGACAAGAAGGGCACGCCAGTAGATGATGCATGAACCGGAGCTAGATAAACCTTCAACCGCCCAGCCACCGTCCCAAGCTGCCGCCACCCCACCCGTAGCAGGCAGTACTAAAGCTACCCTCCCGTCCGTCGAGATCCCTATGCTGCACAACCTAGTCAAAAGCTGCCAAAGGATCAAGCACAAACATGTGATCTTCACAAAATATGTCGCGGACGTGCAAGAGGTCTTTGTGGCCTACTTGCTTGACAAGTACCAAGACGGCAGCCCGCAGTTGCCCGCTTTCCCAACGGAGTTAGCAGCATCCAAGCCGATCCATATCAAACCAAGACCAGCTGCTACTCCTGCTGCCGACGATAGCGAGGGGCCACATTACCGCCCCAAGAGAAGAATCTCTCCAACTCCCATCCAGCCATACGATCTCACCTCATCCTCCGAATCAGAAAAGGAGGAGTAGACCACCGCTGCCTCCCCAACAGCAAAATAGGCCGCTGCCCAAGACGCCGATGACTTAGATAAGGAGATCTCAGACTCCCTCGATGACGAACCGGCAGAGGCAGTAAGGAAAAGAAAGCAGACAACAACAGAGCCCCAGGGTGGAGGACATGAAGTACCATCCAAGAAACTCACCCTCAGCCTCATCCAGCCGCCGCGTAGCATAAAAAAGAGCCCAACCGACAAACCATTTGCCACGCGCCACCTAGTCCTGCCCGCCTCCTCAGCATCCTCCTCTGACGCAGCAACAATAGAGGGGAACTCCCCTAGTCTATATCACCATTTCATTTTCTTTACTTTTTACTTTTTAATTTAATTTAATTTATTTTTCTATTTTTCTTTTTATGTTTTATTTTTTTGCTTTTATTTTTCTTTTTATGTTTTATTTTCTATTTTTAATTTTTGTTGTGTATAAAGGCATTGAGGACAATACCAACCTTGAGTTTGGGGGGATAGTCCTCTTTGTTTTTAGGTTCATTTAGTAGCATATAGGATCATATGTAAATTCTGCCCCTAGCACTTAATGAAGTAGAAATCTTTAGTTTAAAACTTGTGCCTATGATAGATTAGCCCACTACTTATATTCACACCATACTAAATTTTTTTTAACCTAACTATGGGAAGAAGCATGAAAAATACTTAGATTTTTTTCTTCTTTTTGCCAATTATGTTTACATTTTCCGTTAAATGCTGAATTTTTGCTTGAATTATAAGTTTAACACTACCTGCCTTACTTAACAAAAATTCCTCGATTGGATAAATGTTTGTCGCTGCGGCAGCACAGGGTAGTAACACAAAAATTGGTGAAAACCCTAGAGGTGCCCGAAACAAGCTCTAGACAGGAAAGCTTAAATACCCTAGAGGTGCCCGAAACAGGCTCTAGGAAGGATCATGAGCAAGGACACTCTGTTGCTATCAAAGTCCACGTATCTAAACTAAGTGACGGAAAAATTAGCAAGACTGAATGAAAGCCTTCACAGGATGACTCTATTCAAAGGGTTCGGAGTTTTGTAGAGTGCACCTATCTTAGCTTCAGACCCAGAGAATAGTTGTTATGAGCTGAAGCCCTTAAAGCCATGATCAGAAAAAGAAGACAAAAATGTCCAACTGTGCTGCCAAGGCAGCAACTTATATCCTTTTTAGTAATTTCATTATTTTAGGCATTCTTTGTTAACTCACTTATCTCAGCATATTTAGCATGAACACAGACTTGCACACACTACACTGCATTAAGAAAATTAAAATCTAAGTTATTTCATGGCATTCCATATCACTAACATAAAAATAGGTGCCACGGCCTTGAGGTAAGAAATCAATTTAAAGGCTAAAGTTTCTATTAATTTTGTGAAAGAGGCAGTTTTACTAGTTAGGTTGCATTGCTTGAGGACTAGCAATAGTTCGAGTTTGGGAGTGTGTAGAGTGTCCACAAGTTCTATATTTTGTAAACACTCATGCCCTTATTATTGTTGTTCTTAATCATATTTAGACATATTTAGGTGCATTGCATGCATAATAACGATATTTACTCTTTTACCATGCTTTTATTGAATATTTTATGTTTGGTAAAGAAAAGATATTGTTTTAGTTTAGTTTTTATTTTCAGGTGCTGTAGCAAAGAGAGGAGAGGAAAGGACATGCGTGGAAAGGAAAAGCTAGAACAAAAGCAGTTATACTGAAGTAGTTCCAGATGCCGCCAAGGACGCTGCCGAATCAGCATTGCCGCAAAGTGCTTCCCAGGCAGGAGTTACACCGACCTAACAAAGATGGGTCGCGATTGAAAGAGGGCAATTTCCCAAGCCCAACGACCCCAATCTTGCAATCTTCTAAAGGTTGTAGCGGCCGATAGAGCTGATTCAAGATCGATAAGTAGGAGTACTTATCCTTACTTGCGGGAGAAGGTAACATCCAAAGAGTCCACATTTAAGTAAAAAAGAAGTATGTGTTTAATGTAAAAATACTTTAAGAACATCTACTTCAAGGAGGACTGAAACTTAGGCCATGAGCCCTATATATACCCAATGTCTGTGAGGGTATAGGGGCATGATGAGGTATGAGGAGATGTGTGCTTGAACAGCCGCATAGTAGAGATGTAGCTAGGTAGATGGGAGTTGTTGGGGGACGCGGCCCAACTCTCCTAGGGTTTTAGGCGCTTGTATGTAAAGTAGATGCGAGAAACGATTGTAATAGTTTTGAGTTGTTTTCAATAAAATTCCAAAGTTTGCTTAATCTATGCACTTCATTCTTTCATTTAGTCCACACCAGTCAGTTGAGAGAATCCATTTGTCGGGCACAAAAGTGTAAGGCTCACAAAAGGGTTAAGCACGGTCACAACATGTTGGGGCGTGGCTAACTTGATTCTTAACAAGTTCACAAGTTTCAGCGGCTAAAAGGGATCACCAATCGAATGGACTTGCCTATGTTAGGTTTACATTGAGATTGCTAGGCATTGCCTACATCACCTGAGTGTTCGAGCATCCTTGCCTAGTAATAGGGAGGATCACTGTCGACTATCCCGCCGAACTTGGAATGTCTTCTAGACTTGCCGCCATGACTTATTTCCGTTCCACCTGCCGAGACAGCAAATGTTGCAGGGGCAGTGACCCGCTGTGGCTGCGTGACAGGGTCGTAGCCTGCCGCCCGCCATACCCGCCGAGGCAGCAATTCATGGCAGCGCAAAACATACTTAAGCTTTACAATGCATCTGCAATTGTCTTACCCACTCTATCGACCAAATCTCTCCCTATCATCCCTATCTTTATTTTATTTTTATTTTTTATTTTTCCACATCGTGAGATTTAATTGTGCATTTACTAAATCTTTGTGCAGGAAACCACTCATAGAAGCTACTCCAATCCCTATGGGAGATGATATCTTTTATACTATAACTTGACAAGAGTGTGCAATTGCGCTCATAAATAGAGAACACCAAGATGTTCTATAGATTTCAAGTCACTCTTTGTGGTTTTTTATCCTGAATTCTCATTTTCTCCTCTTTTTATTTATAAATAGGGCCCTTTCGGGTTTTCACCTTTTGGATTTTCTTTTTTCTTTTTTTATCTCTTTTTACCATCATGCCTTTTTGGGTTTTCACCTCTTGGTATTTTTTTTCTCTTTTTACCAACATGACCTTTTCGATTTTTCACCTCTTGGTATATTTATTCTTTCTTTTTATCTCTTTTTTACCAATAGGGCCCTTTCGGGTTTTCACCTCTTTATATGTCATGGATTCAGGTATAATATTTCTACACTGATTCAAAATTCACATGATTCGATAACTCATTCCTGTCCATCTCAGTTAAGATCAGTGCCACACCGGAAAAGGCTTTTTTCACAAAAAATGGTCCTTCCCAATTTGACATCCATTTTCCACGAAAATCTCTTTACATAAGCAACACGTTTTTCAGAACCGGACCCCCTTCATGGAACGCTCTTGGTCGGACTTTCTTATCGTGGGCCCGAATCATATGCTTTTGGTACATCTACCCATGACATATCACTTTCAATCTCTTTTCTTCTATCAGATTCAATTGATCATATATGACTTGAACCCATTCGACTTTGTCCAACTCAAGTTCCATTAAGACACGAAGTGATAGAATCTCAACCTCAATCGGTAATACTGCCTATGTTCTATAAACTAAAGAATATGAAGTTGTCCTCGTAGATGTTCGTACGGATGTACGATATGCTAGCAAGGTAAAAGGTACTTTCTCATGCCAATCCTTATATGTTATCGCCATTTTCTCAACGATCCGCTTGAAATTTTTGTTGGCTTCTTCGACAACCCCATTCATTTTTGAGTGATAGGGAGCTAACTTAAGATGCTTTATCATAAACTGTTCACACACTTCTTTCATCATTTGGTTGTTCAGATTTAAAGTATTGTCAGAGATAATTCTTTCTAGTAGATCATACTGACTAATAAATTCTCTTTTTAGGAACTTGCATATTGTTGATCTGGTTACATTTGCATACAAAGTAGCTTCCACCCATTTGATGAATTAATCGATCATTACAAATATGAAACGAAGTCCATTTGAAATTGTCGCAGCCCTTCCGAGCTCGACTTTTTAAAAACTTTTAAAAACATGGAGTCACCACCAATCTTTTTTGAAAAAAGTGCGATTGGATCACTTTAAAATGAGTTATTTTAATAAAACATTTTATTTATTAAAATAACAATTTTGGTCTACGAAAACTAGAAAACAAGTTCGGGGGTCGGTTACGCGTGCAGAAGGGTTAGCACCCCCATATCGCCCTAAAATTGGTACCATATTGATTTCAAAAACGTGTTTAAAATTGGAATTTGCAAGTTCACAAAGGTTCGATTTATTTGTCCGTTTAATGAATATAAATTTATTTTAACGACCTTATCGCCCGAGAAATGAACTTCAATCACCGCCAACACTTCTAGCACTAACCCGTCATTCTTGTTTGATAAGACGCCGCATTAATTATGTTCCACTTTCCAAACGAACATAGAAACTTTGTTCGTTGGAGATTTTTATTTATTCTAAGTTGAAATTTATTAATCCTAAGAATCTTTACTTTTTATTCCTATTTGAGGGTTTAAATTTTATTAAGTGTGTTTTATTTTTGTGAAGAGAATTTTTTAACAAACAAGTCTCTAATCTAAGCTCTTAGATCTTAATCCTAAAGTTTAACCTATCATTAAAAGCAAACAAGAGAAGGTAATTCATAACTTAAAGTTTTTTAACAGGTTTGGATCAACTTTATTTTGAGAGGATTAAAATTTCTATCACTTTAAAAAAACATTCTTTGTTTTTGTGCTTTAAAGATATTTTTTATTATTTTATTCTTTTATGTGAAGTTTTTTTAGTTTTTAAAATTTTAATTATTTTTCTATTTGATTTATTTTTCTTTTATGTTTTTAAAACACTTTTTATTCTATTTTTGAGTTTTTTTTTCCAAAACCTTTTACTTCCAAAATCTTTATGTTTTAAAACCCTTTTTATTTTTGATTTTTTGATTTTTCAAAACCCTTTTTATTTCTAAAACCTTTATGTTTTAAAGCTTTTTTATTTTTAGATTTTAGATTTTAAAGTTTTTTCAAAACCTTTTTATTTCCAAAATCTTTTTGTATGTTACTTTAAAATTTTTCAAGCCCTTTTATTTTGTTTGAAAGTTATGTTTTATGTTTTAAAGAAACACCATTGTTTTATTTTAAAAAAAAATCTTATTTAAAAAACAACATTTTTTATTTTTAGAATGAGATGGATCAAACAAAGTTTAAAGAACAAATTTTGTATTATGTTTTTTTAGATTATTAAAAATTTTTACAATCAAGATAAAAAAATAATAAGATAAGTTACCAAGCACAAATTTCAATTTCCAACACCAAATTGCAACCTAAAAACATGAACAAAACAAACAAACAAAATTAAACTAGAAAAATTAAATTAAAAGAGTACAAAGAACAAAAAATTATACCGTTAATGAAGAAATTACGAGCTCGAATCGATTCAAAACGCCACCGGAAAAGCTTGACTCCTGTTCAAGAATTCGAACCAGAGCTACCTCAAACTCGAACCAACTTCAGCAACTTTCCAGTAATTTTTCAGAGAATTTTCGGTGATTTTCGGATGAATTTTAAGTGCTTTTTTGGTGTCCTCAACAATGCAAAAAGAGGGCTATTTATAGGGTTTGGGGATTGGAGATCAAGGGAAATTGGGGACAAAATCCCCATTTTCGTCCCATGAAATCATCCAACTTGATCCAAAATCCTTTGACCCACTGATATTTACCCTGAGTTTCATCCGATTCGGCTCCAATTTAGGAATTTTTGCCTGAAAATTAATTAGGGTTCGAACCATTTTCCCTTAAATCAGCGAGATACCGACGACGACAAGGGATGAAGTTGGTGACAATGGACTCAGCCATCCGAGGCGAGTCAACCGACACCAACCACGGCGGCCACCGTAGCCCAAGGACGGCGGAACCAGTACCTGCAGCCGGATCAGCCATCTTCGAACAGGGGATTTGGGGGAGATAATCGCGTGCGCGTGCGCGTGTAGCGCCCGCGCTGGCGCGTGGGATCCCCCTTTTTCCCTATTTTTTCATCACTCGATTCATACCCTTGATTATTTCAGCCATAAATCCAACGGGTGCAATTAAACATGACAAACAACAACAAATGGGTTAATGTAGGCCTTTAATATTAAAATAAATGGGCTCCTATTTAGATTAAGTGGAATCTAAGATGATTATTTTTGGGTTTTAAATAATAAGACTAATTCTAATAATATTACTATAATAATAATAATAATATACAAAATAAAAATAAATAATAATAATAATAATAATAATAATAATATATACAAAACGAAAAATAAAATAAATAAAAAGAAAATACAATGATTTTTTTTTAAAAAATGAAAATTATGAATTTAGATGAAAATTCAGTGACAACAGTTGCCCCTCTTCGGTCATTCCGGTGAAAGAGGAATAGAGCAAAGAACAAAAGGACACTGAATTTCACCAATTACTAAACCGTCAAGATTCTTTTGCCCGAACATACTGGCGGGTTCTGAAAGGTAAAGGTTCCATCCTCCTTATGCTTGGACGGATAGGCAAGTTCCATTCTCTTGACGCCTTAACGGATATGAGGGTTCTAAAAAAAGGGTCCCATCCTTCTCATGCTCAGATAGATAAGAAGACTGAAAAAAGGTTTCATTCTCCGTATGCTCGGATGGATAGGCAAGTTCTATTCTCCTTACACTCGAATAGATAAGCGGATTCTATTCTCCAAATGTCCGAATAGATGAGTTAGTTCTATTCTCCAATTGCCCGAACAGATAAGCAAGGTTCCATTCTCCCTACGCCTGAACGGATAGGCGGGTTCAATTCTCTAAATGCCCGAATACATGAGCTAATTCTATTCTCCAAGTGCTCGAATAGATGAGCTGGTTCCATTATCTTTACGCCCGAACAGACAGAGGAGTTCTATTCTTCCAATGCCCGAATAGATGAGCAGGGTTCCATTCTCCTTACGCCCGAACGGATAGGCAAGTTCTATTCTCCAAGTGCCTAAATAGATGAGCAGGGTTTCATTCTCCTTACGCCCGAACGGATAGGCAAGTTCTATTCTCCAAATGCCCGAATAGAAGAGCAGGATTCCATTCTCCTCATGCCCGAACAGATAGACGGGTTCTATTCTCTAAATGCCCGAATAGATGAGCTGGTTTTATTCTCCAAGTGCCCAAATAGATGAGCAGGTTGAAAAAAAGGCTCCATCCTCATCATGCTTGGATGGATAAGCAAGTTGAATAAAGGCTTCATCCTCCTCATGCTCGGATGGATAAGCAAGTTCCAAACCTGTCAAAAACAAAAAGATGCTATGATTATGATGTGCATGCCCCTAAGGATGCCTATCAAATGTATGCATGTTTCACTTCTTTTGCTTTTTTCTTAGAATTAATTTTTTCTTTGTTTTTTTTAATCCACACGTTTGCTCGCTCAGTTCAGATAAACAATTGTGCTTTTCACTGTATTTCTTTGACTCATGGGAAACATGTGATCTTTGCAAATTTGCTCACTCAATCAAGTGATCTTATACTCCTGGTTAGAATGACAGACTTCTTTAACTGTCTCTACTTCGCCATTCTCATTCTTTGTACCTCTTTGCTTTATCGAAAACAATATGATCATCGAAGGCAAATGTCTCAAGATCTACTATCATTATAGTTGATACATCAATATTCAGAGACAAGCCTTTTTAAATAGTCTTGAAAGCATCAAGTTTTCATATCCGCTTAAAATAACATTAAACACTTTCAATGCTTCTTGTGAGTTCTCAAATTCTTGTCCCTACAGGACATCTTGAAGCATTTGCACAGTAAACATTCACCTTGAACGTCTTTGATGTTGGCACTTTAATCTCTTCTTCTTGTGTCTATCAAAGTCAGGGATCTTGAATCTTTGGTCGACATAACTTGCCCCAATATGATGGAACAATTTTCCCACTTGGTATGGCTTTATCACTTTTTATGATTTAGGGATCTTACATCTTATGTGTGGATTTTGCTTGACAACACAGTCCACTTAAAACTCTTCAACACATGCGCTTCTTCTTCTTTTTGTTTTTACCTTCTCATGCAAGGTGATGCCCCCGTTCAAACTGAGGTTCAATTGTTTCCTGAAGTGATGGAAAACATTTGTTCTTGGTTCCCTACGGTTGGGATTAATACCAAAAAATATTTTGTTTTTTTATGAATCCATGCCAATCTACTTGTGAGATGCAAGAAAAGGCTAGAAATAAGAATTAAGAGAGGAAAAAAAGTCATGTCAAACACAAGAATAGGGCAAAGTCAGATGCCCCAATATTCATAGTATGAATGATTGATGAAACCATCAACCGGATAGTGTCCTACTTTTTGGTGGCTCTCTTTTACTCACATACTCCCAAAATTTAAAATTTCCCACTTTTCTAATCTCAATTACACGTTAGAAGTTTTGAGGTCCCTGAAGAAAGGTTAACTCAATTAGGCGAAATGTGTTCTGAAAACAAACTCCTCTTCTCAAATATTTATGTGCGATCCAAATGGTCTTTTAAGGCTTGTAATGTAGGCTAGGCTCGGGTTACCAAGAAAGGATATGTAGGCTCGAATACATGTTTTAAGAGTAATTAAACCAAGGATCAACTTTTCCTGATAAAATCTTCATTGTTTTCTTCTATGGATCATTCTAGACTCTCCATTCTTGGGATTTTACCCTAGTGTTCATTTCCTTTTCTAGCACACGTCTCATTTGGAGGATTTGTTTCAAATTTTCTTTTGCACTCAAGCATTCATTTCTTTCTTTTCCTTCATTTCCCTTTTTTATTTTTCCTTTTTCTTTCTTTTTCCCCTTTTTCGTGTCCCTTTCATCTTCAGTTTAGGACATTCAACTCAATCAGGCATGTTTTTTTTGCATGAAATAGCTTTTCATCCTCTTTGCCCACAGTGTGGGGAGTGATCCTTGGTTAGGGTTCAAACACAAGAAAAATATTAGGCTCCAAAGGTGGACAACAAGGAATTTTTATATTTTCTTATTCGTGAAGGGAAATGAAGGAATGCCAAATGTCATCTCAAACACAAATATCTTCGAAGGAAAGCATTCTTCAGTTGGTAGATGTTTTAGAGTTATCAATTTATTCAAGGACTCTAACAACAACGTCTGAGAGGAAAATTCAATCATAATTTGTATATGAGATCTCCCCATTAAACTTGAACACACTTTATTGCCCCTCTATCTTGGGATTAGATTCAAGAATCACGCATACAATCAATTATAGAGACTCTGCAAAGAAGATGTATGCTTGAAGAGAAATGGGTGAAGAATGAAAAGATATAAAAAAAATAAGAAATGTTTGCCACTTGAGAGAAAAAAGAGAATGCATCTTTAAACAAGTAGATTTAACATGGAAGCCCTTACAAAAGATCCCTAATGCTCGCGAACAAAAGCAAAAGGGTTGGTTCTAGGTATCCCCCAACAATGTTTGGGAAAATCATCTATTATTAAGTTGTGAAGCATCATTCCAAGAAGGCATGAGGTCTAGTCTTGCTCGAGTAGTTCAAGTTATGGACGCTCATTATATTCTTCCCCGAGTCTTTCACTTTTGATGGACGCCAATGTAAACTCTCCATTCATGACCATGTCTGCGAAACTTTCAGTGACATGGTTTAACATATAGTCATAGAAGAGACCATTTAAAGTCTTCACGAACATTGGAGTAGCCTCTTTTTCCAACAGTGGAGGTTGTACTTCGGCTGCCACATCTCACCATCTTTGGGCATACCACGAAAACTCTCATTGTGCTTTTGTTCCATATCCTGCATGTAACCCCCTTAGCCCGGCCTAGACGGTTGACCCGAACTACGAAGATTACACGGGGAAAACCAAAGTCAACCTGAAAGTCAACCTTGATTAACGACCTTTTTTTTTCTTTTTAAACTTGTCTAGATGCACATTAATCCTAGGCATACTCTTGAGATAAGCATACTCAAAAATCACAGCAATCGGAGAACAATAAGGGACTCAATTGCACAACATACGAATTTAGGGACCAAAATGTAAAATCTGGAAATTAAGAGGACTTTACTAATTTTTAAGATACCATTATGAAATTAGTTATATTACTTGCTTCCCTGTCAAATTTCACCTTAAACGGACCTCTCAAACTCAAGCAATTGCACATACAAAAATCAGGACTAAAACGTAAAGCTTACAAACCTCAAAACCATTCAAATCAGTGCCCAACGGTCAAGTGTTTCGAAACGGGAATAGACCGTTCAGAAACGGGGCTTGGCAGTAGCCAAAGTGTTTCGAAACACCTCTACCCGTTTCGAAACGCTCAGGCCAAAATCATGTACCTGTTTCGAAACAGGCAAGGGTGTTTCGAAACACCCTGCACAGAAACAGCAGAAAAGCCTGTTTTTACACATCCAAACTCCATCAAACATACTCCAAATCAATCCTCAACATATCAACAACAGGTCAAGCATCATAACTACCAAATTGCATTAAAATCTAGATGCAAAGCAAACCTTAGGTGCACCAACTCCTTCAACACGTCCAACACTTGATCAAGCTTTTAAAACAAGAAGCATAGTGCAACAACTTATGAATAAAAAGATTCAAATGTTGCAAAGCGATAAACAACAAGATTCAAACCACAAACCAAATATGGTCAACATACTCAATCTCGTTACACATCAATATAAAAGACTCTCCCCCATTGCCTTTATTATCTATAGCTATCAACCGAGACATACTTCTCAAGTGGAGCTCTCCTTGAATCCCTTGCTTCTTGCTGTCCCAACTTCAATTATCTGCATTGATGGACACAAAAGAGCGTAAGCACATAATACTTAGTGAGGGATGCTCAAAACCAAAACACCATCAATGCAGCAAATCATAAAACCTTCTTCAAAGGTGAGTGCAATTCAATAAACCAAAGCATTGTTTGAAAAACCCCTTTTTAAACAACATGCTTTAAATCATGCATTGCTCAATCATGAAAACCAACCCTTAGCTTAGAAAAGCTGAACAACTCACCCCAAACACATTCTTGCAAAACTATCAATTTAACCTTTCCATGCATGAACATCATATGCAAAGTTAAACACAAATTACTTGGAAAACACTTCCACTTCACAATATACTTTCCTCATTCTTGAAAATCATCTCAAAGCAAGAACCCTTTTGAAAACCATTTACTCCTTCACTCTATCTCATGCATCAAACAAATGCAACACATGAACCACAAAAGCAACATTTGCATTACATGCCTTTTAAAACAAGCCTTCACAAGACTTCAATGCATTATGAAATTCTATGCATATATGCACCATTCACGAAAGTAAATACACTTATGGTCAAGCCTTAACAAGTGTCACATGCATTCTTGCATCATTTACAAATTACCCATGCACCTTGCATCATTTCCAAGCAACTCTTGCTTCATTACATTCATACACATTACATTAGCTTTCAAGTGATAATTCACAACCCATCACAACACAAGACACAATCGGATACGCGGATTACAAGCGTTGTCCCACACGCTTCATACACACTACCGAACAACACAAGGTGGAGTTTACCGGTACAATCTGAACCCCTCAACACCCGTGATGGAGTTTAACGGTACAATCAAAACCCCTCAACATCACTCATCGGAAGTTGTATAACTCACTAGCGAGAGCCAGGACACACCACAAGAGCCACGAGAGCCATCCTCCATCGTGGTGACGCTTAACAAGCCCACCCACGAGAGCCATCCTCCATCGTGGTGACGCTTAACAAGCCCACCCACGAGAGCCATCCTCCATCGTGGTGACGCTTAACAAGCCCACCCACGAGAGCCATCCTCCATCGTGGTGACACTTAACAAGCCCACCCACGAGAGCCATCCTCCATCACGGTGACACTAATTTCCTCGATCGCTAGTGTACTTGGATGGAGTTTACGGTACAATCGCAACCCCTTAACATCCAAGGTGACTCAATTCACGGTGCACCCAATCCTATAGCCGGCTAACTATATCCGATTAAAGTAACCAAGAACCACTCACATCACTTGCCAATATAACCATTTTACCATATTAATCCACTGTTTTTACAAGCATAACCAAAATGCCAAATCCACGAGCATCCAATGCTTACAATCATATGCACACAACACAAGCAAGTCAAGGATTACTTACCTTATGCATCTCAAACATAATGGCATTAATAACCGACATTAAACCATGTCCAAACATGCTTAAAAGCAGTAATTTAAACACAATCATCCCAAGTGTATTTAAAAACCAAAGCATAGCCCAATCCAAGAGAGAAATTCCATTTACTTACTCTTGAGCTTAGCTAAGTTGCTTAGACTTAAACTAAGCTCCCAAAGCCTCATCCAAAATGTTTCAAAGCTGGAAAACTCTTTACCACTCACCGATACACAAAACTACGCTAGCCGTTAAGCCTTCTAAGCATCCGAATCCTCCAACGCCACCTCTATTGCCTCCGGATCATTCTCCCCTGTTTTAAACACATAACAATAGAGGATTAATGCATCATTATGCATTAAAATCACCAGCAACACACCTAAACTCGCTGCTCTACACAAATCCAACATTTCGGCTACCAAACACAACCGAAATCACCTCCAAACTCTTCCAAAACTTAACCCAGCCAAGATCCATCACTTCTAACCATTTTTAAACAACAATTAACATCCAAAATGAACCCAAACTCGTCCTTATACCTCCACCATTAACAAAACACCAAAATCACCCCAAAACCCATCATTTTCACAAGTAAAAACTTAGGAAAATCAACCTATTCGGGATTGCATTGATTAAACCTCAATTACACATCATTTACACATCCAAAATACATCAAAAAGACATCTCAAAATAGAGCCCAATCATCCAATACGAATTTCTTCAAAATTAAATCCAAATCTTGCATTTCAAGCCAAAATCAAGAACACAACATTAAAACCTTTAATAAAACTCAATTTAAGGATTGAGAACTTGGGAATTTTAGTAAAGAACTGAGTATTTAGAGGAGAAGGACGTTCATACCTCTAAATGTGGATTTCTCCTTGTTTAGTGCCAAAATCCTTGAAAATTCAATAAGCAAAAGATGATGATTTGGTGTAGAAATGATTAGGAATCATTTAGGGATTGAAAAATCTTCTTTAGGTGTGAAAATCAAAATGAAAAGTTGCTGTGGAAATGTGTTTGGCTGAGAGAATTTTGAGAGAAAATGAAATGGGAAAATTTTGGTAAAAGTTAGTTATGAAACTTAAATATCACTTTTCCCTCTTTTCTTTTTATTAATTAAACACTAAATGAGTCTTAAAAATCAAGAAAAATCTGGAGAAATCATCCCTTGGGTAAATTAGCTCCTAAAAGATTTAAAGTTTCGATCCTTTTAAAACAGTCACGAACTTTTCAAAAATTACATTTTAGTCACTAACTCGAAATGTCATAATTCCAAACCTCATTTTGTAAAATGATTTCACCACTCTCTTATATATATTAAAAGAGGATTTTTAGATATTTTTCCATATTTTTAATGCATCCCGAACTAGGCTTTCCCTAAAACCACCTTTTATATTCGAACCGAAAATCCGACCGGTCCGGTTCAAACCCAAAACTTCTAAGCCCAAAATTGGGGTGTTACAACTCTCCCCCTCTTAGGAAATTTCGTCCTCGAAATTTCAACCGGCGAAAAGAGCACAACCAAACTTCTCAAAGCAACCCACAAGGCAACACAGGAGACTTAGCCACCACTGAACACTCTCCACACAAAACTCTACAAAACCAACTCCTCCACAAATCAACTTACACTATAACCAAACCCGACACCACTACATACTATTCACAAATTCCAGAACACCCAGATGTTAACCACAGCTTAACCTTTCACACTTTCGAACTGCACATAGCCCCAACAACAACCCAAAGAACCTCCAAACTTTTACAGCATACACCACCTTAACTCATAACTCCTACGACTCGCACACACGGTGACACCAACCCATCCAGTTTAGCCACCATGTGACCCACAACCTTCACTGCTTCTAAAACCCCTCGCAAAACTGCTCAACCTCTTCCAAAGGTTACCACATCAAGCAAAATTTTAATCAACAACCGCTTACTAAAACTTCTCAATGTATTGATGACATTCCCTCACATCCGCCACTATCATTACCATAACGACTCACCAAAACTACTCACCCAACATCCGAAATCCACATCACAAGACTCCAACCTTAACTTCGCCAGCTGTTCCACTTACTCCCAACTGACTTAGGAAAGATTTACTTATACACGATAAGCAAACCACTTTTCACAAGCACCCGACCAACCAACGATGGCCCTTGAACTTACATTGCCTTTCCACTTCAAGCTTTGACCATAATACTAACCTTACCTGGTTACCGCCCATTCTATACAAACATATTAAGATTATGAAACCTCTACTCATTCCAGGCCAAACCTTTTCTACAACCCTTAACACAACCTCTTCTCAACTCCTCAAAGGTTGCTACGAGCCATCACCTACATAAACAACCCTCCTATTACAACATCAATGCCAAGTCACCTCAGCACTCTGGAAACACATCCACTAACCTGCAACATCACTTAACACCAAGAAGCTACCACTTCTACTAGCTATTCACAACCACTATGACCGATTCTAACTTCAACCGGTAATCTCCTCACCACCACACCGCTAAACTCTTTAAGCGCCGAAACACTTTCCTTCTGCCAACATGCTATATCGCACTCACTATTACTGACAGCTCGCTTAATACCCTCCATTACTTCTAACATTCTCCTAGCACCAAAACAACTCTTAAAACCCATCATCCAACCTAACCCTATCACAACACTAACAGACCCAACTAACTATTAGCAAGTGTGAACATTCGTATGCATGGTCACCAATATGCCCTATCAATGCCTGTGTACATGTATGCAAAACCTCTAATGTCATGTCACATGTATGCATGTACCAACACATATATATAATATAGTATATAACAATGGTTTTAACTGTGCATGTATGTCGGTTCACACCCACCAATAACATCCTCAGAATCCACCTAAGAACAACCTCGTACCTCACTTCTAACTTGTCCAGCTCTACCATTCTAACAATCCGCTAAACACAAAATACTCCACTAATGCCCTCTTCACACTAAAATTGTTTCCAAAACAACACCAGCTACTACCCCAAACTTACTAGCTAAAAGACCATACTCACTACGCAAGGAAAACCAAACCGAAACCAAACAAAGATAACTAGGGTAAAGGTTACTTAACAAGGTTACCTGTAAACATCTCACTGCCTCGGGGCTTCAACAGACAAGCTCTCTTCTTCGCAGAACCATCATTCTCTAGCCACACCACCGCAGCATCAGCCAACACCTTAAGGTCATCACCATCTCCCTGCGGTAAAGAACCCTGACCACCCCGAGCCAACTTCAAACAATTTCGTCTCAAATGTCCAACAGACCCACAATTCCAACAAGATCCATTCCCCAAGCTCCTCACACCTTTCTGCCCTTCCTGCCACCTTCGAACTTTGTCTCTGTAACGCCCCGGTTTTGGGCTTAGAAGTTTTGGGCGTTGACCGGTTTGGTCAAAGTGCTGTTCGAATTTAAAAGGGTGAATTTAGGAAAGCCTAGTTCGGGTTGCATTAAAATTATGGAAAAATGTTCTAAAATCATCTTTTAATATAATTAAGTGAACTGTGAAATCAATTTTGGAAAATGAGTTTTGGAAGGGTGACATTTTGGCTAGTGACCAAAATGTAATTTTTGAAAGTTTTGTGACTGTTTTAGAAAGGGTTGAAACTTTGAATCTTTAAGGAGCTATTATTCCAAAAGTAGTTTCTCCAGATTTTCTAAAATATTTTAAGCTATATTCTGATTTTAAAACATATCAAAAGAGGAGGGAAAGCCATTTTGATAACTAACTTCCTATTTTCTTTTCTCTCATTTTCTCTCAACCCAAACACTTTCTTTCTAGAGAATTGTTTCTGATTTTCTCACCTAAATCTCTCCTTTCAACTCTCTTTTGATTCCTAATCATCATATCTACAAAAGCTCATCATTTGCTACTTGATTCATCAAGGTTTTTGATTCCAAAAAGAGGAGAAACTCAAGTTTGGAGGTAAGAACGTCCTTCTCCTCTAAACTATCAGTTCTTTACTGAAATTCCTAAGTTTTCAATCCTTAATTGATGTTTTATTAAAGGCTTTTAAGTTGTGAAATGGATCTTGGCTTATAATGCAAGATTTGGTGATTTTTGATGATTTTCGTTTGATCTGTTAAATCTGTGAATTGAGATGTGTTTTTGATGTTATTTGAACTCTAAATTGATAAGGAATTGAGTTTTGATTGATGCAACCCCGGATAGGTTGGGTTTCCTAAGTTTAGCTTGTGATTCTTGACTGTTTTTGAGGTGATCTTGTGGATCTGGTGTTGCTGGAGGTATAAGGATGTTATTAGGTTCTTTTTAGATGTTAAATGATGTTAAAGGATGTTAGGTTTTGATGGTTAATGGCTGGGCTTTGTTGAGAAGTGGTTTGGATGCATTTTCAGTTGTGTTTGGTGGCCGAAAATGGAGTGGGGATGAGAGCAGCGAGTTTAGGTGCTTTCATTGAGGATATTAATGCATGATGATGCATTAATCTACTGTTTTGATGTGTTAAAACAGGGGAGTCATCTTTGGATCCAAGTGGTGGTGATCCGGAGGCTTGATTTGGTGCTTCGGTAAGAGGCGAAGTGGAATCGGTGAGTGAAATTGGGTTTTCGGCTTTGAAACCAATGTCTTGGGAGCTTAGTTTAAGTCTAAACAACTTTGCTAAGCTCAAGTGTAAGTTTTCGGAAATACTCTCTAGTTGTGGCCATGATTTGATTGTTGTGCAATGTGGTTTATTGCATGTTTTAAACTCTGTTTTGAAAGCATGATTTAGCATGGTTAATGCTGTTTTTGTAAGCCATATGTTGAAGGAAGCTCAAGGTAAGAGTTCCTTGTTTTTGAGCATTGATTAAATGTGGTTTGATGCTTTTAAATGCATGATGAATATGGCTTGGTTTAATGCTTTAAAACAATGGATAAATTGATGATAATGATGTATATTGGCAAGAGATGTTTTGCAAAGGTTAAGGTCACTAAGGTGTTTAAAAGTCCTTGGGGCCAAGGTGTTTAAAAGTCCTTGGGGTGAAACTTGATACGGACACAAAGGTGGTTAAAAGTCCTTGTGTGGTCCTTTCTATGGTGGTTAAAAGTCCATGGGCCAAGGTGTTTAAAAGTCCTTGGGGCCAAGGTGTTTAAAAGTCCTTGGGGTGAAAGTTGATGAACTTGTTTTTAAAGAAATGGAACTTATCACTTGTGGCCAATATGACATGTTATGATATGAAGCATGAGATGCATGTTTAAGTATGCTTTTGAGCATGTGTAAATGATGATTTGAAGCATGATTTATAAAGTGTTTTATAAATGCATTATTGAAAGGTTTTATTGAGCATTCCTCACTAAGCTTTTGCTTACGCTCTCTCTTTGTTTTCTCAAATCAATAATGCAGAACATTAAAGTACTTTGAGGGCAGCAAGGAAGGCAAGCATTCAAGTGGAAGTAAAGCTCAAAGTATGGAAGGTTTTCTTAAGTACATTGAGCTTTTGGTAATTTGGCAATGGGGGACCTATGTGTATGTTTTGGGAGATGTTTTGAACTCCCTAAGTATATTGAATGTTTTTGAGAATGCTGGTTTTTGTGGTTGGCCATTATATGCTTGAATTGGAAGTTTATGCTTGAATGGTTTCTTGTGTAGGAAGCATGCCTATAGAATTGGGGTTTTTCACATATGTTGATGTTTTGATGAATTGTTGATGCAAGTATGTCTCATATATGTTGAATTGCATGTTGGTAAAGTTTGGTGGCATTTGGAGCATGATTGGATGTTTAATTGCATGTTTAAGTATGCATTTTGGGGTAATCTGTGCAGGGTGTTCCGGAACAGTACCTACCGTTTCGAAACGGGTGCCTTAAACAAGCCCAGGCGTCCGAAACGGGAGGGACCGTTCCGAAACGGTTGGCTACTGTCAGCCTGTGTTGCGGTACGCGTTGCGGAACGGCCCCGCGTTTCGAAACGGGCTCTACCTGTTTCGGAACGGGTGACCGTTAGGGGCTGACATTGGCAGTTAAATGTTTTGAATTGTTTACATTTTGGTCCTGAATCTTGTTTGTGCAATTGTACGAGTTTGGGAAGTCCTTTTGAGCTGAAATTTCACAGAGAAGCATGAAACCTGATTAATTTCAAGTTGGTAACTTTAATTTGGGTTAAGTCCTTATATATATCAGAAATTACAATTTGGTCCCTAAAGTTGTAATTTGTTCAATTGGATCCCTGTTTGATCTCTGATGTTTATGATCTTTGAGTATGCTGTTGTATGATCATATCTAAGGATTAATATGCATCTAGACAAGTTTAAAAAGAAAAAAAGGGTCGTTAATCAAGGTTGACTTTCGGGTTGACTTTGGTTTTCCCCGTGTGACTCTCTTAATTCGGGTCAACCATCTAGGCCGGGTTAAGGGGGTTACAGTCTCGGCCGCGCCCACGACCCTTCTAAGACCCTTTTGCTACCAGTGAAGCTGATCTCACCACTTGAGGACAATTTCACTTCACATGCTCCTTAGAACCACAGTTCCAACAAACTCCCACGCCCCAACAACCTCCAACATGACACCTTCCACAACGGTCACACTTCGGCAACCGAGCTACCACTCCTTGGTCATACTGCACTTGAACTACATCTGCACTACCATCCAGGCTTCGATTCAAGCAAAACCTTCTATCACGTAACCTCTTACGCTGACCGCTCCCGAAATCAGTACCCACAACTCTCTTGTTAAAATTTTTCTAACCTTCATAATCTGAAACCACACCCCCACATTGCTTAACCTTTGGGAATTTCTTTCCAAGGTACCTTTCATAAAAGGCAGACACAAAGAAGTCCCAATCTATATCGTGGATATGCGTTTCCACCGCCACAGACGTCCACCAGGCACAAGCGTCCTCCAACATCAATGAGAACACACTTCCCAGCTTACAGGCGTAATCACACCTTTCCTGATCCAAAATCAGAATTACACTGGCTAACCAAGCCTCGAACGCCTCAGGTGTCGAACCTTGATACTCCACAGCTCCCAAATCATATAGGCGCCGTTTTGACAAACTCGCGTGTCCTTCAATCGGCACGTCTTCAGGCCTCACTTTCACCACGGCTTGAGATGTTCCCAACACCTCTTGAACTATAGGTGATGAACTCTTCATCCCAGAACCAACTTCCTCCTCCTGCCCTACCACCTCAACTCCAGGCACTGTAGGCTGAAACGAAACACCTCCACCAAAAGGTGAATTCCAAGACTTAACAACCTGCTCTAAAGCAGCAACCATCTCACCCAACTACCATTCTCTCATCGATTCCATCGCGCTAATAATCAACAAGCAATCATAACAAAACAAACAAAACGATCAGGCCAGCTTCAAGCAAGGATTCAAGACTCCAACTCCAACATAACACAATAGCTATAATAATAAGGCAATGGGTATCCCGAATTCTCCCCTTTTACATGACATTACAATCAATAAAAACATGGATATCACAACATCGAGCATATCAATCAACATACTTCGATCATGCCCTCATCAAACAATATTCACCCGCAACAGCATAACATCAACATATCATACCCATCACACTTTCATCATTCATAAAATCAGCTCACAACACCAGCATATCATCAGTACAAATTCACATTAGCTCAATAAAGATTCATAACCAAAAAGCATGATAAAAACATCTACAATTCGCTCAAAGACACACATTTCAACCGACTTTCAACCACACATCAGAATAAACATCAAACACTTGTTATAACAACTTACCAAAAACTCATCATCGCCCCAAACATTCACAACTTAGCTCTGATACCACCAAATGTAACCCCCTTAGCCCGGCCTAGACGGTTGACCCGAACTATGAAGATTACACGGGGAAAACCAAAGTCAACCCGAAATTCAACCTTGATTAACGACCCTTTTTTTTCTTTTTAAACTTGTCTAGATGCACATTAATCCTAGGCATACTCTTGAGATAAGCATACTAAAAAATCACAGCAATCGGAAAACAATAAGGGACTCAATTGCACAACATACGAATTTAGGGACCAAAATGTAAAATCTGGAAATTAAGAGGACTTTACTAATTTTTAAGATACCATTATGAAATTAGTCATATTACTTACTTCCCTGTCAAATTTCACCTTAAACAGACCTCTCGAACTCAAGCAATTACACATACAAAAATCAGGACTAAAACGTAAAGCTTACAAACCTCAAAACCATTCAAATCAGTGCCCAACGGTCAAGTGTTTCGAAACGGGAATAGACCGTTCAGAAACGGGGCTTGGCAGTAGCCAAAGTGTTTCGAAACACATCTACCCGTTTCGAAACGCCCAGGCCAAAATCATGTACCTGTTTCGAAACAGGCAAGGGTGTTTCGAAACACCCTGCCCAGAAATAGCAGAAAAGCCTGTTTTTAGACATCCAAACTCCATCAAACATACTCCAAATCAATCCTCAACATATCAACAACAGGCCAAGCATCATAACTACCAAATGGCATTAAAATCTAGATGCAAAGCAAACCTTAGGTGCACCAACTCCTTCAACACATCCAACACTTGATCAAGCTTTTAAAACAAGAAGCATAGTGCAACAACTTATGAATAAGAAGATTCAAATGTTGCAAAGCGATAAACAACAAGATTCAAACCACAAACCAAATATGATCAACATACTCAATCTCGTTACACATCAATATAAAAGTCTCTCCCCCCATTGCCTTTATTATCTATAGCTATCAACCGAGACATACTTCTCAAGTGGAGCTCTCCTTGAATCCCTTGCTTCTTGCTGTCCCAACTTCAATTATCTGCATTGATGGACACAAAGGAGCGTAAGCACATAATGCTTAGTGAGGGATGCTCAAAACCAAAACACCATCAATGCAGCAAATCATAAAACCTTCTTCAAAGGTGAGTGCAATTCAATAAACCAAAGCATTGTTTGAAAAACCCCTTTTTAAACAACATGCTTTAAATCATGCATTGCTCAATCATGAAAACCAACCCTTAGCTTAGAAAAGCTAAACAACTCACCCCAAACACATTCTTGCAAAACTATCAATTTAACCTTTCCATGCATGAACATCATATGCAAAGTTAAACACAAATTCCTTGGAAAACACTTCCACTTCACAATATACTTTCCTCATTCTTGAAAATCATCTCAAAGCAAGAACCCTTTTGAAACCCATTTACTCCTTCACTCTATCTCATGCATTAAACAAATGCAACACATGAACCAAAAAAGCAACATTTGCATTACATGCCTTTTAAAACAAGCCTTCACAAGACTTCAATGCATTTATGAAATTCTATGCATATATGCACCATTCACGAAAGTAAATACACTTATGGTCAAGCCTTAACAAGTTTCACATGCATTCTTGCATCATTTACAAATTACCCATGCACCTTGCATCATTTCCAAGCAACTCTTGCTTCATTACATTCATACACATTACATTATCTTTCAAGTGATAATTCACAACCCATCACAACACAAGACACAATCAGATACGCGGATTACAAGCATTGTCCCACACGCTTCATACACACTACCGAACGACACAAGGTGGAGTTTACCGGTACAATCTCAACCCCTCAACACCCGTGATGGAGTTTAACGGTACAATCACAACCCCTCAACATCACTCATCAGAAGTTGTATAACTCACTAGCGAGAGCCGGGACACACCACAAGGCATACACATGGGAGCTACCTCAACCATTGTAATCACCTTAACCAAGCTCACACACGGGAGCAACACTCCACCGTTGTGACGCTTAACAAGGTCCACCCACGAGAGTCATCCTCCATCGCGGTGACACTTAACAAAGTTCACCCACGAGAGCCATCCTCCATCGTGGTGACGCTTAACAAGCCCACCCATGAGAGCCATCCTCCATCGTGGTGACGCTTAACAAGCCCACCCACGAGAGCCATCCTCCATTGTGGTGAGGCTTAACAAGCCCACCCACGAGAGCCATCCTCCATCGTGGTGACGCTTAACAAGCCCACCCACGAGAGCCATCCTTCATCGCGGTGACACTAATTTCCTCGATCGCTAGGGTACTTGGATGGAGTTTACGGTACAATCGCAACCCCTCAACATCCAAGGCGACTCAATTCACGGTGTACCCAATCCTATAGCCGGCTAACTATATCTGATTAAAGTAACCAAGAACCACTCACATCACTTGCCAATATAACCATTTTACCACATTAATCCACTGTTTTTACAAGCATAACCAAAATGCCAAATCCACAAGCATCGCATGCTTAGAATCATATGCACACAACACAAGCAAGTCAAGGATTACTTACCTTATGCATCTCAAACATAATGGCATTAATAACCGGCATTAAACCATGTCCAAACATGCTTAAAACAGTAATTTAAACACAATCATCCCAAGTGTATTTAAAAACCAAAGCATAGCCCAATCCAAGAGAGAAATTCCATTTACTTACTCTTGAGCTTAGCTAAGTTGCTTAGACTTAAACTAACCTCCCAAAGCCTCATCCAAAATGTTTCAAAGCTGGAAAACTCTTTACCACTCACCGATACACAAAACTACGCTAGCCGTTAAGCCTCCAAGCATCCAAAACCTCCAACGCCACCTCTATTGCCTCCGGATCATTCTCCCCTGTTTTAAACACATAACAATAGAGGATTAATGCATCATTATGCATTAAAATCACCAACAACACACCTAAACTCGCTTCTCTACACAAATCCAACATTTCGGCTACCAAACACAACCGAAATCACTTCCAAACTCTTCCAAAATTTAACCCAGCCAAGATCCATCACTTCTAACCATTTTTAAACATCAATTAACATCCAAAATGAACCCAAACTCGTCCTTATACCTCCAGCATTAACAAAACACCAAAATCACCCCAAAACTCACCATTTTCACGAGTAAAAACTTAGGAAAATCAACCTATTCGGGATTGCATTGATTAAACCTCAATTACACATCATTTAGACATCCAAAATACATCAAAAAGACATCTCAAAACATAGCCCAATCATCCAATACGAATTTCTTCAAAATTAAATCCAAATCTTGCATTTCAAGCCAAAATCAAGAACACAACATTAAAACCTTTAATAAAACTCAATTTAAGGATTGAGAACTTGGGAATTTCAGTAAAGAACTGAGTATTTAGAGGAGAAGGACGTTCATACCTGTAAATGTGGATTTCTCCTTGTTTAGAGCCAAAATCCTTGAAAATTCAATAAGCAAAAGATGATGATTTGGTGTAGAAATGATTAGGAATCATTTAGGGATTGAAAACTCTTCTTTAGGTGTGAAAATCAAAAGGAAAAGTTGCTGTGGAAATGTGTTTGGCTGAGGGAATTTTGAGAGAAAATGAAATGAGAAAATTTTGGTAAAAGTTAGTTATGAAACTAAAATATCACTTTTCCCTCTTTTCTTTTTATTAATTAAACACTAAATGAGTCTTAAAAATCAAGAAAAATCTGGAGAAATCCTCCCTTGGGTAAATTAGCTCCTTAAAGATTCAAAGTTTCAATCCTTTTAAAACAGTCACGAACTTTTCAAAAATTACATTTTAGTCACTAACTCGAAATGTCATAATTCCAAACCTGATTTTGTAAAATTGATTTCACCACTCTCTTATATATATTAAAAGAGGATTTTTAGATATTTTTCCATATTTTTAATGCATCCCGAACTAGGCTTTCCCTAAAACCACCTTTTATATTCGAACCGAAAATCCGACCGGTCCGGTTCAAACCCAAAACTTCTAAGCCCAAAATTGGGGTGTTACAACTCTCCCCCTCTTAGGAAATTTCGTCCTCGAAATTTCAACCGGCGAAAAGAGCACAACCAAACTTCTCAAAGCAAACCACAAGGCAACACAAGAGACTTAACCACCACTGAACACTCTCCACACAAAACTCTACAAAACCAACTCCTCCACAAATCAACTTACACTATAACCAAACCCGACACCACTACATACTGTTCACAAATTCCAGAACACTCAGATGTTAACCACATCTTAACCTTTCACACTTTCGAACTGCGCATAGCCCCAACAACAACCCAAAGAACCTCCAAATTAACTTTTATAGCATACACCACCTTAACTCATAACTCCCAAGACTCGCACACACGGTGACACCAACCCATCCAGTTCAGCCGCCATGTGACCCACAACCTTCACTGCTTCTAAAACCCCTCGCAAAACTGCTCAACCTCTTCCAAAGGTTACCACATCAAGCAAAATTTTAATCAACAACCGCTTACTCAAACTTCTCAACGTATTGATGACATTCCCTCACATCCGCCACTATCATTACCATAACGACTCACCAAAACTACTCACCCAACATCTGAAATCCACGTCACAAGACTCCAACCTTAACTCCGCCAGCTACTCCACTTACTCCCAACTGACTTAGGAAATATTTACTTATACACGATAAGCAAACCACTTTTCACAAGCACCCGACCAACCAACGATGGCCCTTGAACTTACATTGCCTTTCCACTTCAAGCTTTGACCATAATACTAACCTTACCTGGTTACCGCCCATTCTATACAAACATATTAAGATTATGAAACCTCTACTCATTCCAGGCCAAACCTTTTCTACAACCCTTAACACAACCTCTTCTCAACTCCTCAAAGGTTGCTACGAGCCATCACCTACATAAACAACCCTCCTATTACAACATCAATGCCAAGTCACCTCAGCACTCTGGAAACACATCCACTAACCTGCAACATCACTTAACACCAAGAAACTACCACTTCTACTAGCTATTCACAACCACTATGACCGATTCTAACTTCAACCGGTAATCTCCTCACCACCACACCGCTAAACTCTTTAAGCGCCGAAACACTTTCCTTCTGCCAACATGCTATATCGCACTCACTATTACTGACAGCTCGCTTAATACCCTCCATTACTTCTAACATTCTCCTAGCACCAAAACAACTCTTAAAACCCATCATCCAACCTAACCCTATCACAACACTAACGGAAACAACTAGCTATTAGCAAGTGTGAACGTTCGTATGCATGGTCACTAATATGCCCTATCAATGCCTGTGTACATGTATGCAAAACCTCTAATGTCATGTCACATGTATGCATGTACCAACATATATATATAATATATTATATAACAATGGTTTTAACTATGCATGTATGTCGGTTCACAACAGCCAATAACATCCTCAGAATCCGCCTAAGAACAACCTCGTACCTCACTTCTAACTTGTCCAGCTCTACCACTCTAACAATCCGCTAAACACAAAATACTCCACTAATGCCCTCTTCACACTAAAATTGTTTCCAAAACAACACCAGCTACTACCCCAAACTTGCTAGCTAAAAGACCATACTCACTACGCAAGGAAAACCAAACCGAAACCAAACAAAGATAACTCGGGTAAAGGTTACTTAACAAGGTTACCTGTAAACATCTCACTGCCTCGGGGCTTCAACAGACAAACTCTCTTCTTCGTAGAACCATCATTCTCTAGCCACACCACCGCAACATCAGCCAATACCTTAAGGTCATCACCATCTCCCTGCGGTAAAGAACCCTTACCACCTCGAGCCAACTTCGAACAATTTGGTCTCAAATGTCCAACAGACCCACAATTCCAACAAGATCCATTCCCCAAGCTCCTCACACCTTTCTGCCCTTCCTGCCACCTTCGAACTTTGTCTCGGCCGCGCCCACGACCCTTCTGAGACCCTTTTGCTACCAGTGAAGCTGATCTCACCACTTGAGGACAATTTCACTTCACATGCTCCTTAGAACCAAAGTTCCAACAAACTCCCACGCCCCAACAACCTCCAACATGACACCTTCCACAACGGTCACACTTCGGCAACCGAGCTACCACTCCTTGGTCATACTGCACTTGACCTACATCTGCACTACCATCCAGACTTCGATTCAAGCAAAACCTTCTATCACGTAACCTCTTACGCTGACCGCTCCCGAAATCAGTACCCACAGCTCTCTTGTTAAAACTTTTCTCACCTTCATAATCTGAAACCACACCCCCACGTTGCTTAACCCTTGGGAATTTCTTTCCAAGGTACCTTTCATAAAAGGCAGACACAAAGAAGTCCAAATCTATATCGTGGATATGCGTTGCCACCGCCACAGACGTCCACCAGGCACAGGCGTCCTCCAACATCAATGAGACCACACTTCCCAGCTTACAGGAGTAATCACACCTTTCTTGATCCAAAATCAGAATTACACTGGCTAACCAAGCCTCGAACGCCTCAGGTGTCGAAACTCGATACTCCACAGCTCCCAAATCATATAGGCGCTGTTTTGACAAACTCGCGTGTCTTTCAATCGGCACGTCTTCAGGCCTCACTTTCACCACGGCCTGAGATGTTCCCAACACCTCTTGAACTATAGGTGATGAACTCTTCATCCTAGAACAAACTTCCTCCTCCTGCCCTACCACCTCAACTCCAGGCACTGTAGGCTGAAACGAAACACCTCCACCAAAAGGTGAATTCCAAGACTTAACAACCTGCTCTAAAGCAGCAACCATCTCACCCAACTGGCATTCTCTCATCGATTCCACTGCGCTAATAATCAACAAGCAATCATAACAAAACAAACAAAACGATCAGGCCAGCTTCAAGCAAGGATTCAAGACTCCAACTCCAACATAACACAATAGCTATAATAATAAGGCAATGGGTATCCCGAATTCTCCCCTTTTACATGACATAACAATCAATAAAAACATGGATATCACAACATCGAGCATATCAATCAACATACTTCGATCATGCCCTCATCAAACAATATTCACCCGCAACAACATAACATCAACATATCATACCCATCACACTTTCATCATTCATAAAATCAGCTCACAACACCAGCATATCATCAGTACAAATTCACATTAGCTCAATGAGGATTCATAACCAAAAAGCATGATAAAAACATCTACAATTCGCTCAAAGACACACATTTCAACCGACTTTCAACCACACATCAGAATAAACATCAAACACTTGTTATAACAACTTACCAAAAACTCATCATCGCCCCAAACATTCGCAACTTAGCTCTGATACCGCCAAATGTAACCCCTTAGCCCGGCCTAGACGGTTGACCCGAACTACGAAGATTACACGGGGAAAACCAAAGTCAACCCGAAAGTCAACCTTGTTTAACGACCCTTTTTATTTCTTTTTAAACTTGTCTAGATGCACATTAATCCTAGGCATACTCTTGGGATAAGCATACTCAAAAATCACAGCAATCGGAAAATAATAAGGGACTCAATTGCACAACATACGAATTTAGGGACCAAAATGTAAAATCTGGAAATTAAGAGGACTTTACTAATTTTTAAGATACCATTATGAAATTAGTCATATTACTTGCTTCCCTGTCAAATTTCACCTTAAACGGACCTCTCGAACTCAAGCAATTGCACATACAAAAATCAGGACTAAACGTAAAGCTTACAAACCTCAAAACCATTCAAATCAGTGCCTAACGGTCAAGTGTTTCGAAACGGGAATAGACCGTTCAGAAACGGGGCTTGGCAGTAGCCAAAGTGTTTCGAAACATCTCTACCCGTTTCGAAACGCCCAGGCCAAAATCATGTACTTGTTTCGAAAAAGGCAAGGGTGTTTCGAAACACCCTGCCCAGAAACAGCAGAAAAGCCTGTTTTTACACATCCAAACTCCATCAAACATACTCCAAATCAATCCTCAACATATCAACAACAGGCCAAGCATCATAACTACCAAATTGCATTAAAATCTAGATGCAAAGCAAACCTTAGGTGCACCAACTCCTTCAACACTTGATCAAGCTTTTAAAACAAGAAGCATAGTGCAACAACTTATGAATAAGAAGATTCAAATGTTGCAAAGCGATAAACAACAAGATTCAAACCACAAACCAAATATGGTCAACATACTCAAACTCGTTACACATCAATATAAAAGACTCTCCCCCCATTGCCTTTATTATCTATAGCTATCAACCGAGACATACTTCTCAAGTGGAGCTCTCCTTGAATCCCTTGCTTCTTGCTGTCCCAACTTCAATTATCTGCATTGATGGACACAAAGGAGCGTAAGCGCATAATTCTTAGTGAGGGATGCTCAAAACCAAAACACCATCAATGCAGCAAATCATAAAACCTTCTTCAAAGGTGAGTACAATTCAATAAACCAAAGCATTGTTTGAAAAACCCCTTTTTAAACAACATGTTTTAAATCATGCATTGCTCAATCATGAAAACCAACCCTTAGCTTAGAAAAGCTAAACAACTCACCCCAAACACACTCTTGCAAAACTATCAATTTAACCTTTCCATGCATGAACATCATATGCAAAGTTAAACACAAATTCCTTGGAAAACACTTCCACTTCACAATATACTTTCCTCATTCTTGAAAATCATCTCAAAGCAAGAACCCTTTTGAAAACCATTTACTCCTTCACTCTATCTCATTCATTAAACAAATGCAACACATGAACCACAAAAAGCAACATTTGCATTACATGCCTTTTAAAACAAGACTTCAATGCATTTATGAAATTCTATGCATATATGCACCATTCACGAAAGTAAATACACTTATGGTCAAGCCTTAACAAGTGTCACATGCATTCTTGCATCATTTACAAATTACCCATGCACCTTGCATCATTTCCAAGCAACTCTTGCTTCATTACATTCATACACATTACATTAGCTTTCAAGTGATAATTCATAACCCATCACAACACAAGACACAATCGGATACGCGGATTACAAGCGTTGTCCCACACGTTTCATACACACTACCGAACAACACAAGGTGGAGTTTACCGGTACAATCTCAACCCCTCAACACCCGTGATGGTGTTTAACGGTACAATCACAACCCCTCAACATCACTCATCGGAAGTTGTATAACTCACTAGCGAGAGCCGGAACACACCACAAGGCATACACATGGGAGCTACCTCAACCATTAAAATCACCTTAACCAAGCTCACACACGGGAGCAACCCTCCACCGTTGTGACGCTTAACAAGGTCCACCCACGAGAGTCATCCTCCATCGCGGTGACACTTAACAAAGTTCATCCACGAGAGCCATCCTCCATCGCGGTGACGCTTAACAAGCCCACCCACGAGAGCCATCCTCCATCGTGGTGACGCTTAACAAGCCCACCCACGAGAGCCATCCTCCATCGTGGTGACGCTTAACAAGCCCACCCACGAGAGCCATCCTCCATCGTGGTGACGCTTAACAAGCCCACCCATGAGAGCCATCCTCCATCACGGTGACACTAATTTCCTCGATCGCTAGGGTACTTGGATGGAGTTTACGGTACAATCGCAACCCCTCAACATCCAAGGCGACTCAATTCACGGTGCACCCAATCCTATAGCCGGCTAACTATATCCGATTAAAGTAACCAAGAACCACTCACATCACTTGCCAATATAACTATTTTACCACATTAATCCACTGTTTTTACAAGCATAACCAAAATGCCAAATCCACAAGCATCGCATGCTTAGAATCATATGCACACAACACAAGCAAGTCAAGGATCACTTACCTTATGCATCTCAAACATAATGGCATTAATAACCGACATTAAACCATGTCCAAAAATGCTTAAAAACAGTAATTTAAACACAATCATCCCAAGTGTATTTAAAAACCAAAGCATAGCCCAATCCAAGAGAGAAATTCCAATTACTTACTCTTGAGCTTAGCTAAGTTGCTTAGACTTAAACTAAGCTCCCAAAGCCTCATCCAAAATGTTTCAAAGCTGGAAAACTCTTTACCACTCACCGACACACAAAACTATGCTAGCCGTTAAGCCTTCCAAGCATCCGAAACCTCCAACGCCACCTCTATTGCCTCCGTGTAACCCCCTCAACCCGGCCCAGACGGTTGACCCGAATTAAGAAGGTCACACGGGGAAAACAAAAGTCAACCCGAAAGTCAACCTTGATTAACGACCCTTTTTTTCCTTTTTAAACTTGTCTAGATGCACATTAGTCCTATATGTGATCACTCAAACGCCATACTCAAAGATCACAAACATCAGAGATCAAACGGGGACCCAATTGAACAAATTACAATTTTAGGGACCAAATTGTAATTTCTGATAAATATGAGGACTTAACCCAAATTAAAGTTACCATATTGCAATTAGTCAGGTTTCATGATTCACTGCCAAATTTCAGCTCAAACGGACATCCCAAACTCATACAATTGCACAAACAAGATTCAGGACCAAAATGCAAACTTTTCAAAACATTTAACTGCCAATGTCAGCCCCCAACGGTCACCCGTTCCGGAACAGGCTTAGCCCGTTCCGAAACGCGGGGCCGTTCCGCAACGCGTACCGAAACGGGGGTCTGGCAGTAGCCTTTCCGTTTCGGAACGGTCCCTCCCGTTTCGGACGCCTGGGCTTGTTTAAGGCACCCGTTCCGAAACGGTATTGGCTGTTCCGAAACACCCTGCACAGCAAGCCTCAAAATGCATTCTTAAACATGCAATTAAACATCCAATCATGCTCCAAAAGCCACCAAACTTAGCCAACATGCAATTCAACATAAAAGAGGCATACTTGCATCAACAATTCAACAACATGTCAACATACACGAAAAACCCCAATTTCAAGGTTAAGCTTCCAACACAAGCAACCATTTAAACAACATACTTCCAATTCAAACTCATAAGCCAAACCATGTTCCAACAACATCAACAACACAAAACCATACTTGTCCGAACATATACAAACACATACATCAACCCAAGAGATTCTACCCCATTGCCTTTATTAACTATAGCTATTAACCGAGACATACATCTCAAGTGGAGTCCTTCTTGAATCCCTTGCTCCTCGCTGTCCAAACTTCAAGAATCTGCATTGATGGACAAAAAGGAGCGTAAGCACATAATGCTTAGTGAGGAATGCTCAAAACCAAAACACCATCAATGCAGCGAGCCATAAAAACCTCTTTGAAAAGCAACCCGATTTGATTAGCAAGCAAAGTTGGATAAACCCTTTTCAACAACATGCTTAAAACCATGCATTGCATAAACATGAAAACCACCCCTTAGTTTAGCAAACTAAGAAAACCCTTTTCAAAACACAACTTGCAAAATCAACCATTTAGCCAAACCATGCATAAACCCCATATGCAAGCTAAAACAAAACCTTGGAAAACACTCCCATTTCACAACATACCTTTCTTAAACTTGAAAGCCCATTCAAGCAAGAATCTTTTAAAACCATTTCACAAACCAACCAACACATGCATTAAACCAAGGCAACATATATGTACCACAACATCAACATCACATGCCTTTAAAAACAAGTCTTAACAAGACTCCAATGCACTAAAGATATTTCATGCTCACATGCATCATTTTCCAAATGATAATCAACACTTGTTCAACTTAACAAGTAAACATGCATTCACAAGCATTATACACTTTCCATGCAACCATGCATCTTTTCAAGCATCTAATGCTTCACATGCAACTATGCATCATTTCAAGCATCCCATGCTTCATCACAATCAAGAACATCATATTGGCCTTCAAGTGATCAACCACATTCACTTTTCAACTCAACACCCAATCGGATACGCGGATTCCGAGCGTTGTCCCTACGCTCCATACACCCTACCAATCCAAGGTCTCCCAAATGGACTTTCAAACACCATTTGACCTCAACATCCTAAGGTTCCCATGTATGGACTTTTAAACACCATACAACCTTAGCTTTCCCGAGGTTCCCTTGTATGGACTTTCAAACACCATACAACCTCAACTTTTCCCCAAGGTTCCCATGTATGGACTTTCAAACACCATACAACCTTGACATGCACAAGGTTCCCATGTATGGATTTTCAAACACCATACAACCTTTGCATTCACCGATTGGTAGTTGTATAACATCACTAACGAGATCCGGGACACCCTACACAAGATCCACACATGGACTTAACACCGCCATTGTGATCTCAACAAGCACAAGGTTCCCACATATGGACTTTTAAACACCATATAACCTTTGCTCAACCAAGGTCCTCGAATGGGCAACACCTCCATTATGACCTCAACCATCTCGTTAGGATACTTGAAGGGAGTTTACCGGTCCACTCTTGACCACTCCACCTCCAAGGCGACTTAATTCACGGTGCACCCAATCCTATAGCCGGCTAACTATATCCGATCAAAGAACTAAGAACCACTTACATCACTTGCCAATATAACCACCTCACCACATTAGTCCAATGTTTCACATGCATAACCATAATGCAAAAACCATCATTTACCAACATTAATTCACTGTTTTAAAGCATTAAACAAAGCCATTGAACAACATGCAACACCATGCATCAAAACCACATTTACAATGTATAAAACCAAGGATCTCTTACCTTGAGCATCCTTCACATATGACTTTCAAAACCAGCATTAAACCATGCTAAAATATGCTTTCAAAACAGAATTAAACCATGCAAAATATATGCATCTCAATCAACAACCACAATTGCTTAAAAAGCCAATTCAAATCACAAATCAAGAAAGAAATCCATTTACTTACTCTTGAGCTTAGCAAAGTTGTTTAGACTTAAACTAAGCTCCCAAAACCTTCAAACCTTGGTTTAAAAGCTGAAAACCCAACTTCACTCACCGATACACAAAACAAGGCTAGCCACCAAGCCTTCCAAGCATCCGAAACCTTCCGCAACACCTCCAAAGCTCACGGATCAAACTCCCCTGTTTCAAGCACACAAAAACAGCACATTAATGCATCATTATGCATTAAGAACAGCAGCCACACAACCAAACTCGCTGCTCATCACACAACCAACAATTCGGCAACCAAACACAACCGAAATCACCTCCAAACACTACCAAAACTTAACCCAGCCAAGATCCATCACTTCTAACCATTTTTAAACATCAATCAACATCCACAATGATCACAAACACGTCCTTATACTTCCAGGTACAACAGATCACCAAAAACACTCCAAAAACAACAAAAAACTCAAGCCAAACTTAGGAAATTCAACCTATCCGAGATTGCATTAATTAAACCTCAACTTCTAATCAATTTAGCATTTATTTAACATCATTTTGACACTTCAAAACACTGCCCAAACAGATCACACGAAAATTTCACCAAAATCGCCAAATCTTGCATTTTAAGCCAAAATCAAGATTTCAATTGAAAATCCTTTAACAAAACACAAATCAAGGATTGAGAACTTGGGAATTTCAGTAAAGAACTGATAGTTTAGAGGAGAATGACGTTCTTACCTCCAAACTTGAGTTTCTCCTTTTTAGAGCCAAAAAGCTTGATGAAACAACTTGCAAATTGAGAGGTTTTGTTGATGAGATGATTAGGAATCAAATGAGAGTTGAAATGAGTGACAAAATCAGAGGAGGAAATCTGGAGAAATGTGTTTGGGTTGAGAGAAAATGAGAGAAAAGGAAAATTGAGAGAAAATGGAAAGTTAGTTATAAAATAGTAAAAATGATTTCCCTCCACTTTCTTTATGTTTTAAAATCAGAATAAAACCTTAAAATATCTTAGAAAAATCTGGAGAAACTCTTTTTGGAATAATAGCTCCTTAAAGATTCAAAGTTTCAATCCTTTATAAAACTGTCACCGAACTTTCAAAAATTACATTTTGGTCACTAGCCAAAATGTCAACCTTCCGAACCTCACTTTCCAAAATTGATTTCACAGTTCACTTAATTATATTAAAATATGATTTTAGGACATTTTTCCATATTTTTAATGCAACCCGAACTAGGCTTTCCTAAATTCACTCTTATATATTCGATCAGCACTTTGACCGAACCGGTCAACGCCCAAAACTTCTGAGCCCAAAACCGGGGCGTTACACTCCGGATCATTCTCCCTTGTTTTAAACACATAACAATAGAGTATTAATGCATCATTATGCATTAAAATCACCAGCAACACACCTAAACTCGCTGCTCTACACAAATCCAACATTTCGGCTACCAAACACAACTGAAATCACCTCCAAACTCTTCCAAAACTTAACCCAGCCAAGATCCATCACTTCTAACCATTTTTAAACATCAATTAACATCCAAAATGAACCCAAACTCGTCCTTATACCTCCAGCATTAACAAAACACCAAAATCACCCCAAAACCCACCATTTTCACAAGTAAAAACTTAGGAAAATCAACCTATTCGGGATTGCATTGATTAAACCTCAATTACACATCATTTAGACATCCAAAATACATCAAAAAGACATCTCAAAACAGAGCCCAATCATCCAATACGAATTTCTTCAAAATTAAATCCAAATCTTGCATTTCAAGCCAAAATCAAGAACACAACATTAAAACCTTTAATAAAACTCAATTTAAGGATTGAGAACTTGGGAATTTCAGTAAAGAACTGAGTATTTAGAGGAGAATGACGTTCATACCTCTAAATGTGGATTTCTCCTTGTTTAGAGCCAAAATCCTTGAAAATTCAATAAGCAAAAGATGATGATTTGGTGTAGAAATGATTAGGAATCATTTAGGGATGGAAAACTCTTCTTTAGGTGTGAAAATCAAAAGGAAAAGTTGCTGTGGAAATGTGTTTGGCTGAGGGAATTTTGAGAGAAAATGAAATGGGAAAATTTTGGTAAAAGTTAGTTATGAAACTAAAATATCACTTTTCCCTCTTTTCTTTTATTAATTAAACACTAAATGAGTCTTAAAAATCAAGAAAAATCTGGAGAAATCCTCCATTGGGTAAATTAGCTCCTTAAAGATTCAAAGTTTCAATCCTTTTAAAACAATCACGAACTTTTCAAAAATTACATTTTAGTCACTAACTCGAAATGTCATAATTCCAAACCTCATTTTGTAAAATAGATTTCACCATTCTCTTATATATATTAAAAGAGGATTTTTAGATATTTTTCCATATTTTTAATGCATCCCGAACTAGGCTTTCCCTAAAACCACCTTTTATATTCGAACCGAAAATCCGACCGGTCCGGTTCAAACCCAAAACTTCTAAGCCCAAAGTTGGGGTGTTACACTGCAGTACGATCCTCCTTGGGGCCATGTCTGTAACATACTCGTACTGTTTGAGGAAAGCTTTCGACAGATCTCTCCAAGTTCGTATGTTAACTATAACACCCCCATCCAGCCTGGTCGAGAACCGGGTCGGAGCGTGTTACCGATGAACAATACAATGATCAGTGCGATAAAATTTAAACTTGTTAATAACATTTAATCAATATTTCACAAACAAACATTACCAATATACCTATTAATCCATTTCATTCATAAAAGGACCACATTTAACATTTAGGATTGTTTTATAACTTTAACAAGTTTTAGGGACTAATCTAAAAATCTTACAAACTAGAGGTCCTTCGATGCATTCAACAATACCACAATGAAATTCAGTACAACATTGATTAGCCTACAAAATTTCATGCATATTAGTGATCATTTACCCATTCAATTTACTCATGCAAAAAAATCAGTGAACAAAATGTAAACAATGCAAACTTCCAGATTAGGCTTTTAACCACTTTAACTAACCCTGTATCAAAATGATTAGAGCCGTTTTGGTACGGGTGGTCAATGGCCAACCTTGTTGACTTTTCCCTTTTGACCGTATCGATACGAGCAAGCCTTGCATCGGTACGAGTTGACTGCCTTTGACTTTGACTTTGACCAGTTTTGATACGCTTGAACCCGTATCGAAACAACAAATTCCAGAGACAAAATGTTTCAGAACGACCAGAATCTGTTTCGATACTCCCTGGCCCTGAGCTCAATTATACTTACCCTTATCGAAATGCCATTACCCGTTTCGATACGGCCTGACCTGTAATGACAGATTTTTGCTGGTTTTTATCCATTTTACCATATCAAACAATGTCCAATTGCAGTGAAACTTCACACACAACATTATACTCATACATTCTTCTAGCATGTCAAATTTTAGAGCTATACGAATCCATTTACCCAGTTTTTACCTTTTAGTGCCAAAACATGCATTTAGAATCATTTCTTACCACATAGAAGACTCATTTTAGACATACAATACTTATAAAACTTAAACATAACATATGCACATCAAAAGGGACTAAATAAACTTATACATAGACCTTTCCACCATCTAGGAGTTCAAAGGGTCAATATACATTACTTAGAGCTTGATTGTGACTTGTGCAACGCTTCAACTTCTCTGATCTCGATCCAAAACTTGACTAACCTAAAATGAATGCAATAGAATGCATTAGGTATACTTTGCCTAGTGAGGTAGTCACAAATACAATGAATGACATGGATGCCATATATCATGCTGCAATAATAATCATAGTATCAATTATGCAATAATCATAGTAGGCTCCTTATTCACATTAAAACATAGAATCATGTCATCAATAGCAATATCATGATTTCATAGCAACATTATCAATAATTAATAGTTCCCTTGGATCGATTCATGGTATATGGATACACGAATTCTACCTCCTCGCCAAAACAATAAATGGTCATTCTCGTCGACATCGCCAATAAGACTAATACACAAAACATCCCTCCGCCTCACCAAATCAATAAAGGTCGTAGCCCTAGGACCATAGTCCACCCATACCAATGAGCTCATGAATTCTATTGCATGCCAATTGTATCCAATACTTCGATCCCAAGGTTCAATAATCCATAGTTCAATATCCATGATTCATTAACAATATTTCCACATCAATATCAATAATAATAGTTCGGTGGCAATAACATCATATCAATAATTCAACAATCATGATTTCCATGTCAATAAGAAACAACAATAATTCATATCAATGATTCTTACATGTCAATGCTTCAATGATTTCCATGAAAATGATAGTAATACCATGGACAATGAATCATTCCAATACTTACCAAAACTCACCAATATGTCTTACAATAATGCTTCATGTAAAGCTCTATAAATCAATGGTTAGTAAATCAATGATAGCAATACCTAGCCACTCTCGAGACTCCGACTACACTCACCTTGACAATTGGAAGCTCCTAAGGCTCTCGGATGGCGATACCCTTATCTCTAGCTTTCGATGGAGGCGACAGATTAATCTCTTCCACTTCTTAAGTTAGGAAAAGCAATAAGGAGTCATTAGGATCAATACAACAATATTGATACTTGAATAGCCATTAGCTATAGACAAAGCTTATCTTTAAGCTTGAAATTAATTATCTAATAATCAAGAGAATCAATGATTAACATAGGGCTTTCACTTACCCGATTGATAGCTACGACTTGATGTTCTTGAATCAAGGAAAGCCTAAGCTTATGGCTCACAATAGAGAGGTGTGTTCTTGAGCTTGGTGGAGAAGATGATAACGGAGGTGTGTGCTTGTTCTTTCAAAGCTAAAGGATGGAAATGATTCTCGGTGAAGCTAAACAATGAAAGCTTTCTTTTGTTCAATTCATTTTAAGGAATTATCACTTCAATCATTAACCACCTCCTAAAATAGCCAATAGGAAGCTTTCCTTCCACCAAGGGAAAGCTTAAAGTATAATATTTTACCTCTCCTTTATCCTTTCCAAATTAAACAATAGATGGCTATAAATCATCATTTCTGAACATTCACGTGAGAGAGGGTGATAGGCAAGCTGGCGAGTCATCACCTAAACATTTCTTTACAATTCATCCTTCAAACTTATTCGAAACAGGGGACCCGTTTTGAAACGAGTGAGACCATATCGAAACGGTTGGGCAAAAGTCCAAAAGTTAGTTATTACCGTTAGAATCGTATCGGAACGCCTATAAACGTTTCGAAACATCTTGTATAGGCCATTTCAATACGGGTTTGATCGTATCGAAACATCTAGCTTAAAAACACTGATTTGAGCCTTCATAAAGCAGTCTTAAATAAGGTCTTGACTTAATTAAGATCCTATAACAATATAATCTATAATAAAGATTCGATATTTCAATATTTTAATAGCATTAATCCGATCATCAAAATCCAATTTTGACTAGACCGGTTTTCGGGGTGTTACATTAACCAAGCTCAATTGGGTATACCATCGGATAGTAGACCCCGATAGACTATCTTGGAAGCAATGAATCATCAATTTCTCATTTTATAAATGTGGTGACATTCTTTGACAATACATAGTCAAGCGTGAAAAAGGGCAAGTTCACCCGTCATACTTCTAAAAGTTATGGCCTTAAATTTTGGAGGAGCTACCAGGTCAGATACTAGGCTCAAATCTCTAGCATCTATGCCACCATAAATGCTTCTATAACATCCTATAAACCGGGCTAGTCGGTATTGGGTTCCAATTATCAGTATATTGATATTAAAATGTTCAAATATCGTATCTTTATTACTAATTATAGATTACATTGTTAAGGGACCTTAATCGAACTTATTCTTAGTTAAGGATCTCCTTAAAAATGTTTAAAATGATGTTTTTGAGCTAGGCGTTTCGATACAGTAAGACTTGTATCGGAACAACCTAGGTAAGTTGTTTCGGAACAACTGTAGAGTGTTCCAATACAGTTCCAACGATTTAACTAACTTTTGGACTTTTGCTTAGCTGTTTCGATACAACTTTACGTGTTTCGAAATGGGTCCCTGCGGAATTGATTTTTAGTAATCAATTGCAAGCTTTGAGTTTGGTGATGACTCACCAGCTTGTTTGTTGTCCTCCCTACATGATAACTTATGGTAAAAAGAATAATTGTTAGAAAATATTGTTTAAGAAAACCCATCACTTAGGGTAAGCTCCTTATTGGCTTCTTGGGAGGTGGGTAATGAGTACGACATCAAGCACTCTAAAATGAAATTGAAGAAAGTCTCATCTTTGTTTGCTTCTTACCGAGATCAATTTCATCCTTGTTAAAACTTCACCTTCTACCAAACAAGCACCACCATTGATATTCCTCCCAAACAAGCATACACCTCTAATTTTGTGATCCATAAGCTTAGGCTTTATTTGATTTAAGAGCATCAATTCATAGCCATCTCGAATCTTTTTTTATTGATATACTAACCATTGAATTGAAGGGTTTTGCATAAAACATTATTGAAAGCCATATTGGTAAGTCTTGGTAAGTATTGCATCGAATCATCGTCCGTAGCAATGTTATTATTGTTATCGAAATCATTGAAGTAAATAAAATCATTGACCATTGGATATTGCATTGGTTTCTTGCCATTGTTTATCGACATGGAAATATGACTGTTGATCTATTGATACGGTACTATTGCCATCGAATTATTATTGTTGAACCTTGGGATCAAAGTATTGGATACAATTGGCATGCCATAGAATTCATGAGCTCATTGGTACAGGTACAAGGCTTCGGCCATTGCTGCGGTAGAGGGATGTGTTGTGTGTTGGTCAATTGGTGCGACGGAGGAAATACGACACGACCATTATTGTTATTGTTGGTGTTGTGGTGGAATTTGTGTATCCAAATACGGTTGAATTGATCCAAGGAAAATATTAACTATTGCTATTGACCATTGTTGCCATGACATTTATTGTTATTATTGAGCATGAAATGATGTTTATGTTCATGACATAGTGTTTTGACATGATATTGAGAAACGTTACATTATATGACTTATTGATTCATTGTTTATGGCGACCTCACTTAGACTATGTTAGTCTAATGCTTTCATCTTCCACATTTTAGGTTAAGAGTTTATCGTTTCAAGATCAGAGCTAGTTGATACAGCGCAAGTCACCTCGAGCCTAAAGTAAAGTATTTTGTCTCTATGAAATCCTAGAATGGTGGCAATGTAGATAAACTAGTTGATTTTGATGTTATATCTATGTGTATAAAGGCGATGTGTTATATGTGGTTTAAGTGTCTTGAATGACTTGTTAAAGTTTTCCTGAAAATGGCCTAATATGCATATTTAGCTTAAAAAGGTGAAAACATAGTAAATGGATTTGAATGATTATGAAATTTGGCATGGAATTAGTTTATAGCATTGAAATATTGTGTGTAAAGTTTCATCGCATTTGAACACCGTTTGGTAGGTCAATTCGAATAAAAACCAGCAAAAATATGTCATTACAGGTCATACCGTATCGATTCGGGGTAATGACATATCGATACGGTTAAGCATAATTGAACCTAAGGAACATGGCGTATCGATACGGTTCGGAGCTGTATCAAAACATTTTTCCACTGGAATTCTTTGTTTCGATACGGGTCTAACATGTATCGGAACAGGTCAGAAGTCAAAGTCAATGACAGTCAACCCGTACCGAAACATGGCTTACTTGTATCGATACGGGTCATGGGCAAATTCAACCCAAGTTGACCAGCGTATACCTGTATTGAAACAACACCAAGGTGTTTCGATACAGGGTTAGTTAAGTTGGTTAGAAGACATAAACTGAAGGTTTACATTGTTCACAGAATGGTCACTAAGATGATTAAATTGGATGAGTAAATGAACTTCGAATAGTATGAAAATTTATAGACTTGTTAATATTGTATTGAATTTAATTATGGTACAATCAATTGCATCGAAGGACCTGTAATTTATTAGATTTATAGTTTAGTCCTTAAAATTTGTAATAGTTAAGAATTGGTCCTAAATCATCATTATTGATTCACAATGGATAAATTGGACTAAGAAATATATTCGACAGTGTTTTATAGTATAACGTTGTTCACATATTTTGTATGAATTGAAATTTTATTGCACTGATCATCGTATCGTCTACCGGTAGCACTTTTCGACATGGTTCCCAACTAGGCCAGGAAGGGGGTGTTACATTTGTCGTATCAGAGCTAGAGTTTAGTCAGTTCTGGACTAAACCTATACATGTATGTATTGTTTATTGTGTTACATTGCCACCTAGGAGTTATATTGTTGTAAATTGTGACTTGCCGGCTAATCCGATCTTTTATTTATAGATGCCTAACTCTAATCAAGCTTGAATAGATGAGCATATTGCTAATTCCTCAACTCATGGTGAAAAAGTTGGAAGGAGTGATCCTTTGAATCCGTAAAACCCTCAGTACAGAACCCTGAGCCTGAAGTACAATCGGCTCAAATCGAATGCCTAAGAACATAACTGACATGTTCAAAGTATTCAAGACATCGATGAAGGTTGTGAAAACTTTTCAAACCCCCATTGATGCTATTTCGAGTACCTGAGCTCCTATTGGTAAGTTACCTCAACATCGGGCTTACTCTTTCACCAGGTAAAATGATGATAATCTTGAAATTGCCAAGTATTGTTTAGACAATACTTTACGGATTCTGAACAAGTAGTTACATTGTTCAGATGAACACAAGCTCGAGTGTGCCCTTTCTTTGTTAGCTGATGAAGCACTGTATTGGTGGGAAGCAACGGTCCTGTCTGTCCCTAAAGAGACTGTGAACTGGGAGTTCTTCTTACAAGAATTTCGAAAGAAATACATCAGTGAATACTACCTTCCTGAGAGAAGTGATATCTTCCTTCATCTAAAGCAAGTTGATCGACCTATCGAGCAGTATATTCACAACTTTTGCAAGTACTGCCGTTATGGGGCTGAATATATTAAGAAAGAAGAGGAGAAGTGTAGGATGTTCATCAACGGTTTGAAGGATAAACTACGTCCTATATTTACGGCTTTGTGCATTATCAATTTTCAAAACCTTGTGAATAGAGTTAAAGCTACCTAAGGTGCACAAAAAGCTCACAAGAATAGTGGGTTGGGAAAATCTGAGAAAAGGCATCGAGATGAATCCTATGAATCTTTCAAGAAAGGGAAGTACCAAGATTCGGAACCTAGTGCGTATTCACAGCCTTCATAGTATGATTACCTTGCTAAGCCACAAGCTGTAACACAATTCATCCATGTTTCTAAATCCATTGAGAGCATTGATGGTTCTAAACAAGAGACGTAGTTTCCAATTTGTAATTTCTGTTGACATAGGCATCATGAATGGGAATGTCGAAAGAAGTCGAGATCTTTCTTCTTTTGTGGCGAGATGTGACATCTCATTCGGGAGTGCCCTAAGAATAAGTCCGCCTTTGTATCCGCTATCACGGCCCCTGGTCAATCTTTTCGAGGTAAGGGAACGAGGCAAGGATCCTTTAGAAAATCTGGAGGTTCATCCAAAGCATCATACTGACCTTAATCTAAAGCTTTCGCACAGATGTACCATATGGGAGGCAAAGAACGAGGGAATGACTACGACATTATTCTAGGTAAAAATTTGAAGACGAATTTTTCTTAAGGGGGGAGAGTTGTAACATCTCAAAAACCGTGCTAGTCGGTATTGAGTTCCAATGATCGGAATATTGATAATAAAATGTTCAAATATAGTATCTATATTGCGTAATTATAGATTACTTTGTTAAGGGACCTTAATCGAACTTATTCTTAATTAAGGATCTCCTTGAAAATGTTTAAAATGATGTTTTTGATCTAGGCGTTTCGATACAGTAAGACCTGTACCAGAACAACCTAGGAAAGCTGTTTCGGAACAGCTATAGAGTGTTCAGATATATTTCCAACGGTTTTAACTAACTTTTGGACTTTTTCTTAGCTATTTCGATACAGCTTTATGTGTTTCGAAATGGGTCCCCACGGAATTGATTTTTAGTAAACAATTGCAAGCTTTGAGTTTGGTGATGACTCACCAGCTTGTTTACTGTCCTCCCCATGTGATAACTTAACTGAAAGGGCGACTAGAAGTCATCAATTGCTTAGGAATGATAAAAGGCATAATTGTTAGAAAATATTGTTTAAGAAAACCCTTCACTTAGGGTAAGATCCTTATTGGCTACTTGGGAGGTGGGTAATAAGTACGACCTCAAGCCCTTTAAAATGAAATTGGAGAAACTCTCATCTTTCTTTGCTTCTTACCGAGATCAATTTCATCGTTGTTAAAACTTCACCTTCTACCAATCAAGCACCACCATTGATATTCCTCCCAAACAAGCATAAACCTCTCAATTTGTGATCCATAAGCTTAGGATTTCTTTGATTTAAGAGCATCAATTCATAGCTATTGATCGGATAAGTGGAAACCCTAAATCAATTATTGATTCTCTTGATCATTGAATGCCCAATTTCATGTTATAATCTTTAAGATAAGCTCTTGTCTAATAGCTAATAACTATTATAAGTATCAATATTGTCATACTGATTCTAATAACTTCCTATTGTTTACCTAGCTCAAGAAGTGGAGAAAGATTATCCACCGTCACCATCGAAAGCTTGAAATAAAGGAATCATCATCCGAGAGCTTTATGAGCTTCAGATTATCGAGGTGAGTGTAGTCGGAGTCTCGAGAGTTGGCTAGGTGCCATCTCTAATTTTTTTTATTGATTTACTAACCATTGAATTGAAGGGCTTTGCATAAAACATTATTAAAAGCCACATTGATAAGTTTTGGTAAGTATTGTATCGAGTCATCGTCCGTAGCATTGTTATTATTATCATCGAAATCATTGAAGTAAATAGAATCATTGACCATTGGATATTGCATTGGATTCTTGCCATTGTTTGTTGACATCGAAATATGATTGTTGATCTATTGATACGATACTATTTCCATCAAATTGTTGTTATTAAACCTTGGGATCAAAGTATTGGATACAATTGGCATGTCATAGAATTCATGAGCTCAATGGTACGGGTACTAGGCTTCGGCCATTGGTGCGGCGGAGGAAATATGACACGATCATTATTGTTATTGTTGGTGTTATGGTGGAATTCGTGTATCCAAATACGATTGAATCGATCCAAGGAAAATATTGATTATTGCCATTGACCATTGTTGCCATGACATTTATTGTTATTATTGAGCATGGAAATGATGTTTATGTTCATGACATAGTGTTATTAATGATATAGAGACACATTACATTATATGACATATTCATTCTTTGTTTATGGCTACCTTACTTAGACTATGTAAGTCTAATGCTTTCATCTTCCACATTTCATGTTAAAAGTTTATCGTTTCAAGATCGGAGCTAGTTGATAGAGCAGCAAGTCACCTCGAGCCTAATGTTAAGTATTTTGTCTCTATGAACTCCTAGAATGGTGGCAAAGTAGATAAACTAGTTGATTTTGATATTTCGTCTATGTTTTCAAAGGCGATGTGTTATATGTGGTTTAAGTTTCTTAAATGACTTGTTAAAGTTTGCCTGAAAATGGCCTAATATTCATATTTAGCTTAAAAAGGTGAAAACATAGTAAATGGATTTGAATGATTATGAAAGTAGTTTATAACATTGAAATAATGCGTATAAAGTTTCATCACATTTGAATACTGTTTGGTAGGTCAATTTGAATAAAAACCAGAAAAAATCTGTCATTACAGGTCAGACCGTATCGATACGGGGTAATGACGTATCGATACAGTTAAGCATAATTGAACCTAAGGAACAAGGCGTATCGATACGCTTTGGAGCTGTATCGAAACATTATGCCACTGGAATGAGCCTAACCTGTATCGGAATATGTCAGAAGTCAAAGTCAATGGCAGTTAACCCGTACCGAAACAGGGCTTACCTGTATCGATACGGGTCACGGGCAAAGTCAGCCAAAGTTGACCATCGTATACCAGTATCGAAACATCACCAATTTGTTTCGATACATGGTTAGTTAAGTTGGTTAGAAGACATAAACTAATGGTTTACATTGTTCACAGAAATGGTCACTAAGATTAAGATGATTAAATTGGATAAGTAACTAAACTCCGAATAATATGAAAATTTACAGACTTGTTAATATTGTATTGAATTTCATTATGGTACAGTCAATTGCATCAAAGAACCTCTAATTTATCATATTTACTGTTTAGTCCTTAGAATTTGTAATAGTTAAGAATTTGTCCTAAATGATTAATTATTGTTTCACAATGGATAAATTGGACTAAGATGTATATTCGATAGTGTTTTATAGTATAACATTGTTCACATATTGTCTTTGAATTGAAATTTTATTCCACCGATCACCGTATCATCCACTAGTAGCACTTTCTGACTTGGTTCCCGACCAGGCCGGGAAGGGAGTGTTACATTTGTCGTATCAAAGCTAGAGTTTAGTCGGTTCTGGACAAAACCTATAAATGTCTGTATTGTTTATTGTGTTACATTGTCACCTAGGAAGTTATATTGTTGTATATTGTGGACTTGCCAGCTAATTCGATCTATTATTTATAGATGTCTAACTCTAATTAAGCTCGAATAGATGAGCATATTGCTGATTCCTCAACTCATGGTGAGGAAGCTGGAAGGAGGGATCCTTTGGAACCGCAAAACCCTCCAATACGGAACCTTGAGCCTAAAGTACAATTGGCTCAAACTGAATGCTTTAGGAACATTGCTGACATGTTCAAAGTATTCATGACATCGATGAAGGTTGAGCAAACTTTTCAAACCCCCATTGTTGCTATTCCGAGTAACCGAGCTCCTATTGATAAGTTACCTCAACATCGGGCTTACTCTTTCACCGAGCAAACTGATGATAACCCTAAAATTACCGAGTATTTGTTAGACAATACATTACGGATTCTGAAAATGCAGTTATAGTGTTCTGATGAACACAAGCTCGAGTGTGCCCTTTCTTTGTTAGCTAATAAAGCACTGTATTGGTGGGAATCAACAGTCCTGGCTGTCCCTGAAGAAACTGTGAACTGGGAGTTCTTCTTACAAGAATTTCGAAAGAAATACATTAGTGAATACTACCTTGCTGAGAGACGTGATATCTTCCTTCACCTAAAGCAGGTGATCGACCTATTGAGTAGTATATTCACGACTTTTGCAAGTACTCCGATATGGGGCAAAACATAATAAGAAAGAAGAGGAGAAGTGAAGGATGTTCATTAATGGTTTAAACGATGAACTATGTCCTATATTTACGGATTTGTGCATTACCGATTTTCAAACCCTTGTTAATAAAGTTAAAGCTACCGATGGTGCACAAAAGGCTCACAAGAATAGTGGGTCGAGTAAATCTGAGAAAAGGCACCGAGATGAATCCTATGAATCTTTCAAGAAAGGGAAGTACCATGATTCGAAACCTAGTGTGTATTCACAACCTTCACAGTATGAATACCTTGCTAAGCCACAAGCTGTAACACAATTCATCCCTGTTTCTAAATCCATTGAGAGCATTGATGGTTCTAACCAAGAGACGTAGTTTCCAATTTGTAATTTTTGTTGACATAGGCTTCTTGAAAGGCAATGCCGAAAGAAGTCGACAACTTGCTTCTTTTGTGGCGAGATGGGACATCTCATTCGAGAGTGCCCTAAGAAAAAATCTGCCTCTGCATCCGCTAACACGTCCCCTGCTCAAAGTTTTTGAGGCAAGGGAGCGAGGCAAGGATCCTTCGAAAAATCTGCAGGTTCATCCAAAGCATCGTACCGACATGAATCTATAGCTTCCGCACAAATGTACCATATGAGAGTCATAGAACAAGAGAATGACCACGACGTTATTGCAGGTAAAAAATCGAGGACAAATTTTTCTTAAGAGGGGGAAAGTTGTAACTTCCCAAAAACCGGGCTAATCGGTATTGGGTTCCAATGATAGGAATATTGATATTAAAATGTTCAAATATCGTATCTTTATTGCCTAATTATATATTACTTTGTTAAGGGACCTTAATCGAATTTATTCTTAATTAAGGATCTCCTTGAAAATGTTTAAAATGATGTTTTTGAGGGCGTTTCGATACATTAAGACCTGTACCAGCATGGCCTAGGTAAGATGTTTCAGAACAACTATTGAGTGTTCCGATATAGTTCCAACGGTTTTAACTAACTTTTGGACTTTTGCTTAGCTGTTTCGATACAGCTTTACGTGTTTTGAAATGGGTCCCTGCGGAATTGATTTTTAGGATTCAATTGCAGGCTTTGAGCTTGGTGATGACTCACCAGCTTGTTTGTTGTCCTCCCCACGTGATAACTTATCTGAAAGGGTAACTAAAACTCATCAATTGCTTAGGAATGATAAAAAACATAATTGTTAGAAAATATTGTTTAAGAAAACCCTTCACTTGGGGTAAGCTCCTTATTGGCTACTAGGGAGGTGGGTAATGAGTATAACCTCAAGCCCTCTAAAATGAAATTTGAGAATGTATCATATTTGTTTGCTTTTTACCGAGATCAATTTCATCCTTGTTAAAACTTCACCATCTACCAAACAAGCACCAACATTGATATTCCTCCCAAACAAGCATTCACCTCTCAATTTGTGATCCATAAGCTTAGGCTCTCTTTGATTTAAGAGCATCAATTCATAGCTATCGATCGGGTAAGTGGAAACCCTAAATCAATTATCAATTCTCTTGATCATTGAATGCCCAATTTCAAGTTAAAAGCTTTAAGATATGCTCTTGTCTAATAGCTAATAGCTATTATAAGTATCAATATTGTCATATTGATTTTAATAACTTCCTAATGTTTACCTAGCTCAAGAAGTGGAGAAAGATTATCCACCGTCACCATCAAAAGCTAGGAATAAAGGAATCATCATCCAAGAGCCTTAGAAGCTTTAGATTATCGAGGTGAGTGTAGTCGGAGTCTCGAGAGTTGGCTAGGTGCCATCTCAAATCATTTTTATTGATTTACTAACCATTAAATTGAAGAGTTTTTCATCAAACATTATTAAAAGCCATATTGGTAAGTCTTTATTAAGTATTGCATCGAATCATCGTCTGTAGCATTGTTATTATTGTCATCGAAATCATTGAAGTAAATAGAATTTTTGACCATTGGATATTGCATTGGAGTCTTGACATTGTTTATTGACATGGAAATATGATTTTTGATCTATTGATACGATACTATTTGCATAGAAGTATTGTTATTGAACCTTGAGATCGAAGTATTGGATACAATTGGCATGCCATTGAATTTATGAGCTCATTTATATGGGTATTGGGCTTCGGCCATTGGTGCGACAGAGGGATGCGTTATGTGTTGGTCAATTGGTGCGGAAAATGAAATATGACACGACCATTATTTTTATTGTTGGTGTTTTGGTGGAATTCGTGTATCCAAATACGGTTGAATTTATCGAAGGAAAATATTGATTATTTCGATTGACCATTTTTGCCATGACATTTATTGTTGTTATTGAGCATGGAAATGATGTTTATGTTCATGACATAATGTTGTTGATGATATTGAGACACGTTACATTATACGACATATTCATTCATTGTTTATGGCTACCTTACTTAGACTATGTAAGTCTAATGCTTTCATCTTCCACATTTCAGGTTAAGAGTTTATCGCTTCAAGATCGGGGCTAGTTGATAGAGCGGCAAGTCACCTCGAGCCTAAAGAAAATTATTTTGTCTCAATGAACTCCTAGAATGGTGGAAATGTAGATAAACTAGTTGATTTTAATGTTTTGTCTGTGTATAAAGGCGATGTGTTATATGTAGTTTAAGTGTCTGAAATGATTTGTTAAAGTTTGCTTGAAAATGGCCTAATATGCATATTTGGCTTAAAATGGTGAAAACATAGTAAATGGGTTCAAATGATTATGAATTGTTAAGTGTGCAAAAGTCCTATATTTAAGCCCTAGTTTAGCTCAATTATTGTTGTTCTTAAGTATAGTTTAGTTGCATTTATTAGAAAAAACATACATAAAAATGCATAGATTAGATAATATGTCTTATTTGACGAACTTAATTGTTTTTATATAAAAGATACTGCTCAGGTGCGTTTTCTCTCTGTGCGCAGGTGTAGAGCGTTTGGGTGTTCTCCATATATGAGCGCAAGTGTACACTCCTGTCAAGTTATAGTATAAAAGATATCGTCTCCCACAGGGATTGGACAGCTTGATTGTGTTGTAAGTCATGCACAAGAAAAGTAAATGTACAATTAAATTGGATGTTGAGGAAGAAAGTAAAATAAATACACAAGTAAGTGAAAAAGGAAGTGATCAGATTGATAGAGAGGGTAGGGTTACGCTGCTGCTTAGTGTGAAACTATGTTGAATAGGACAAGTCGTTTTGCGCTGCCAGGCTTTGCTGCCTCGGCGGTGGATGGCAGGTAGACTACTGAGACCCTCTCGCTGCCTCGACAGGGGAATGGAACTGTGTCTCGACGTCAAACTCGGCAGAACTACAAATCTCGGTTGAACATTTTGAAAGTGAATCCACTTATGTCTAAGTCATAGTGCTGTTGATGCCCACTGTAGATAATACCAGTCGCGACGTGACTCGTGCAAAGACAACAATTTTGATTCGTCCTCTTTTAGCTGCCTTAAACCATTAACCTATGTCTAGGCCGGATTGATCGCACCGTCTATAGATGAAATCGTACTTACTCCTTTCGTGAGTTCGACTCTCTCGATACCGAACAAATGGATAGAATTCAAATAATCTTTCGCCTTAATTGAAAACTATAAAGAACATGGAATAAGTAAACCTTGTAATTTAATTTGCAAAAACAAACTTGAAATCCTAAACAACCGTTCTCACAACTAATTACAACATAACCCAAACCCAAGGTGAAATTTAGAACATGTCGGCGGCAAGAAATCCTAGCTATGCCTAATGCAAACCTAATCTATTTTGAATTAGAGTTACAATGGGTATATATAGGCATTAGCTAGGTTTAGTCCTTCTTGAAGTAGAAGTCTTCAAAGTAGCTCTTTACATTAAATGTGACTTTAAACTCTGACTTCTTTGCGTTGAATGTGGACTTTATCACGTTGCCTTGTTCCGCAAGTAATCTCGAGATCCTTATTTGGCGGCTCTGCCAGCTGCTACAAATGTTGGAAAATTGAGCGGACAACATCGATAGAATCAGGATTTTCTGCTCTACAGATCGCACTTTGGTTCTCCAATTCCATAGGCTGCTGTCTTGGGAGGCAGGTTGGGCGGTGGTAGCTACTCGGTAGCTGTTGTTTCTGTCTGGAACTTCACAAATACAGCTCCTTAGTCTGCTGCCTCAGCATCACATCCTCAGTTCCTTTTTCCCTCTGTCAGCCTCTAGTACATGAAACTAAACTAAGCTAAAATAGTATCTTTTCTTCACCAAATAAAAGATAATATAGAAAAACATGGCAAAGTAAAGACATACTGTAAAATGCAATGCATGGTCCTAATTATGCCTAAAAATATAATAAAAAAGATGGTATGAGCATGAAATATAGAACTTGTGGACACTTTACACACCCTAAACTCGAACTATTGCTTGTCCTCAAGTAATGCAACCTAAACATACTTGCCCTTATATTAACCAGAAAGAAAATCATGTTTTCAACTTGATTCAGTACCTCAAGGTCGTTGCACCTATAGTAGATTAGTGAAGGGAACTTAGCAAGAAAATAACTCAGAATCAATTTCTATAATGCCAGTGCAGTGTGTGTAGGACTATGTACAGGCTGAATATGCAGAATAACTCGATAAAGAAAGATGATGTTATGATATATATGGTTGCTGCCGAGACAACACACTTAAGCACAAAGTATTTAATCATGGAAATGAGGGCTTCAGCTTATCACAACTACTCTTCTAGGTCTGAAATTAAGATAGGAGCAAACTACAAAACCCCGAACCCATGGACTAGAGTCATCCCGTGAAGACTTTCATTCACTCATGCTTGAGTCTTTGCTTCTAAGGAGGAGGAGGAGGATGTTTAGATGATTAGGCAGCGGTTGACAGATGTCCTTGTAGCAAACTTGGCATGGGAGACCTTGGCTGTCCGCGTCAACTGGACTCTTTTTGGAGTGGGACGAGGTTCTTCTTGACGTTCTGCAAGAGGAGCGGTAGGAGCTGCTTCGCTCTCTTCTGACTCTGTCTCGTCATCCACAGGCTCGACGACTACGATGCGTCACTTCCTCTTCATAGTACCTTTCTCCGTTGGTGCCGCCGTAGGGTCTATTTCCATTGGTATGGCTGCTGCAACTACTGCTGGTGGTGGTGCTGGCGTTGCCGGCTGCTGCTCAGTCTCCTCTTATGAGGAAGTGTTTGGCATTGTTGCCGCCGTGCAGGCAAGTGAATGATGTTGCTGATGCCTCTTGGGGGAGTCTGCCACCGTGTTGGAAGTGGAGGTGACTGAGTATGACGGGTAGTGCATCGGAGATGGCATCTGGCGGTAGAAGGTGGCATGGCGGGCAGCGGCAGCTGGTGGCGTTCCTTGATTTGGGGCAACAACGGTAGGTAAATCTGTAGGGTAGGGTGGCAAGGTAGGGCCATCATCAGTGAACTTCTGAAGGAGATAAGCCACAAAGTCTTCTTGGACTTCACCCACTATTTCATGAAGTTCAGCTGCTGCTGCTCGATGCATTTGCTGCTGTCGATAAGGGTGCGGAGCAGCGTGAAGACTTCGTTATCTGTGGCAGCTTCAGTACTGTCGGGGGCGGCTGGAGTGGCAGGCTGGGCAGAAGAGGGCTGGCTTGGAGTTATGGGCTCTGTCTCCTGGGCTTGCATCATTTGCAGGCGAACTTTTCTAGTCCACCCTTCCTTTGTTGTCGACATCTCATCTTTGGGGTCGGTCGGGACATTGAAATTGTTGTAAAGGCCGGTGATGAGTGACGGAAAGTACAACCTGCCCTTCGTCTTCCAAAAGCATGTGTGGATCTCCTTGCATATAATCTCCCCTACATTAATGGGCTGGTTCATCATGATGTTGTGGATTAGGGTGAGGCGCAGCCGATCGACAATAGAGTTGTGGCAGGTGGGCAGTAGACGCCTCTTGATAAATGTGTTACACATCATAGCCTCGGGCAACAAGTGGTGGCGTTGGACAGATCCCCCATGCTTTCCTTCCAACCACGGTGTGTTGGGCTTGCACATCTTGGCCTTGAGTTTCTTATAACCGGTAGCCATCAGTGACTGCCTCCACTCCTCCTGAGGGTTGTCGTTCATATCAAGGCCATTGAAACTGTTGATTACAGCATCATTGAGTTTGATAGGTTCCCCTCGGACGAACACTACGGTATCTCAGGGCCGGGATGGTGGGCATAGAACTCCCTGACCATGGTGATGTTGGCTATCTCTGGCTGCCGTGTGAATATTTCCCATCCCTTACTGTGGATGGTTTAAAAAAGATTTGGTTATAGCCGAGATCTCCTGTCTGCCTTGTATAGTGAAAGCCTTGCTCCTCCCATATGGCATGTTTTGCGAATTGGGTTCAGTATCTCTTTTCATCTTCGCGGGAAAAGAAGCGTTGGAAGGTGGGTTTGGGTGCCGATGCTGAAGCCATGTGAGACGGTTGAAGTTTACTGAAACTTGAAAGAAAATAAAGTGAGACCAGTGGATGCAAGAATAAGATTGCAAGAAGGTGAAAGTAAAGTAAATGAATGAAGTGAGAAGAGTTTAAATAGAGGTTGCTGAGCGGTGTCATGACATCATTAAATGTCTAACGATCCAGTTATCTCACGCACGTTATGGGATGTCTGCCCGTTATTTTTGTAGCAGTTGGAAGCTAGCCGTTAGCGGGAAACTAGCCGTTACGCATTTTATGCGTTGGGCTGTTTTGGCGGGATGGTGGGCGGACTCCTTGCTGGGCCTTTTTCTTGATCTGGCTCTTTTATTCCTAATACTGAAATACTAAATAAAGATAACTAAATATTAAAATAAAATTTGAATATTAAAATTTCGAAATTAATCAAATCCTAATAAAAATAAATTGAAATAAATTAAACTCTAATCCTAATGCATAAAATAAAAATAAAGAAAGTAAAAAAAATGTTATATTGGGAGTGCATTTGGGTGCATCTCCTAGACATAACCACTTCCTGAGGTAGTTTGGCTTGTCCTTCCCTCCTAGGGGGTCCTCTTGTTCTTGCAGGTGATGTGCTGCTGAGTCCTTCAGCCTGCCCTTGGGTTTGTCGCGACAGCTGCTGCCTTGGCCTGTGTCTATGCTGATTTTGGCAGCCTTAGCATCTGGGCATCCTTCATTTTCTTTTTTCGAGGGTTGTAACACATTTAACCTTATGCTCATCTTGTCTACCCTCATGGTCATCTCTCCATGTTCCACATCTATTAACGTTTTTCCTATGGTCAAGAATGGTCACCCAGGGATGATAGGGGATTTTTCATCGGCCTCACAGTCTAGGATGAAGAAATCAGCTGGAAGAATAAGGTTGCCCACTTTCACAAGAATGTCTTCGATCTTTCCCTCCGGTTGTACAAAACAATGATCAGCAAGTTTCAGCATAACGGAGGTAGGTTTGGCTGGCCCAATTCCTAATTTACCGAAGACTGCATTAGGAATTAAGTTGATGCTAGCTTCCAAGTCGCACAGGGCTTTTGTTTCGTGCTTGCTGCCTATTTTACATGGGATAACAAAGCTGCCGGGGTCTGTTTGCTTGGGCGGCAGTTTGTTGTGCAGCATTGCCATGCACTTCTCTGTTATAACCACCGTTTCAAATTCCCCAATTCTATTCCTTTTAGAAACCATGTCCCTAAGGTATTTGGCATAGTTGGGCATATTCTGAAAGGCTTCTATTAGAGGGATGTTTATGTGCACATGCTTCTATTGCTTAAGCCTCTGGGGGGAAGGTGCTGCTAGGCGGATGTCTTCTATACGCTCCTTGCATGGGAACTTTATATGTGAAGGATCATCAACTTCAGGACCGCTGTCTTGTTCAGCTACCGAGGCGGCTGGTGTTTATGCTGTCGCGGTAGGCTGTTCTTTTTTGTTCTGGCTGTGTTTCTGGTTGCTTTTCCTCCCTGGGTTCATCAAATTGCTTCCTACTTCTGGTAGTTATGGCTTTGCACTGCTCATAAGTGGGCTTGGCTGCTACCTCTGTGCTGCTGGATGCTGCTCCCATTGTTCTGCTACTGAAGATTTCCATGAACTGCTCAAATTGGGTCTCCAAATTCTTTCTAGCAGCCTCCTGGTTGTTCATCTTCATCTCTGTCCTGTCCATGAAAGACTCAGTTTTATCAATAAATTTATTAGTGCGAACAATAAAATCACTAGTTCTAAACATAAAAGTCTGAAGAGTTGCTTCTAGTGAATTATTGTTTTGCGGCTGCTGAGCCTGCTGTCTGGACGGTTTTTGCTGGTATCCTCTTTGTTGCTGTTGTGCATTGGAAGCTGTCTTGGGATTGCTCTAGAAGAAGTTGGGATGGTTCTTCCATCCAGAGTTGTAGGTGTTCTGGGCAAGTCTATTGTTCCTCTCGTATCCTCCCATAATTTTGGTAGATGCGGTGCATTTAGAGGAATCATGGTTGCCTCCACACTCATCACATAATGGCTCCACAACCTTGGCCTCTTAGACTTGCCCTGTCAGTTTCATTATGCTCATAACCAGCTCTGTCAGCTTATCGAGGCGGGAATTGACAGATTCTGAGGCTTGTACTTTATTCACAGCAGCTGGCCGCCTAACGCCGCCTTGGCGGGCTGTTGGTTACTTGTAATCGTTCTTGGTGGCTTGGTTCAGGATCCACGGTGCCTCCTTTGGTGGTCTGTCTAGAATGATTCTGTTGACTGAGGCATCAATCATCATATGTGTTGGGTAGTTTACCCCGTTATAGAACATTGATAACTATGTCTGAGCCAAGAAACCATGTAGAGGGCAGTTGTTCACTATCTATTGGTACCGCTCCCCTGCTTCATACATCGGCTAGTCATCCCTTTGTCGGAAGGCTGTTATTTCGTTTCTTAGTCTGTCTGTGACATTGGACAGGCTGAAACGGTCAAGAAAATCCTTACACAGCTCTATCCATGTGTTGAAAGACCTTGCTGGCTGGTTGTTTAACCACTGTTTTTCCATATCCCTCAATGAATAGGGAAATAATCTCATCACGTCTTGATGGACTCCATGTATTTTGAATGCTCTGCAAATGTCCAAGAATCCTTTTAAGTGCTATCGAGCATCTTCTGTGGCAGTCTCTCCAAATTTCCCTAACGTGTTGATCATGTTAAACATAATGGGCTTCAGTTCGAAGTGATCCGCCTCAATCTCAGGTTCTGTCACTGTCGAATCAAATCCTCTGAAGTCATGTTCCAAGTAGTCCCTGGTGGTTCGAACATACTATGGTTGCCTGGGCGGAAGAGGGGGTTGCCACCTTGGTGGATCTTATTGTTCCCTGGACGGCAGGTCTTACTGTCCATCCCTGCCGTTCACAGCATTGTTGGTAGGATTGTTGTTGAGTGTGTAAAAGTTCTATAATTTACCCCCTATTTAACCTATATTTCTGCTGCATTCAAGCATAATTCATTGCATTTAGGTTGGACTTCATTTATACATCACAAATATATTAAAAGACACAGTTTCTACTGAAATTGGTTGCTTTTGCAGGTAGCTGTTGTAGCAGATGGAGGGCAATGGAGAAGCAGACATTGGGCAGTAGAGAAGCAGAGCTGGAACTGGATGTGCAGACGAGGAGGATGATGCTGCCATGGCCGCTGCCGTGGCAGCCAAGGACGACAGCAGTGGTGAAGAGATGAAGCAAAGTGGGCCTCGACAAAAAGAGAAAATTAAGCCGGTCTGTCGTGGAGCACCCTTATATTTTTCCAAGCCCTAGATCAGAATTAAGGCCAAGCCCAAAGTTCAAGGAAGAAACTTCAAGCAAGAAGGAAGGACGAATTAAAGATATATGCTCTGAAGATTTAATCTTTAATAGAGTTATACTTTAGTTTAAACTTGTATTCTTGCCTTATTAGAAAACTTGAACCCAAGGCCTATATAAAGGCATGTAATTCAACCTAGGGAAGGATATCTTACTCTCTAGCCTTCTTCCCAAAACCCTAGCCGTTTTCCCCTTCTCATCATGTTCTAAACTTTTCTTAGGGCTACGGGTTCATTTGTAAAGTAGTTGCAAGGATTGCATTTGTTTTAGGAATTTTTCTGTTCAATAAAATAGACTTCAAGTTTGCTTATTCTTGTTTTCAACATGTTGCAAGAGTATCAGGAGAGCATTGTGAGATTATACATTTACTTAATATCGGGAGAGTTAAGTATACGAAAGTAATAAGTACGGGTTCTCCAGTTTATGGTTGAACTATCTCGGACCTAGGGATAGGACGAGGTTATGTGGCTAAGGAAGAATTCAACAACATCGGTGTTCATCCTTCGATTCACGCCGGGAGGTATCATCAAAGACGTGTTCATCGACAGACTTGGACCTAGGGATGGGCCAAGGCACAGCAGGGATTCTTGCCAAGCTTGAAGTACATAGTTGTGTGATCGATGCCGCGACTACAACAGACCGCTGCCGCGACAGGTGCTGCCGCGATAGGCGCAACGACAGAACAGATATTCCTAGACTTTGCAACACCTACACTCCTGAGCAATTCAATACCAGCCCATTCTCTCTATTTTGAATCCTTTACTCTTTTATTATCAGTATTCTTTATATTCTCGTGACAAACATTTAAACTATTTCTTTTTCCTCTCGTGCAGAAATTCCAGGTTAAAGCTATTGGCCCAGTCCCTGTGGAGACGATATCCGATACTTACATATCACTTTACTACTTGCGTCGTGTACACTTGCACTACATTGCGATAGACACTTTTACACGCAACAAGTTTTTGGCACCATTGACGGGGACTGACAACATATCTTTACCCTATCTTTTACTGCACTTCTTTTATTTTTCTGTTTTTTACTTGGATTGTTCAACCTATATCTTTCACAAGGTCTTTTGTTTGCGTATGCGCAGATCTCAACAAGAAAAAGAACCTGAGCACTAGTTAGACCCTAAAATCGAACGAACGTGCTATCTCAGGAAAAGAGTCAGCCTCCTCGTTGAAAGAAACGAATACCTGGAGGAACAATTAGAAGCAATGGTGAACGAAAGACACGAAGAAAGAAGGAACAACCAAGGGAATCCCCAGGATGCTGAAAATCCTGTCGGAGATGGAGGGAACGGTCCACCTGCCGATCTGTAACCCCCTTTAGCCCGGCCTAGACGGTTGACCCGAACTACGAAGATTTCACGGGGAAAACCAAAGTCAACCCGAAAGTCAACCTTGATTAACGACCCTTTTTTTTCTTTTTAACCTTGTCTAAATGCTTATTAACCCTAGGCGTACACTTGAGATAAGCATATTAAAAAATCATAGCAATCAGAAATCAATAAGGGATTCAATTGCACAACATACGAATTTAGGGACCAATTTGTAAATTCTGGAAATTAAGAGGACTTTACAAATTTTTAAGTTACCATTATGAAATTAGTCACGTTTCATGCTTCTCTGCCAAATTTCATCTCAAACGGACATTCCAAACTCAAACAATTGCAATAACAAAATTCAGGACTAAAACGTAAAGATTTCAAAACATATAACCATCAGATTCAGTGCCCAACGGTCAAGTGTTCTGAAACGGGGTATGACCGTTCCGAAACGTGGGACCGTTTCGAAACCTGTTGCGAAACAGGGCTTGACAGTAGCAAAAACGTTTCGGAACGGCTCTACCCGTTTCGAAACGCCAAGGCCATTTCGGGTCCCCTGTTCCGAAACAGTAGCACCCGTTCCGATACGGGCTGCCCAGAAATGCAGAATTTTTCTGGTTTAACACACTTTCGACCCATCGAACACCTTCATATGACCTCCTTATCATGCCAACAAGCCATCAATCACATGAGGAACATATTTGCATCATCAAAACTCAATCATGGCATCAATTAGGAAAAACCACAAGTCTATAGGCATGCATCCTATAATTGGAAATCAAGCTATCATCAAATCTTCAAAACATATACCAAATGGCCATTTACATACTCCAAATATCATATGCATCAAACCAAACTTAGGGAGTCCAAAACCTCTCCCAAAAACACAATCTAGGTTCCCATTGCCAAATACCAAAAGCTAATAGTGTTGTAAAGATAGTCACCATACATGATCTTAGACTTTCACTTGGATCGTTGACCTCCTTGCTGCCCTTAAAGCACTTCAATTCTCTGCATTAATGGTTCATGAAAGAGAGCGTAAGCACACATGCTTAGTGAGAAATGCTCTAATGAACAACACAATAATGCATTTAGTAAAACACCTTTCAAAGGCCTTTAGATTCATAAACTTCATTTCTCATGCACAACGCATACAAAACAAGCATCTCATGCTTCATTACATCAACATGTCATATTGGCTTTCAAGTGATAATCCATAACCATTTTTCAACTCAAAACGCAATCGGATACGCGGATTACAAGCGTTGTCCCATACGCTTCATACACACTACCAAACACACAAGGTCGAGTTTACCGGTACAATCTCAACCCCTCAACACCCGTGATGGAGTTTAATGGTACAATCACAACCCCTCAACATCACTCATTGGTAGTTGTATAACATCACTAACGAGAACACGGGACACACAACACAAGATCTACACATGGCATTTTAACCACCATTACGATCTTAGACATCTCGTTAGTGTACTTGGATGGAGTTTAGGTACCATTACAACCCCTCAACATCCAAGGCGACTTACTTCACGGTGCACCCAATCCTATAGCCGGCTAACTATATCTGATTCAAGTACTTTTAAACCATCACATCACTTGCCAATATACATCATTTACCATCACCAATCCACTGTTTTAAAGCATTAAACAAAGCCATTAGATAATCATGCATCACTATGCATCAAACCACATTTATCAATGTCAAATCAAGGATCTCTTACCTTGAGCATCCTTCAACACATGGCTTTCAAAACCAGCATTAATCATACTAAAATATGCTTTAAAAACAGAATTTAAACATGCAAATTACACATATTGCATCCAACCATCTCATGGTTCAACAAAGAGAGAGTTTCTCCGAAAACTTACTCTTGAGCTTAGCTAAGTTGTTTAGACTTATACTAAGCTCCCATAACCTTCAAACATTGGTTTCAAAGCTGAAAACCAAACTTCACTCACCAATTCCGTTTCGCAAGTTTGCCGAAACGCCGTTCAAGCCTCCGGATCAACACCACAAGGATCCGAAGTTGTCTCCCCTGTTTTAAACACATCAAAGCAGAGGATTAATGCATCATCATGCATTTAAATCTTCAGCCATTACACCTAAACTCGCTGCTCTGACCAAAACTCACATTTCGGCTACCAAACACAACCGAAAACACATCCAAACACTTCCACAACATTACCCAGCCAAGATCCAACAATTCTAAACATTCTTAAACATCAATTAACATCCAAAAAGAACCTAATCACGTCCTTATACCTCCAGCTATAGCAGAACACCAAAATCACCCCAAAAACCACCATTTTCTCAAGTAAAAACTTAGGAAGATCAACCTATTCGGGATTGCATTGATAAAACCTCAATTACACATCATTTAGACATCCAAAATACATCTCAAAAAAGAGGCCAATCATCCAATACAAATTTCTTCAAAATTAAATCCAAATCTTGCATTTCAAGCCAAAATCAAGAACACAACATTAAAACCTTTAATAAAACTCAATTTAAGGATTGAGAACTTGGGAATTTCAGTAAAGAACTGAGTATTTAGAGGAGAAGGACGTTCATACCTCTAAATGTGGATTTCTCCTTGTTTAGAGCCAAAATCCTTGAAAATTCAATAAGCAAATGATGAGGATTTGGTGTAGAAATGATTAGGAATCATTTAGGGATTGAAATCTCAACTTTAGGTGTGAAAATCAAAGGAAAAGTTGCTGTGGAAATGTGTTTGGCTGAGGGAATTTTGAGAGAAAATGAAATGGGAAAATTTTGGCAAAAGTTAGTTATGAAACCAAAATGTGACTTTTCCCTCTTTTCTTTTTATTAATTAACATTAAATGAGTCTTTAAAATTTAAGAAAAATCTGGAGAAATCTTCCCTTGGGTAAATTAGCTCATTAAAGATTCAAAGTTTCAATCCTTTTAAAACAGTCACGAACTTTTCAAAAATTACATTTTAGTCACTAACTTGAAATGTCATATTTCCAAATCTCATTTTGTAAAATTGATTTCACCACTCTCTTATATATAATAAAAGAGGATTTTTAGATATTTTTCCATATTTTTAATGCATCCCGAACTAGGCTTCCCCTAAAATCACCTTTTATATTCGAACCGAAATTTAAACCAATCCGGTTCAGACCCTAAACTTCCAAGCCCAAAATTGGGGTGTTTCAACTCTCCCCCCCCCCTTAAGAAATTTCGTCCTCGAAATTTACCTGGAGGAAAAAGGTATGTAAACTGTTTCACCATGTCATCCTTCCGTTCCCACGTGGCTTCCTCAGCACCACGATGCTTCCACAACACCTTTACCAACTCAATGGTCTTGCCTCGAAGAACTTTACTGTCCGAATCCAGAATCTCCACTGGTTCCTCATCATAGGTCAAATTTGAATTCAACTCCACTTCCTCCACAGGCATAACATGCGAAGGATCCGATCTATACTTCCGAAGCATAGAAACATGAAACACATCATGAATCTTTTCTAACTCTTGCGGTAACCTCAACTTGTATGCAACAGGACCCACACGCTCAATCACCTCGTATGGTCCAATGTACCTAGGGCTCAACTTACCCTTTCGGCCAAACCTCATCACCTTTTTCTAAGGCGAAACTTTCAAAAATACGCGGTCACCCCCCGCATACTCAATCTCCTTACGCTTCAAATCCGTGTAAGACTTTTGCCGATCAGAAGCTGCCTTCAATCGCTCACAAATGAGCTTCACCTTCTCGGTGGTTCCTTTCAACAAAGATGGCATCGAAACCAACTTCTGACCCGTTTCAGCCCAACAAAGAGGAGTCATACACTTCCTCCTGTACAAAGCTTCATAAGGTGCGATTTGAATACTTGCCTGATAACTATTATTATAGGCAAACTCCACCAAAGGCAAATGTTTCTCCCAAGAGCCCTGAAACTCAATCACACAACATCTCAACATATCCTCCAGCACTTGAATAACACGCTCAGACTGTCCATCCGACTGCGGATGATAAGATGTACTGAAATTCAACCGTGTACCCAAAGCCTGATGCAAACACTGCCAGAAACGCGATGTAAACCTCGGATCTCTATCCGACACAATCGACTTTGGTACACCACGCAGCCGCACAATCTCAGCAATGTACAGCTCCGCAAGCTTGTCCAAAGTATACGTAGTATGCACAGACAAGAAATGCGCACACTTCGTTAGGCGATCCACAATCACCCACACCGAATTCTTCTTCGATGGCGACAAAGGCAAACCATACATGAAGTCCATGGTAATCCTTTCCCACTTCCACTCAGGAATCCTCAACGGTTGCAACAACCCTGAAGGAAACTGATGCTCAGCCTTAACACGCTGACATACCATGCACTTGCTTACAAACTCAACAACATCTTTCTTTAACCCCACCCAATAGTACTCATCACGAAGATCATGGTACATCTTAGTACTACCAGGGTGCATAGCAAAAGGACTACTATGAGCTTCAGTCAAAATAGCACGCCTCAACTCAGCATCATTGGGCACTACTATTCGACTCCCAAAGCACAAAACTCCATCATCATAAAAGCAGAAATCCGATGGCCTATCCCAGCAATATCCTGAACATGTGGCACCAAGGAATCATCCAACAACTGCTTATCTTTAATCAACTGAACCAAGGATGGTTTCACTTGCAACTCAGCCACAAGACCACCATCACGCGAAATGCTCAAACTGGAAAACATAGCCCTCAACTCCATAGCTACCTTCCTACTCAAGGCATCCGCTACAACATTAGCTTTACCTGGGTGGTACTCGATCATCAAGTCGTAATCCTTAAGCAAGTCCACCCAACGTCGTTGCCTAAGATTCAACTCTTTCTGAGACATCAGATACTTCAAACTCTTGTGATCCGTGTACACAGTACACTTCTCACCATACAGGTAATGTCTCCAAATTTTCAAAGCAAAAACCACCGCAGTTAACTCAATGTCATGCGTAGGATAATTACGCTCATGCACCTTCAACTGGCGCAATGCATAAGCCACAACCTTACCCTCTTGCATCAACACACATCCCAAACCAACGTAGGACGCGTCACTATACACCACAAACTCTTTCCCTGATTCAGGTTGAACCAAGATAGGAGCTTGCGTCAAAGCTGCCTTAAGCTTCTCAAAAGCCTGTTGTCTCGCTTCCGTCCACTCATACTTAACATCCTTCTGCAACAACTTCGCCAAAGGTGCAGCAATCTTTGAAAACCCATCCACGAACCTCCGATAGTATCCCGCCAAACCAAGGAAACTACGGACTTCATGAACAGACTTAGGAGGCTTCCAATTCATCACCGCCTCAATCTTCTGAGGATCAACACGAATTCCTTCAGTAGAGACCACATGACCAAGAAACACAACTTCTCTGAGCCAGAACTCACACTTGCTCAGCTTGGCATAAAGCCGATTCTCCAACAAAGCCTGCAATACTATTCTCAAATGCCCCTCGTGCTCCTCCTCAGTACGAGAGTACACGAGAATATCATCAATGAACACCACAACAAATTTATCCAAGTATTCATGGAACACTCTATTCATCATGTCCATGAAAGCTGCAGGAGCATTCCTCAAACCAAACGGCATCACAAGAAACTCATAATGCCCATACCTCGTTCTGAAGGCCATCTTAGGCACATCCACATCCTTCACCTTCAACTGATAATACCTTGACCTTAAGTCAATTTTAGAGAACACATCTGCTCCCCGAAATTGATCAAAAAGATCATCAATTCTCGGCAATGGATACCGATTCTTGATAGTCAACTTGTTAAGCTGACGGTAATCGATGCACATTCTCATAGTGCCATCCTTTTTCTTCACAAACAAGACCGGTGCACCCCAAGGTGACACACTCGGCCGAATGAAACCACGATCAAGCAACTCCTGAAGTTGCGTCTTCAGCTCTTTCAACTCTTTAGGTGCCATTTGATAAGGAGTAATGGACACTAGAGTTGTGTTTTCATACAGCTCAATTCCAAACTCCACTTCGCGATTAGGAGGCAATCCAGGCAACTCCTCCGAAAAACACACCAGGAAACTCTCGCACAGTCCTGATATCCCGCACTCGTAACTCCTTAGAGCTAGGATTCATCACAAAGGCTAGGTAGGCTTCACAACCTTGCCTCAGCATCCGGCTCGCTTCCAATGTAGACACCACATTGGCAAGAAACTTCACATTCTCACCCACCACCACTACCTCATAATCGTCCGCAAGCTTCAACGAAACTCGCTTATTTTCAAAATCCACCACAGCTCGATGTTCCACAAGCCAATCCATACCGAGGATTACATCAAAACCATAGAAAGGCAATTCCATAAGATCAACATGAAAAACATGGTCTTGCACAACCAAGGGACATCTTCTATAAAGCTTTCGTGTCACAACAGTCTCACCAAAAGAACTAGTTACACGCATACCAACATCCAAAGACTCAACAGGCAAACCAAGCAATTGAGCATGTTCACGCAATATGTATGAGTGTGTAGATCCAGAATCAATCAAGGAAAGTAATGTCAAGGATTGCAAAGTGAAAGTACCTGCTATCACATCCGTGTCATTCCTCCCCTCCCTCTGAGCATACACTCGAGCCTGGCCACCACCCTCAGACTGAACAGCCACCACATGAGCCACATTCCTTCCACCATCCTCTCTGCGCTGGAAGTTACCACGACCGCGCCCACGACCTCTCTGTGGTGCAACAACTCCAGGAGCACGTCCCTGACCACCACCGGCCAACAGAGGACACTCCCTCCTCATGTGATCCGCCGAACCACAGTTCCAGCACGAGTTACTGGTCACCACAATAGGAGCATGTACCTCCCTCGCTGCTCGAGGACAATCACGCCTCAGATGACCACGCGATCCACATGCCCAGCATGTGTTTTGATCAGCTCTCGCTCTGTCTCCTTGAACAGGCGCACCTTGCCCTCCACCACCACGCCTAGCCGAAGACTGATACCTCCGATCACGTCCTCTCTTGTTCCATCCACCACCGGAACTATACTCAGCAGCTCGCTTGCCTGCACTAGGACCAGCACCTTTAGAAGATAAACTCAAATTCAACTCAATATCCTTCGCTCTACTAACCAGCACATCAAAGTCGGTGTACTCAGCAGCCAACATATAGGTCTTCACTTCCGTCACCAAACCATAACGGAAACGTTCACACCTCTCCCGCTCATCAGGGATAAGCTCAGGTGCGTACTGACTGAGTCGGACAAACTGAACCTCGTACTCAGCCACTGACAAGCTCCCTTGTGTAAGAGACATGAACTCCCTTTTCTTTTCATCCAGGTATCGCACACCCAGATACTTCCTCTTAAACGCGTTCAGAAAGAACGTCCAAGTCACATCAGCATCCTCCATTTCGGAGATAGTGGTTGTCCACCAGGTATACGCATCATCGACACCACACAGCCTAGCTTCTGCACCTCATTGCAGTTCATTTGTCCCAAAATTCTCTTGGTACTTTCCAACCAAGATTCGGAACCCTCAGCAGACAAACCCCTGAACTCAGTCCCTCCCAGACTGCGCAAGCGTTCCAGAGGTAGTCTAGGATTAGCATCTCCCTGATGCCCAGCTCCATGAGCTCCAGCTACCGCCGCCTGAAAGGCTCCAGCAATAGCCTGAATCAGCACTGTCATGTCAGGAGCAGCTTGTCCCTGCCCAGCTTCAGGTCTAGCGACCCCAGCACCAGCTCCAGCTCCATCACCTCCAGCACCACCACCACCGGGTGGAGGAGGTAAATCCACTACATTCTCCGCATTCCCTTCATTCTCATTTTGAGCCATAGCTCGCGTATTAATCCTCGTCTCTCTACGAGGTCACATTCACTAACAATGCAATAACACAAATGCAATAAACATAATCAGGCTCAGCAAGGTAAGAATCCAAGTACTCAAGCTCATTTCCAATTAAAAACAATTCATTTCATTAGTTTTGGTATGGCAATGGGTCCCTCTAACATGCTTCACCTCAGCATACATCACAATTGCAACATATTTATAATTCGCGCATCATACTTTCACTCAAAAAACATACAAAGCAATCATACACAAATCACCCACATAACCATTCCCAAATACACGAGAACTCAGCTCTGATACCACCAAATGTAACCCCCTCAGCCCGGCCTAGACAGTTGACCCGAACTAAGAAGATTACACGGGGAAAACCAAAGTCAACACGAAAGTCAACCTTGATTAACGACCCTTTTTTTTCTTTTTAACCTTGTCTAAATGCATATTAACCCTAGGCATACACTTGAGATAAGCATATTCAAAAATCACAGCAATCGGAAATCAATAAGGGATTCAATTGCACAACATACGAATTTAGGGACCAATTTGTAAATTCTGGAAATTAAGAGGACTTTACCGATTTTTAAGTTACCATTATGAAATTAGTCACGTTTCACGCTTCTCTGCCAAATTTCATCTCAAACGGACATTCCAAACTCAAACAATCGCAATAACAAAGTTCAAGACTAAAACATAAAGATTTGAAAACATAGAACCATCAGATTCAGTGCCCAACGGTCAAGTGTTCCGAAATGGGTATGACCGTTCCGAAACGCGGGACCGTTTCGAAACCTGTTGCGAAACAGGGCTTGATAGTAGCAAAAACGTTTCGGAACGACTCTACCCGTTTCGAAACGCCAAGGCCATTTCGGGCCCCTGTTCCGAAACAGTAGCACCCGTTCCGATACGGGCTGCCCAGAAATGCAGAATTTTTCTGGTTTAACACACTTTCGACCCATCGAACACATTCATATGACCTCCTTATCATGCCAACAAGCCATCAATCACTAGAGGAACATATTTGCATCATCAAAACTCAATCATGGCATCAATTAGGAAAAACCACAAGTCTATAGGCATGCATCCTATAATTGGAAATCAAGCTATCATCAAATCTTCAAAACATATACCAAATGGCCATTTACATACTTCAAATACCATATGCATCAAACCAAACATAGGGAGTCCAAAACATCTCCCAAAAATACAATATAGGTTCCCACCAAAAGCTAATAGTGTTGTAAAGATAGTCACCATACATGAGCTTAGACTTTCACTTGGATCCTTAACCTCCTTGCTGCCCTTAAAGCACTTCATTTCTCTGCATTAATGGTTCAAGAAAGAGAGCGTAAGCACACATGCTTAGTGAGAAATGCTCTAATGAACAACACAATAATGCATTTAGTAAAACACCTTTCAAAGGCCTTTAGATTCATAAACTTCATTTCTCATGCACAACGCATACAAAACAAGCATCTCATGCTTCATTACATCAACATGTCATATTGGCTTTCAAGTGATAATCCATAACCATTTTTCAACTCAAAACGCAATCGGATACGCAGATTACAAGCGTTGTCCCATACGCTTCATACACACTACCAAACACACAAGGTCGAGTTTACCGGTACAATCTCAACCCCTCAACACCCGTGATGGAGTTTAACGGTACAATCACAACCCCTCCACATCACTCATTGGTAGTTGTATAACATCACTAACAAGAACACGGGACACACAACACAAGATCTACTCATGGCATTTTAACCACCATTACGATCTTAGACATCTCGTTAGTGTACTTGGATGGAGTTTACGGTACCATTACAACCCCTCAACATCCAAGGCGACTTACTTCACGGTGCACCCAAACCTATAGCCGGCTAACTCTATCCGATTCAAGTACTTTTAAACCATCACATCACTTGCCAATATACATCATTTACCATCATCAATCCACTGTTTTAAAGCATTAAACAAAGCCATTAGATAATCATGCATCACTATGCATCAAACCACATTTATCAATGTCAAATCAATGATCTCTTACCTTGAGCATCCTTCAACACATGGCTTTCAAAACCAGCATTAATCATACTAAAATATGCTTTAAAAACAGAATTTAAACATGTAAATTACACATATTGCATCCAACCATGTCATGGTTCAACAAAGAGAGAGTTTCTCCGAAAACTTACTCTTGAGCTTAGCTAAGTTGTTTAGACTTATACTAAGCTCCCATAACCTTCAAACATTGGTTTCAAAGCTGAAAACCAAACTTCACTCACCAATTCCGTTTCGCAGGTTTGCCGAAACGCCGTTCAAGCCTCCGGATCAACACCACAAGGATCTGAAGTTGTCTCCCCTGTTTTAAACACATCAAAGCAGAGGATTAATGCGTCATCATGCATTTAAATCTTCAGCCATTACACCTAAACTCGCTGCTCTCACCAAAACTCACATTTCGGCTACCAAACACAACCGAAAACACATCCAAACACTTCCACAACATTACCCAACCAAGATCCAACAATTCTAAACATTCTTAAACATCAATTAACATCCAAAAAGAACCTAATCACGTCCTTATACCTCCAGCTATAGCAGAACACCAAAATCACCCCAAAAACCACCATTTTCTCAAGTAAAAACTTAGGAAGATCAACCTATTCGGGATTGCATTGATTAAACCTCAATTACACATCATTTAGACATCCAAAATACATCAAAAAGACATCTCAAAACAGAGCCCAATCATCCAATACGAATTTCATCAAAATTTAATCCAAATCTTGCATTTCAAGCCAAAATCAAGAACACAACATGAAAACCTTTAATAAAACTCAATTTAAGGATTGAGAACTTGGGAATTTCAGTAAAGAACTGAGTATTTAGAGGAGAAGGACGTTCATACCTCTAAATGTGGATTTCTCCTTGTTTAGAGCCAAAATCCTTGAAAATTCAATAAGCAAATGATGAGGATTTGGTGTAGAAATGATTAGGAATCATTTAGGGATTTAAACCTCAACTTTAGGTGTGAAAATCAAAGGAAAAGTTGTTGTGGAAATGTGTTCGGCTGAGGGAATTTTGAGAGAAAATGAAATGGGAAAATTTTGGCAAAAGTTAGTTATGAAACCAAAATGTGACTTTTCCCTCTTTTTTTTTTATTAATTAACATTAAATGAGTCTTTAAATTTTAAGAAAAATCTGGAGAAATCCTCCCTTGGGTAAATTAGCTCCTTAAAGATTCAAAGTTTCAATCCTTTTAAAACAGTCACGAACTTTTCAAAAATTACATTTTAGTCACTAACTTGAAATGTCATATTTCCAAACCTCATTTTGTAAAATTGATTTCACCACTCTCTTCTATATAATAAAAGAGAATTTTTAGATATTTTTCCATATTTTTAATGCATCCCGAATTAGGCTTCCCCTAAAATCACCTTTTATATTCGAACCGACATTTAAACCGATCCGGTTCAGAGCCTAAACTTCCAAGCCCAAAATTGGGGTGTTACACGATCCTCCTGTCGATGCCGCACGTCGGTCATGCCGAGACTACATGCTCAATGATCATGTAGAACTAGAGACAACACTACCAGACGTAGACGTTGACAATTTTGAGCTGAAACCTGTTAATTTCAGCATGATTAACAACGCTGGCCAATTTAGTGGTGCTGCTACAGAGGATGCTAGGGAGCATCTGAAAACGTTCCAAGAAATTTGTGGTTCGTTTAGACTACCAAGAGTTAATCCAGAGATACCGAGGCTTCGGTTATTCCCTCATTCATTAAGGGAGAGGGCGAAAACTTGGTGGAATAAACTAACGCCGGGTTCAATACGAACTTGGGCAGATTTAACTCGTTAATTTTTGTCTTATTTTAATCCTTCACATTTATCTGAGCGATTACGTAACGAAATTGATACTTTTCAATAGGAAGATGACGAGCTAATGCACGAGGCCTGGGACAGATTTACCACTCTTCTGAGGAACTGCCCGATGCATGGATTTTCCGTTTGGAACTAGGTAACTAAATTTTATAATGCTGCCAACTTACAGACTCGTATGAGAATTGATTCAGCAGCAAATGGATTGTTGTTGGACAAAGATTTAGAAGATGCAATGGTAGTATTGAAAAATCTGGCGAAGAATGAGGAACAGTTTCCTACAGCAAGAAGAGGGGGTAAACGAGTTATAGCTGTAAAAGATTATGAGGCCGATAGTTCTCTAAAATCACAGGTGGCATATCTCACTAAGGCAATGAAAAAGCTTTTGAAAGAAGATTCACAGCCTGCCTACTCTGCTAAAGAGGTATGCGAGACTTGCGATGGGAATCACAGTTCGGAAGATTGTCCGCTACAGTTAGAAGAAGGGATGTATGTTGGGAACTACAATAAACAGAACTATAATTCCAACAACTACAATCCCAACTGGAGAAAGGATCCCAAGTTCTCTTGGAGTAACCCTACTAATGCCCTGAATCATCAAGCACAGAACACTCAGAATCAGGGGGACCTAGATTACTGTCTCGACAACAACCGCAGCAGCAGCAGCAACAACCACCAGCTGCCACGACTAGTATACTGGAACAGACCTTGGCTACGTTTATGTCTCCAACAGGAACCTACATTGAGAACATGAATCACTTCGTCAAGAAGACTGAAACATTCATGGATAAAATAGAGATGCGGATAACCAACCATGAAGCTACTCTGAAATCATTGGAGACACAGATGGGTCAGGTTTCCCAGCATATTAAACCGAGGCAGAATGAAGGACTTCCTAGCGATATTGAAAACGCTAGACAACCCACACATGAGCAGTGTAAAGCCATCACTACTAGAAGTGGGAAGAAATTACCAGGGCCAGAGAAGGAAGCAGAACCAGTTAAGGAACCAGCCTTGGAGTCGACTGCCGAGGAAGCTGCCCCGACAGTTGACAAACAGCCTGCTGCCGACGAACCTGTCACGACAGTAGAAGGGACAGAGGAAAAAGATGAAGAACCTAAACCTCCTCAGATCTGAATGTAGTGGGAAGGACGTATTGCTGATTATCATCCTCCACCTCCTTTTCCTCAGCGGTTACAGAAATTGAAACAGGAATCCCAACTTAAGAAGTTTTATGATATTTTTAAGAAGGTCCATATCAATATTCCGCTATTAGATGCTATAAAGGAGACGCCTGGTTATGCCAAATTTCTCAAGGATGCCATGTCGAAGAAATCCAGACTTGGGGAATTTGAAATGGTTAAAATGACAGAGGGATGCATGAGTATTCTGCACAAGCATCCACCCCAGAAGAAGAAGGATCCTGGGAGCTTCTTCATACCATGCATAATCGGAGATAAATTTGTGGGTAAGGCCCTTTGTGATCTTGGTGCTAGTATAAATTTAATGCCCAAATCTGTTTTTCAGAAATTAGGTATTGGAAAAGCTCGGCCCACAACAGTAGTACTGCAGAAGGAAAAATTGAAGATATTCTGGTAAGAGTGGATAAATTTATTTTTCCTGCTGACTTTCTTGTCTTAGATTGTGAAGCAGATGAAAATGCACCAATCATCCTGGGGCGACCCTTCTTAGCCACAGGAAGATCACTGATTCATGTGGAAAAAGGAGAACTCACTATGAGAGTGAACGATCAAGAAATCAAGCTGAACGTTCTCCAGGAAATAAAACATGCTGATGCAGAAGAAGAATCCAAGGATATCACTGAAATTACCCTTGACCAACCGTGCATTAGGTCGGGCTGCCACGACATCAAAATTGGCCACTGCCCCAGCAGCCATTTAGAAGACTGTCACGGCAGCGACGACGACAACAGCTCCTCAGAATCTGATACATCTGATACTGAAGATCAGGATGAGGTAAATTGGATAGGGAATCGTCCATGTAAGTTATTCGAGCCCTTAAACTATACCTCGGAAGAACATATAGTCCAAAAGCCATCAACTGTAGAGCCCCCTGTTCTAGATCTTAAGCCCCTACCAGGGCAGCTAAAATATGTTTTCCATGGTTTAAATGATACGTTGCCCGTAATCATCTCTTCGAAGTTGATGTAGGAACAGGAACAATAGCTGATAGGGATGCTGCAGCAGCACAAAAAGGCTATTGGATGGACTATAGCTGATATCCAAGGCATCAGTCTGGCACTTTGCATGCATAAAATCCTCTTAGAGGATGATCATAAGCCGACCATTGATGCACAGAGACGTCTGAACGATGCTATGCGAGAGGTGGTGCATAAGGAGATCATAAAATGGCTAGATGCTGTAATAATCTATGACATCTTGGATAGCAAGAGGGTGAGCCCGGTGGAGTGTGTTCCAAAGAAAGGAGGAATAACCGTGGTAACCATTGAAGAAAACAAGTTAATCCCAACTAGGACTGTGACCGGTTGGAGGGTTTGTATGGACTACCGGAAGCTTAACAAAGCTACCGGAAGGACCACTCAGGTTATAATCAAATAGCAATCGCACCGGAAGATCAAGAGAAGACGACGTTCACATGCCCATACGATACTTATGCTTTTCGGAGGATGCCATTTGGACTTTGTAATGCACCAGCGACCTTTCAAAGGTGCATGATGGCAATATTCTCTAATATGGTGGAGGATTTCCTGGAGATATTCATGGATGATTTTTCTGTCTTTGGAGACAATTTTGAAAGCTGCTTAGGCAACCTACAGAAAGTGCTCGAAAGATGTGAGAAAGCAAACTTGGTATTTATCTGGGAGAAATGTCACTTCATGGTGGATGAAGGGATAGTCCTAGGCCGTAAAATAAGCTGTTGCGACATAGAAGTCGACAGAGCTAAGATCGAGGTAAACGAAAAGCTGCCGACACCAACCACAGTCAAGGGAATCATGAGTTTCTTAGGGCATGCTGGTTTTATCGGAGGTTTATCGCGAACTTTTCGAAGATCACAAAACCCTTATGCCATCTTCTGGAGCAGAACCGTCCCTTCGAATTCAACACTGAATGTACTGAGGCATTCAAGGTTCTGAAAGAAAAGCTGGTAACAGCCCCAATAGTACAGCCACTAGATTGGAAACTGTCATTTGAGATTATGTGTGACGCTAGTGACTATGCTGTCGGGGCAACACTTGGGCAGAGAAAAGACAAGCTCTTTCATGTCATATACTATGCCAGCAAAACATTGAATGATGCCCAAGTAAATTACACCATAACAGAGAAGGAACTGTTAGCTGTGGTGTTCTCTATTGACAAGTTACGTTCATATATACTTGGAATGAAGGTCATAGTCCACACAGACCACTCTACATTGAACTATCTGTTCACCAAAAAGGATGCAAAGCCTAGACTGATACGTTAGATTCTGCTAATGCAAGAGTTCGACCTTGAAATCAAGGACAAAAAGGGGACAGAGAATCAAGTTGCAGATCACTTGTCAAGACTAGAGAAGGGAAAGAGTCTCCCCACAGACGAGACACAAATACTGGAAACCTTCCCTGACGAGCAGTTGTTCGCTGCCACATGCACTGCCGCGACAGCCATGGCGGCAGGTAAGTTTTCTGAACTCCCCTGGTATGCTGATTTCGTTAATTATTTAGTTAGCGGAATAACTCCTCCTGACCTTAATTATCAACCTAGGAAGAGGTTCCAAAATGATGTTAAGCATTATTATTGGGACGAACCTCTTCTTTTCAAATGTTGTGCAGATTAGGTTATCAGGAGATGTGTACCACATGATGAACATGAAGCTATACTACATCATTGCCATGCTTCACAGTATGGAGGACACTTAGGAGGTAACAAAACTACTGCCAAGGTTTTGCAGTCGGGATTTTATTGGCTGTCACTGTTCAAGGATGCCCAAACATTCTACAAAAACTGTGACAAGTGTCAACGGACTGGAAACATCTCCAGAAGACATGAGATGCCACTGCAAAACATTCTTTAAGTCGAGATCTTCGACGTTTGGGGGATAGATTTCATGGGACCATTCCCAACTTCATGTGGAAACTTATATATCCTCCTAGTAGTGGACTATGTGTCCAAATGGGTTGAAGCGATCGCCACTCAGAAAAATGATGCCAAGACGGTTCAAAGGTTTTTGCATAAAAACATTTTTCCAGATTTGGCATCCCCAAGGCGATCATCAATGATGAAGGGAGGCATTTTGATAATAGGGTTATAGCTGATGCCTTGAAAAAGTATGGTGTCAAACATCGGATCGCAACAACATACCACCTTCAAACCAATAGACTGGCTGAAATATCCAACAGAGAGGTTACGAACATTCTTGAAAAGATGGTTAAGCCAACTATGAAGGACTGGTCTCTACACCTCAATGATTCATTATGGGCCTACAGAACAGCGTTCAAAACTCCATTGGGAATGTCACCCTACCGGCTGATTTATGGGAAAACATGCCATTTACCTGTTGAGATTGAACACAGAGCATACTGGGCCATCAAGGCAGTGAATATGGACTTGGAAAAAGCAGGACATAAAAGGCTACTTGATTTGAATGAAATTGAAGAAATTCGAACAATGGCCTATGACAACGCAAGAATCTATAAGACAAGACAAAGAAGTGGCATGACAAGAAGTTGCTGCCACGACAGTTCTGCCTAGGGCAGCTTGTGTTGTTATTCAACTCAAGGTTGAAGCTCTTCCCAGAGAAGCTAAAATCTAGGTGGTCTGGCCCATTCCAAGTGGTGCAGGTTTTTCCCCATGGTGCCATCACAATCAGATCTCTAAAAGACGGGCACCAATTCAAAGTCAATGGACAAAGATTGAAGCATTATCAGGGACTGAAGCCCCAAGAATGCAGGAAGTGGTTACTTTAGGAGATGCCCCTCCTAGCATCCCTAATTTAACCTAATTATTATTATTATATATATATATATATATTAGGTAATTAGAATTATTTTATTTTTAGGAACTAAAGTTCTTAATTTTATTATTTTCAGGAAACAAAGGAGACAAGGAGAAGAGGAGAAGTGAATTCAGCCCACTATCTTTCCATCAGCCCAAAAGCCCAACTTTGGAGCCTGCCATTACAGTTGCCGCGATAGACGCAGAAAATCCATCCTGTCAACACGCTGTCGCGGCAGACACGCAAACACGTAACAGACGCGCAAACGCGTGACAGACGCGTCGAAAACCGCGTAACGGTTGGCCCCGTTATTCGCACCTGCCGTTACAACTCCAACGGCCAACAAACTCCCCCTCTATATAAACCCCGTTTTACTATTCATTTTTCACTCACTTTTACTCTCTCTACTTGTTTCCTCTAGAATTTTACTTGCTTACATTTTTTCCACAATCCTTGCAAAAATGAGTACTAGAAACACCCGTCGAAGCTCTGCCACAGGATCTGCCTCAGCAGCATCCACTCCAAGCTCCTTCCAGATCCGTGATATGTGGGAGGAGAGAGGTTTCATCTACACTTCCAAAACGGGGAACCTGGGGCTGCAGCCGTTCATAGCCCGCAAAATCAGAGCCCTGTAGTGGCAGATATTCGCTGAGCAGCCAGAGGAGATGAATGTAACTCTCGTCCGGGAATTTTATGCTGCCATCGGAAGCAGGAATGCGACAGCAGTTACAGTCCGAGAGAAAGAGGTGACTTTCGAGCCTGAGTACATCAACACACTCTACGAGTTCTATGTGGGAAGAAAATAAGATGTCCACCAAAGATTTCTCTAGAGTTTAGAGCCTGCCGACTACGATGTTGTGATGGCAGAACTCACAGATGAAGGTACCGAGTGGAACACCGATCCGAAGCATCCGAGAACGGTAAAAAGAGTCCAGCTCACCCCGGAGGCAAAACTTTGGAATGCGTTTATCAAGAAACAAATTATGCCCTCCTCGCACAACACAACCCTCGACCAACCAAGGTTAGCCCTCATCCATTCTATCTTAAATGAGAGGCCAATTAATGTTGGCAGATACGTCAAGGAGGGTATACTGGACTGTGCTTATCGACCGTTAGGACCACTCTTCTACCCCTACCTCATCACTGCCCTCTGCCGCGGCCACAACGTACCGGAGGCTGCCGAAGATTTAAGAGTTCGACGGAAAGGCTGGTCTGACCGGAACATACTCAGCTTGATGGAACTCAAAGCTGCCACGCCCCTGTCATCTTTTGATCCTACTGCCACGGCAGCTGAGCCAACAGAGCCTACCGACACCGAGCCAGCTGCCACAGAACCCAGGTAGCCTACTGCAGCAGCTCCTCCAGCTGACACCTCCTCACAAATCCTTTCTGCCATACAAAAAACGGAGGAACGACAGCTCGGCCTCATGAGTTTCATCCGAGACTTCACCACCGCCACAGTACATTTCATCCACACTTCTCTTAATATCCACGATGCTCTGTTCCCTACTTTCCCCAATCACTATTTTGCTGCCCCCACCCCTGCCCATACCCATACCCCTGCTGCCACACCAAAAACGCCATCTGCTGCGTCTACTCCAACCACTGCCACAACAGCTGCAGACGGCAGCCGCACAGCCGACACATCTGCCCAGGGAACCAAGAGAAAGGAGCCTGAAGACGACCTCGATAGGTATATTGTTGGTTTCTCTTCCTCTGAAATCTGGGCGGCATCCGACAACGAGCCATCTGTCAAGAGGAACTTGTCCAAGGAATTCACCCTAGAAAACGGCAGAAAATAGGACCAGATAAAGAAAAATCTGAGGGAGTCTTGGCATAAAAATGATGAAAATTGGCATAAAAATTCAAGTTAAAGGCTTAACTATTCTAGTAAACTAAGGGAGTCTTGGCATATAATTGTTCACAAGCATGCACACACTACACGAGAATTATAGCAAGGTTCTGGATGAATCCTGAATTATCGAACAAGGTGTTGCTCACAATAGGGAATGAATGGTAGGTAAGGAAAAGTTCACTATTTCAAGCCAAACAAAAAATTGTTTTTCTTTTTTAGGTCTGAATTGCTTGAGGGCAAGCAAAAACTTGAGTTTGGGGGTGTGTTGAGTGTGTAAAAGTTCTATAATTTACCCCCTATTTAACCCATATTTCTGATGTATTCAAGCATAATTCATTGCATTTAGGTTAGATTTCATTTATACATCACAAATATATTAAAAGGCACAGTTTCTACTAAAATTGGTTGCTTTTGTAGGTAGCTGCTGTAGCAGATGGAGGGCAATGGAGAAGCAGACACTGGGCAGTAGAGAAGCAGAGCTGGAACTGGATGTGCAGACGAGGAGGATGATACTGCCATGGCCGCTGCCGCGGCAGCTAAGGACCACAACAATGGTGAATAGAAGAAGCAAAGTGGGCCTCGACAGAAAGAGAAAATTAAGCTGGTCTGTCGTGGAGCACCCTTATATTTTTCCAAGCCCTAGATCATAATGAAGGCCAAGCCCAAAGTTCAAGGAAGAAACTTCAAGCAAGAAGGAAGGACGAATTAAAGATATATGCTCTGAAGATTTAATCTTTAATAGAGTTGTACTTTAGTTTAAACTTGTATTCTTGCCTTATTAGAAAACTTGAACCCAAGGCCTATATAAAGGCATATAATTCAACCTAGGGAAGGATATCTTACTCTCTAGCCTTCTTCCCCAAACCCAGTCGTTTTCCCCTTCCCATCATGTTCTAAACTTCCCCTAGGGCTACGAGTTGATTTGTAAAGTAGTTGCAAGGATTGCATTTGTTTTAGGAATTTTTTTGTTCAATAAAATAGACTTCAAGTTTGCTTATTTTGGTTTTCAACATGTTGCAAGAGTATCGGGAGAGCATTGTGAGATTATACATTTACTTAATATCAGGAGAGTTAAGTATACGAAAGGAATAAGTACGGGTTATCCAGTTTATGGTTGAACTATCTCGGACCTAGGGATAGGACGAGGTTAAGTGGCTAAGGAAGAATTCAACAACATCGGTGTTCATCCTTCGATTCACGCCGGGAGGTATAATCAAAGACGTGTTCATCGACAGACTTGGACCTAGGAATAGGCCAAGGAACATCAGGGATTCTTGCCAAGCTTGAAGTACAGAGTTGTGTGATCGCTGCCGCGACTACAACAGACCGCTGCCGCGACAGAACATATATTCCTAGACATTGCAACAGCCACACTACTGAGCAATTCAATACCGACCCATTCTCTCTATTCTGAATCCTTTACTCTTTTATTATCAGTATTCTTTATATTCTCGTGACAAACATTTAAACTATTTCTTTTTCCTCTCGTGCAGTAATTCCAGGTTAAAGCTATTGGCCCAGTCCCTGTTGAGACGATATCTGATACTTACGTATCACTTTACTACTTGCGTCGTGTACACTTGCACTACATTGCGATAGACAGTTTTACACGCAACAATTGTCATTCTCCATGTTTACCTTTGCCTTTTCTTTTTCTTCTTTAATTTTCCCTAGGGCTACTCTGATATCCTTCTTGAGCTCTCTTGCTCTTCGTTCGATATCGTGGCAATAAAGGATTTCTGCTTTTAGGTTTTCCCTGGTCATACACTAGCAAAGGAAACCGTAAAATTCTTTTTTTTTGATTAAAAATAAAAGAAAAATAAAATAAAATGCAAACAAATAAGTGCAGAAAATAAAGACAAATTTCGCTGTTACCAATCCCCGGCAACGACGCCAAAAACTTGTAGAGCTTTTGGATGTTCTCTATTTATGAGCGCAAGTGCACACTCCTGTCAAGTTATAGTATAAAAGATATCGTCTCCCACAGGGATTGGACAACTTGATTTGAGTTGTAAGTCCTGCACAAGAAAAGTAAATGCACAATTAAATTTGATGTTGAGGAAGAAAGTAAAATAAATACACAAGTGAAAAGGAAGTGATCAGATTGATAGAGAGGGCAGGTTATGCTGTTGCTTAGTGTGAAACTGCGTTGAATAGGACAAGTCGTTTTGCACTGCCAGACTCTACTGCCTCGGAGGTGGATGGCATGTAGACTGCTAAGACCCTCTCGCTGCCTCGGCAGGGGAATGGAACTGTGTCTCGGTGGTAAACTCGGCAGAACGACAAGACTCGTCAGAACGCTTCGAAAGTGACTCCGCTTATATCTAAGTCAGAGTGTTGTTGAAGCCCACTACAGATAATACCAGTCGTGGCGTGAATCGTGCAAAGGCAACAATATTGATTCGTCCTCTTTTAGCCGCCTTAAACCCTTAACCTATGTCTAGGCAAGATTGATCGCACCGTCTATAGATGAAATCGTACTTACTCATTTCGTGAGTTTGACTCTCTCGATACCAAACAAATGGATAGAATTTAACTAATCTTTTGCCGTAATTTAAAACTATGAAGAACATAGAATAAGTAAACATTGTAATTTTATTTGCAAAAACAAACTTGAAATCCTAAACCACCGTTCTCACAACTAATTACAACATAACCCAAACCCAAGGGGAAATATAGAACTTGTCGGCGGCAAGAAATCCTAACTATGCTTAAGGAAAATCTAAGCTATTTTGAATTAGAGTTACAATGGGTATATATAGGCATTAGCTGCGTCTAGTCCTTCTTGAAGTAGAAGTTTTCAAAGTAGCTCTTTACATTAAATGTGACTTTAAACTCTGACTTCTTTGAGTTGAATGTGGACTTTATCACGTTGCCTTCCTCCGCAAGTAATCTCGAGATTCTCCTTCGGCGGCTCTGCCCGCTGCTACAGATGTCAGAAAGTTGAGTGGAGAGAATCGATAAAATCAAGATTTTCTGCTCTACGGATCGCACACTGGTTCTCCAATTCCATAGTCTGCTGTCTTGGGCGGCAGGTTGGGCGGGACAGCTACTCGGCAACTACTGTCTCTTTCTTGAACTTCATTAGTACAACTTCTTAGTCTGCTGCCTCAGCATCACATCCTCAGTTCCTTTTCCCTATATCAGCCTCTAGTACATGAAACTAAACTAAGCTAAAAAAATATCTTTTCTTCACCAAATAAAAGATAATCTAGAAAAAACAAGGCAAAGTAAAGAAATATTGTAAAATGTAATGCATGCTCTTAATTATGCCTAAAATATACTCAAAACAGAAAATATTGTGAGATGGAATATGCATGAAATATAGAACTTGTGGACAGTTTACAGTAGGTACTCGCCAAGGCAGATGCTGCTAAGGCAGTAGAAAGGGCATAAGAGGAGAAGCTGGAAATTGATGGAGGAAGCTATTGGACCATCTAGAGAGCTGATTAAGATCTGAAAAAGAGGAGAGGCCCAAAATGAAGAGTTGTGCCAACCCCTGCACACCTACCCATACCTCTGCTGAGGCAGACAATAGTATGCCGCCGAGGTAGCAACTCGAGGAAGGGTGGAAATATGCAAAGTGGTATGCGTCAAAAGAGCTCATCAAGCCCGATTTTTTAGACTACTTGTACGTGAATTGGAGCCCGGTAGACAAAGAAAAGCCATGGTCAAAGTCAAGGTGGAAAAAAGTCAAACGGGAATCTTGGTAGATTTAATGTTAGATTTGTTCGTTTAATGAGTTGCAATTACATTCTAACTAGGATTCCTGCCCTAAACCAACTTAGAACTAGGCTCATCCCCTTTAAATGTGAACAGACTTGAAGGAGAAAAAGACAATTGAGATTAGAGAGAAACCCTCATTCTTGTCGGAAAATACCCTTGTGTCGTCATCTTCATTATGTTCTAAACCTTCCCTAGGGCTAAGGGTTGGTTTCCTAGTAGTTGTGAGAGTTTTGCTTGTATTTGTTTAGGTTTCAGTTTTTGCAATAAAATTCAAGGTTTGTTTACTCTTGGTTCTTCATTGTGTGCAATCTTTATCGGGAGAGAAGAGAGCATCAATCTATTTGTTCAATATTGAGAGAGTTGGACTCACGAAACGAGTAAACACGGTTTTATCCAACCATATGATAAAGCTACTTCGGCTTAAGGATAAGTTAGAAGTTCAACGACTAAGAGAGGCTTCATTATTGGTTGGTGTTCATCCTTAGATTCACTCCGGGAGGTTTTATCCAAGACATGTTCGCCAATAGTACTTCAAGCTTAGGGATAAGAGGAAGTCATTGAAGGGAGCCTTGCCGAACCTTGAATCATCGCTTAACTGTCTAGGCAGTCACATTGGTTTCTGCCAAGGCGGGCTTCTATCGAGGCATACTCGTGGGCAGCTACTGAAAGTTGTTATGTTGATCTGCAAAACTGTACCGAGACAGTGCATCCAATCTCCACACTATGAAGCATTCCAATATCGGCCCATTCTCTCACTATGATTTCTCAATTTATTTTATTTGCTTTAGTTTTAGTTTTAATTAAATCCAAACAACTTTTAATACTTGTGTTTTTAATTTTTATTTGTGCAAAAAGGTGAATTCTGAAGGTTGTCACAATCCCTGAGGAGACGATATCTTAAATACTATAACTTGGCACCGTGTATACTTGCACGCAATTTGCACATCACTTTTGCATGCAAACAAGTTTTTGGCGCCGTTGTCGGGGATTGGCGTACAACTTTTGTTTTTGTTTTTTTGCACTTATCTTTATTTTCTTGCATTATTCAGTTTTTCTTTTGTTTGAAAAAAATATTTCAGATGCACTACAAGTTCAAGGGCATCAACATGTCAAGAAAAACCACTCGAGTGTTGATGTCAGAAAATTCTTGAAATTATTATGAAGGAAATCATAAGTTCGAAAGTTGCCCTCATCTTTTCGGTGAATACATGGACGAACCGAGATGGGACCAACAACAAGATTCTTCATGGTACGACCAACAAGTTCAAATTTTTTCCTACCATGACAATTTTGTTACTGTAGCAGCAGACATGCCCTGGCAATGTAGTTCACATCAAGACCAATCAAAATCCTTGGAAGACACGCTCCAAGCTTTCATTGCATTCACTCAAGAATTGTTGGCTTCTATGGACGCAAGAATCACCAAGGTGGACGCACTTTTGAGCAACTCGGTCCCCATTAATACCATGGATGAACATGATGCCTCTGCAATCTCTGCCTCGACAACCATTGATCACCAACAACTACGTCTCATGGATACTGACATCCCAAGGCAAGAAGACGCGGAGCAATACGAAGAAGACATCGATGAGACTATGCAACATATTGCCCTATCAAGGATTGAGGAACATGAACAGAGCTATGCCTCGGCAGCTACACCTTCCTCGGTAGCTGAGGAATCTGTAGATTGCTCTAATCTACCTTTGCTTGGGAAATTGAACAACCACATAGAGGAGCAACACGGTGGAAATACTTTTCTAACGGAGAATGATCTGAAAACAGCCGAATCTTTTGAATTCTTTGAAAGATCAGCTTTACCGTTGCAGGTATTTCCTGAGGAACCAACATCGATAGAGTTGAAGTCAACAGAATCTCTACTGATGGAGATGGTTGAGAGACCTATAGAAAATTTTGTTCAAAAGGCTCTTCATAAAATTGGGTTTTCCCTTGACCTGCACCGCATTATGGCAGAAGATTGCCATAACAATTGGTCGTCGTAGAAGTTGCCTCGGCAGCAAAGGCTACTTTCTACCATAACAAATTCGACGAGAATAAGGTAAGTACATGGTTGGATATTGATACGATTTTTTCTAATCACATATTCATGCTTCCATGTAAAACAAGAAGGTGGAAGGTACACATGGACTACAAGAGAACAAGGAAGAAAGGAACCTCTACCATGATAATGCAAAAGCAAGTAGTTGCAAACATAGTGGTCCACCCTTTTATGGGCAAAATAGTCATTCGATAGAGGGTGCGAGTGGATTACAAGAAGTATCGGAAATGACCCCTTCAAGCTCGAATAGACAAGGGAGTCGTCACATTAGGAGATGCATGCCCTTGCACTCCTAGAGTAACATAAATTTTATTTTGTCTTCCACATTTTATGCTTTTGTAGACATAATTTTTAAATTTTTAGCTTTAGGAAGTAAATTTAAATTTAGCATCTATTTTCTCGCACTAATAATTTTTATTTCAGTTTTTTATTTTAGGAGAAACAATAGCCCAAGAGAAGAGAAAAGAAGCAAGACCAAACCAATCACCCATTCTAGCCCGACCGTCAAGTCTACCGCGGCAGACAGACGTTGCGTCTCACAAAAACTAGCCGTTGTAGACTAGCTGTTCCTAGACGCCTGATCCGTTCCAGCGGTTCTCTGCCCAGCAACGTATGCCTCGGCAGATGAAACGTCAACCTCTTCCATTCTATTTAAACCTCCTTATTTTTTTACTATTCACTCTTCTTACTCTCTTTTTTTTTTTTGCATATTGTTTCGATTATTCTCTTTTGCTTTCAGATTTCCTTTTATTTTCAAATTCTCAAAGACTCTCTCACAACTTCACCTTCCCGCTAGCAGCCGCCGAGGGCGGCCAAATGCTTCAAAGTCCCAGCTCGACGGAGGATTATACTAGACGAGGACAACGTCGAAGCATCATCCGAATCGCCATCAATCTAAGCTTTCTCAAACTCTTATTTATTTTTATCTAATCTATGCTAAATTTTGTGTATGTAGACATGCATTGAGGAAAATGCTCCTCTCGAGTTTGAGAGGGGGGGGGGAATTAGTCCTCAATTTTTTTCTTTTACTTTATGTTTTTATTTTTCTGTTTTATTTTTTTATTAGTTGCATATAGGTTCTAATGTAACATGTCTTTATTTAAAATTTAATGAAATCTTAGTTTGAGAAAAATTCTTGAGTAGTTTTTACCCGCCGCGATAGATTACCCGCCTGGACGACAACCTTAGCATGACCCTGGATTTACTTAGAATCTTACTATGATCTGAACTTAAACAAACACTCTTTGTAACTAGTTTGATTTTAAGACTTCTAGGAAACTTAGGTATTTCACCTAGTAAACTTGGGTAGAACTTGAAAAAAATATGTCCTAGAGGTGCCCGAAACTGGCTCTAGGATAAGCTAGAGGTGCCCGAAACTGGATCTAGCCAAAAAGGTGCTAAATGAAATCACTAGAGGTGCCTATCACCGGCTCTAGTGGTTTAAATCCTTTATTGTTTATTATGTTATGAATTGCAAAAGTAACTAGAGGTGCCCGAAATTGACTCTAGTAAAGATAACTTTTTATGAAACCCGAAGGAATTAAGGTGCTTATCAGAGTTTACTTAGAAGCCGAAGAATCATTCTTATCACAAGGATCGCACACACTAACGAGATACATAGTTTAATTCTAGGTAAGTCCATTGTCATTCGAAAGGTTGCTATTAGGCCTAAATCTACACGATATGTAAGGGTTGCTCAAGGTATGTTCTCGACTAAGTTTACATATGATTTTAAGTTTTGGCATGTTATTGTTAGATTGCATTGCTTGAGGACAAGCAATAGTTCGAGTTTGGGGGTGTGTTAAGTGTGCAAAAGTCATATATTTATGCCCTAGTTTAGCTCAATTATTGTTGTTCTTAAGTATATATTTATTTGAAAGGTAAAAGAAAATTATTAAGTATATTTTAGTTGCATTTATTAGGCAAACATACAAAAAAATGCATAGATTACATAATCTGCCTTATTTGATGAACTTAATTATTTTTATATAAAAGATACTGGTCAAGTGTGTTTTCTCTCTGTGCGTAGGTACAAGCCCAGGCAGATGTCGCCGAGACAGCAGAGAGGGTAGAAGTGGAGAAGCTGGAAATGGATGGAGGAAGTTATTGGATCATCTGGAGAGCTGATCAAGATCTGACAAAGAGGAGAGGCCCAAAATGAAGAGCTATTCCAACCCCTGCACACCAACCCATACCTATGTCGAGGCAGACAATAGTATGCCGCCGAGGCAGCAACTCGAGGAAGGGTGGAAATATGCAAAGTGGTATGTGACTGAAAGAGCTCACCAAGCCTGATTTCGGAGACTACTTGCACGTGCATTGGAGCCCATCAGACAAAGAAAAGCCATGGTCAAAGTCATGGTGGAAAAAGTCAAATGAGAATCTAAGAAGATTTAATGTTAGATTTGTTCTTTTAATGAGTTGTAATTAGATTCTAACTAGGATTCCTGCCCTAAATCGATAGACCTAGGCTCCTCCCCTATAAATGTAAACAGACTTAAAGGAGAAAACCACAATTGAGATTAGAGAGAAACCCTCATTCTTGTTGGAAAATACCCTTGTGCCGCCATCTCCATTAAGTTCTAAACCTTCCCTAGGGCTAAGGGTTGGTTGCCTAGTAGTTGTGAGAGGTTTGCTTGTATTTGTTTCGGTTTCAGTTTTTGCAATAAAATTCATGGTTTGTTTACTCTTGGTTCTTCATTGTATGCAATCTTTATCGGGAGAGAAGAGAGCATCAATCTATTTGTTCAATATCGAGAGAGTTGGACTCACGAAACGAGTAAACATGGTTTTATCCAACCATAGGATAAAGCTACTTCGGCTTAGGAATAAGTTAGAAGTTCGGCGGCTAAGAGATGCTTCATAATTGGTTGGTGTTCATCCTTAGATTCACGCCAGGAGGTATTATCCAAGACATGTTCGCCAATAGTACTTCAAGCTTAGGGATAAGAGGAAGTCATTAAAGGGAGCCTTGACAAACCTTTAATCATCGCTTAACTACCCAGGAAGTCACTTTGGTCTCTGCCAAGGCGGGCTTCTGCCGAGGCACACTCGTGGCGGCTACCGAAAGTTGTTAAGTTGATCTCCAAAACTGTACCGAGACGGTGCATCCAATCTCCACACTATGAAGCATTCCAATATCGGCCCATTCTCTCATTCTGATTTCTCAATTTATTTTATTTGCTTTAATTTTAGTTAAATCCAAAAAACTTTTAATACTTGTTTTTTTATTTTTATTTGTACAGAAAGATGAATTCTAAAGGTTGTCACAATTCCCAAGGAGACGATATCTTAAATACTATAACTTCACACCGTGTATACTTGCACGTAATTTGCGCATCACTTTTGTACGCAACTTGAATTTCGACATGCAAGTAGTTTATAGCATTGAAATATTGTGTGTAAAGTTTCAACGCATTTGAACAGCGTTTGGTAGGTCAATTTGAATAAAAACCATCAATAATCTGTCATTATAAGTCTGACCGTATCAATACGGGGTAATGACGTATCGATATGGTTAAGCATAATTGAACCTAAGGAACAACGCGTATCGATACGACTTGGAGCTGTATTAAAACATTTTTCCACTGGAATTCTTTGTTTCGATACGACCCCAACCTGTATTAGAACATGTCAGAAGTCAAAGTCAATAACAGTCAACTCGTACCGAAACATGGCTTACCTGTATCGATACGGGTCATGGGCCGAGTCAACCTAGGTTGACCATCGTATACCCGTATCGAAACAACACCAAGATGTTTCGATACAGGGTTAGTTAAGTTGGTTAGAAGACATGAATAGAAGGTTTACATTGTACACAAAATGGTCATTGAGATTAGGATGATTAAATTGGATGAGTAAATGAACTCCGAATAGTATGAAAATTTATACACTTGTTAATATTGTATTGAATTTCATTATGGTACAATTAATTGCATCGAAGAACCTCTAATTTATCAGATTTATAGTTTAGTCCTTAAAACTTGTAATAGTTAAGAGTTGGTCTTAAATGATTAATTATTGATTCACAATGGATAAATTGGACTAAGATGTATATTCGGTAGTGTTTTATAGTATAATATTGTTAAGATATTGTCTATGAATTGAAATTTTATTGCACGATCACCGTATCATCCACCAAAAGCACTTTCAGACCCGGTTCTCGACCAGGCCGGGAAGGGGGTGTTACAGCTTCCTTCTTGAGAAGATTTAATCATTTCCTCCAGCTTCTTGTGGCGGTCTTCCCATTTCATCTCGACCGTTTCCTTGTCAGTTATTTCATCGAAGTCATGTACCTTGTGAACTTCCTCAGAATTTTCCTTCACTTCATTCCGGGCAGAGGATTCAGTAGAATAAGGCGAAATCTTCACTTTAGGTGAGGCAGTTTCTTTTTATGGACAATGGCTTTCCCTTAAAACTTAGGCAGCAAATTAGTTTCTCCACCAACTTCTAGTGCATCTGGAACCTTGAACCTGAACATAGCTGCAATCGAGCTAATTTTTTTTTGGTGAGATAACTTAATCTCTTTCTTCGGATCATTTTCCATTTTCTCAAGCTTATCCTGAGTGCTCTTATAGTTTGCTTCCAGAGTTGTCAATCTTTCCTTAGTGTTCATGGCTCGGGTCTGGGCACATGTACTGTACTTGTGAGATATTTTTTGGAATTGTATAATATGATTTGTCTAAATAAAATTCTTATTTTGTGTGAATGTATGTAGTGGTCATGCAAGCAACAAAAAAATGCAAATGAATGAATGCAAGTGAAATGTCATCAATTCCGTCAAGGTATTACTCTAGAAGTACCTTTCATCCATGGAGAAAGCTTTTCTATTTGAGCAACATGCTTTAGAATCGACCCCTTCTAAATATGAGTTGTATGCAACAAACAAATATGCCAAAACAAAATAACACACAAGGAAGGGTTAGTGCTCTTTAAAAACAACAGAAATAAAACCTAAAAGGTCCAAAATATTTTCATTGTACGAATAATTCTGGCATCACATTGCAACACTCTAGGATTTGTCTCCACAGATTATCCTTACAAAATAATTTTGACAAGACCTAAAGCCTAATGTTTTCCACATGGCTCTATTAGGGCGAGCTCTAGATTCTCAAAATTGGTTTGGTTCTAAAAGGGTACCCGAGTTGTCCTTGTTGTCCTCTACTAAGGGCAGCAAGGGACTTGATTCTCACCCATTATAGGCTTCAAACAAATCAAGTTCAACTCAGGAGGACTCACCACCTATGCCTTCTCGAAGGATCAATATGAAGACAAGGGGAATGAGTCTCGAAGGTACTTCCTAGGCTCATATGAAGAATCAGTATTATGACATGAGCAAAGAGTTTCCCCCCACTTCAACGAACGAGACAAGCTCGGGTATAGGGCTTTATTTGAAGAATTTTAGAATCTGTAAAATAGAATTATATTCATTAAATGGACAAATAAATTGAACCTATCGTAAACTTGCAAATTCTATTAGTTTTTAAGAAAACCCTTTTTTGAAATCAATTTATGGCCCAACCCTCTTTTATTTAAATTTTTTTCCCCAACGGAGTCGCCAAGCTATCGCAACCATTCTGAGCCCGACTTTTTTAAAACATTAAAAACATGGAGTCACCACCAATCTTTTTGAAAAAATTGTGGTTGGATCACTTTAAAACGAGTTATTTTAATAAAAACCTTTTATGTATTAAAATAAGGATTTTGGTTTACAAAAACCATAAAACATGATCGGGGGTCGGTTACGCGTGGGGAAGGGTTAGCACCCCCGCAACGCCAAAAAATGGTACCATATTGATTTCAAAAGCGTTTTCAAAAATTGGAATTTGCAATTTCACAAAGGTTCGATTTATTTGCCCGTTTAATTAATATAAATCTATTTTAACGACCTTATCGCCTAGGAAATAAACTTCAATCACCTCCAATACTTCTGGCGCTAACCTGTCATTCCTATTTGATAAGACACCACATTAATTATGTTCCACTTTTCAAACAAACAGAGAAACTTTGTTCATTGGAGATTTTTATTTATTCTAAGTTGAAATTTATTAATCCTTAGAATCTTTCCATTTTTATTCCTACTTGAGGGTTTAAAGTGTGTTTTATTTTTCTGTAGAGAATTTTTCAACAAAAAAGTATCTAATCTAAGCTCTTAGATCTTAATCCCAAAGTTTAATATATCATTGAAGGCAAAAAAGACAAGGTAATTCATAACTTAAAGTTTTCTAACAGGCTTGGATCAACTTTATTTTGAGAGGATTAAAATTTCTATCACTTAGAAAAACCTTCCTTGTTTTTGCGCTTTAAAGATATTTTTTATTCTTTTATTTGAAGCGTTTTTTAGTTTTTAAAATTTTAATTTTTTTTCTAGTTGAAAAGTTTTTTCTTTTATATTTTTAAATCCCTTTTTATTCTATTTTTGAGTTTATTTTCAAAACCGTTTACTTCCAAAATCTTTATGTTTTAACACCATATTAATTTTTGATTTTTTGTTTTAATAGTTTTCCAAAAAGTCGGGCTCAGAAGAGTTGCAACAGAAACTTTTGGCGTTATTGGTCCGGTCAAATCCATGCCTCACGCTGCAAATGGCTATGGAGTTGTTAGAACATGAAGAGGTGATGAGGCCGCATAATTTCATCTACATAAATATGACATTTGTGGCATCTCTGCGCGAATTTGATGCAATCTTCTACAATAGATGTAACACCCTCAATTCTACCCTAGAAGACTTTGCTCAATTTGTCAAATAATTAATTTAAATAAACCGAGTAACCCCTAATTAGTTGAAATAAGGACCTAATTGAAAGAACAAATAAATTGATAAAAACTCAGCCACGACTAAATAAAAAAATATGATAAAATGGGGACTTGCATGTTAAAAATTTAACTTCCCCAATCTGCCGTTAAGCTGAAATAAGTGTTAGTTTAATTAAAAAGGGCAGATCGGTCATTTCCCAATCCATTAACTTAAGGGAGTGTCTTTTCCTTTCCCATTTTCTTCTCTTCGGCCGATTAAAAAAGAGAGAGCTTAGAGATAGAGTTTTGCTGGATAAAAACTCAAGGAGAGCTTGAAAACTTGTGTAACACCCCTAATTTTTTTATGGTAATAATAAGAAGGTAAAAAATGAAAAATGAAGTGAGATTTGAGGCTGGTGAGTTTCAAACCAACGACCCCTTCCCTAACCTTATGCCCCTTGTGTTTAACCGTTGAGCCAAGTGCTCCTATTTATCAAAGGTTGTGATGGAAAATATTTTTGGAGTAATTTTTGAGGGTATTAACCCCAAATATAAAAATATGAAATGACCTTTCATCTACAAAAAATAGAGCACATTCCAATCTGAACCCTTTGTACACAGCCCCTCACCGAAACCTCTGTGCCTAGCTCTGTCCTGTCGTCACCGCCCGGCCGTGGGCTTCACCGCCAAAGTCAAGAATTCGGCTTAACCGCCCGATCTCGCCTCAGCAACCACGTGCCGTCTCGTTGCCCTTACGCCACCGAAATCGCGATCTTTAGCCGCTGGAAGTCGCATATGTTTTCATCCGATTCCGGCCGTTTATGTCGTCCGTTCGAGAAACGAACACCGAATCTGTGCTCACAGCGTGGAGGCAAGAAAAACCCGAGCAACGAACTTTCGATCTGTTACTGATAAGCCCCTCATCGGAACCTACGTGGTTTCCGGCCGAGAATCGCAATTTCGAGCTTATTTCCGGTAAAGTTTTGAGTTATTTCGAATTTTGGACTTGAGGGTTTGAACCTTGGTTTAACATCCTTTTGTTTTCCGGAAGAAAAGCGATGTTTCAGGCCTCCGATGAAGATTCCAGCGACCGTCCTACGACCCTTGAATTTTTAGGGTAAGAACCGGTCTGAACCGTCCGGCCCAAGCAGCCCGACCTGACCCGTAACCGACCCGAGTTCAACCCACTTCTGACCCGACTAAGTTAACTCATCTAAGTTGACTCAGTGAGTTAACTCGTCCGAGTTGACGTAGTGAGATAACACGTTCGAGTTGACTCAACTGACCTTGACTGTTGACCTTGTCTGATAACGTCATGCTGACGCCAGCGTTGACTTGACTGCTGACGTCAGCGTTGACTTTGACCAAAAAGTCAAAATTTCTGAAAAAGCGCTATCTTATGTTTTTCGACGTCCTGAGTCTGTTTTTGAAACTCGTTTCGTAAAATTCCGATCTGAAGGCCTCTGAATCTGATATTGAACCCAAAAATACGTATACGTTTCTTGTTATGTTTAAAGACAGTGTGATTAAGGATTAACTATGGATTTTGTTTAATTGAAGGCATCCACATATCTTCATATCCGTGTGGCTATGGGATGTTGAATCCAAGTTGAAGTGTGTTCGAATGTCTTCCACGAACCGACCGGTGTAGCTAGGAGTTAAGGTAATACAATACTACCTTTTGTATGCTTTATGTACATATTGATATCTGGTTAATGCATGCATGCTTATGATGAAGTGTACGGTAAACTCTGCTTAAGACGAATTAGATACGATAAATAAGTAAGGAAATTATTAAAACCAGAATATTCGAATAAGAATATTAATAGACCAGAAGTATCGAAAGTTCTAATAGTAATAAATAATAAAGTTAAATTCGCAACTCAATCAATAGTGCCTAAGAATCAATGCCAGTATATGGAGTAAGGGATATTGGATATGAGATTACAGAAATGCCCTTGAGGTATAAGAATGACTAAATTGCCCTTAATAAAGGAAGTGGCCTGGAATCTGCATTCGACCTGATTAAAAAAAACTACCCTACCATAGATGTACGTTCTTTTGGAAAAGACTTCAGCATCATTATTTAAATGTGTGTGATACTAAAAGAAACTTGGATTTTCCCCTGAGCTCTGTAAAACACATGAAGGTGAAATTACTAGAAATATCATTGTATTCCTGAGCCGATCCTTACGACAATAATGAATTAATTAATTGGAATGATCGTAATGACCAAAAAGGTTGTAGTTCCCTCGAGCACCGAGTTCTTAATTAATCAAAATGACAATTATACCCTCAAGTTCTAAAATGAATAAACTGTCTATAATGGCCGAAGGGATTAGAATGACTAATCTCTACCGAGTACTAAATGATGGAGGTGCTAAATAGTAAAATTGACAAAAATAGTGGATTTATCCCAATTTCCAAAATGACCGAAATGCCCTATTAAGTTAAATAGGCAGTTATGCATTTGATGAAATTCTGGGATTTCTAATAAGACTTTAAGGGCTAAAGTGCCCTAAGTGTTATGAAGCACACTCATGTATGTCCATCACTCATGATGTCAATGTAAGGTAGGGAGATGCACATGGATTATATGTTTGATTACTCAAAGCCAAGCCTTATAGTGAAATATGAAGGCGACCGATCAAACATACGATACAGTCGATGTCAAGTCATGATACATGCAATTGCTAATATTTGAATGTTGGTGGGTACTGCCAGGTTGGGATATGCTGCTTTAAACGAATTTTAGAGGCTTGATAAACCGTTGGAGCCCCTAAGCATTACAACCGTCATTATGTTATGATTGTGTTATATTATATAATTGCCATGCTAGTCAAATAACTAAAATACCCCGTTGGCCAAAATGGTTGGAGCATCCCTGGAAATAGTCGATAACCTAAAAGATCTTGATACAAAAATTCTCGAATGCCTTGTTAGAAAAACTGATGACCAACAGAATTCCCAAGTTCTGCGAATCACTGCTTATTCATTACCGGTATAATTTACCAAAATGCCCATGAGCGTTGAAATGACCATAATGCCCTCGTGGGCTTAAATGATTGAATCATTCACGATATATGTAAATTCGAAGAGTCTAATGTATAAACTCTTGAAATGTTTGATTTGAGCCGAAGGTACGGATCCTATTTAATAGGGACCTCATTTTTTTGAAATTCGTTTAAATTGTCAAATGTTCAATGTGTCTCATCCCGTAAATATCAAGTATCCTTGAGAAATAAAATTGATCTCTCTAGTGTGTTCCATGTGTGCTATATTCTATTGAATGAATTGTATAATGATTACATATTAGTAAATAATCTAACGATTTAATCATGAACAATGCTATGTTTGATGAATGTTCAATTGTTATTGAGATTGCATCACTATGTTAGAAAATGAGATGAAATGATGAACTGGATATATGATGACATTTTCTGCCTACCTAATGTATGTCTACTCAATATGTATACTTGGTATGTGATTGCTTGATCTGTGATGGTATTGCCTAGCTGTCTGATGAATTTGATAGCATGATCTAGCTTGACCTATGATGATACAATCTATTTGCATGATGAACGATTAAAATGTCTGCTCTGCTCAATGGTATGCCCATTTATCTGTCAAAAGCATGAATCTTTCATTTCTGATACTCTGAATAGAATATGTCTGTCACATGTATTTTGTTACTCATGTCTGGAATCTTAACACCGATTACTATCTGGGGTATACTGTTAGGTTATGTTATGAAGTTTCTGCAGGTGCAGCCCTGATCCAGCTAGTAAATCCTTATGGACTAAAGATCTCCCCTTGGGTAGGTTTCGATGCTTTAGCACGGGTAAATCCTTATGGACCTAAGGGAGCCCCTTAGGTGGAACCTATGCCCACCGAGCCTAGGGTAAGTCCTTATGGACGCAGTTCTGGGGGACTGCATATTGGTGTAAGGTTGGAGGGTAGTTACTAGTAAACCCTTGTATGTACTTAAGCATTTGCATTGAATTGTTACGTGTTCTTATGATATGGCTAGTGTGTATTTATGCCTGTTTGATCTGCACTTATTGGAACACACTAGACGCTAAACTCTTTGTTTACATCTTCATAATCTATTAGCTTGAATGATTCTCGTTTGTTACTCGATGATTGAATAAAGAGCAAGTATCGTTATTCTCAAGTATAACGTTACCTTGAAATAGCGGAAAGGAAATGAAGATTGTTACTACTTGGAACATCATGAAAATGTTATGCCTAGCATGTATTTGCATGAGCTTATAGCATCTTTTGGTAGTTCTGTATTACTAAGCTTTTCCATGCTCACGTTGTTTTTACTATTGCAGGTTAAAAGAATAGATCATGGTATAACGTTTGACATCAGTGTTTGGAGTTCTCTCGGCGTTGCTTTTAGAGTATGGTGTTGTATAGTTAGTGGGAATGTATGTCATGTAATGTTTTATGATAGAGTCTATAAAGAACCTTTTTTGAAATTGATTTTATGTGTTTAAATGATTTCCTGAAATGATATTTTAAACAGAAGTTGATTTTACAGCTTAATAAGTGTTTTGAGCAAAAAATGTTTTTATGTGTATTTTTACTGTAGGTCACTCTTGTGACCCTAATGTAACTTTTTAGGATCCGTTGTAATGCATAGGCGGGTCTAGGGGGTTACAACTTGTTTGCATGCTGATCATCTTGCCATAGAAATCAAAATAGAAAGCTAGGTAAGCGTCTCTACTCAACTAGTTCATCAAAGTATCACGTTAAGTTGTTTGTATGTTCTAAAATGTTATGCTTGCTTGAGGTAAATGATGATTTTGATTTTGGAAATTGGTTGTAGAATGATAAGAAACATGTGTTTAGTTGGATTATTTGATAAGAATAAAAAATCGGTCACATGCAAAGACAAGATAGTTAAGACACTATTTTGGAGAAGTTTAAAAGGCAAAGCCTAAATTGATTCATAATAAATCTGGAAATTTATGTTTAAAAGTGTTAGAAATGGTTATGAGGAATTATAGAATTAGCTGATAATAAGATTGGATGGTGAAACCATGAAAATAAATTGTAAAGAGCTTAAGTTAGAAATTAGTGTAATCTGCCCAGCACTGCCCTGTTTTGGACAGTGACCTTCAAAAATTCACCAAAAATAAAATACATGGAATTTAGACCTCACATTTTGATAGAAAAATACTTGGGGATGTCTAATTTAACCAGAAATAAACGACACTAAAATTTGATCTCTATAGAAAAATCTGGAATCAAAATCGTGTAGGTGCTACAAATTGTCTAGAACTGCAAAATTACCTATGTATAAATAATAAACTGTATTGATTAAGAAATGGGAAAAAAAATATGAATAATACATGGTTGAAAAGTTGTGTGAATAATATTTCTATAATGGTAAAGTAATTGAAATTTGGATATGTGTGTAAAAAGATATGCCCGTATTAGTAACAAGTACTCAAACTGCCAATAAGAAAATTGGTTTTGAATGTTTAATGTTTGCACTTGTGTAAATGAGCTTATATGTTTGAATTAGCTTCTAATATGTTTTGTATATGTTTCTATATGAATGTTAAGACCAAGAATTTGAGGAAACCTTGGAGGATTCAAGAGCTGGTCCAACTTGTAAGAAGAATAAGGGAATAATCATCAAGGATCAAGACTAGCTAAGCTTGGAGTAGTGTGAGTGTAATTAATCCTTAAGGTTAGGGCTAGTGTCCTAACCAATGTTTTCAATTTAATATTTGATGACTTGAAAGCATGAAATGAATCTAATTAATATTTGGTAAATGTTCTAAGGGAAGAATTTTAAATGGAAAGACATTTGCTTATGTTTGCTACTAGTTTGGTACTATTGAGTGATACATGGTATATGCACTTGATTGATTGAGTGTATGAGTTCTATGTGATTGTTATGCTACTGCCCATGAATGTTACATGTTGTATGAATGGATATATGTTACTTATGAATGTTAGAAACAATGAGACTTTGACCAAAGATAGACTTTATATGCTAGCAACTTGCTATGGATTACATGATTGGTATGTTGGCTTGTTAATGACTTGCCTTGTGATTGTTTGAGTTAAAAGACACTATAAGCCCTTGGTTGAATAGTTGGTCTTTGGTAGAATGGCATGCCTTAGAGTCTAGAGCTCTTTTGAAATTAGTACTTTGTGTACTCTTTGTTGGTGTTGTTAACACCTTGTGTATTTGATGCTTTGAGTATCCTATGTTGATCATTTTGTTACCTTGTGATGGTGTGGAAGACACCTTGGTGCATTGTGCACCCTCTGATTTTGATGCTTTGTGCATCCTCTAATTCGGTACTTTGTATCCATTGTGACTCGATTACCTAGTCCCACTAATCTACCAAGGAAAAACATTATAAGTATTTGGGTAAAACATGTGACAAGAGATATATGTGACTTGATATGTTATATGATTGCGGTTATATGAAACAAGAGTTTAAGACATTAAAGGTGTAAACGCCAATCTGATTTTTCTTGAAACATACATGATCTACAGGTCTAAGATGCATGTACGTATGGTGATTATATGATATGTTTATGTATTACTTGATTGATTAAATGTTTGTTCTATGTACATGATATGTTATGAGATCATTCGTTGAATTGTTAAAAGATGGTATGTTTACATTGTTCTTTGATGCAATTATGCCTACATGCCTACTTGTTGTTTCCATGCTCCTAAAACTAGCTAAGTGACTTCCGATCATGTTTAAACTAGCTAGGTGATGCTTATGCATGATGAATCCCAGCTAGGTAACCTTCACTAATTGAAATAAGACACCGGAAATACTAAACTAATAGAATTAAGTACTACCTCACTAAGTACATCTTTTGTACTTATCACTCTTTGTTTCCTCCTTCCCAAACCAACAGGTCGTGTTGATTGAAAGCTGCCCAATCCAGTTCTGGTGCATCAAGTTACAAACAAGAATCATGTATGATGTGATCTTTTTGTTTAGACTTCTCGAGGGTGGCATAATCTTGTGTATTAGAGTGATATCACATGCATTTTGGTTGTTATATATGTTAAATGTGAACACATGACTTGTTATCTATATAAAGTTTAAGCTAATTACTTGTAATGACTAAGTTATGTTGTATTAATGTTTCGTATGATACTTTTGCTAAGTTTGTATATATAAAAATGATGTTTGGATAAACTATGACTTATGATATGATTATAGGTGCTTATGAAGTTCGATATATTCCTATATATATGTGTGTGTTGTTCGAATGGTCTCATAGGAAGAGTATCGAGTGTTTGAACTTAATAAGTTTGAATTTGTATTTGACTCACTGGTATATTAGCATGCTTTAATCGAATGGAATGAAATGCAAATGCCCATGTTTAGTTCGTATATGGTTATGATTATTCAATTAGAATTCCATGTTGGTTCAAATGTTGCATGATAGGCTAATCTAGATTGTTTGGTTTCATAGTTCTTGAATGTATCGATATGTTTGTTTAACTTTCGAATGATTACATGTTTAGACACAATAAGGTTGTATCAAGTTCATGACATGTTAAAAGTTTTAATTAGCCCTAATTAACTAGTTACATGTATGATTAACCTATGTTAAGTGTATGCAATTATATATTGGCTATGTCACCTAAAATGGATTGCTTGAATATTACATGTTAAGCATGCTCGGTTATATGTTTATAAGTTAACTTCGCATCGTAACGCTCCTCGCACTTAACCCGGGCGAGGGGTGTTACAATAGATACTCACAAATTCCCTCGTGAACTTCCTCAATTATATTTTTGCCTCATGACTTTCAGTGTATCTGAGAAACATTTGGTTGCTCTCTCTTTTGTACAGGATTTCTCCATCAAGGGCGTATCTCATAACCATCCTCTTAATTGTTCTTTTATTAACATAGGTCGCTCCCTCGAGATACTTCTAATACTTGATATATTGTAAAATATCATAATACCAAGGGTGGTCATCTACCTCATCTTCAATGTTATAACAACTAGCGGGTGAGTCATAGATACTCATTTGTATGGGCATTATATCAGCTTCTCTATTCGCTTTAAACATAGAAGCCAAAGTGGCCAATGCGTCAGCCATTTGATTATCTTCTCGGGAAAGGTAATGGGAAGATATCTTCTTCAACTATTTTATTAATTCAAGGTCGAGCCTGCGATATTCAACCAATTTATAATCTTTTTCTTTCCCACTCTCTACGAAGTTGATAAACTACTAATGACGAATCACCATATGCTTTGAGGACTTTAATTTTTCGTTGGATTGCCCCACGAAGTCCCATTATACACGCTCATATTCTGCCATATTATTGGTACACTCAAAATTCAGTCGACCGATAAAGGGATAATGATTCCCTTTGGGAGATACTTAGAATGCACCAACTCAATGCCCAAATGCGTTTGAAGCCCCGTCAAAATTCATTTTCCAAGGCTTTTCGCTAGTTGGTTTATCTTCACTAGCAGTTAAGCACATTAGGTCCTCACTAGGAAAGTCAAAACTCAAAGGTTCTTATTCAGATGAAGTACAACTTGCTAAGAGATCTTCGATAGCACTGCCTTTGATGGCTTTTTGGTTCATCGAGCCATTCTTTCTGATAAGCCTGATGATTCCATCATGTAATTTATTGGATCTAGCTTTGCAATCAACCATGTTGTATGGTAAATCATGTACTGAAAAAGCCTGCAAGCAGTCTAGACTAAAGCACGACACAACTTTTTGATAGAAGAGTATCTTAATTCATAATTAGTAAATTTCTTACTGAGGTAATAGATAGCTTCTTCCTTTCTTATAGTTTCTTCATGTTGGCCTAGTACAAATCCCATTGAATTTTCAAATACTGCTAGGTATAAAATCAAAGGTTTTCCTGGTAAAGGCATCACTAGCACCAAAGGATTTGACAAATATTGCTTAATTCTGTCAAAGGCTTCTTGGCATGTTGTATCCCAATCACTCGTATTATGCTTTCTTAGGAGATGAAAAATGGGATCACATTTATCTGTTAGTTGAGAGATAAACTAAGAAATATAATTCAATCTCCCTAAGAAACCTCGGAATTCTTTTTGGGTATGGGGAGGTGGAAAGACATGGATAGCTTTGATTTTATCAGGATCCACCTCAATTTCTCGCTTACTGACAACAATCCCCAACAATTTACCTGAAGAAACTCCAAAAGTACATTTTGTAGGATTAAGCTTCAATTGGAATTTCATCAGACGCTCAAAATATTTTCTAAGGTTGGTGATATGTTCTTCTTCTGACCGAGACTTAGAAATCATTTCATCTGCATAAACCTCAATTTCCTTGTGCATCATGTCATGGAACAAAGTCACCATGGCCCTTTGATATGTTGCTCCGACATTCTTTAGGCCAAAAGGCATCACTTTGTAGCAAAATGTGCCCCACACTGTCACAAATATGGTTTTTTCCATGTCTTCAGGATACATTTTGATTTGGTTATATCTCGAGAAACCATCAATGAATGAGAAAAATAATGCTTTGATGTATTGTCTACCAACGTGTCTATATGAGGCAGAGGGAAATTATATTTAGGACTAGCATGATTGAGGTCACGGTAGTCAACAATCATTCACACCTTTCCATTTTTCTTTGGTACTAGAACAACGTTAGCCACCCATTCTGGATACTTGGGGACTTGTAAAAATCCAACATCATACTATTTCTTTACTTCCTCTCGTATCTGAAGTAACAATTTTGGCCTCATTCTTCAAAGCTTCTATTGTACATGCTTGCATTTTGGCTTCAACGGAAGTTCGTGCGTTACACTGTTCGTGTTTAATCTAGGCATATCTGGGTAAGTCCAAGCAAACACATATTTGAACTCTTGAAATAGAGAGATGAGTTTGTCTCTTGTGTTTGAAGATATGAAAGTACCGATTTTTATTTCACTTTTGTCATCTTCAGTTCCCAAATTCACTGTATCTATCAATTCTTGGTAGGGAAGAATTTTTTTATTCTCATGCTCTATTAGTCTAAGTAGATCATGCGACAATTCACACTTCTCATAGTTGTTGTCGGACTCATACTCTCCTAAGCATGCACTATGCTCTAAATTGACTTTTGAGCTCGTAGCAATGTCATTAATGCAATTAATATCTAAGTGCTTGCAAATGTGTAAAATGAAATATATATATACAAGGCACAAGGAAAGAAAAGTGTAAGATGTTTAATGAATGAGAAAAAAGTGAACAAAAATGGAAAAACAAACAAACAATGAGACCAGATTGAAAGAGAAAATGCATTCATTTATTGAATTGATAAATTGATGCCTAAAAGGGGGCCTTTACAATAAATCCCCACTAGTTTCGGGCTCAAGCAGTGGGGTAAGTTTCGAGCATTATTCTGATAAATATTTAAAAACAATGGGAAGTTCAACAGTGGTCCAATTATTCAAGACACAACCCGAAGGACACATGCAGATCTTTGACCGATTTTATGCAATTTCTTCCTCTTCCACAATAGCATTTATGATCGGCTCTTTAAATATCTCATGTGGTACTACTAAGATCTCCTTTTCCTTCCCAAAATAAATGTACCCCCGAACATAAAGATTTTAGAAATACGGGGAAACACCATCAATTCCCCTTCAATGCTCTGGCCAATCAGTTCGACTCTTTTCTTTGCTCTCCTTCTCAAAATTTGTTCCATCTTTTAATGTGCATTATGCTTGAATCCAACACCACTTCGATCATATTTCCAAAATGGTTGTATCATTGTGTGCCTTGCTTGCAAGGATTTCCCAAGTCCTTTTCCTAATTTGGCTCCTTTTTCTAACAATGAGCCTTATTCCCATCACTGTTTTCTTTGAGAGTTTGGGTTTAGGGATCTTCTTTACTTCAACAAAAAAAGTTTCATTCACAAACTCGAGTGATCGAAATGTACATTCTAATTCATTTTCATCCACATCTATGTACGGAGCAGCAGTTGATGCGGATGCAATAATGTCATCTTTAGCGCCAACACTTACAAGGTGTCCGTCAATAGAAAACATAACCTTCTGGTGAAGTTTTGAAGGAACTGCTCCAACTGCGTGAACCCATGTTCATCTCAACAGACAATTATAAGCAGATGTGATGTCAAAAACTATTAATTCTACGTTGTAAGTAGCTAAACAAATCAAAAGCAGGAGGAATCTACTCCTAACTAAAGGAGATGAAATTGTTGGAATGTAAATCATTCACCAATCTATCCGACTTATCCACTGAAACATCATTCAGGACAAATGTTTGGTTCAACAGTTTTAATAAAGTATTTATGTGGGGCTCTGAACTTAGCAACAATGATAATACATAAATACGAGCTGGTTGTTTGTGTAATTTTTGAACCAAACTATATTCACTATGTTTGATAAACTTTAGGAATTCATGTACTTCCTCCTCTTTTATAGGTTCATTAATTTCTAGTTTTCTCTAATCAACAGAAACTTGTATTTTTGCTTATCATCTCTTATTTCCACTAGTTTTGAAACGTTGGGGGAGTAATATCACTCACTTCGAGTGAAGTTCCCAACTCCACTAATTCTTGCAGCCGCAATTTCAGAATCTTCTTTCCCCGTAATGGTCATGGTACAACCATTAATCTATGTCACTTGTTGATTATTCTTGTTTTGGGAAAGGAGAAAGAGCCTCGATCACCAATCAAGACGGAGGTTTCTCTAATCCTTCTTCATGTATTCGTGGCCAATTGATCACAAAAGGTCAACCAGCATCGCCACCCTTTTTGGACAGTTGTCCATCCACTATAAAAACATCTTTGACTTCCTGGCTCTGCTTGAAAAATTCTATTTCTTCATTTTCTATCAGATTTTGGACATTTTTTTTTCTAAACTCATCACAATACTGCATTTCATGACCCGCTTCCCCCATAAAATTCATAGGAATCGTCCTTACTATTCATAACAACTCCATGGTTAGGACTTTGCAATCCTCTTTGTGCCATTTTCCCCCAAACCAGTTTAACGGTGATTGCACTAGTTTTGAACCACACTGTATTTATTGTTTTTGATAAACTTTAGGAATTCACGTACTTCCTCCTCTTTGATAGGTTCATTAATTTCTAGTTTTCTCCAATCAGCGGAAACTTGTCTCCTTGCTTATCATCTCTTATTTCCACTAGTTTTGAAATGCTGGGGGAGTAACATCTCTCACTACGAGTGGAGTTCCCAACTCCACTAATTCCTACAGCCACAATTTTATAACCTTCTTTCCCCGTAATGGTCATGTTACAACCATAAATCTATGGCACTTGTTGATTATTCTTGTATGGGAAAGGAGAAGGAGCCTCGATCACCAAACAAGGCAGAGGTTTCTATGATCCTTCTTCATGCATTCGTTGCCAATTGATCACAAAAGGTCGACCAGCATTGCCACCCTTTTTGGACAATTGTCCATCCACTATAAAAACATCTTTGACTTCTGGGCTCTATTCGAAAAATTCTATTTCTCGTTTTTCTATCAGATTCTGGACAATTTTCTAAACTCGTCACAATATTGAATTTCATGACCCATTTCCCCATAAAATTCACAGAAATCGTCCTTACTATTCATAACATCTCCATGGTTAGGACTCACCAATTCTCTTTCTGCCATTTTCCCCCAAACCCACTTTAACGGTGATTGCATTTCAAATAAGCTTGTTTTAATCTTGAACTCACCACTATTCATCACCGCAATAACCCTTGGATCCTCTTGTGTTGGTTAAGGGTTGTTAGCAACATTAGGCACATCTGGTGTATTGAACTGAAAAATATTTTGAGTGATCAAGCTCCGAACCCTTCTTTTGAGAGCTGGACAATTTAGAATTGTATGTCCGAGAATTCCAGCATGGAAATCAAAATGTGCAGACCGATCATACCATTTTGGGTATGGTAGTTGCAATGGTGTGAGAAAGACAGGGGATATCAACCGCTCTTCTAATAATTTAGCATACAACTATTTTATGAAATTGGGATAAGAGTGAAAGATTGTCTTTTCATATTAACCCTCGATGGCTTGGGCCCTCATTGTTGATGTTTTTCTTGGCTTGAAGAGGTTGTAGTGGGTTTCAAATATCCTGTAGGTTACACGAATTGTGGTGAAGATTGATATTTGGGTTATGAATGTACGTCGTCTCCCACAACATTAATTTCATTCTCTCTCTTTTTGGTATATGATTTTTTGGAAGCCTCAAGACTGCTAAGTTTCCAACTTTTAATGGCACAATCAATTGCTTCACCCGCTGTCACTAGATCAACAAATTCTCTAGTGTTACTACCAACAAGTTTCTCATAGTATGTGGATTCCAAAGAATTAATGAAAATGGTTGTCGTCTCTTTCTCAAGCAAAGGTGGTTGGACTTGCGCAGCCATGTCCGTCTACCGTTCGGCATATTGTCAAAATGTTTCATTGTGCCTTTTTTCCATGTTTTGGAGTGTCAAACGATTGGGCACCATGTCCAATAAATGTTTGTAATGTTCTTTGAAAGCATGTGCTAAGTCTCTCCATGTGCTTATTTGGGCCCTATTCAATTGATTTTGCCATCGCATGGCAGACCCGACTAAGTTTTCCTGAAATCAATGGATTAACAACTTATCATCATTCCCGTACCCTATCATTTTACGACAAAACATGGTAAGGTGGGCATTAGGGCAACTCGTGCCATCAAATTTTGGCACTTTGAATTTCTGGGGCAAAATCAAATCAGGGACCAAGCTCAATTCCATTATATCAGTTCCACTAAAGGCATCAGTACCTTCCATAGCTTTGATTCTCTCTTCCAAACACTTGAGTTTTTCATCAGCTAAATCAAAAAATTTAGGTTGCACTTTCTTCAGTTTTTCTAACTCAACCGGGTCATCAAAGTTTGGGACTTCTGGTCTGAATGGGCTTGCCCACATGTTTGTACCAGAAGCACCATGAAGATTTGCTTGGTTATGGACACTAGATTTTATTCCACCGACAGAGAACACAAATCGAGGATGTGTTTCTTTTGGTCCAAAAGGTAAAGATGATGAATCTTCCTCGTCAACTTCGTAAGCTTTTCCTTTCTCAGCTTTTTATCTTGTGTAACAACTGTGACAACTTGTCCTCTAATTTGCTTAGAATTGTCTCTTAACTTTTTTCTATGTCCTCCATCAAGTGCTTTATATCCTGAGTGACTTGTTCTTGAAATTTCTCTAGCTTCTGGATTCTCTCTTCCATTCTTCTAGCCTTGAATCGCGTGTAGTAGGGGTGATTGATTTGATTGTTTATCGTTTCCAATATCAATGATATTGAACCCCCATGAATTAGGCATTAGGGCAACTTGGGCTATCAAATTAATAAGATAGAACAATATTCACACAAACTGAAAATAAATATTTTATAATTGAAAGAAGAAAACATCGATCAAATAAAATATCCTAAAAACATCTAGAAATTAAAGTGGGAAAATAATCATCCACTAAATATCCAAAAACAAAATTTATCCTAAAACAATCCACAATCAACTTTTTTTAACAATAACAGAAAAAAAAAGAATTAATGCCAAACTCGCTGATATGGTTTAGCTTCATTTCCCAGCTTCTTGACTTTTTCCAGGAACTCCATCCACTCGTTTGCAAGATGTGTCTGAGGGTTGATCCAAAACCTCAGCCATTCAGCCTCTCTCACTTTGATGTATCCCCTTGCAAACTGAAGTCTTAGTTCCTATTGTTTCTCAGTAAGTTCAGAAGTCATATGAAGATCATCTACCAAGTCTCTATATTGTTGCAGTGAACTCTATAGTGCTGCTGCCAACTCCTTCAAAGTCTGGTTTTCAACTCGTGCCTTCTCAAGCTTGACCTTTGAGTCTTGTTGTTGGTAGATTTGAAGAATTACTTGTAGAGATACTAGATGTTCTAGCAATTCCTAATTTTGAGCACGAGTAGCTATGAGATTATTAAAGGTTATTGTATTTTTCTGCTGGGCCGCTTGCAAATCAGCTATAAGCTCTTCCACTCGATTTTCCTTTGCTCTCAATAAATTTTTCGACTGACTTTGGTAATACATAGCATCATAGTCAAGCTCTTGGTTTATGGCTTCTACCTCAGCAATTCTCTTATTCAGCACCTTTTTCTCTTCTTCATATTCTTGTCTAACAATCTCAGCCTCAGTTGGTATTATTCTGAAGTGTTCCTCTAAGGTCAGAGTCTTCCCCTGGCTAGGTGGCGAGATGTGGCAATTTTTCCTCCTAGCTCTCTAGACTTGATAATCTGGTGTAAGCTTTGGAGATGCAAGTCTGGCATGATATGGATGAGCCCAAGCCCTGGAAATCTCAAGAACATGCTTCTTAGATTTTTTCCTTCAAATGCGAACTCACACAGTCCTAATCCCCATGTAGCTGGGACAAACTCCAGCGACTCGTATTGTCTTGATACTAATAAAGGAGCATATCCGTTGCACCCCAAATCCTAAGAAGAGGGACCCAATCAAAGGCACCACACATGTACAAGATGTAAGTGTAGTCTAACCAGTAAATCCACCAAGTAATGTCTTCTAACTTCAGGTCTCGCAAGACTAATTCCCATTTCCTTGATGTCCTTTCTTTTTTGGTCCTTCTACTAGAAACTTCCGTAATGGTGAATATTGAAGAGTATGCACGTGAATGGTCGATTTCCACTTTTCCCTCAAATGGTTGTGTGTCCATACGGTGAGAAACTATGCGCACCCAAGAAAATACACGCCTTCATGCTTTTTGAGGATATTAAGGGATCAAAAGGTTTCCGCTAAGATAGTCAGGACTAGATTAAGGACTGTCTCGAGCTCCCTGAATAAATCTATCACTGATGCTTCAATATGTCTGGCTACTTTAGGAAAAATGACCCCTAAGGCAAGGATGTCGAGTAGCTCTTTTGGATCAGGATGAGAATGAATCAATCCCCAAAGTCTATCATAGGAAATATGTAACCCCTTAGCTCGGCCTAGACGGTTGACCCGAACTACGAAGATTACACGGGGAAAACCAAAGTCAACCCGAAAGTCAACCTTGATTCACGACCTTTTTTCTCTTTTTAATCTTGTCTAGATACACAATAACCCTAAGTGAGTACTCATGAATCATATTTGAGAAATGCACAACGATAGGATAACATATAGGGATTCAATTGTAAGAAATACACTTTTAGGGACCAAAATGTAAATTTTGAAAAATAAAAGGACTTTGAAGATTTTAGTTTTACCAAACCTAATTAATCATATTACAAGCCTCTCTGCCAAATTTCAGCATAAAAAGACATCTCAAGCTCAAGCAATTGCAATTACGACTTTCAGGACTAAAATGTAAAGCATGCAGAATCTGTGTCCAACGGTCACCCGTTTCGAAACACTGACACCCGTGTCGTACGCCCGTACCGAAACTGTGTTGACCGTTTCGATACGCCGGTATGTTCCGAAACTAGTTCCGAAACAGGCACTTCTAGTAGCCAAAGTGTTTCGAAACACTCCTAGTCGTTCCGTAATGCCCAAGCCATTTCAAGCACCTGTTTCGAAACAACCAAGGGTGTTTCGATACACCCTGCCCAGAAATTGCAGAAACTTCTGGTTTTTCACATTAGAACACCCTCAAACATACTTTAAATCATTCCATAACATTTCAACAACATGCTAGACATTAAAACCATCATATTGCATCAAAGGCTAGATACATTACAAGCATTAAGCACACCTACTCATTTATCACATTCAACACATGATCTTACTTTTAACAGAGAACATGGCTATATCCTACTATGAAAATGAAGATCCAAACATCGCAAAACGATCATCAACAAGTACCAAACCATAAACCGAACTTGGTCAAGATAAACAATCTCATTACACATTAATGTAAAAGACTCTCCCCCCATTGCCTTTATTATCTATAGCTATAAACCAAAACATACTTCTCTAGTGGAGCTCTTCTTGAATCCCTTGCTTCTTGCTGTCCCAACTTCAAATATCTGCATTGATGGACAAAAAGGAGCGTAAGCACATAATGCTTAGCGAGGAATGCTCAAAACCAAAACACCATCATTCTAACAAGCAAAACATAGGAAAATAAACCTATTCGGGATTTGATTGATAAAACCTCATTTGTAACATCAATTAACATCCAAAATACATTAGAAAACAACCTCAAAATAGAGCCTAACCAAGATCCACGAAAATCCTCAAGATCTCTTCCAAAATCTTGAGTTTTAAGCCAAAATCTTGTTTCCAACATTAAAATCATTCATAAGACTTTAATAAAGGATCGACAACTTGGGAATTTCAGTAAAGAACTGAGTATTTAGAGGAGAAGAACAAGCTTACCTCTAAATGATGATTTCTCCTTGATTTGGGCAAGTTTCCTTGAAAATTCAATGTAGAAATCAAGTGGATTTGATGAGGAATTGATTAAGAATCAAATAGGAATTGAAATCTCATCAAATGAAGTGTAAAATCAAAATAAATTTGCTGGAGAAAGTGTGTTTGGTTGAAAGGAATTTGAGAGAAAATGAAGAGAGGGAAAATTTGTGAAAAGTAGTTATGAATAGTCAAAGTTAGTTTTTCTTTTAATTAACCTTCATTTCCTTTAATTAAAACATTAATAAAATTACCCAAATTAAGGAAAAATCTGATGAAAACATTTTGGTAAAATTAGCTCCTCAAAGATTCAAAGTTTCAATCCTTTACAAAACAGTCACTATTTCACTTTTGCAAAAACTACGATTTGGTCACTACACCGAAATATAGTATTTCCAAACTTCATTTTGTAAAATTGATTTCACCATTCTCTTTTATATATTAAATGAAGATTTTTAGATATCTTTCTATATTTTTAAAGCATCCCGAACTAGGCGTTCCATAAAACCTCCTTTTATATTCGAACTGTTTCTCAGACCGGTCCGGTTCAGACCCTAAACTTCTAAGCCCAAATTTGGGATGTTACAACTCTCCCCCCCTTAGGAAATTTCGTCCTCGAAATTTCAACCTGTGAAAAGAGCACGATACCCAACCTCCTAAAGCAACACACAAAGTAACACATGAGACTTAACCACCACTGAAACATCCTCAACCCAAAACACCACGAAACCAAAAAATCCTCAAATCAAACTTACACTATACCCAAATCCAACACCACTACTTACGGTGCAAGACTTCCAGAACACTCGGTTATTAATCTCAGCTTAACCTTTCACACTTTCGAACTGTGCATAGCCCCTACAACCCGAAGAACTCTCAAACCTTTACAACATACTCTACCTTATCTCATAACTCCCTCAACAAAACTTGCACACACGATGACACCACCCCATAAACCGCTCAACTCCTTTCAAAGATTTCTACAACCAGCAAAAAATTTCTTAAGCAACAACTGCTTACTCAAACTTCTCAAAGTATTGATAACATTCCTTCACCTCCGCCACTATCACTACCATAACAACTCATCAAAACTACTCACACAACATCCAAAATCAACGTCACAAGACTTCAACCTTAACTCCGCCAGTTGTTCCACCTACCCCCAACCGACTTAGGAAAGATTTACTTACACTCAACTAACAGAACACTTCTCACAAGAACCCGACCAATCCAACAATGACCCTTGATCTTACATCGCCTTTCCACTTCAATCTTTGACCATAACACTAACCTTACTTGGATACCACCCATTCCACCCACATACAAACATATTAAGACTACGAAACCTCTACTCATACCACACCAAACCTCATCTAAAGCTCTCATCATAACCTCCTCCCAACTCCCATAAGGTTACTACGAACCATCACCTATATAAACAATCCTCCTATTGCACCCATCAACGCCAAGACGCCTCAACACACCGGAAACACATCCACTAGCCTACAACATCATCTAACAACAAAGAAACTACAACACTTATTTGTTATTCGCAACCACCTCAACCGATTCTAACTCCTAACGACCACATCCTTATCACCTCACCACTAAACTCTTTAAGCACCTAAACACCTTCCTTCTCCCAACATGCTAGATCACACTCACTATTACTGACAACTTGTTTACTACCTTCTACTACTTCTAGCATTCACCTAGCACCAAAGCAACACTTTAAACCCACCAACCAACCTAATCCTATCACAACACTATCGGACCCAACTAGCTATTAGCAAGTGTGAACGTTCGTATGCATGATCACCAACATGCCCTATCAATGCCTATGTACATGTATGCAAACCTCTAATGTCATGTCGCATGTATGCATGTACCAACATATATATATATATATATATATATATATATATATATATATATATATATATATATATATATAAACAAATGTTTTTAACTGTGTATGTATATCGGTTCACACTTACCAATAACATCCTCAGAATCCGCCTAAAAACAACCTCTTACCCCATTTCCAACTTTTCCAACTCTACCATTCTAACAATCCGCTAACCACACATTACTCCCCTATTACACTCTCCACACTAAAATTGTCTTCCCAAAACAAAACCGGCTACTACCCAACCTTGCTAGCCATAAAACTTACCCACTACACAAGGAAATCCAACCCAGAACCAAACAAAGATAACTAGGGCAAATATTACTTAACAAAGATACCTGTAATCACTTCATTGCCCCGGGGCTCCAACAGACAAACTCTCTTCCTCGCAGAACCATTATTCTCTGACCGCACCGCCGCAGCATCAACCAACACTTTAAGGTCATCACCGTCTCCCTGCGGTAAAGAACCCTGACTACCTCGAACTAACTCTGGACAATTCCGTCTCAAATGTCCAACAGATCTATAATTCCAATAAGATCCATCCTAAAAACACCTCACACCTTTCTGCCTTTCTTGCCACCCCAGAACTCTGTCTCGACCGCGCTCACGACCCTTCTAAGACCCTTTTGCACCCTCTGATGTTGATCTCACTACTTGAGGATAATTCCGCTTCACATGCTCCATAGAACCACATTTCCAACAAACTCCCACACCCCCAACAAACTCCAACATGACGCCTTCTACAACGGTCACACATCGGCAACCGAGCTACCACTCCTTGATCATGTAGTACTTGACCCACATCAGCACTACCACCTAAACTTCGATTCAAGCAAACCCTTCTGTCATGTAGCCTCTTACGCTGACCACTCTCGAGGTCAGTACCCACATCTCTTTTGCTTATACTTTTCTCACCATCAAAATCTGAAGCCACACCCCCTGAGAACTTCACTCCAAGGTATCTTCTATTAAAGGCAGACACAAAGAACTCCCAATCTATATCGTGGATATTCGTTGCCAGCGCCACAGATGTCCACCAAGCACAAGCATCCTCCAACATTAACGAGACAATACTTCCCAACTTAGAGACGTTGTCACACCCTTCCTGATCCAAAATCGGAATTATATTGGCTAACCAAGCCTCGAACGCCTCAGGTGTCGAACCATGATACTCCACAGCTCCCAAATCATATAAACTATGTTTTGACAAACTCGCATGTCCCACAGTCAGCACGTCTACAGGCCTCACTTTCACCACAGCCTGAGATGTTCAAGTCACCTCTTGAACCACAGGTGATGAATCCTTCATCACAGAACCAGCTTTCTCCTTCTGCCCTACTACCTCAACTCCAGGCACTGTCGACCGAAGTGGTACACTCCCACCAAAAAGTGAATTCCACCCCTTTACAACTTGCTCTAAAGCAGCAACCATCGTACCCAACTGTCATTCTCTCACCGATCCCATTGTGCTATTATTAACAAAGCAATGATAACAAAACAAAGAAAACGATAAGGCCAGCTTCAAGCAAGGATTCAAGACTCCAACTCCAACATAACGCAATAGCTATAATAATAAGGCAATGGGTATCCCGAATTCTCCCCTTTTATATGACATAACAATCAATTAAAACATTGATATCACAAACATCAAGCATATCAATCAACAAACTTCAATCATGCTCTCATCAAACAACATTCACCCTCAACAACATAATATCAACATATCATACCTATCACATTTTCATTATTCAGAAAATCAACTCACAACACCAGCATATTACCAACACATGTTCACATTAGCTTATAGAAGAATCGTAACCACAAAGCATGATAAAAACATCAACAATTCACTCAAAAATGTATTTTCAACCAACTTTCAACCACACATCAGAGTAAACATCCAACACTTACCATAACAACTTCCCACAAACTTACCATCGACCCAAATATTCACAACTTAGCTCTGATACCAACAAATGTAACCCCCTTAGCCCGGCCTAAACGATTGACCCGAACTACGAAGATTACACGGGGAAAACCAAAGTCAACCCAAAAGTCAACCTTGATTCAGGACCCCCTTTTTTTCTTTTTAATCTTGTCTAGATACACAATAACCCTAAGTGAGTACTCACGAATCATATTTGAGAAAGGCACAGCGATCAGATAACATATAGGGATTCTATTGCAAGAAATACACTTTTAGGGACCAAATTGTAAATTTTGGAAAATAAAAGGACTTTGAAGATTTTAGTTTTACCAAACCTTAATTAATCATATTACAAGCCTCTCTGCCAAATTTCGGCTTAAAAGGACATCTCAAGCTCAAGCAATTGCAATTACGACTTTCAGGACTAAAATGTAAAGCATGCAGAACCTGTGTCCAACGGTCACCCGTTTCGAAACACTGACACACGTATAGAAACACCTGTGTCGTACGCCCGTATCGAAACGGTGTTCACCGTTTCGATAAGCAGGTATGTTCCGAAACCAGTTCCGAAACAGGCACTTCCAGTAGCCAAAGTGTTTCGAAACACTCCTAGCCGTTCCGAAACGGCCAAGCCATTTCAAGCACCCGTTTCGAAACAGCCAAGGGTGTTTCGATACACCCTGCCCAGAAATTGCAGGAACTTCTGGTTTTTCACATTAAAATACCCTCAAGCATACTTTAAATCATTCCATAACATTTCAACAACATGATAGACATTAAAACCATCATATTGCATCAAAGGCTAGATGCATTACAAGCATTAAGCACACCTACTCATTTATCACATTCAACACATGATCTGACTTTTAACAGAGAACATGGCTATATCCAACTATGAAAAAGAAGATCCAAACATCGCAAAACGATCATCATCAAGTATCAAACCATAAACCGAACTTGGTTAAGATAAACAATCTCATTACACATCAATGTAAAAGACTCTCCCCCCATTGCCTTTATTATCTATAGCTATAAACCAAAACATACTTCTCGAGTGGAGCTCTTCTTGAATCCCTTGCTTCTTGCTGTCCCAACTTCAAATATCTGCATTGATGGACAAAAAGCAGCGTAAGCACATAATGCTTAGTGAGGAATGCTCAAAACCAAAACACCATCAATGAAACGAATCATAAAACCTTCTTAAAATGTAATCACAACCCAATAAACCAAAGTATTGATTGAAAATCTCCTTTGAAACACCGTTGCTTTAAAACATGCATTGCTCAACAAGAAAACCAACATTTAACTTGAAAACTCTAATCAACTCACCCCAAACAACATCCTTGCAAAAACTATCATTTAAACATTTCCATGCATAACCACTTCATGCAAGGTTTAAACCAAAATCCTTGGATATCACTTCCACTCCACACTATACTTTTCTCATGCTTGATGATCATTTCAAAGCAAAACACCTTTTGAAAACCATATGTTCCTTCTATCTATTCATGCATTCAACAAATGCAAAACTCATGGCAAAGCCACACATGCTTGTTACTCAAAAGCATTTTATAAACTCAAAACCTCATTTGCATAAGCAAATCTCCATTTTGAAAACAACATGTACCATCTAGCTAACACATGCATACAATCTATGCAAATCTCATGACAAGGCCACATATGCTTGATACACAAAAGCATTTCATAAAATTATTACCTCATATGCATTTCTCATTACATACAACATCTCAAGCATTGGTACATGTGGCACATTTCATTCTCATATATTGGCATTTTTCATATTCTATTGTACACGGATATGCGGACAGCTTGACTCGAGGTCAAGTCCTACCCTGGTGGGATCTCGCCTTCGACTCTCATGGCGGTATCTACCCTCGCCACTAAGCTTGGGTATTTCACCAAGTCCTACTACGATGGAATGCCCCTCATCGATTTCACATGGCAATAACTCTTGTTGCCAAAAAGCTTGGTCTCTCACCAAGTCCTACTTCGATGGAATGCCCATCATCGGTCTCATGGCAATAACTCTTGTTGCCAAAAGCTTGGATAATTCACCAAGTCCTACTCCAATGAAAATCCCATCATTGGTCTCTCTCTTTGGGATGACACCCAAGAGCACGCACGCATTTTTAGTTTATAGTGCACTCTACATCCTATTGATCGATCAATATATCCGGTAATCTGCACATCATCTATGCCAATATATATCATGTTAAACATCAACACATTCGATGTTTTTAAAGCATGCAACACCTTCAAAGCCAAAAAGCCGAACAAAGCATTTGAGACACAAATTGACAACTCATACTCACAAGGAATATCAATTTCATGCATCTTTCCTCAAACCAAGTTTGACAACCAACTCACATGCTTTAAAACCATGCTCAAACAACAAATTAAACCACATTGTCAAATCAATCACATCAAAACCCATTTTGATAGTTTTCAAAACAATAATAGCACAATCGAGAGAGAATTCAACTTCACTTACTTCCGAACTTAAACCGGCGTTTCAAGCCTAAATTTAAGTTCCCAAACCTCTTTTCCAATCATTCCCAAGCTGGAAAACATGATCTCACTCATTGATACACAAAACTATGCTAGCCGACAAGCCTCCCAAGTGTCCGAAACCTCCAACGCCACCTCTATCGCTTGCGGATCATTCTCCCATGTTTTTATCACATAACAACAGATGATTAATGCATCACCATGCATTAAAATCACCAGCAATGCAACCTAAACTCGCTGCTCTACTCAAGAACCTCATTTCGGCCACAAAAAACAACCGAAATCATCTCCAAACTCCCACAAAACAAAGCCCAGCCAAGATCTATCAATTCTAAACATTTATAAACATCAATTAACATCAAAAAGCAACATAAACATGACCTTATACCTCCAACAACAGCAGATCACCAAAACCACCCCAAAAACCATCATTCTAACAAGCAAAACTTTGGAAAACAAAACTATTCGGGATTTGATTGATAAAACCTCATTTGTAACATCAATTAACACCCAAAATACATTAGAAAACAACCTCAAAATAGATCCTAACCAAGATCCACGAAAATCTTCAAGATCTCTTCCAAAATCTTGAGTTTTAAACCAAATTCTTGTTTCCAACATTAAAACCATTCATAAAACTTTAATAAAGGATTGACAACTTGGGAATTTCAGTAAAGAACTGAGTATTTAGAGGAGAAGAACAAGCTTACCTCTAAATGATGATTTCTCCTTGATTTGGGCAAGTTTCCTTGAAAATTCAATGTAGAAATCAAGTGGATTTGATGAGGAATTGATTAAGAATCAAAGAGGAATTGAAATCTCATCAAATGAAGTGTAAAATCAAAATAAATTTGCTGGAGAAAGTGTGTTTGGTTGAAAGGAATTTGAGAGAAAATGAAGAGAGGGAAAATTTGTGAAAAGTAGTTATGAATAGTCAAAGTTAGTTTTTCTTTTAATTAACCTTCATTTCCTTTAATTAAAACATTAATAAAATTACCCAAATTAAGGAAAAATCTGATGAAAACATTTTGGTAAAATTAGCTCCTTAAAGATTCAAAGTTTCAATCCTTTACAAAATAATCACTATTTCACTTTTGCAAAAACTGCAATTTGGTCACTACACAAAATAATCACCATTCTCTTTTATATATTAAATGAGGATTTTTAGATATTTTTCTATATTTTTAAAGCATCTCAAACTATGCGTTCCCTAAAACCTCCATTTAAATTCGAACCGTTTCTCAAACTGGTTCGGTTCAGACCCTAAACTTCTAAGCCCAAATTTGGGGTGTTACAAAATAGCTATGTTTTTGTTGAGATGCTTATTTTGATATAACAAAGTGAAAAATGTTTTTGGACTAAATTCATATATTGAAAAAATATTTCAAAGTCCATAAAACTTGAAAAATATGTTTCAAATGTTTTGACTTTGTTCCTATATTGAATATATATTTTAAAGTCAATTTTTACCTGTTTTTACAAGTTTTTAATGTATATTTTGAAACCCCCTATAAGTGGTTTCGAAACAAGTGAGGCAGTGTTGGACTCGTGAGAAATCTTTGCAAAATGGGTGAAAAGGCGTTGATAATGAATAAATAGTGCCAAGAAAGAGTCTTTTACGTGGAAGTATACACAGTCTTCCAAGTAATACACCAGTTGCAACATCCCATTTTATAGCCTAGTAGTAGTATTCATTGTGACAATAATTCAATTAAGTGTTGGCGCCCCTTTAATCGAATATAGTAGAACTTAAGGACCAAATAGAAAGTGTAGTTAAATAGAGTGTTTAAATCATTAAGGACCATTTATTAATAAAACAATAACCTATGTTTTGCATGCTAAACATGCAAATAATTTAGGGACAAGGACAAATTTCCCTTTGCTAAGACTCACGTCCATTGAGTGGGAGAAAGAAACATCATCTCCCTCATTGCTCTTTTGCTTAGCACCGAAATCATAGTGAGAGAAGGGGAGGATTTGAGAGTTAACAAGGATGAAAATAAGAGATGGATTGATGAGTCTTTGAGCCTAATTTGATGTGAGCATTGAAATGTAAGGCATTCTTCCAATGTTCCTCTATGTGTGTATGTTATCTTGAGATTCTTGAATTTATTGAATTGGTTGTGGTTGAAAGAGTTATGGTTATGATTTGAATTTTAGATAATGATTGGAACAATGGAAGAGATGAATTAGTTAATAGAGAAACATGATAGTTGTTAATCGATGCATGTGTTTGTTATGCAATCATGTTTAAAGGTTTAGGAAAAATTGAGTTGAAATATGAAATATGTATTGGCTAGTTCGCTTAGAGATAGAAATTAATCTAGGAATAGCTGGAATTTCATGGTCTAAAAATGTGATTAGGGGACATACGGTGTAAAAAAGGGAAATCACTTAGTGTGAGTCTAATTCTCAATTTACTTGGACTGTTTTCTAGCTTTAAAAAACAGTGGAAATTGGAAATTTAGGAACCTAGGAATGTGTTGAGTGTAAAATAGTCTATCGCAATAGAGTGCAAGTGTACATGACACAAGTAGTAAAGTGATACACGAAGTATCGGATGTCGAATCCACAGGGACTGGAAATAGCTTAATCCTTGGATTGCTGCACAAGAGAGAAAGAAGAGAGTTTAATTGTTTGTAGAGGAATAATAAAGAATATTGAAGATAAAAGATTAAAATGTTCAAATTAAAGAAATAGGCCGGTATTGAATTGCTCAGTGGTGCAGGTGTTGCACTGTATAAAACTTCATGTTCTGTCGTCGTTCCATTCGCGGCAACACCTACGGCGGCAGCAGTCTGTTGTTGTCGCGGCAGCAATCACACAACTCTGTACTTCAAGCTTGGCAAGAATCCCTGGAGTGCCTTGTACTATCCCTAGGTCCAAGTCTGTCGATGAACACGTCTTAAATGATACCTCCCGGCGTGAATCGAATGATGAACACCGATGTTGTTGAATTCTTCTTTAGCCACTTAACCTCGTCCTATCCCTAGGTTCGAGATAGTTAAACCATAAACTGGAGAACCCGTACTTATTCCTTTCTTATACTTAACTCTCCCGATATTAAGTAAATGGATAATCTCACAATGCTCTCCCAATACTCTTGTAAGATGTTGAAAACCAGAATAAGCAAACTTGAAGTCTATTTTATTGAACAGAAAAATCCTAAAACAGTACAATCCTTGCAACTACTTTACAGAATCAACTCTTAGCCCTAGGGGAAGTTTAGAACATGATGAGAAGGGGGAAAACATATAGGGTTTTAGGGAAGACGGGTAGACAATAAGATATCATTCCCTGGGTCGAATTACATGCCTTTATATAGGCCTTGGGTTCAAGTTTTCTAATAAGGTAAGAATACAAGTTCAAACTAAAGTACAACTCTAATTAAGACTAAATCTTCAAAGTAGATGCCTTTAATTCGTCCTCTTTTCCTGCTTTGGGTTTCTTCCTTGAACTTTGGGCTTGGCCTTCATTCTGATCTAGGGCTCAGAAAAATATAGGAGTGACCCACGATAGGCCGACTTAATTTCCTCTACCTGTCGAGCTCCACTTCACTTTTTCCTTTTACCATTGTTGTCGTCATTGGCTGCCGCGGAAGCGGCTTCGGCAGCGTCTTCCTTCTCGACTTCAGTCCTGCGTTCCAGCTCTGCTTCTTCACTGCCCTGAGTCTGCTACAACAGCTACCTGAAAAATCAGCAAAAATCAGTAGCAACTGTGACATTTTATATATTTGTGATGTATATGTGAAATCTATCCTAAATGCAATGAATTATGCTTGAATGCAGCAGAAATATGGGTTAAATAGGGGTTAAAGTATAGAACTTTTAAACACTCAACACACCCCCAAACTAAAGTTCTTGCTTGCCCTCAAGAAAATATTACCTAACTAATATGAAATCTTTTTTTTTTGTTTTGGCTTAAATATGTGAACCCTACATTACCTACCACTTATTTCCTATCAGGAACAATACCTTGTCGGGCATTTTTGGATTCATTCAGAACCATTCTATAATTCTTGTGTGGTGTGTGCAGGTTTTGTGAACACTTATGCATCTAGACTACCTTGGTATATCAGAATAGTTATGCTTACAAACTTGAGGTTATGCCAATTCAATTTTTTCTGAAGGCAATTCTTAGGCTCCTTTAGTTTTTTCTGACTCTTGATTTAACTGCATCTTATCTGGAGGGAATTCTTGGGCTCCTTTAGTTTTTTCTAACTTAGCTCAAAAAGAAATCTCCTAAAATAAGTGCAAGGCAGTTTTGCATGCAAATGAGTCTGAATAATTTTCTTTCTTTGATTGTTTTCCTAGAGCCAGTGATAGGCGCCTTTAGGGGCAGTTTCAAGTGGGTAAACATTCCTATTCCACTGTACTAAAGTAATCTAGAAAATATGAGAGCCACAAATAGTGTTGTACAGGTTAGAATTATAGCAAGGCTCTAAACAGATCCTAAAATTTCCTAAAGGCACTATCGCGGCAGGTAAGTTAAGTTCAAAGACTTAAGCCAAATATTTTTACTTATATTTTTTTGGCAAAAATAAACTAAATAATAATTAATACTTAGACACAAATTAAAACCTAAAAGACACTTCATATTACTGGAGGGATGCCACCCCCAAACTCAAGGGTTGCATTGCCCTCAATGCATGATGACATGGATGAAAAAAAAGAAAAACAAAATACATCACAATAATAATAATAATAATAATAATAATAATAATAAAACAACAGACCAACAAAATAAGATAAAAAACTTAATTTTAGGTGCTGTCATCGCTGCTGCTGCTGCTAATCTGTAGCTGCCGGCGGGTAGTGACCTTCATTGTTCGTGCCGACAGATGGCTAGGAGAGGCGGAGGCAGTCTTCTTTTTAGCTCCCTTTAGGGGCTGGATACGAGTGGGTGAGATCTGGGGTGGCTTTTCCAGCACTTGTACCTCCTCTGATGAGCTGCTGCTGCGGGCAGACTTGCCTTTTCCGGACGATCCTTCACCAGTGTTGGTCCTTTGCCTCTTCATAGGAGTGAACTCCTTGGAAAGGTTTCTTTTGACAGAGGGCTCCCCATCAAATTCTTGCAAGATGAAGGAGGAAGCGAACCTGACGATAAAATCATCAAGTTCGGACAGTGGCTCCTTTCGTTTCTCCCCTCTGGCAGAGGCAGTGGCAGTGCGGCTGCCGCCTTCAGCTGTCGCGGCCGGGGTTGGAGTGGATGCAGTAGTGGGTGTTCTCGGTGTGGTAACATGAGTGGGAGTATGGGCAAGTGTGGGGGCAGCAAAGTAATGCTCTGGGAAAGCAGGAAACTGCATATTTGCAAAATTTAAATTATTTTGAATAAAATGTATCGTTGCTGCTGTGAAGTCTCTGACGAAACTCATCAGACCAAGCTGTCGTTCCTCCATCTTTTTCAGTGTGGCCAGAATTTGAGTGGAGGAGTCTGCTGGAGGAGCTGCTACGGTGGGCTGCTGCTGCTCTGCGGCGACAGGTTCTGGCTGAGTGGGCCCTGCTGGCTCTTCTGCTACGGCAGATGGGTTGAAGAAGGAGAGGGGTGTGGCTGCTTTCAATTCCATTAAATTGAATATGTTGCGCTACGTCCATCCCTTCCCTCGAACCTTATAATTTTTAGGGATTTCAGGGATGTTGTGGCCGCGACAGATCTCGGTGATAAGGTACGGGAAGAAAAGGGGTCCTGATGGTCGAAGTGCACACTCCAAAATTCCCTCTCGGATATACCGGCCGACATTTATGGGTCTCTCATTTAAAATGGAGTGAACGAGAGCTAACCTGGGTTTGTCGACCGTGCTGTTGTAGGAAGAAGGCATTATCCTCTTCTTTACGAAGTGGTTCTAAAGTTTGGCCTCCGGCGTGAGTTGAGTGCGTTTCACCGTCCACCGATGCTTGGGGTCAGTATTCCACTCTGTCCCCTCTTCATTTAATTCTGCCATGACAGCATCGTAGTCTGTCGGCGACAGACTTTTGACAAACCTCTTGTGTCAGTTCTCCCTTTCGTTGACATAGATGTCATAGAGGGTATTAATGTACTCTGACTCAAAAGTAACTTCCTTACCTTGCACGGTGACAGTCTTCGTATCCTTGCTGTCGACAGTAGCGTTGAACTCCCACACTAAAGTGAAATTCATCTCCTCGGGCTGGGCAGCAAACATCTGCCATTTGACGGCTTTGATCTTTCGAGCTATGAACGGTTCGAGCCCGAAATCTTCCGTGCGTTTGGTGTAAAGGTACCCTCTCTCTTCCAACATCTCCCTCTTTTGGAAGGAGGTGTAGTATCGGTCGACGAAGTCGGTGGTGGCAAAGCGGTTAGGGAGTTGGTCGTGGCTGGGTGTGCCTGCTGCTGCGACAGAGCTGGAGGCAGCACTTCGTCTTGTTAGTCTGGTACTCATAGTTGCAAGGCTGTAGAAAATGAACGAAATTTGAGATATAAAAAGAAAGCAAGTTGAGAGAGTGAAAGTGAGGTGAAAATGAATAGTAAAACAGTTTATATAGATGAATGGTTTGCTGCCCATTGGAGCTGTAACGACATGCACAAATAACGAGGCCAGCTGTTACGCGGTTTTTGACGCGTCTGTCACGCGTTTCCGTGTCTGCTGCGCGTCTGTTACGCGTTTGCGTGTCTGCCGCGAAAGTGTGGTGACAGGCTGTAATTTCCGCGTCTATCGCGACAGCTGTTGACAGGCTGTGACGACAGACTCCTCCTTTAGGCTTTTTGGGATGCTGTTGAGATGGTGGGCTTGTTCACTTCGTCTCCTCTCCTTGTTTCCCTTATTTCCTAAAAATAATTAAATTAAAAACTTAGTTCCTAAAATTAAAATAATTCTAATTTCCTAATAAATAAAATACATAAGTAATAAAATAAAAATAGAAATAAAATTAAGTTAAATTAGGGATGCCTTGAGGGGCATCTCCTAAAGTAAACACTTCATGCATCCTTGGGGCTTCAGTCCCCTGATAATTCTTCAGTCTCTGTTCGTTGACTTTAAATTGGTGTCCATCTTTTAAGGATTTGATCGTGATGGCATCATGAGGAAAAACTTGCACAACTTGAAATGGGCCGGACCATCTAGATTTAAGCTTCCCTGGGAAAAGTTTAAACCTAGAGTTAAATAACAACACAAGCTGCCCTAGGCAGAACTGTCTTGGCAACAACTTCTTGTCATGTCACCTATTGGTCTTGTCCTTGTAAATCCTTGCGTTGCCGTAGGCCATTGCTCGAATTTCTTCAATTTCATTCAAGTCAAGTAACCTCTTCTGTCCTGCCTTGTCTAAGTCCATGTTCACTGCCTTGATAGCCCAGTAAGCCCTGTGCTCTTTGTCAACAGGTAGATGGCATGTTTTTCCATATATCAGCCTATAAGGTGACATTGCCAATGGTGTCTTAAATGTTGTTTTGTAGGCCCATAGTGCATCATTGAGGTGTGAAGACCAGTCCTTTCGAGTAGGTTTAACCATATTCTCAAGAATGTTCTTTACTTCCTTGTTGGATATTTCGGCTTGTCTATTGGTCTATGGGGGATCTTCTGTTGCGATCCGATGCTTTACGACATATTTTCTTAAGGCAACAACTATTACCCTAATGTCGAAATGTTTCCCTTCATCACTGATGATCGCCTTAGGTATGCCAAACCTGCAGAAGATATTTTTGTGTAGAAATCTCTGAACTGTCTTCGCATCGTTTTTCTGTATGGCGATCGCTTCAACCCATTTGGATACATAATCCACTGCCAGAAGGATGTAGAGGTTCCCACATGATGTTGGGAATGGTCCCACGAAATCGATCCCCCATACATCGAAGATCACGACTTCTAAAATCTTTTGTAGTGGCATCTCATGTCTTCTTGAGATGTTTCCAGTATGTTGGCACTTGTCACAACTTTTGTAGAATGCTTGGGCATCCTTGAACAGTGAGGGCCAATAAAAACCAGACTGCAAAACCTTGGCAGCGGTTTTATTTCCACCTAAGTGCCCTCTATATGGTGAAGCATGACAGTGATGAAGCATAGCCTCATGCTCATCCTGTGGTACACATCTCCTAATAACTTGATCTGCACAATGTTTGAAAAGAAGAGGTTCGCCCCAATAATAATGTTTTGCATCATTTTGGAACCTCTTCCTTGCCTGGTAATTAAGTTCAGGAGGTAATATTCCGCTAACTATGTAATTAACGAAATCAACATACCAAGGAAGTTCAGAAAACTTACATGCCGCCATGGCTGTCGCGACAGTGCCTGTGGCAGCAAACAGCTGCTCATCAGGGAAAGTCTCCAGTATGTGGGTCTTGTCTATCGGTAGACTTTTTTCCATCTCCAATCTTGACAAGTGGTCTGCAACTTGGTTCTCTGTCCCATTTTTATCCTTGATTTCAATGTCGAAATCTTGCAGCAGCAGAATCCAACGTACCGTTCTAGGTTTTGCATCTTTTTTAGCGAACAAATACTTCAGTGCAGAGTGGTCTGTGTGGACTACCACCTTCGTTCCAAGTATGTATGAACGAAACTTTTCAATTGAGAACACCACTGCTAACAGTTCCTTTTCTGTTGTGGTGTAATTCACTTGGGCATCGTTTAATGTTTTGCTGGCATAATAAATTGTGTGGAATAGCTTGTCCTTCCTCTTCCCAAGTGATGCCCCTATAGCGTAATCACTGGCATCACACATAATTTCAAACGGCAAACTGCAGTCTGGTGGTTATACAATTGGGGCTGTTTCCAGCTTCTCTTTCAGGATTTTGAATGCCTCAGTACATTTAGTATTGAAGTCAAAGAGACGTTTTGTTCCAGTAGGTGGCATAATGGCTTGGTAATCTTCGAAAAATTTGCAATAAACCTTCGATAGAACCCAGCATGCCCTAAGAAACTCCTAATTCCCTTGACTGTGGTGGGTGGCGGTAGCTTTTCAATCACCTCTATGTCGCGGCAGCGTACCTTGTAGCCTAGGACTATCCTTTCGTCCACCATGAAGTGACATTTTTCCCAGTTTAATACCAAGTTCGTTTTCTCGCATCTTTCGAGTACCTTCTATATGTTGCCTAAGCAGCTTTCAAAACTGTCTACAAAGACGGAAAATCGTCCATAAATATTTCCAGGAAATCCTCTACAATGATGGAGAATATCGCCATTATACACCTCTGGAATGTTTGTGGCGCATTGCAGAGTCAGAACGGTTGCTTCCGTTTCGGAACGCCCAGGCCATTTCAGGCCCCCGTTCCGATACGGTAGCACCTGTTCCGAAACAGGCTGCCCAGATTGCAGAAAAATTGCTGGTTTATCACACAATTGGCCTATCAAACATGCTCCAAAAGCAACCATACTTCACCAGCAAGTCATTCAACATACAAAGAACATAATTGCATCAACCATTCATCAACATGGCATCAATTATGAAAAACCCCAATTCTATAGGCATGCATCCTACTTAGCAATCCATTCAAACATCAAAACATCAATCCAAACACATAATGGCCAAATACAAGTTCCAACGACATTAACAATATAATACCAACTTAGGGAGTCCAAAACATCTCCCAAAACAACAACATAGGTCCCTCATTGCCAAATGCCCATAAGCTAATAGTGTTTAAGAAACCTTCACCATACATGAGCTTTGTTCACCAGTTGGATTCTTGTCCACCTTGTTGTCCTCAATGCACTTTAATGCTCTGTATTATTGGTTTAAGAAAAGAGAGAGCGTAAGCAAAAGCTTAGTGGGGAATGCTCGTTAAAACCACACAACAATGCATATATAAAACACCTTTATAAACCATTGTTCAAAACCACAATATACATGCTCATAAACATTTTAAAACAAGCAAACATGCTTCAAGATCATAACATGTCATATTGGCCACAAGTGATACAATCAACATAAGATCCACACATGGACTTTTAAACACCATTGTGATCTTACAAAAATCATCCATGGACTTTTAAACACCATGACAAGGACCACACAAGGACTTTTAAACACATTTGTGTCCTTAACAAGAATCTCCCAAGGACTTTTAAACACCTTGGTGTTCTTAAATAACAAGGCTTACACAAGGAATTTTAACCACCTTGAACCTTAACCAAGAACCAACCATGGACTTTTAAACACCATGTTGTTCTTAAATAAACAAGGCTTACACAAGGAATTTTAACCACCTTGAACCTTAACCAAGAACCAACCATGGACTTTTAAACACCATGTTGTTCTTAAATAAACGAGGCTCACACAAGGACTTTTAACCACCTTTGTGACCTTAACCATCACTTGCCAATATACATCATTAACAACAATATTCCACTGTTTTAAAGCATTTAACAAAGCCATAAACATCATGCATCTTTAAGCATCAAACCACATTAAAACAATGTTCAAAAACAAGGATCTCTTACCTTGAGCATCCTTCAACACATGGCTTACAATCCCAGCAAATAAACATGCTAAATATGCTTTCAAAACAGGATTTAAAACATGCAAACAAACCACATTGCATACAACCAATCCATGGTTCATCATCAAGAGAGTTTTTCCGAAAACTTACTCTAGAGCTTAGCTAAGTTGCTTAGACTTAAACTAAGCTCCCAAACCTTCAAAACATTGGTTTCATAGCTGAAATCCAAAATCCACTCACCGATTCCGTTTCGCCTCTTGCCGAAACACCAATCAAGCTTCCGGATCAACACCACTAGGATCCAAAGATGACTCCCCTGTTTTAAACACATCAAAACAGTAGATTAATGCATCATCATGCATTAATATCCTCAATGCAAGCACCTAAACTCGCTGCTCTCATCCACACTCCATTTTCGGCTACCAAACACAACCGAAAATGCATCCAAACAACTCCACAACACTACCCAGCCAAGATCCATCAAATCTAAACATCCTTCAACATCAATTCACATCCAAAAAGGATCCTACCACGTCCTTATACCTCCAGCTATAACAGATCATCAAGATCACTCCAAAAACAACCAAGAACACAAGCTAAACTTAGGAAATTCAACCTATCCGGGATTGCATTAATTAAACCTCAATTTCACATCAATTTAACATTCATCTAACATCAAATTGACACCTCAAAACACTGCCCAATCAGATCATACGAAAATTCATCAAAATCAATCAAATCTTGCATTTAAAAGCCAAAATCAAGAACACATCTATAAAACCTTTTATAAAACATAAATCAAGGATTGAGAACTTAGGAATTTCAGTAAAGAACTGAGAGTTTAGAGGAGAAGGACGTTCTTACCTCCAAACTTGAGTTTTCTCCCTTTTTAGAACCAAATTCTTGAAAATCCACTTAGCAAATGCAAAGGTTTTGTTGAAGAGATGATTGAAGATCAAAAGAGAATTGAAATGAGATATTTAGATGACAAAATCAGAGGGAAAAGCTCTAGAGAAATGTGTTTGGTTTGAGAGAAAAGATGAGAGAAAATGAAAATAGAAAATGTGGAAAGTTAGTTGGAAATTTAGGAAAATATCTTCCCTCCCTTTTCTTTTATTTAAAATCCTTTTATTAAACCTTTAATATTTTAGAAAAATCTGGAGAAACTCCCATTGGGTAAATAGCTCCTTAAAGATTCAAAGTTTCAATCCTTTTTAAAACAGTCTCACAGTTTTCGAAAATTACATTTTGGTCACTAACCAAAATGTCACACTTCCAAACCTCATTTTGTAAAATTGATTTCACCAAACTCTTATATATAATAAAAGAGGATTTTAAGACATTTTTTCCATATTTTTAATGCAACCCGAACTAGGTTTTCCTAAATTCACTCTTATATATTCGAACCGCGATCCGACCGAACCGGTCCGAATCCCAAAACTCCTAAGCCCAAAATTGGGGAGTTACAACTCTCCCCCCCTTAAGAAATTTCGTCCTCGAAATTTACTTGAAGGAAAGAGATACGGGAACTGCTTCAGCATGTCATCCTTCCGTTCCCAGGTGGCTTCCTCAACACCACGATGTTTCCACAACACCTTTACCAGCTCAATGGTCTTGCCACGAAGAACCTTACTATCCGAATCCAGAATCCTCACCGGTTCCTCATCATAGGTCAAATCCGGATTCAATTCCACTTCTTCCACAGGCATCACATGCGAAGGATCCGATCTATACTTCCGAAGCATAGAAACATGAAACACATCATGAATCTTCTCCAACTCTTGAGGTAACCTCAACTTGTACGCAACAGGACCCACACGCTCAACCACCTCGTACGGTCCAATGTATCTAGGGCTCAACTTACCCTTACGGCCAAACCTCATCACCTTTTTCCAAGGCGAAACCTTCAAAAACACACGGTCACCCACCGTATACTCAATCTCCTTACGCCTCAAATCTGCGTAAGACTTTTGCCGATCAGAAGCTGCCTTCAAACGCTCACAAATGAGCTTCACCTTCTCGGTGGTTCCTTTCAACAAAGCCGGCATCGAAACCAACTTCTGACCCGTTTCAGCCCAACACAAAGGAGTCCTACACTTCCTCCCGTACAAAGCCTCATAAGGTGCCATTTGAATGCTCGCCTGATAACTATTGTTATAGGCAAACTCCACCAAAGGCAAATGTTTCTCCCAAGAGCCCTGAAACTCAATCACGCAGCACCTCAATATATCCTCCAAAATCTGGATAACACGCTCGGACTGACCATCCGACTGAGGATGATAAGATGTACTGAAATTCAACCGTGAACCTAAAGCTTGATGCAAACACTGCCAGAACCGCGATGTAAACCTCGGATCCCTATCCGACACAATCGACTTTGGCACACCATGCAGCCGCACAATCTCAGCAATGTACAGCTCCGCAAGCTTATCCAAGGAGCACGTAGTATGCACAGGCAAGAAATGCGCACACTTCGTCAGGCGATCCACAATCACCCACACTGAATTCTTCTTCGTTGGTGACAAGGGTAAACCAGATACAAAATCCATGGTAATCCTTTCCCACTTCCATTCAGGGATTCTCAACGGTTGCAACAACCCTGAAGGAACCTGATGCTCAACCTTAACTCGCTGACACACCATGCACTTGCTCACAAACTCAGCAACATCCTTCTTCAAACCCACCCAATAGTACTCATCACGAAGATCTCGATACATCTTAGTACTACCTGGGTGCATAGCAAAATGACTACTATGACCTTCAGTCAGAATAGCACGCCTCAACTCAACATCATTGGGCACTACTATCCGACTTCCAAAACACAACACACCATCATCATTAAAACAGAAATCCGAAGGCCTACCCTCCGCAATATCCTGAACATGAGATACCAAGGAATCATCCAGCAACTGCTTTTCCTTGATCAACTGAACCAAAGATGGTTTCACTTGCAACTCAGCCACAAGACCACCATCGCGCGAAATACTCAAACGGGCAAACATAGCCCTCAACTCAACAGCTACCTTCCTACTCAAGGCATCCGCTACAACATTAGCTTTCCCAGGGTGATACTCAATCGTCAAATCATAATCCTTGAGCAACTCCACCCAACGCCGCTGCCTAAGATTCAACTCCTTCTGAGACATCAGATACTTCAAACTCTTGTGATCCGTGTACACAGTACACTTCTCACCATACAGGTAAGGTCTCCAGATTTTCAAAGCAAAAACCACCGCAGCCAACTCTATATCATGCGTAGGATAGTTGCGCTCATGCACCTTCAACTGTCGCGATGCATAAGCCACCACCTTACCCTCTTGCATCAACACACATCCCAAACCAACATAGGACGCATCGCTATACACCACAAACTCTTTCCCTGATTCAGGTTGAACCAAGATAGGAGCTTGCGTCAAAGCTGCCTTAAGCTTCTCAAAAGCCTGCTGTCTCGCTTCCGTCCACTCATACTTAACATCTTTCTGCAACAACTTCGTCAAAGGTGCAGCAATCTTAGAAAACCCATCCACAAACCTCCGGTAGTATCCCGCCAAACCAAGGAAACTACGAACCTCATGAACAGACTTAGGAACATTCCAATTCATCACCGCCTCAATCTTCTGAGGATCGACACGAATCCCTTCGGCAGAAACCACATGCCCAAGAAACACCACTTCACTTAACCAGAACTCACACTTGCTCAGCTTAGCATAAAGCTGATTCTCCAACAAAGCTTGCAATACAATCCTCAAATGCTCTTCATGCTCCTCCTCAGTACGCGAGTACACGAGGATATCATCAATGAATACCACAACAAACTTATCCAGGTATTCATGAAACACACGATTCATCATGTCCATGAAAGCTGCAGGAGCATTTGTCAAACCAAACGGCATCACAAGGAACTCATAATGCCCATACCTCGTCCTGAAAGCTGTCTTAGGCACATCCACATCCTTTACCTTCAACTGGTAATACCCTGACCTCAAGTCAATCTTAGAGAACACAGCTGCTCCCCGAAATTGATCAAAGAGATCATCAATCCTCGGCAAAGGATACCGATTCTTGATAGTCAACTTGTTCAGCTGACGATAATCAATGCACATTCTCATAGTGCCATCCTTCTTCTTCACAAACAAGACCGGTGCACCCCAAGGCGACACACTCGGCCGAATGAAACCACGATCAAGCAACTCTTGCAACTGCGTCTTCAGCTCTTTCAGCTCCTTAGGTGCCATTCGATAAGGGGTAATGGACACAGGAGTTGTATTCTCATACAGCTCAATCCCAAACTCCACCTCGCGATTAGGAGGTAAACCAGGCAGCTCCTTAGGAAACACACCAGGAAACTCTCGCACAATCCTTATATCTTGCACACGCAACTCTTTAGAACTAGGATTCATCACAAAAGCTAGGTAAGCTTCACAACCCTGCCTCAGCATCCGGCTCGCCTCCAAACAAGACACCATATTGGCAAGAAACTTCACATTCTCACCAACCACAACAACCTCATAATCATCCGCAAGCTTCAACGAAACTCGCTTATTCTCACAATCCACAACAGCACGATGCTCAGCAAGCCAATCCATACCAAGGATTACATCAAAACCATAGAAAGGTAACTCCATAAGGTCAACATGAAAAACATGATCTTGCACGACCAAAAGACATATTCTAAAAAGCTTTCGAGTCACAACAGTCTCACCAAAAGAACTAGTGACACGCACACCAACATCCAAAGACTCAACAGGCAAACCAAGCAATTCAGCATGCTCACGTAATATGTATAAGTGCGTAGATCCAGAATCAATCAAGGAAAGTAATTACAAGGATTGCAAAGTAAAAGTATCTGCGATCACATTCGTGTCATTCCTTCCCTCTCGCTGAGCATACACCCTGGCTTGGCCGCCACCCTCAGGCTGAATAGCCACAACATGAGCCACACCCCGACCACCTTCCTCTCTCCGCTGGAAGTTACCACGGCCGCGCCCACGACCTCTCTGTGGTGCAGCAACAACAGGAGCACGCACTTGGCCACCAGCCAACATAGGGCACTCTCTCCTCATGTGATCCGTAGATCCACAATTCCAGCACGCATTACCAGCTGCCACAACAGGAGCTTGCACCTCCCTCTCAGCACGAGGACAATCACGTTTCATATGGCCACGCGAACCACATGTCCAACAAGCACTCGGATCAACTGTAGCGTTGCCTCCCCGAGCAGGCGTACCACCACCTCGCTTAGCTGAGGACTGATACTTCTGATCACGTCCCCTCTTGTTCCGTCCACCACCGGAACTATATTCAGCAGCTCGCTTCCCAGAACCAGAACCAGCACTTTTAGAAGATAAACCCAAGTTCATCTCAATATCCTTTGCTCGGCCCACCAGCACATCAAAATCATCATACTCGGTAGCCAGCACATACATCTTTACATCCGTCACCAAACCATAACGGAACCTTTCACACCTCGCTCGCTCATCCGGAACAAGCTCAGGTGCATATTGACTGAGTCGAACAAACTGTACTTCATACTCAGCCACGGACATGCTCCCCAGGGTAAGAGACATGAACTCCCTTTTCTTGTCATCTAGGTACCTCACACCTAGATACCTTCTCTTGAACGCATTCTGAAAGAACGTCCAAGTTACGTCAGCTTCAGCCATCCCAGCGATAGTGGTTGTCCACCACGTATAAGCATCATCCTGTAGCAAGGATACTACACAGCCCAACTTCTGCACATCAGTGCAACTCATCTGACCCAAGATTCTCTTGGTACCCTCTAACCAAGACTCCGAACCTTCAGCAGACAACCCTCTGAACTCAGTCCCTCCTAGACTACGCAAACGTTCCAAAGGTAGTCTAACTCCAGCATCTCCCTGATGCACAGCTCCTTGAGCTCCAGCTACTGCTGCTTGAAAAGCTCAAGCAATAGCTTGTATCAACACTGTCATGTCAGGAACAGCTTGCCCCTGACCAGCCTCAGGTCCAGCGACCCCAGCACCAGCTGCAGCTCCAGCTCCTTCACCCCCAGCACCACCACCACCAGGTGGAGGAGGTAAATCCACCGCACTCTCAACATTCTCATCATTCTCGTTCTCGTTCTGAGCCGTAGCTCGCACATTACTCCTTAACTCTCTACGAGGTGCCATACTCTAACAATGCAATCACAATGTAAATAAACAAAGTCAGGCCCAGCAAGGTAAGCAATCCAAGTACTCAAGCTCATTTTCAATTAAAAACAATATCATTTCATTAGCTTTGATTTGGCAATGGGTACCCACAACATGCTTCACCACAGCATACACTACAATTGTAACATACTTACAATTCACACATCATGCTTTCACTCAGCAAGCATACAAAGCATACATACTTTAATCACACACACAACCATTCCCAATTACTCGAGAACTCAGCTCTGATACCACCAAATGTAACCCCCTTAACCCGGCCCAGACGGTTGAACCGAATTAAGAAGTTTACACGGGGAAAACCAAAGTCAACCTGAAAGTCAACCTTGATTAACGACCCTTTTTTTTTCTTTTTAATCCTGTCTAGATGCACGTTAACCCTAGTTATGTTCATACAAACATCATACTCAAAGATCAGCGCAACAGAAAACGTTCAGGGACTTAATTGAACAAAACGCAAACTTAGGGACCAAAATGTAAATTCTGGAAATTACAAGGACTTAACCCACCTTTAAGTTACCAATATGAAATTAGTCATATTTCATGCTTGTCTGTCAAATTTCAGCTCAAACGGACTTCACAAACTCATTTAATTGCATAAACAAGATTCAAGACCAAAACGTAAACAATGCAAAACATTTAACCAACAATTTCAGTGCCCAACGGTAGAGTGTTTCGGAACAGGGAAGACCCGTTCCGAAACGCGGGACCGTTCCGCAACTGGTTCCGAAACAGTGCCTGGCAGTAGCATATCCGTTCCGGAACGGTTGCTTCCGTTTCGGAACGCCCAGGCCATTTCAGGCCCCCGTTCCGATACGGTAGCACCTGTTCCGAAACAGGCTGCCCAGATTGCAGAAAAATTGCTGGTTTATCACACAATTGGCCTATCAAACATGCTCCAAAAGCAACCATACTTCACCAGCAAGTCATTCAACATACAAAGAACATAATTGCATCAACCATTCATCAACATGGCATCAATTATGAAAAACCCCAATTCTATAGGCATGCATCCTACTTAGCAATCCATTCAAACATCAAAACATCAATCCAAACACATAATGGCCAAATACAAGTTCCAACGACATTAACAACATAATACCAACTTAGGGAGTCCAAAACATCTCCCAAAACAACAACATAGGTCCCCCATTGCCAAATGCCCATAAGCTAATAGTGTTTAAGAAACCTTCACCATACATGAGCTTTGTTCACCACTTGGATTCTTGTCCACCTTGCTTTCCTCAATGCACTTTAATGCTCTGCATTATTGGTTTAAGAAAAGAGAGAGCGTAAGCAAAAGTTTAGTGGGGAATGCTCGTTAAAACCACACAACAATGCATATATAAAACACCTTTATAAACCATTGTTCAAAACCACAATATACATGCTCATAAACATTTTAAAACAAGCAAACATGCTTCAAGATCATAACATGTCATATTGGCCACAAGTGATACAATCAACATAAGATCCACACATGGACTTTTAAACACCATTGTGATCTTACAAAAATCACCCATGGACTTTTAAACACCATGACAAGGACCACACAAGGACTTTTAAACACCTTTGTGTCCTTAACAAGAATCTCCCAAGGACTTTTAAACACCTTGGTGTTCTTAAATAACAAGGCTTACACAAGGAATTTTAACCACCTTGAACCTTAACCAAGAACCAACCATGGACTTTTAAACACCATGTTGTTCTTAAATAAACAAGGCTTACACAAGGAATTTTAACCACCTTGAACCTTAACCAAGAACCAACCATGGACTTTTAAACACCATGTTGTTCTTAAATAAACGAGGCTCACACAAGGACTTTTAACCACCTTTGTGACCTTAACCATCACTTGCCAATATACATCATTAACAACAATATTCCACTGTTTTAAAGCATTTAACAAAGCCATAAACATCATGCATCTTTAAGCATCAAACCACATTAAAACAATGTTCAAAAACAAGGATCTCTTACCTTGAGCATCCTTCAACACATGGCTTACAATCCCAGCAAATAAACATGCTAAATATGCTTTCAAAACAGGATTTAAAACATGCAAACAAACCACATTGCATACAACCAATCCATGGTTCATCATCAAGAGAGTTTTTCCGAAAACTTACTCTTGAGCTTAGCTAAGTTGCTTAGACTTAAACTAAGCTCCCAAACCTTCAAAACATTGGTTTCATAGCTGAAATCCAAAATCCACTCACCGATTCCGTTTCGCCTCTTGCCGAAACACCAATCAAGCTTCCGGATCAACACCACTAGGATCCAAAGATGACTCCCCTGTTTTAAACACATCAAAACAGTAGATTAATGCATCATCATGCATTAATATCCTCAATGAAAGCACCTAAACTCGCTGCTCTCATCCACACTCCATTTTCGGCTACCAAACACAACCGAAAATGCATCCAAACAACTCCACAACACTACTCAGCCAAGATCCATCAAATCTAAACATCCTTCAACATCAATTCACATCCAAAAAGGATCCTACCACGTCCTTATACCTCCAGCTATAACAGATCATCAAGATCACTCCAAAAACAACCAAGAACACAAGCTAAACTTAGGAAATTCAACCTATCCGGGATTGCATTAATTAAACCTCAATTTCACATCAATTTAACATTCATCTAACATCAAATTGACACCTCAAAACACTGCCCAATCAGATCATACGAAAATTCATCAAAATCAATCAAATCTTGCATTTAAAAGCCAAAATCAAGAACACATCTATAAAACCTTTTATAAAACATAAATCAAGGATTGAGAACTTAGGAATTTCAGTAAAGAACTGAGAGTTTAGAGGAGAAGGACGTTCTTACCTCCAAACTTGAGTTTTCTCCCTTTTTAGAACCAAATTCTTGAAAATCCACTTAGCAAATGCAAAGGTTTTGTTGAAGAGATGATTGAAGATCAAAAGAGAATTGAAATGAGATATTTAGATGACAAAATCAGAGGGAAAAGCTCTGGAGAAATGTGTTTGGTTTGAGAGAAAAGATGAGAGAAAATGAAAATAGAAAATGTGGAAAGTTAGTTGGAAATTTAGGAAAATATCTTCCCTCCCTTTTCTTTTATTTAAAATCCTTTTATTAAACCTTTAATATTTTAGAAAAATCTGGAGAAACTCCCATTGGGTAAATAGCTCCTTAAAGATTCAAAGTTTCAATCCTTTTTAAAACAGTCTCGCAGTTTTCGAAAATTACATTTTGGTCACTAACCAAAATGTCACACTTCCAAACCTCATTTTGTAAAATTGATTTCACCAAACTCTTATATATAATAAAAGAGGATTTTAAGACATTTTTTCCATATTTTTAATGCAACCCAAACTAGGTTTTCCTAAATTCACTCTTATATATTCGAACCGCGATCCGACCGAACCGGTCCGAATCCCAAAACTCCTAAGCCCAAAATTGGGGCGTTACACTTGGATTGTTGCATAAGAGAGAAAGAAGAGAGTTTAATTGTTTGTAGAGGAATAATAAAGAATACAGAAGATAAAAGATTAAAAGATTCAGATTAAAGAAATAGGCCGGTATTGAATTGCTCAGTGGTGCAGGTGTTGCACTGTATAGAACTTCCTGTTCTGTCGTCGTTCCTGTCGCGGCAGCACCTGCGGCGGCAGCAGTCTGTTGTTGTCGCGGCAGCTATCACACAACTCTGTACTTCAAGCTTGGCAAGAATCCCTACAGTGCCTTGTCCTATCCCTAGGTCCAATTCTGTCGATGAACACGTCTTAAATGATACCTCCCAGCGTGAATCGAATGATGAACACCGATGTTGAATTCTTCTTGAGCCACTTAACCTCGTCCTATCCCTATGTCCAAGATAGTTCAACCATAAACTGGAGAACCCGTACTTATTCCTTTCGTATACTTAACTCTCCCGATATTAAGTAAATGGATAATCTCACAATGCTCTCCCGATACTCTTGTAAGATGTTGAAAACCGGAATAAGCAAACTTGAAGTCTATTTTATTGAACAGAAAAATCCTAAAATAGTACAATCCTTGCAACTACTTTACAGAATCAACCCTTAGCCCTAGGGGAAGTTTAGACAATGATGAGAAGGGGGAAAACGACTATGGTTTTGGGGAAGACGGCTAGAGAATAAGATATCATTCCCTAGGTCAAATTACATGCCTTTATATAGGCCTTGGGTTCAAGTTTTCTAATATGGTAAGAATACAAGTTCAAACTAAAGTTCCACTCTAATTAAGACTAAATCTTCAGAGTAGATGCCTTTAATTTGTCCTCTTTTCTTGCTTTGGGTTTCTTCCTTGAACTTTGGGCTTGGCCTTCATTCTGATCTAGGGCTCAGAAAATATAGGAGTGACCCACGACAGACCAGCTTAATTTCCTCTATCTGTCGAGCTTCACTTCACTTTTTCCCTTTACCATTGATGTCATCATTGGCTTCCGTAGCAGCGGCCGCGGCAGCGTCTTCCTTCTCGACTTCAGTCCTGTGTTCCAGCTCTACTTCTTCACTGCCCTGAGTCTACTACAACAGCTACCTGAAAAATCAACAAAAGTCAGTAGCAACTGTGCCATTTTATATAATTGTGATGTATATGTGAAATCTATCCTAAATGCAATGAATTGTGCTTGAATGCAGCAGAAATATGGGTTAAATAGGGGGTAAAATATTGAACTTTTACACACTCAACAGAATGTTGAGGGATCATATATAATGGTCAAGATTATTTTATTTTAGAGTTCATGTACACACATAATTGTATACAATATTAATTAAGTAGGAAAATTGTTCTAAATTACACCATAAAGACTAGCTTAATTGAACATTGGAGCTTATAATAATAATGATATATTTTGGGACTGTTAAAGATTAGACAAAACGATATTCAACTTGTTAATTAAAGAAGGGGATTGTTTATTCGAATAAGGGTTAAAACCTTCCGAGCACTTCTTGCTATACGAATGTGGATCATTAACTGTTTTATACAATGCTTAAATTGGCAAGCGTGGATGAGAGGTTAGTCTTTCATTGAAATGTGACATTATGATTCATGAATATGATTTATAGCATGTCTATGAGTAGTAATGTTTTATGTTGTTAGATAAGATGTTAATTCGAGTGGCTTACAAGTATGGATAGATAAGAGATGTATGCAAGAAACCTTGACAATATTGTTGATCATGTGAATGCTTATGCAATACAAAAACAAGTTGTAAAATGAGAAAAAATGAGATATTGCCCATTGGCCATTCGAAAACTAGCAAGAATGTGTCTTGCCATTCACGATGGTGAATACTTATGTAATACCCCAAAATGAGAAAAGGGGTAAAAAGAATGTAAACATGGAAATTTATGGAACTATGCTCAAAGTGTGAAAATAAAGATTACATGTGAAAGCCTTGGTCTCGAGTCAGTCGTAGATATAGTTCGTCTGCCATAGAGTCCATAGAGCTCAGAGTTGGGTGGACTACGGTCCAGAACAGAGGTTCCTTTGGTGACAATAGGAGGGATGTGTATTTGGTCACTTGGTGATAGTAGGAGGGTTTGACCGGTACTGTGAGTACCTTATGTGTTAATGGCGACAGTTGGTTGGGGACTCGTGTATCTAGACTGGGAATTTGATTCAGAAGACTATAAAATAATGAACTTATAATTGATAATGAATTCATAGAATTATTGAGAACCTTAAAGAAATGATAACTTAATTGTCAAGATATTGTTCAATGTTGAATTGATTTAACATGAGATGTATGATTTGTTTGAAAACTTCTTGGAATCATTTGTGATTGAATTGCTTATGTAATATGAAAATGTTTTGTAACACCTTGATGATTGCTTGATGCTTTAAGAAGATTATTATTCTATACAAGTATGATTCTTGTAATCGAAATCTTGCCTCTAACATCCATGACTTATCCCTTTTACATACTATGGTAATTTATACTAGTAGTGAAGAAATGTTATACTAGGTGAAATGCTTACATGGTTCTTTCACCATATTTCAGGAGAAAGGTTGGCAGATTGGCTTCCCGGGGCTTAATTAAGACACAAGACCTTTACAAGTATGTTTTGTTTTAATGTAATTACTCCTATGATGGTGGCACTTTGGTGTGTGTATATGCTTAAGAGTATATGATTCTAATTTTGAGCATGTATAGCTTAAGTTGGCTGGTGCTTGTATCCTATAATGTCATGGGTTTTTTGGTGATTAGTGATCTATGCTTGTAATAGTTGTTTAGCCATGTCTAATTTTTTGGTTAATCCTTATGATGATGCTTAAATGATTAGACACTATGAATGTGTATTGGTTCGATGGATGTATGTATTCTTGAAGTAAGATAGAGTTCGATTAAATCTAGTTCTTTGATAGGTAAGTTTATTTGTGACATAAACATTGGCTAATGTTATAAATAATGTTACATTCAACATGGATTAAATAGGGTAGAAAAGTCCTAATGAGATAAGTGGTAATAGAACTTTTATGTATGTACATATTGATGCATAAATTGAAAAATGGTTTGAATCATTAAATGGTAAATCAACTTAGATTTTAAGTTGTATGTACATCTTTACTAATGCTTATATATATATATATATATATATATATATATATATATATATATATATATATATATATATATATATATATATATATATATATGTATGTATATATATATGTGTGTGTGTGTTTTAAAATAGGTTATAAGAACACTTAAACCTTGCTAGCTAAGTCATTTTAAACATTTGTTCTCTTATGTTTGAATTGCTTATGGTATGGTTGTGCGCTAACTGTGATCTAATAAGAGATGTTTATAAAATTGTTTGTTTCTGATCTAATTTGTTTCTAACATGCTTATCAAGTTGGTTATGGTTTTCTTGTCTCCTCACCCTAAACTCGTTTTTCTATAAAACTGAATTAAGGGGTGTTTCATTTGGTAATCAGAGCTAAGGTTTGAATGATCCTAGCTTGAGTAAATGCATTGTTATTAGTTACCTTGTGCCACCTAGGTGTTATATGAATGAGTACTTGTGAATCATCTCCGATTATGCCCTTTTCTTATAACTAGGATGTCTGAAACACGGTTGAGTAAGGATGATGAAAGCCAATCTGGTTCCTCCACTAAAGGTGGAAGTGCGAGGATGAACCAGAATCAACAAGAACCCCTAAAGAATACTGAACCTCAACAGATTCAACAAGAACTTTTCGCAGTTCATCCTATTCAAAGGGTTTTTGGGCTGCTGACAGGCTGTGACGACAGACGCCTCCTTTGGGCTTTTTGGGCTGCTGTTGAGATGGTGGGCTGGTTCACTTCGTCTTCTCTCCTTGTTTCCCTTATTTCCTAAAAATAATTAAATTAAAAACTTAGTTCCTAAAAATAAAATAATTCTAATTTCCTAATAAATAAAATACATAAGTAATAAAATAAAAATAGAAATAAAATGAAGTTAAATTAGGGATGCCTTGAGGGGCATCTCCTAAAGTAACTACTTCCTGCATCCTTGGGGCTTCAGTCCTCTGATGATGCTTCAGTCTCTGTCCGTTGACTTTAAATTGGCGCCCGTCTTTTAAGGATTTGATCGTGATGGCACCATGAGGAAAAACTTGCACAACTTGGAATGGGCTGGACCATCTAGATTTAAGCTTCCCTGGGAAAAGTTTTAACCTAGAGTTAAATAACAACACAAGCTGCCCTGGGCAGAACTGTCGTGGCAGCAACTTCTTGTCATGCCACCTCTTGGTCTTGTCCTTGTAAATACTTGCGTTGTCATAGGCCATTGCTCGAATTTCTTCAATTTCATTCAAGTCAAGTAACCTTTTCTGTCCTACCTTGTCTACGTCCATGTTCACTGCCTTGATAGCCCAGTAAGCCCTGTGCTCTTTGTCAACAGGTAGATGGCATGTTTTTCTATATATCAGCCTATAAGGTGACATTCCCAATGGTGTCTTAAATGTTGTTTTGTAGGCCCATAGTGCATCATTGAGGTGTAAAGACCAGTCCTTTTGAGTAGGTTTAACCATATTCTCAAGAATGTTCTTTACTTCCTTGTTGGATATTTTGGCTTGTCTATTGGTCTGTGGGTGATCTGCTGTTGCGATCCGATGCTTTACGACATATTTTCTTAAGGCAGCAGCTATTACCCTATTGTCGAAATGTCTCACTTCATCACTGATGATCGCCTTAGATATGCCAAACCTGCATAAGATATTTTTGTGCAGAAATCTCTGAACAGTCTTGGCATCATTTTTTTTGTGTGGCGATCGCTTCAACCCATTTGGATACATAATCCACTTCCAGAAGGATGTAGAGGTTCCCACATGATGTTGGGAATGGTCCCATGAAATCTATCCCCCATACATTGAAGATCTCGACTTCTAAAATGTTTTGAAGTGGCATCTCATGTCTTCTTGAGATGTTTCCAGTCTGTTGGCACTTGTCACAGCTTTTGTAGAATGTTTGGGCATCCTTGAACAGTGAGGGCCAATAAAAACCAGACTGCAAAACCTTGGCTGCGGTTTTGTTTCCACCTAAGTGTCCTTCATATGGTGAAGCATGGCAGTGATGAAGCACAGCCTCCTGCTCATCCTGTGGTACACATCTCCTAATAACTTGATCTGCACAATGTTTGAAAAGAAGAGGTTCGCCCCAATAATAATGTTTTCAATTATTTTGGAACCTCTTCCTTGCCTGGTAATTAAGTTCGGGAGGTAATATTTCGCTAACTATGTAATTAACGAAATCAGCATACCAAAGAAGTTTAGAAAACTTACCTGCCGCCATGGCTGTCGCGACAGTGCTTGTGGCAGCAAACAATTGCTCGTCAGAGAAAGTCTCTGGATATGACCGTGCTGATACAGGCTATTGATGGGGCCTTTCAGGCGGCAGTAGCTGGGGCTCATGTGGCTGCACCTCAGGCTGGTGCCGGTGTGAGTCTGCCGTTGGAGCGACTCCACAGCCCTGGAGGGACTGAGTTCAGGGGGTTGACCCCGAAAGGTTTTGAGTCTTGGTTGGAGAGTACTAAGAGGATTCTCGGGCAGATGAACTGTAACAATGCTCAGAAAATTAGGATATATTGTGTCCCTGCTGCACGGTTATGAATATACGTGGTGGACAACCGCTATAGCGGGGTTGGATGATGATGAGGTGATTTGGACGTTCTTCTTGAATTCGTTCAAGTGGAAGTACTTGGGAGTCCGCTATCTTGATGAGAAAAAAAGGGAGTTCATGTCCCTAGTACAAAGAAAGTATGTCGGTGGCGGAGTATAAGGCGCAGTTTGTATGCCTTAGCCAGTATGCACCCGAGCTGATCCCTAGTGAACGGGAGAGATGCGAACGATTCAGATATGGGTTGGTGGATGATGTGAAAACATATATGCTCGCAGCAGACTACACTGATTTTGATGTCCAGGTCACTCGAGCCAAGGATATTGAATTGAATCTCGGACTAGCCAGTCAGATAGAAGGGTCTAGCTCAGGAAAGTGACATGCGGGCTCTGATCTTGGAAGAGATCGGTTCAAGAGACCTAAGGATAGAAGGTCACACACGGATGCGAGACGTGAGGGAGGTAACCCTGGAAGAGGTCAGGAAGGGCTGAATGCTTTCATACGGACACCTGAGTGTAATCAGTGTGGTAGGAGGCATACTTGTGAGTGCTGGGGCAACCTTGGTACGTGCTGGAATTGCAGTAATCGTGGGCACATGAAAAGGGATTCTCCGCAGCCTATGAGAGAGGGTCATGCTCCGGTGAAAGCAGTTGAGCAACATAGAGGTCGTGGGCGCGGCCGTGGCAACTTCCAGCGTAGAGACGAAGGTGCGAGAAATGTAGCACATGTGGTGGTTGTTCAGCCTGAAGGTGGTGGCCAGGCCAGAGTGTATGCCCATCGTGAAGGGAGGAATGACACAGACATGATCGTAGGTACCTTTACTTTGCAGTCTTTGTCATTACTTTCTCTGATTGATTCTGGATCTACACACTCGTACATATTGCGTGAACATGCCCAAATGCTTGGTTTGCCTGTTGAGTCTTTGGATGTTGGTATGCGTGTGACTTGTTCTTTTGGTGAAACAGTTGTAATAAGGAGATGTCCCTTAAAGGTGCAAGAGCATGTGTTTTTAGTTGATCTTATGGAATTTCCATTCTATGGATTCGATGTCATCCTTGGTATGGATTGGCTTGTTGAGCATAGGGCCGTTGTGGAATTTGAAAATAAGCGAGTTTCGTTGAAACTTGTTGATGATTATGAAGTTGTGGTGGTGGGAGAAAATGTGAAATTCTTGTCTAATATGGTGTCAACGCTTGAAGCAAGCCGGATGTTGCGTCAGGGTTGCGAGGCTTATCTAGTATTTGTTATGAATCCTAGTACAAAGGAGGTTCATGTACAGGATATAAGGACCGTGTGTGAATTCCCTGGGGTGTTTCAGGAGGAACTACCTTGATTGTCGCCTAGTCGGGAGGTTGAGTTCGAAATTGAGTTGTATGAGAACACAACTCCGGTGTCTATTGCTCCATATCGCGTGGCACCCAAGGAGTTGAAGATGAAACTTCAAGAGTTGCTCGACCGAGGCTTTATTCGGCCTAGTGTGTCACCTTGGGGTGCACCGGTCTTGTTTGTTAAAAAGAAAGATGGTACAATGAGGATGTGCATTGATTACCGTCAGCTGAATAAGTTGACTATAAATAATAAGTATCTTTTACCGAGGATTGACGATCTTTTCGACCAGTTTCGAGGAGTGGCTAAATTTTCAAAGATAGATCTGCGGTCAGGATATTATCAATTGAGGGTTAAGGATGTGGATGTGCCGAAGATAGCTTTTCGAACGAGATATAGGGATTATGAATTTCTAGTGATGCAGTTTGGTTTGACGAATTCCCCTGCTACTTTCATTGATATGATGAACATGGTATTTCATGAATTTTTGGATAAGTTTGTCGTCGTGTTCATCGACGATATCCTCGTGTACTCTCGTACCGAGGAGGAGCATGAGGAACATTTGAGGATTGTTTTACAAGTGCTTCTAGAGAATCAACTTTATGCTAAGTTGAGTAAATGTGAGTTTTGGTTGAAGGAGGTTTGTAACGCCCCGATTTTGGGCTTAGATGTTTTAGAGCCCGAATCGAACTGGCCGAGAACGGTTCAAATCTTAAAGGGAGATTTAGGGAACACCTAGTTCGGGATGCTTTAAAAATATGGAAAAATGCCTAAAAATCCTCATTTATTATATGAATGACTGTGGTGAATTTTTTTTACAAAATAAGGTTCAGAAATACTACATTTCGCTGTACTGACCAAATCGCAATTTTTGCAAAAGTTAAATAGTGACTGTTTTGTAAAGGATTGAAACTTTGAATCTTTAAGGAGCTAATTTTACCAAAATGTTTTAGGGTGATTTTAATAGTGACTATGGAAAAATGTTTTTAATCAGATTTCTCCTTATTTTGGGTGATTTTAATAATGTTTTAATTAAAGGAAATAAAGATTGATTAAAGGAAAGACTATCTTTGACTTTTCATAACTATCTTACGTCAATATTCTCTCATTTCATTTTCTCTGAATTTCTTTTCAGCCAAACACATTTCCTCCATCAATTAGCCTTTGATTTTCATTCCTTTTGATGATATTACAATCTCCTTTTGTTTCCTAATCTTTTTCCTCACCAAATCCTTTTGTTTTCACATTGGATTTTCAAGAAAACTTGCCCAAATCAAGGAGAAATCAACCATTAGAGGTAAGCTTCGTCCTTCTCCTCTAAGGATCAGTTCTTTACTGAAATTCCCAAGTTATCAATCCTTTGTTAATGATTTTTGAGTTGCTTTAATGTTAGAAACAAGAAATTGTATTAAAACTCAAGGTTTTTGGAGAGATCTTGATGATTTTTATGGTTGATGGTTAGGCTCTGTTTTAAGGTTGTTTTCTAATGTATTTTGGATGTTAATTGATGTTATAAATGAGGTTTTATCAAACAAATCCCGAATAGGCTTGGATTCCTAAGTTTTGTATGCTAGAATGGTGGTTTTTGGGGTGGTTTTGGTGTTCTGTTATAGCTGGAGGTATAAGGACGAGTTTGTGGTGGTTTTTGATGTTGATTGATGTTTAGAAATGATTAGAAGTGATAGATCTTGGCTGGGCTTTGTTTTGGAAGAGTTTGGAGATGATTTTGGTTGTTTATGGTAGCCGAAATGAGGTTCTTGAGTAGAGCAGCGAGTTTAGATGTGTGGCTGATGATTTCAATGCATGATGATGCATTAATCCTCTGCTCTTATATGTTATAAACATGGGAGACATCTTCGGACGCCTTTGGTGTTGATCTGGGGGCTTAATTAGCGTTTCAGCGAGCAAGCGAAACGTAATCGGTGAGTGCGAATGGTTTTAGAAGTCCTTGAGGGATAAAGAAACAAGGTTTGGGAAATTAGGAAAGGTTTGAAACACCTTCCTAAGTCCGGAAGTAAGTATTGGCTAGATTGCTCTCTTATATGTGGTGGTTGCCCCTAAAATGCTTTTACATGCTCGTGGTTTGAGATAGATAAATTCCTACTATTTTTATGCATGATTTGTAGCATGAGATGATGCTTGAAATGATTTCATGAAATAACATTTTGCATTGATGAGTTTTGAGCTTTTTTTTAAAGCATGGCAAATGTTATGGTTTTGAAATGAGATGAGAAAGATTTGAGAAATGTTGCATGAAAAATGGTAGGTGAGATGATATTTTGACATAATATATTGGCATAGAAGATGAGATACTTACCGCATATAATTGATCGATCAATAGGATGAGAGTGCACTATAAACTAAAAATTCGTACGTGCTCTTTGGTTTAATCCAAAGGGAGAGACCGATGATGGGCATTCCATCGGGTAGGACTTGGTGAAATACCCAAGCTTTGTGGCGATGAGAGATTCCGCCATGTGAGTACGGTGATGTGAGATTCCACCGGAAATTAAATTACTAGACAAGTGAGTACGGTGATGTGAGATTCCACCGGAAGCATCTAGTGGTTTGAGAATGTTGTACGCATATCCGAGTAGTAATGAGATGTGAAATGCCAATATAATATATGAAAATGCTTTTGATTCACATCTACCTACTGTTTAGATGATTTATACTATGAGAAATGCATATGAGATTTGTATATGAAATGCTTTGGTTTTTACAAGCATGTGTATGGCCTTGCCATGAGATTTGCATTGATTTAAATGCATGAAATAGAATTGAGGTACATTTGTTTTCAATGAAGAGTTGCTTTGAAATGGTTTTCAAGCATGAGATAGAATGAGCATGTTGTAGAAAAAGCTTTTGAGAAAGTGTTTTAAAGAATTCATTATTGTGTTGGTTTTATTTAGAGGATGCCTCACTAAGAAAATGTGCTTACGCTCTCTTTTACCAATAATGCAGATAATTGAGGTGTTTCTGGGCAGCAAGAAGGTTAAGAACATCCAAGGAAGTGCAAAGCTCATGTATGGTGATGTTTTTATACACTTTAGTTTTGATATTTGGCAATGGGACACCAAGGTTGTAATTGGGAGATGTGTTTCAACTCCCTAAGTTTGTAGCATGTTTTTGATGGCTTTTGTGAGTTGTAAATGGTTCTAAAGGTTGGTTTGAGGTTTGATAGCTTATAATGGTTTTGAGGCTAGGAAGAATGCATATAGATTGGGTGATTATGTGTTCGATGCCATGCTCTAGCTTAAGATCATTAAGTATGATCTTTAGTGACAAAATAGGTTGCTGGTATGTTATGGTACTTTTTGAAGCATGTTTGAGTGGGTTTAGAGGTGAAAACCCAGCAATTTCTGCTGTCACATTGCAGGGTGTATCAAAACACCCTTAACTGTTTCGAAACAGAGGCCTATAATGGCCATAGCGTTTCGGAACAACTTAAGGTTTTTTCAGTACAATTTGGCTACTAGAGAGGTCTGTTTTGATACCGGTCTAGGAACGCACCTGAGTACCGAAACGGTTAACTCCGTTTCGATATGGGCATTCGGAACGGAGGATTGGTGTTTCGAAACGGATGACCGTTGGATGATGATTTTGAATTGTTTTAAGTTTCCATGTTTTACGTTTTAATCCTGAATGTTGTTCGTGCAATTGCTTAAGCTTGGAATGTCTTTTTTAGTCGAAATTTAACAGAGGGACGTGTAATATGACTAATTACATATTGGTAAGCTTAAAAACTATTAAGTCCTCTATTTTTTCTAAAAATTACATTTTGGTCCCTAAAAGTGTAATTCGCGCAATTGAGTCCCTAAATGTTTTCCGATCGTTGTGCCCTTCTCTCTTATGATTCTTGAGTGTTCACATAGGCTTAATGTGTATCTAGAAAAGATTAAAAAGAAAAGAAGGGTCGTTAATCAAGGTTGACTTTTGGGTTGACTTTGGTTTTCCCCGTGTAATCTTCGTAGTTCGGGTCAAACGTCTAGGCTAAGCTAAGGGGGTTACATTTGTTGGTATCAGAGCCAAGATATCGAATAATTGGGGTTTGGTATGTGGTTATAGTATGTGGTTATGTATGATTGTGACTTTTGGGTGGAAGTATGATGTTTGAATATTGATGTATGATTCAATTGAGATGAATTTGTGATGCTATGTTGTGTATGGAGTGTGGTTGAAGATCCCATTGCCATATCATTACTAATGAGAAGAAAAGGTTTCAAAAATGATCTTTAGTACTTGGATTACTTACCTTATTATGCCTAATTGAGTTTGTTGTATTTTTGTCAGTGCATTATTTTTATTATGGGGCCACGTAGAGAGCTGAGAATCAATATTCGATCTATGGCTGAGAATGAGAATGTAGAGAATACTGAGGATTTACCTCCTCCTCCCCCTAGTGGACCACCTGGTGGTGGTGGAGCTGGGGTTGTTGGACCCGAGGGAGGTCAGGGACAAGCTGCTCCTGATATGACCGTGTTGATACTCGCTATTGTTGGAGCTTTCCAGGCAGCAGTAGCTGGAGCTCATGGAGCTGCACCATAGGATGGTGCTAATTTGAGATTGCCGTTGGAGCGTCTCTGTAGTCTATGAGGGACTGAATTTAGGGGTTTGACCCCGAAAGGTTCTGAGTCTTGGTTGGAGAGCACCAAGAGGATTCTTGGGCAGATGAATTGCATCAATGTCCAGAAGCTGGGATGCATTGTGTCACTATTGCATGGTGATGCATACACGTGGTGGATGACCACTATCTCTGGAAAGGAGGATGACGAAGTGACTTGGACATTCTTCTTGAATGCGTTCAAGCGGAAATATCTGGGAGTTCGCTACCTCGACGAGAAAAAGAGGGAGTTTATGTCTCTTGTGCAAGGGAGCATATATGTGGCTGAATATGAGATTCAGTTTGTTCGCCTTAGCCAATATGCGCCAGAGCTGATCCCTAGTGAGCAGGAAAGATGTGAACGGTTCCGTTATGGGCTGGTGGTGGACATGAAAACCTATATGCCCGCAGCCGATTACACTGATTTCGATGTCTTGGTCACTAGAGCCAAGGACATTGAGTTGAATATTGGATTGGCAAGTCGAGCGGGAGGATCGAGCTCGGGAAAGCGAGCTGCTGAACGCAATTATGGTAGAGATCGCAACAAGAGGCATAAGGATAGAAAGCCACATTTTGATGCTAGACGCGCGGGTGGTAACCCTGGAAGAGGTCAACAAGGACCAAATGTTTTCTTGAGGACTCCTGAGTGTAACCAGTGTGGTAGGAGACATGCTGGTGAGTGTTGGGGTAACTTTGGTACTTGCTGGAACTATGGTAATCGGGGGCATATGAAGAAGGATTGTCCTCAGCTATTTAGAGAGGGACAGGTTCCGGTGAGAGCAGCTGAGCTACAGAGAGGTCGTGGGCACGGCCATGGTAATTTCCAGCGCAGAGATAAGGGTGGAAGGAATGTGGCGCATGTAGTGGCTGTCCAACTTGAGGGTGGTGGTCAGGCTCGAGTGTATGCCCATCGTGAGGGAAGGAATGACACGGACGTGATCGCAGGTACCTTTACTTTGCAATCCTTGTCATTACTTTCTTTGATTGATTATGGATCTATACACTCGTACATATTGCGTGAACATGCTCAAATGCTTGGTTTGTATGTTGAGTCTTTGGATGTTGGTATGCGTGTGACTAGTTCCTCTGGCGAGACGGTTGTAACAAGAATGTTGTATAGGAGATAACCCTTAAAGGTGTAAGATCATGTGTTTCTTGTTGATCTTATGGAATTGCCATTCTATGGTTTTGATGTAATCCTTGGCATGGATTGGCTTGTTGAGCATAGAGCTGTTGTGGATTTCGAAAGCAAGCGAGTTTTATTGAAACTTGCAGATGATTATGAGGTGGTGGTGGTGGGAGAAAATGTGAAGTTTCTAGCTAATTTGGTGTCTACGTTGGAGGCAAGCCGAATGTTGCGTCAAGGATGTGAGGCTTATCTAGCCTTTGTTATGAATCCTAGTTCAAAGGAGGTGCGCGTTCAGGATATAAGGACCGTGTGTGAGTTCCCTAGAGTGTTTCTGGAGGAATTACCTGGTTTGCCGCCTAGTTAAGAAGTTGAATTTGGAATTGAGTTGTATGAGAGCACAACTTCGGTGTCCATTGCTCCCTATCGCATGGCACCTAAAGAGTTGAAGGAATTGAAGATACAACTTCAGGAGTTGCTTGATCGTGGCTTTATTCGGCCTAGTGTGTCACCTTGGGGTGCACCGGTCTTGTTTGTGAAAAAGAAATATGGCACGATGAGAATGTACATTGACTATCGCCAGTTGAATAAGTTGACCATCAAGAACAAGTATCCTTTGCCGAGAATTGATGATCTTTTTGATCAGTTTTAGGGAGCGGCTGTGTTTTCAAAGATTGACTTGAGGTCAGGGTACTATCAGTTAAAGGTGAATGATGTGGATGTGCCGAAAGTAGCCTTTCGAACGAGGTATGGGCATTATGAGTTCCTTGTGATGCCGTTTGGGTTGATGAATGCTCTTGCTGCTTTCATGGATATGATGAATAGGGTGTTCCATGAATTATTGGACAAGTTCGTTGTAGTGTTCATCGATGATATCCTTGTGTACTCTCGTACCGATGAGGAGCATGAAGATCATTTGAGGATTGTTTTGCAAGCGTTGTTGGAAAATCAGCTCTATGCTAAGCTGAGCAAATGCGAGTTTTGGCTAAAGGAAGTTGTTTTCCTTGGTCATGTGGTTTCGGTAGAAGGGATTCGAGTTGATCCCCAAAAGGTTGAGACGGTGATGAATTGGAAGCCTCCTAAGTCCGTTCATGAAGTCCGTAGTTTCCTTGGGTTGGCATGATATTACTGGAGGTTTGTGGATGGATTTTCTAAGATTGATGCACCCTTGACGAAGTTGTTGGAAAAGGATGTTAAGTTTGACTGGACGGAAGCGAGACAACAAGCTTTTGAAAAGCTAAAAGCAGCTTTGACGCAAGCTCATATCTTGGTTCAACCTGAATCAGGGAAAGAGTTTGTGGTGTATAGTGACGCATCCTATGTTGGTTTGGGATGTGTGTTAATGCAAGAGGGTAAGGTGGTGGCTTATGCATCGCGACAGTTGAAAGTGCATGAGCGCAATTATCCTACGCATGATATTGAGTTGGCCGCAGTGGTTTTTGCTCTAAAGATCTAGAGGCATTATCTCTATGGTGAGAATTAAACTGTGTACACGGATCACAAAAGTTTGAAGTACCTGATGTTTCAGAAAGAGTTAAATCTTAGGCAACGACGCTGGGTGGAGTTGCTTAAGGATTACGATCTAACTATCGAGTATCATCCGGGGAAGGCCAATGTTGTGGCCAATGCTTTGAGTAGAAAAGTGGCGGTGGAGTTAAGAGCGATGTTTGCTAGCTTAAGCATATCGCGAGATGGTGGTCTTTTTGCTGAATTGCAAGTGAAACCATCTCTAGTTTAGTTGATAAAGGATAAAAAATTGTTGGATGATTCCTTGGTGCCACATGTTCAGGATATTGCTGAAGATAGGCCATCAGATTTTTGTTTCAATGATGATGGTGTTTTATGTTTTGGGAGTCGGATAGTGGTGCCAAATGATGTTGAGTCGAGGCGCACTATTCTGACCGAAGCTCATAGTAGTCCATTTGCTATGCATTATGGTAGTACAAAGATGTATCGTGATCTGAAGGATGAGTACTATTGGGTGGGATTGAAGAAAGATGTCGCTGAGTACGTGAGGAAATGTATGGTTTGTCAGCGAGTTAAGGCTGAGCATCAATTTCCTTTAGGGTTGTTGCAGCAGTTAAGGATCCCTAAATGGAAATGGGAGAGGATCACCATGGACTTTGTGTCTGGTTTGCCTCTATCGCCATCAAAGAAGAATTTTGTTTGGGTGATTGTGGATCGCCTTACGAAGTGTGCGTATTTCTTGCATGTGCATACTACGTACACTTTGGATAAGTTTGCAGAGTTTTCCATTGATGAGATTGTACGCTTGCATGGTGTACCAAAATCTATTGTGTCGGATAGAGATCTGAGGTTCACCGCAAGGTTTTGGGAGTATTTGCATCAAGCATTGGGTACACGGCTGAATTTCAGTACTTCTTATCATCTGCAAACGGATGGACATTCGGAGCGTGTTATTCAAGTGCTTGAGGATATGTTGAGGTGTTGTGTCATTGAGTTTCAGGGTTCTTGGGAGAAACACTTGCCTTTGGTGGAGTTTGCTTATAATAACAGTTACCAGGCGAGTATTCAAATGGCACCTTATGAAGCTTTGTACGGGAGGAAGTACATAACTCCTCTTTGTTGGGCTGAAACGGGACAAAAGTTGGTCTCGATGTCGGCTTTGTTGAGAGGAACCACCGAGAAGGTGAAGCTCATTTGTGAGCAGTTGAAGGCAGCATCAGATCGGCAAAAGTCTTACGCGGATTTGAAGTGTAAGGAGATAGAATTTGCGGTAGGTGACCGTGTTTTCTTGAAAGTTTCACCTTGGAAGAAGTTGATGAGATTTGGCCGGAAGGGCAAGTTGAGTCTTAGGTATATTGGACCATACGAGGTGATAGAACGTGTGGGTCCTGTTGCTTATAAGCTGAGGTTACCTCAAGGGTTAGAAAAGATACATAATGTGTTTCATGTATCCATGCTTCGAAGGTATAGATCAGATCCTTCGCATGTTATGCATGTGGAGGAGGTTGAGTTGAATCCAGACTTGACATATGGTGAGGAACCTGTTGAGATTTTGGATACTGATAGTAAGGTTCTTCGTGGTAAGATCATTGAGCTGGTCAAGGTGTTATGGAGACATCGTGGTGTTGAGGAAGCCACGTGGGAAAGGAAGGAAGACATGAAGAAGCAACTTCTTTACCTTTTTCCTACAAGTAAATTTCGAGGACAAAATTTCTTAAGAGGGGGAGAGTTGTAACACCCCGATTTTGGGCCTAGATGTTTTAGAGTCCGAATCGGACCGGTCGAGAACAGTTCGAATCTTAAAGAGAGATTTAGGGAACACCTAGTTCGGGATGCTTTAAAAATATGTAAAAATTCCTAAAAATACTCATTTATTATATGAATGACTATGGTGAAAACAGTTTTACAAAATATGGTTTGGAAATACTACATTTCGGTGTAGTGACCAAATCGCAGTTTTTGCAAAAGTTAAATAGTGACTGTTTTTGTAAAGGATTGAAACTTTGAATCTTTAAGGAGCTAATTTTACCAAAATGTTTTTAATCAGATTTCTCCTTATTTTGGTTCATTTTAATAATGTTTTAATTAAAGGAAATAAATATTGATTAAAGGAAAAACTATCTTTGACTTTTCATAACTACCTTACATCAGTTTTCTCTCATTTCATTTTCTTTGAATTTCCTTTCAGCCAAACACATTTCCTCCATCAATTAGCCTTTGAATTTCATTCCTTTTGATGAGATTTCAATCTCCTTTTGTTTCCTAATCTTTTTCCTCACCAAATCCTTTTGTTTTCCCATTGGATTTTTCAGAAAACTTTCCCAAATCATGGAGAAATCAGCCATTAGAGGTAAGCTTCGTCCTTCTCCTCTAATGATCAGTTCTTTACTGAAATTCCCAAATTATCAATCCTTTGTTAATGATTTTTGAATTGCTTTAATGTTAGAAACAAGAAATTGTATTAAAACTCAAGGTTTTTGGAGAGATCTTGATGATTTTCGTGGTTCATGGTTAGGCTCTGTTTTAAGGTTGTTTTCTAATGTATTTTGGATGTTAATTGATGTTATAATTGATGTTTTATAAAAAAAAATCCCGAATAGGCTTGGATTCCTAAGTTTTGTATGCTAGAATGGTGGGTTTTGGGGTGGTTTTGGTGTTCTGTTATAGCAGGAGGTACAAGGTTCTTGTGAGTGCGAATGGTTTTAGAAGTCCTTGAGGGACAAAGAAACAAGGTTTGGGGATTTAGGAATGTTTTGAAACACCTTCCTAAGTCCGGAAGTAAGAATTGGCTAGATTGCTCTCTTATATGTGGTGGTTGCCCCTAAAATGCTTTTACATGCTCATGGTTTGAGATAGATAAATTCCTACGGTTTTTATGCATGATTTGTAGCATGAGATGATGCTTGAAATGATTTCACGAAATAACATGTTGCATTGATGAGTTTTGTGCTTTTGTTTTAAAGCATGATAAATGTTATGGTTTTGAAATGAGATGAGAAAGATTTGAGAAATGTTGCATGAAAAACAGCATGTGAGATTATATTTTGACATAATATATTGGCACAGAAGATGAGATACTTACTAGATATAATTGATCGACCAATAGGATGAGAGTGCACTATAAACTAAAAATTCGTACGTGCTCTTTGGTTTAATCCAAAGAGAGAGACCGATGATGGGCATTCCATCGAGTAGGACTTGGTGAAATACCCAAGCTTTGTGGCGATGAGAGATTCCGCCATGTGAGTACGGCAATGTGAGATTCCACCGGAAATTAAATTACTAGACAACTGAGTACGGTGATGTGAGATTCCACCACAAGCGTCTAGTGGTTTGAGAATGTTGTATGCATATCCGAGTAGTAATGAGATGTGAAATGCCAATATAATATATGAAAATGCTTTTGATTCACATGTACCTATTGTTGAGATGATTTATGCTGTGAGAAATGCATATGAGATTTGTATATGAAATGCTTTGGTTTTTACAAGCATGTGTATGGCCTTGCCATGAGATTTGCATTGATTTAAATCCATGAGAAGGAATTGAGGTACATGTGTTTTCAATGAAGAGTTGCTTTGAAATGGTTTTCAAGCATGAGATAGAATGAACATGTTGTAGAAAAAGCTTTTGAGAAAGTGTTATAAAGAATGCATTATTGTGTTGGTTTTCTTTAGAGCATACCTCACTAAGCAAATGTGCTTACGCTCTCTTTTACCAATAATGCAGATAATTGAGGTGTTTTTGGGCAACAAGAAGGTTAAGAACATCCCAGGAAGTGCAAAGCTCATGTATGGTGAGGTTTTTATACACTTTAGTTTTGATATTTGGCAATAAGACACCAAGGTTGTAATTGGGAGATGTGTTTCAACTCCCTAAGTTTGTAGCATGTTTCTGATGGCTTTTGTGAGTTGTAAATGGTCCTAAAGGTTGGTTTGAGGTTTGATAGCTTATAATCGTTTTGAGGCTATGTGTTCGAAGCCATGCTCTAGCTTAAGCTCCTTAAATATGATCTTTAGTGACAAAATAGGTTGCTGGTATGTTATGGTACTTTTTGAAGCATGTTTGAGTGGGTTTAGAGGCGAAAAACCAGCAATTTCTGTTGTCACAGTGCAGGGTGTATCGAAACACCCTTAACTGTTTCGAAATGGAGGCCTATAATGGACATAGAGTTTCGGAACAACTTAAGGTGTTTCGAAACAGTTTGGCTACTATAGAGGCCTATTTCGATACCGGTCTCGGAACGCACCCGAGTACCGAAACGGTCAACTCCGTTTCGATATGGGCGTTCAGAACGGAGGATTGGTGTTTCGAAACGGATGATCGTTGGATGATGATTTTGAATTGTTTTAAGTTTCCATGTTTTACGTTTTAGTCTTGAATGTTGTGGATGCAATTGCTTGAGCTTGGAATGTCTTTTTTAGTCGAAATTTAACAGAGGGGCATGTAATATAACTAATTACATATTGGTAAGCTTAAAAACTATTAAGTCCTCTATTTTTTTCTAAAAATTACATTTTGGTCCCTAAAAGTGTAATTCACGCAATTGAGTCCCTAAATGTTTTCTGATCGCTATGCCCTTCTCTCTTATGAATCTTTAGTGTTCACATAGGCTTAATGTGTTTCTAGAAAAGATTAAAAAGAAAAGAGAATGGTCGTTAATCAAGGTTGACTTTTGGGTTGAGTTTGGTTTTCCCCGTGTAATCTTCGTAGTTCGGGTCAATCGTCTAGGCCGGGCTAAGGGGTTACAAGGTTGTTTTCCTTGGTCATGTAGTTTCGGCTGAGGGAATTCATGTTGATCCTCAGAAGATTGAGGCGGTGGTGAATTGGAAGCCTTCTAGGTCTGTTCATGAAGTTCGTAGTTTCCTTGGGTTGGCGGGTTACTACCAAAGGTTTGTAGATGGGTTTTCCAAAATTGCTGCCCCTTTGACAAAGTTATTACAAAAGGATGTTAAGTTTGAGTGGACGGAAGCGAGACAAAAAGCTTTTGAGAAGCTAAAGGAAGCTTTGTCGCAAGCTCCCATCTTGGTTCAACCTGAGTCAGGAAAAGAGTTTGTGGTGTATAGTGACACATCCTATGTTGGTTTGGGGTGTGTGCTGATGCAAGAGAGTAGGGTAGTGGTTTATGCATCGTGACAATTGAAAGTGCATGAGCGTAATTACCCTACGCATGACATTTAGTTTGCGGCAGTGGTTTTCGCTTTAAAAATTTGGAGACATTATCTATATGGTGAGAGGTGTACTATGTACACGGATCATAAGAGTTTGAAGTACCTTATGTCTTACAATGAGTTGAATCTTAGGCAATGACGCTGGGTGGAGTTGCTTAAGGACTACGATCTAATGATCGAGTATCATCTGGGGAAGGCCAATGTTGTGGCTGATCCTTTGAGCAGAAAAGTGGCGGTAGAATTGTGGGCGATGTTTGCTAGCTTGAGCATATCGCGAGATGGTGGTCTTGTTGCTGAGTTTCAAGTGAAACCATCTTTGGTTCAGTTGATAAAGGATAAACAGTTGCTGGATGATTCTCTGGTACCGAATGTTCAAGACATCGCAAAAGGAAGGCCTTCAGATTTATGTTTCAGTGATGATGGTGTTTTATGTTTTGGGAGTCAGATAGTGGTGCCGAATGATGTTGAGTTAAGGCACACTATTCAGAGTGAAGCTCATAGTAGTCCTTTCCCTATGCACCCTGGTAGTACGAAGATGTATCGTAATTTGAAAGATGAGTACTATTGGGTGGGATTGAAGAAAGATGTCACTGAGTTCGTTAGCAAGTGTATGGTTTGTCAGCGAGTTAAGGCTGAACATCAAGTTCCTTCTGAGTTGTTGCAGCCGTTGAAAATCCCATAATGGAAATGGGAGAGGATTACTATGGACTTCGTGTTTGGTTTGCCGTGGTCGCCATCGAAGAAGAATTCTGTTTGGGTGATTGTGGATCGCCTTACGAAGTGTGCACATTTCTTACCTGTGCATATATGTATACCTTGGATAAGCTTGCTGAGCTGTACATTGCTGAAATTGTGCGTTTGCATAGGGTGCCAAAATCTATAGTGTCGGATAGGGATCCGAGGTTCACAGCATGGTTCTGGGTATGTCTACATCAGGCTTAGGGTACGAAGTTGAATTTCAGTACTTCCTATCATCCGCAGACGGATGGGGAGTCGGAGCGTGTTATCCAATTGCTTGAGGATATGTTGAGGTATTGTGTTATTGAGTTTCAGGGCTCAAGGAAAAAGCACTTGCCTTTGGTTGAGTTCTCTTATAATAACAGTGATCAGACAAGTATCCAAATGGCACCTTATGAGGCTTTCTATGGGAGGATGTGTAGAACTCCCATTTGTTGGGCTGAAACGGGACAAAATTTGGTCTCGATGCCAACATTATTGAAAGGAACCACCGAGAAGGTGAAGCTCATTTGTGAGCGTTTGAAGGCAGTATCGGACTGGCAAAAGTCTTATGCGGATTTGAAGCATAAGGAGATAGAGTTCGCAGTGGGCGAACATGTGTTTTTGAAAGTTTCACCTTGGAAGAAGGTAATGAGGTTTGGCCGGAAGGCCAAATTGAGTCCAAGGTTCATCGGACCATATGAGGTGATAGAACGTGTGGGTCCTGTTGCTTACAAGCTGAGACTGCCTTATGAGTTGGAAAATATACATAATGTGTTTAACGTATCCATGCTTCGGAGATATAGATCGGATCTGGCGCATTTTATGCCTGTGGAAGAAGTTGAGCTAAATCCAGACTTGACGTATGATGAGGAGCCCGTTGAGATTCTGGATACGGATAGTAAGGTTCTCCGGGGTAAGACTATCGAGCTGGTCAAAGTCTTGTGGAGACATGAAGAAGCAATTTCCTTACCTTTTTCCACCAGGAAAATTTCGAGGACGAAATTTTTTTAGTGGGGGAGAGTTATAACGCCCTGGTTTTGGACCTAGATGTTTTAGAGGTTGATTCGGGCCGGTCGAGAACGGTTTGAATCCTTTAGGGGTGGTTTAGGGAACACCTAGTTCGAGATGCTTTAAAAATATAGAAAAATATTTAAAAACCCTCATTTATTATATAAATGGTTATGGTGAAAACAATTTTACAAAATGTGATTTGGAAATATTACATTTTGGTGTAGTGACCAAATTGCAGTTTTTGCAAAAGTTGACTATTGACTGTTTTGTAAAGGATTGAAACTTTGAATCTTTAAGGATCTAATTTTACCGAATTGTTTTTCATCAGATTTATCTTTAATTTGGGAGTTTTAATAATGATTTAATTAAAGGAATTAAAAGGAAAGATTTAATTGACCTTTCATAACTACTTTACGATACTTTTTCCCTCATTTCATTTTCTCTCAACTTTCATTCATCCAAACACATTTCCCTCACCAATTAATCTCTGCTTTTCATCTATTTTGCTGAGATTTCATCTTCCTAAGGATTTCCAACCTTTACTCCATCAAATCCTTTTGTTTGTACTTTGGATTTTCAAGAAATATTGCCCAAATTGAGGAGAAATCAACAATTAGAGGTAAGCTTCGTCCTTCTCCTCTAATGATCAGTTCTTTACTGAAATTCCCAATTTATTAATCCTTTGTTAATGATCTTTAAGTTGTTTTAATGTTAAAATCAATAAATGGTTGTTAAATTCATGGTTCTTGAGGTGATTTTTATGATTTTCGTATTTTTGAGTTAAACTCTGTTTTGAGGTTGATTTTTAACATGTTTTGGATGATATTTGATGTTGAGATTGAGGTTTTAATAAATGAATCCCGAATAGGCTTGGGTTCCTAAGTTTTACATGTTAGATTTGTGGTTTTTGGGGTGGTTTTGGTGATCAGCTTTTTCTGGATGTATAAGGACGTGTTTGTGATGATTTTTGGTGTTGATTGAGTTTAGAAATGATTAGAATTGATAGATCTTGGCTGGGCTTTGTTTTGGGAAAGTTTGGAGGTGATTTCGCTTATTTCGGATAGTCGAAATGGTGTTTTTGAGTAGTGCAGCAAGTTTGAATGAGTAGATGGTGATTTCAATGCATGATGATGCATTAATCCTCTGCTCTTATGTGCAATGAACATGGGAGACATCTTCGGACGCTTATGGTGTTGATCCGGAAGTGCTGGAAGCCTAGAAATCGTTTCGGCAAGCAAACGAAACGAAATCGGTGAGTGCGAATGGAAGCTAAGATGAAAACTTCAGAGAAAATAAAGGGGAACCATTCTCGGGGAACAAAAGGTCAAGGGATGACTATAAACTGCACTCGAAAAACAAGAAACAAAAGCAGCATGAACAGAGTTCTTTTAATCAAAATCCTTCAAGGAGTAACTTTCTACCCAAACCATAGATGATGGATAAAAATTCAATACCTTCAGTTTTTGTTAATAGTGTGGGGAACATCGGGAGAGAGTCACAAGTTCCTTCTTGCAATGTATGCCAAAAACATTATCGGGTTAATGCAGAAAACAATCGAGTGCTTGTTACTTGTGTGGAGAGACTACTCACTACATCAATGAATGCCCACAAAACCCGAATAGAATACCTTCTCATGTTTCCAAAGGTTCGAATCAATTGAAATCACTTAGAGGAAGAGGATCAAAACAAGCACAATCCTGAAATTTTGGGAGAAACAAGGGGCAGAGTTCGAACACCGCTCATCAAGAATCTCGAGCAACTGCTCGAGTCTATCAAGTTCAGGGCCGCGAGGAAGAAGATTCAACTAATCTTATTGCAGGTACAATCCATTTAGATATGCACCCTATCTATGTTTTGTTCGATTCGGGTTCAATGCATTCTTTTATATGTTCTTAATTAATTGAGAAATTCCAATTAAAGTCTAAACCTACAAATTGTAGTTTAATTGCTACTAATCCTCTAGGAGATAAAGTAATAGTGAACCAAATATGTAGAAACTACCCTTTGTTTATCCAAAGCATTCCCTTCCCTGCTAATCTTTTAGCTTTACCTTTCTTTGAATTTTATCTCATTTTGGGGTTAGATTAGCTAGAATTGCATTAGGACTGGGTAGATTGTTATAAAAGGAGAATTTTTCTTCATGGTTTAGGAAAGGAATCCATAGTCTTGATCGATAAGATACCCAACTCTATTTTTGTTGCTGTGATTAAACGTGATAAACTTGATTTTGGCATAAACTCTTGTATGGTTGTTCTGAATTCCCTGATGTGTTTCCCGAGGAATTACTGGGGACTACCTCCATCAAGAGAAGTTGAGTTCGGAATTGAGGTCCTTTCAGGTTCAGCTCTGGTTTCCATTACCCCTTACCGTATGGCCCCGATTGAAATCAAAGAATTGAAGGCTCAATTGCAAGAACTGCAAGACAAATGATTCATCAGGCCAAGTTATTCTCCTTGGGGAGCCCCAGTCTTATTTGTAAAGAAGAAAGATGGATCAATGAGGCTCTGTATTGATTACCAGAAACTAAAGCAGGTTACCATCAAGAACAAATATATATTACCGAGGATCCATGACTTGTTCGACCAACTAAAGGATGCTACGGTATTTTCCAAAATTAACCTTCGATCAGGCTCTTACCATATGAGAGTCAAGGAAGCGGGTATCTCCAAAACTGCTTTTCGAACTCGGTATGGTCACTATGAAATTCTAGTGATGCCTTTCGGCCTGACCAACGCTCTGACAACATTTATGGATCTTATGAACCGAGTTTTCAAGCCCTATTTGGATTAGTTTGTGGTGGTATTCATAGACGATATCTTAGTCTATTCGAAGGATAAAGAGGAACTTTCAAAATATCTACAGGTTGAGCTGCAGACACTTCGGGATAAGCAACTCTAAGCCAAATTTGATAAATGTGAATTATGGCTGTCTAAAGTGTCCTTCCTTGGCCATGTAGTTTCGGCTGAGGGAATAAAGGTGGATCCAAAGAAAATCCAATAAGTGATTGATTGGAGACCTCTAAGGAATGTAAGTGAAGTTAGAAGCTTTCTCAGTTTGGCTGGTTACTATCGAAAATTAGTGAAGGGATTTTCGTTGCTAGGTAATCCATTAATGCTTCTATTTTACTGAAGCAAGTTCTAACTCGAGCTCCTATTTTAATTCAACCTGAACCGAGAAAAGATTTTACAATTTCATTGATGCTTCTCATCTCGAGTTAGGGTGTGTTTAAATGCAAGATGATAAGGTGAAAGCATATGCATCTAGACAATTAAAGCCACACGAGTTGAATTACCCGACATATGATTTGGAATTGGCTGCGGTCGTGTTCGCTTTAAAAATCTGGAGACACTATTTATATGGAGAAAGATGCCACCTATTTACTGATCATTAAATTTTAGAGTACATCTTTACTCAAAAGGATTTAAATCTCTGGAAAAGAAGATGGGTAGAATTGTTCAAAGATTGTGATTTAATCATCGACTACCACCCGGGCAAAGCGAATGTAGTGGTTGATGCTCTCAGTCGCAAACGTTCTGTTGGTAAGATCACATATGATCCATGCTGGATTTTACCTTGTTTGAAAGTTGAGGTTTGCATTTATCTAATATTTTCTTTTGAACTGTAGCTCCAAAAACCTTCAATGCTCATTTTAAAGTTTTAAAGAATCGGAAGCATCTAGCCGAACTCCAAATCCAATCGGAATTGAATTCAAGGATCAAAACACTTCAGCAAACCGATCCTGAGCTTCAGAAGATATTAAAATGATTGAACCCGAACCGAGTTCCGAATTTTGCTTAAAGTCTAATGGTATACTCTATTTTAAGAATAGAGTTTGTATACCTAATGATCAAGCTTTGAAGAAAGAAATGTTACAAGAAACACACAATAGTCATTTCTTTGTACATTCGAGATCAGTTAAAATGTATAAGCACTTAAAAGAAGTTTATTGTTGGCCTGGAATGAAAGCAAACATCATTGAATTTGTGTCTAAGTGCCTTACATGTCAAAAGATGAAAGCTGAACACCAAGTACCTACGGGACTCCTCCAACCAATTGAATTGCCTTAGTGGAAGTGGGAACGAATAACTATGGATTTTGTATCGGGACTACCTCTTTCACCAAGGAAGAATGATGCTATATGGGTAGTTGTTGATAGATTCTCCAAATCAGCACACTTCTTACCTGTTCGTATGAGTATGAATATGGAGCAATTGGCCGAATTATACATAAAAAAGTAATTAGACTACATGGTGTCCCTGTATCTATTATATCGGACCGAGACTCGTGGTTTACCTCCAGTTTCTAGAGAGCACTTTAGAAAACTTTGGGCACCAAACTAAACCTTAATATCACCTTCTATCTGCAAAACGATAGACAATTCAAAAGAGTAATTCAAGTATTAGAAGACATGCTCAGAGCCTGTGTGATTGATTTCAGGAAGAATTGGGAGAAATTCCTGCATTTGGTCGAATTCGCTTACAACAATAACTTTCAAGTCACAATTAAGATGGCCCCATTTGAAGAACTTTACGGAAGGAAATGCAGGACACCTCTGTGTTGGTCTAAACTAGGAGAAAGTAAGGCTTCAGGGCCAAAACTACTTTGAGAAATTGAGGATCATATTCAAATTGTGTACAATCAGTTGAAGGAGGCCTTTGATAGGCAAAAAGCCTATGCTGATCTCAAGGGAAGAGATGTCCAATTTAGTGTAGGAGATACTGTATTCTTGAAGGTATCTCCATGGAAGAATTTGCTTAGATTCGGGGAAAAAGGAAAATTAAGTCCTCGTTTCATTGGACCTTTCGAAATTATAGAAAAGATTGGGCTTGTTGCCTACACACTAGCTCTCCCTAAAGAATTTGAGAAGGTCTGCAATGTCTTTCACGTGTCCATGTTTTTCTGAAGAAAATGAGCCTCATTAAAAAGACCCACTAACACCAGAAAACTGGCCCCATGAAAAAGCCCTGGCTCCTAAAGGGGAAAAGAGTGCCAATAAAATATCATTAAAGAAGGGACGATAAATCGTCACGTGTAATAGATTGGAAAAGCTCGGGACAAATCGATTTGAAATGTACATGCGTCAGGGAGCGTAAAGCCCAAGAAGCAAGACTATGAGCGACTGTATTAGCGGAACGTTGTACAAAGAGAATCCTAAAGATTGCAGATGAAGGCGCAAGATTTCTCGAGCTGGCCCAACAAAATCGATCAGGACGGAAATCTTAGGAGAGGTGTGGTTCATCTTTTTGACAACGACAACAGCATCAGATTCAACAATAAATCGGGGCCATTCTAGTTGGAGGGCAAGGCAAAGACCAGCCAAAAGAGCATGAGCCTCACCAAGTGGGGCGTCAGTACAATCAAAATGCAACCGGCCAGGCCACCTAGGACAGAGCCACATTCATCTCGAGCAATGACACCAGTGCAGTAGTACAACAAGTGGGGTCAGAAGCACCATCATCAGTGATCTTTACAAATCTCGGGGAGCAGTTTCCATCCCAGGGTGGAAGTTGCTGGGGAGGAAAGAGGCACATAAGTGCGTTGGGCAGATGCTTTCTTGAAATCACGGTAGAGGCAGAGAGCATTCGTGACCAAGGTCCAAGCCAGCTGCAAAGAGATCGTTCATGAACCCAAACATGGTGACGTCGCCAAAGGTACCACAGAATGGTGAGGAGGAGTGCAAACAAATCCAAAGGCAAGGAGTCCGCAACTTCTTCTAGCTAGACGAAGAATGAGGAGGCAAGAGCGGTGATAAGGGAGCGGGGAAAGCCAACAAGAGAGAGGGCTTTCGAAGATCCCAAGCAGTCACGAAGGGCATAGAGAGGTGTTTCGCAAGCATCAGAGCAAATCAAACAAGTAGGGTTTTGCCCAGGACAGAGCCATATTCATCTCGACAAATGACGCCAGTGTAACAGTACAACAAGTGGGGTCAAAAGCACTATCAACATTGATCTTAAAAAAACCCGGGGGGGCGGTTTCCATCCCAGGGTGGAAGTTGCTGGGGAGGAGAGAGGCACAGAAGTGCGTTGGGCAGATGCTTTCTTGAAATCATGGTAAAGGAAGAGAGCATTCATGACCAAGGTCCAAGCTGGCTGCAAAGACCGTTCATGAACCCAAACATTGCGACGTCGCCAAAGGTACCACAGAATAGTGAGTAGGAGCGCAAATGAATCCAAAGACAAGGGGTCTGCAGCTTCTTCTAGCTAGAAGAAGAAGGAGGAGGCATGAGTGGTGATAAGGGAGGGGGAAAGCCAACAAGAGAGAGGGATTTCGAAGATCTCAAGCGGTCACGAAGGGCATGGAGAGGCATACGAACCGAACTATCAATGCCAAGGGTAAAAAAAAACATCACGCAGCGAAGTCGTGGCCTGGAAAAGCCCCTTCCAGGCAAAGGATGCTCGTGGGGAGGTAGTGGTATCAAAAACATTCCCGAAAGGGAAATATTTGGCTTTGAAGACTCGCGTGAGAAGAGAGTCAGGCTCAGTGATAAAATGCCAAATTTTTTTTCCAAGCAGGGCAATATTGAACAGATGCATGTCTAAGAAGCCCATGCCCCCAGTAGACTTATGAGTGCACATGACAGCCCAAAAAAGAAGGGGTCAACCCCTGTTATTACTTTGGCCTGAACACCAGTAGAGATGTATAGTACGAGCCATGTCATTAATCAGATTCTGAGGCAATAGGTAACATGACATTACATATTGTGGAAGAGCATGTTTTACGGATTTGATAAAAACTTCACGAACACTATAAGAAAGAAGATGTTTGCTTCACCTCAGAACACGAGAATCAACTTTGTCACGGACATAGCGAAGAGTGGCCGTCCTATTACAACCAATGAGCAACGGGAGGCCAAGGTAAATACCCAAATCATCCACTTCACGGTCACCCAAGACATCGCAGACCATAGACTTGTAATCCTGAGCAATGCGGGGACTAAAAAAATAATGGACTTCTCAAAGTTGACTCTTTGGCCTGACGAGGAGGCGTAGGTTTGAAGAATATCGTTGAGGGACTAAACCTCCATGATGTCATTACGAAGGAAAATCATGTTGTCGTCAGCATAAACCAGGTGGTTAACCAGAGGCCTATGTCGACAGGTACGAAGCCCACGTATCTGCCCATCGCTTTGAGCAGTGGACAGGGCCGCCGAGAGACCCTGTGTACAAAAAAGGAAAAGAAAAGGTGAGAGAGGGTCCCCGTGGCGCAGGCCACGCTGTGGTCGGAAAGGAGATGACAATTTCCCATTGACATGAGCTTGGAAGGTAACCGAGGAAACACAACAAATAATAGTCTCAACCCAAGAAGGGGCGAAACCCAGTCGAAGCATTACAACCTATAGGAAAGACCACTCGACACGGTCAAAGGCCTTTTCCATATCTAATTTAAGAGCAACACCTCGAGAAGCAGCGCAGCCAAGCCCCAATAGTGAGTGAACTAGCTCATGGGCAATAAGGATATTATCGGAAATGGCATGACCTTTGACAATGGTTGCCTGTGTCTCACTAATGCAAAAGGGGCGAATGGGCTTTAGACGGTTTACAAGGACCTTCGAAACAATCTTGTAGAGGATCGTACATAGGTCGTATTTGCTTTATTGCAGTAGGTGCTCGAACTTTCGGGATGAGAGAAATAACAATATGTTTCACAAATGGCCATATCTGCGTTGCCGCGAAGAAGATCCAAACACATCTGGATAAAGTCGGCACCTATAGTGTCCTAGTGCTTCCTGAAAAAGCCGCTTGGAAGAACATCGATTCCTGGTGCCTTTTTCGGATCAATGTCTGAAAAGGCGACAATAACTTCAGCCTCCATAAAGTTTGCATTAAGGTTATCATTCATCTCAGGAGTCACGGAAGGAACAATGTTGTCTAGAAGACGCGGATCCACAGAGGGAGAGGACGAGGCAAAGAGGGTGCGGAAGTAGGAGGTAACAAAAGTCATGATATCCTTAGGGGTCTCAGACTAGTGGCCATCCGCATCATACAAGCCCGAAAGAAAATTCTTTCATCGACGCCCAAAAGCCTGGGCATGGAAGAAGGAAATATTGCGATCTCCTTGGGAGAGCCATGACACACGAGACCTCTAAGCACAATAAGCTTCTTGCTAGTCTAGAAGGTAGCGAGGCTCACATTTAGTTGCAAGGAAAACTTCCATGTCTGAAGTAGAGAGACAACGATTGAGACCAGAGATCAGCGATGCGCTGCCAAACAACATTACGGTGATTCTTTTGCCAGGAAATGAGAGCATTCCCTAATGTCGCAAGTTTATCACGGACAAATCCAAATACGTGCTTCCAGGTCACTTGTACCATCGATATAAATTCCTCTTCTTGCGCCCAAAAACTATCAAATCAAAAGTACTCCTATCGTGGTCAAGAGTTACGGTGGACATGCAACTGAACATTATCAAGAATAATGAAATAATGATCTGAGTTTGGACTAAAATCAGAGAAGGTATTGAAAGTCGGATAGCACGAACGCCATTGGCTATCTGCAACAAAACGATCTAAATGCTCCCAGATGGGCAAAACATTCGGACCAGACATATTCCAGATACACCACCCCCGGGAAGGCTTACAATCGAACAATGAGTTTCAAAGAAAGCAGTCTTTAAAGTTATCCAAGAAACTACAGGGTTTGTGTAGTCCACCTTGCTTCTCAGAATCATGAAAAATCTCATCAAAGTCCCCACCTACTAACCAAGGGAGGGGAGAGGATGTACGAAGACGGTCCAACAAGGCCCAAGTTCGAAGCTTGTCTTGGGTTTCGGATCTACCATGCAAGCTTGTAAAATGGAAAGATTCGTTGTTATAAGAAATAACAACATCAATATGAATAGGCAAGTACGAAAGCAAATCGATCTTTATAGTATAATTACAAAGCAACATTAACCTAGAACAACTCGGGCCTGAATGAACTACAAAACAACCCTCCATTCCTAAACAGGACACAACTTTATTCCTATGACACGTAAATAAATGAGTTTCACATAAAAAACATCTAGAGCTAAACGGGCAACATCCCGGCCAAGGGAATGAACTGCCGAGGGTTTACCAAGCCCAAGATAGTTCCAACTAAGAATCCTCATTTGTCTCGGCAGTATTGCTGCTTGGAAACCTCCATCACAGAGTTGTTTGAGCTGCTCATCCCAGCTTTCAAAGTAGTAGACTTGAGGGAAGGAGAGGGTCGTGGTCGCTTCATCATAACTGGGTCGGCAAAAGGGGTATTGCGCTTCGAGATATGAGAAGAAACCGAGTTCGGTTTAGAGTGATGAGAGGCAAGTGCAGACTGGGGCTGGTTTGCCATCCAGACTTCAAAATCAAAGGGGACCGACGAGCTAGGTAATGAGTGCTTTCGGTGACTAGCCGAAGCACTTTTGTCCTCGACAGAAGTAGGGCCCTTTTTGGTAGACCGCAGGTCACCGCTCTGAGTAGGGGTATTAGAGATAGGTGGCAAAACACGACCGTCATCCGATGCATCATCATTACTTCGTACGGTTCGAGCAGCTCGCGACATGGCACGGCCGAAATTTGCAGCAGTACTCACCGTGGTCACACAGTCTTTTCCGATGATAACGTATTTAGCAATGGCATAGAGGCTCTCCTCAGCTACTTTAGAGATGACATTCTGCACTAGATCCGGAATATTTAGGCCCTCATTAATCTCTCCGGTCACCAAAGCGTCACTAGTTGGCGGGTTAGGACACGGTTTCTTAGCCCTAGTATCATCAATACTACTATCGAGGGGCTCAGATTCCGATGGGAAACCCTTGGCAAGTTCCTCAGTCAACAAAGCATCCACAGCTGCTCACTCAGCGTCAGGAGGAAATAGTTGGTCTGTGTAAAGTGTCCACAAGTTCTATATTTCATACACATTTCATCTAACATTATTGATGTTTTTAAGCACATCTTAGGAATAATTAGGACCATGCATTGCATTTTACAGTATTTCCTAGCTTTACCATATTTTAATTGATTATCTTTTAATTGGTGAAGAAAGGTATTGTTTTCGTGTATTTTTTGTTATAGGTATTAAAGGCTGACAGAGGGAAAGAGGAGCTGAGGATGCGATGCTGAGGCAATGAACCATGGAGCTGTACTGAAGCAGTTCCAGCTGAGGACAGTAGTTGCCGAGTAGCTGCCGAGTGCTGTCGTCGCCGACCTTGCTGCCCACGGTAGCAAACTATGGAGTTGGAGAATCGAAGTGCGATTTGTAGAGCCAAAAACCTGATTCCATCGATGTCAACCACTTGATTTTTCGACGTCTATAGCAGCGGGAAAAGTCGCCGAAGTGAAATATCAAGATTTCTTGCGGGACAAGGAAACGTGATAAAGTCCACATTCAACTGAAAGAAGTCAGAGTTTAAAGTCACATTGAATGTGGAAAGCTACTTTTGAAGACTTCTACTTGAAGAAGGACTAGACCTAGCTATTGCCTATAAATACTCATTGTAATTCTAATTCAAATCATCTTAGGTTTTCTTTATGCATAGCTTAGGTTTTATGCCGCCGTCATGTTCTAATTCTCCCTTGGGTTTGGGGTTATGTTGTAAATTAGTTGTGAAAATGGTTGTTTAGGTTTCAAGTTTGTTTTCAATAAAATATTCCAAGTTTATTTAATTCATGTTCTTCACTTCTTCAATTAGTTCCAAAAGTTTAGTTGAAGAAATCAATTTGTCGGGCATGAGAGTGTCAAACTCACGAAAGAATTATGTACGGTCTCATCATGTCGAGGTGTTAACTAATTCGGCTTAGACATAAGTTAGAATTTCTGCTGCTAAAAGGAGCAACCAAACATCCACTACCTGTTTTAGGTTTACGCTGAGATTGCCAGGTATTGCCTACATAACGTGGTGACAGAATCCTTGCCTAGATATAGGGAGGATCACTTCAGAATTGCTCTACTGAACTTGGAGTATCTGCCATACTTGCCGCCGGGACTTCTCTCCATTCCACTTGCCGAGACAGTGAAAGTTGCAAGAGCAGAGTTCTGCTGTGGCAGCAAAGTTGATGCAACCTCAATCCGCCATTACCCGCCAAGGCAGCAGATCGTGGCAGCGCTAAACAACTTGGCATGTTCAACGCAGTCACTGTAAGCAACAGCATAACCCTGCCCTGTCTATCAACCTGATCACTTCCTCTATTACTTGTGTTTTATTTTACCTTTCATCTCAAACAATCATCTTACTTGTGCAATTTACTTTTTCTAGTGCAGGAACAATAACTTGAACCGAGCTGCCCAATCCCCGTGGAGACGATATCTTATATACTATAACTTGACAAGAATGTGCACTTGCGCTCATTAATAGAGTACACCCAAATGATCTACAAGTTTTTGGCGCAGTTGACGGGGATTGTGTATCACCACGGGTGTAACGCCTTGGTTTTGGGCCTAGATGTTTTAGATGTTGAATCGGGCCGGTCGGGAATGGTTTGAACCCTTAAGGTTGGTTTAGGGAACACCTAGTTCGTGATGTTTTAAAAATATGGAAAAATATATCAAAATCCTCATTTAATATATAAATGATTATGGTGAAAACAATTTTACAAAAGGATATTTGGAAATATTACATTTTGGTATAGTGACCAAAATGCAGTTTTTGCAAAAGTTGACTAGTGACTGTTTTGTAAAGGATTGAAACTTTGAATCTTTAAGGAGTTATTTTACCATTTTTTTCATCAGATTTCACTTTAATTTGGGAGCTTTTAATAACGACTTAATTAAAGAAATAAAAGAGAATTAAAAAGGAAAATTAAAGTTGACTTTTCATAACTAATTTCACGATAGTTTTCTCTTTTCATTTTCTCTCAACTTCCAATCAGCCAACAACTTTTCTCTCTTTTGATTTTCATCTTGTTTGCTGCGATTTTATCTTCCAAAGGATTACCTATCTTTGTTTCATCAAATCCTTTTGATTCTTGCTTTGGATTTTCAAGAAAACTTGCCCAAATTGAAGAGAGATCAACCATTAGAAGTAAGCGTCATCTTTCTCCTCTAATGATCAGTTCTTTACTGAAATTCCCAAGTTATAAATACTTTGTTAATGGTTTTTGAGTTGTTTTAATGTTATAAACAAAAAATGGTTGCTAAATTAAAGATTCTTGATGAGATCTTGGTGATTTTCGTATTTCTATGTTGAGCTATGTTTTGAGGTCGATTTCTAACATATTTTGGATGATATTTGATGTTGAGAATGAGATTTTAAGAAATAAATCCTGAATAGGATTGGGTTCCTAAGTTTGAGATGCTAGATTTGTGGTGTTTGAGGTGTTTTTTGTGATCTGCTTTTGCTGGAGGTATAAGGTTGTGTTTATGGTGATTTTTTTATGTTGATTGAAGTTTAGAAAAGGTTAGAATTGATAGATCTTGGCTGGACTTTGATTTGAGAAAGTTTGGAGGAGATATTTAAGATAGCCGAAATGCTAGTTTTGAGTAGAGTAGCGAGTTAGAATGAGTAGCTGGTGATTTTAATGCATGATGATGCATTAATCCACTGCTCTTATGTGTAATGAACATGGGAGACTTCATCGGACGCGTTTGGTGTTGATCCGGAAGTGCCGGAAGCCTAGAAATTGTTTCGGCAAGCAAGGAAAACGTTATCGGTGAGTGAAAATGGTTTTAGATGTCCTTGAGGGACAAGGAAACAAGGTTTGGGGATTCAGGATTGGTTTGAAACACCATCCTAAGTCTGGAAGTAAGTGTGTTTAGATTTGCTCTCGAAAAGTGGTTGATGCCCCTAAATGCTTTTGACATGCTCTTGGTTTGAGATATACAAATTCCTACTGTTTTATGCATGATTTATAACATGAAATGATGTCGCATATAGATCCCATGAGATAGAATGATATTGCAAAGAGTTTTGAGATTTTGATTAAATGCTATGCATGAATTGTGGTTTTGAAATGGGATGAGATTGTTTTTAGAAATGTTGCATCAAAACAGTAGGTGAGATGATGATTTTAAAGTAATATATTGGCATAAATGATGAGAAGATTACCAGATATAATTGGTCGACAAATAGGATGTGAAGTGCAGTATAACCTAAAAATTCGAATGTGCAATGGGGGTAGTGCCATCCCGATCCAAAGTGAGAGTCCGATGATGAGAGATACCATCGGGGTAGGTCTTGGTGAGACACCCAAGCTTTGTGGCGAAGATAGAGACCACCATGAGAGTCCGGTGGCGAGATCCCATCGGGGTAGGACTTGGTCTCGAGTCTAGCTATCCGCATATCCGAGTAAAGATAGAACATGAAATACCAATGTATGAGAATGAACTTGATTCACATGTACCAATGTTGAAGTGATTTTATGCTATGAGAAATGCATATTAGATTTTGAGATTTATGAAATGCTTTTGAATTTCAAGCATGTGTGTGGCTTTGCCATGAGATTTGCATTGGTTGAATGCATGAGATAGATAGATAGTTAGATGGTACATGTGATTTTCAAATGGTGATTTGCTTTGAAATGGTTTTCAAGCATGAGATAGAAAGAGCATAGTATAGAAATGGTTTTCAAGATAGAGTTTTAAAAGCTTGCATTGTTGTGTTGGTGTTTTTAGAGCATGCCTCACTAAGCTATCGTGCTTACGCTTTATTTTACCAACAATGCAAATAATTGAGATATTTTGGGCAGCAAGGAGGCTTAAGAGGATCCAAGGAATACATAAGCTCAAGTACGGTGTTATACTGTTACTTTAGTAATGATATATGGGAATGGGAATTAATGGTTTGTTTTGGGAGATGTATTTTTGGATTCCCTGTTGTTGATGCAAGTGTTATATGGTTTATTTGGTTTGTAGAAGGCCTTTATATTGGTTTTAGAGCTTTATCTTGCTATTTGGTGTGTTTGTGGTTTGTGTTTTAAGCATGCTTCATTATATGCCTTGCTATGCTTGTGTTAATCAATCAAATGTTACCATGTGCTTATAATTGCATGCCTAGGAGTTGGAGTGGATGCCATAATCATGTCCAAATGCTTTAGTGATGTTTTGTTGATGTTTGACATGATTTTGGGGCTAATTTTGGGACATTTCTGGTATGCTTATCGATACACATGCTTGCGTATCGATACACATAAGCCAAGTGCTTTTCTGAACAGGGGTTTTGGTACGGTTAGAGAGTGTTTCGATACGGGCTTGAAGGGTATACCAGTACGCGGGGGTGCGTATAGATACCCTTTCTACGAATTTGGTCACTGCCTTCCCACGTATCGATACGGTCCCTATGCGTACTGATACGCGACCGTTAATTTTGTTAATGGCATCTTCTAAAGCTTTAAAATGTTATATTTTAGTCCCTGAACTTCATGGATGCAATTGGATGTGTTTGGTTGGTTAGATTGTGATGAAAATTACAAAGAAGTATGAAACAAGACTAATTGAATAAAATTAACTTTAAAATCGGAGATGTAACACCCCAATTTTGGGCTTAGCAGTTTTGGGTTTGGACCGGACCGGTCGGATTGCGGTTCGAGTATAAAAGGGTGAATTTAGGAAAGCCTAGTTCGGGTTGCATTAAAAAAATATGGAAAAATGTCTTAAAATCCTCTTTTATTATATATAAGAGAAAGGTGAAATCAATTTTACAAAATGAGGTTTGGAAGAGTGACATTTTGGGTTAGTGACCAAAATGTAATTTTCGGAAACTTGGTGACTGTTTTAAAAAGGATTGAAACTTTGAATCTTTAAGGAGCGATTTACCCAAAAGAGTTTCTCCAGATTTTTCTGAATATTTATCAATTAATTAATGGTTTTAAAATAAAGGAAAAAGGGAGGGAAAGATATTTTTGGCATTTTAACAAACTTTTCCCAAATTTTCCATTTTCTTTTCTCTCAACTTTTCTCTCAACCCAAACACATTTCTCCAGCAGAATTTCCTCTGATTTTGACAACTTAAGATGAGATTTCTATCCTCATTTGATCTCTAATCAAATCTACAACAAAACTATAGCATTTGCTTATTGGATTTTCAAGATTTTGGTTCCAAAAAGGGAGAAAACTCAAGTTTAGAGGTATGAACGTCCTTCTCCTCTAAATTCTCAGTTCTTTACTGAAATTCCCAAGTTCTCAATCCTTGATTTGTGTTTTATTAAAGGTTTTACAATTGTGTTCTTGATCTTGGCTTTAAAATGCAAGATTTGCTTTAATTTTGATGAAATTCGTATGATCTGATTGGGCACTGTTTTGAGATGTCATTTTGATGTAAAATGAATGTATATTTGATGAGAAATTGAGGTTTAATCAATGCAATCCCGAATAGGTTGATTTTCCTAAGTTTTGCTTGAGTTTTTGGTGGTTTTTGGAGTGATCTTGATGATCTGTTATAGCTGGAGGTATAAGGACGTGGTTAGATCCTTTTTGGATGTTAATTGATGTTTAAGGATGTTTAGAATTGATGGATCTTGGCTGGGTAGTGTTGTGGAGATGTTTGGATGTGATTTCGGTTGTGTTTGGTAGCCGAAATGTGAGTGTTGATGTGAGCAGCGAGTTTAGATGTCTTGGTTGAGGGTATTAATGCATGATGATGCATTAATGTACTGTTTTGATGTGTTTAAAATAGGGGAGACATCTTCGGATCCTCGTGGTGTTGATCCGGAAGCTCGGATTGGTGTTTCGGCAAGTGGCGAAACGGAATCGGTGAGTGGATTTTGGTTTTCAGCTTTGAAACCATTGTTTTGAAGGTTTGGGAGCTTAGTTTAAGTCTAAACAACTTTGCTAAGCTCAAGAGTAAGTTTTCGGAAAAACTCTCTTGTTGATGAACCATGTGTTGGTTGTGTGCAAGGTGATTGTTTGCATGTTTTATATTCTGTTTTGAAAGCATATATAACATGTTTATTTGCTGGTTTTATAAGCCATGTGTTGAAGGATGCTCAAGGTAAGAGATCCTTGTTTAGAACATTTGATAAAATGTGGTTTTGTTGCATAAAGATGCATGATGATTAATGGCTTTGTTAAATGCTTTAAAACAGTGTGTAACGCCCCAATTTTGGGCTTAGGAGTTTTGGGATTCGGACCGGTTCGGTCGGATCGCGGTTCGAATATATAAGAGTGAATTTAGGAAAACCTAGTTCGGGTTGCATTAAAAATATGGAAAAATGTCTTAAAATCCTCTTTTATTATATATAAGAGTTTGGTGAAATCAATTTTACAAAATGAGGTTTGGAAGTGTGACATTTTGGTTAGTGACCAAAATGTAATTTTCGAAAACTGTGAGACTGTTTTAAAAGGGATTGAAACTTTGAATCTTTAAGGGGCTATTTACCCAATGGGAGTTTCTCCAGATTTTTCTAAAATATTAAAGGTTTAATAAATGGATTTTAAATAAAAGAAAAGGGAGGGAAGATATTTTCCTAAATTTCCAACTAACTTTCCACATTTTCTATTTTCATTTTCTCTCATCTTTTCTCTCAAACCAAACACATTTCTCCAGAGCTTTTCCCTCTGATTTTGCCATCTAAATATCTCATTTCAATTCTCTTTTGATCTTCAATCATCTCTTCAACAAAACCTTTGCATTTGCTAAGTGGATTTTCAAGAATTTGGTTCCAAAAAGGGAGAAAACTCAAGTTTGGAGGTAAGAACGTCCTTCTCCTCTAAACTCTCAGTTCTTTACTGAAATTCCTAAGTTCTCAATCCTTGATTTATGTTTTATAAAAGGTTTTATAGATGTGTTCTTGATTTTGGCTTTTAAATGCAAGATTTGATTGATTTTGATGAAATTTCGTATGATCTGATTGGGCAGTGTTTTGAGGTGTCAATTTGATGTTAGATGAATGTTAAATTGATGTGAAATTGAGGTTTAATTAATGCAATCCCGGATAGGTTGAATTTCCTAAGTTTAGCTTGTGTTCTTGGTTGTTTTTGGAGTGATCTTGATGATCTGTTATAGCTGGAGGTATAAGGACGTGGTAGGATCCTTTTTGGATGTGAATTGATGTTGAAGGATGTTTAGATTTGATGGATCTTGGCTGGGTAGTGTTGTGGAGTTGATTGGATGCATTTTCGGTTGTGTTTGGTAGCCGAAAATGGAGTGTGGATGAGAGCAGCGGGTTTAGGTGCTTTCATTGAGGATATTAATGCATGATGATGCATTAATCTACTGTTTTGATGTGTTTAAAACAGGGGAGTCATCTTTGGATCCTAGTGGTGTTGATCCGGAAGTTTGATTGGTGTTTCGGCAAGAGGCGAAACGGAATCGGTGAGTGGATTTTGGATTTCAGCTATGAAACCAATGTTTTGAAGGTTTGGGAGCTTAGTTTAAGTCTAAGCAACTTAGCTAAGCTCAAGAGTAAGTTTTCGGAAAAACTCTCTTGATGATGAACCATGGATTGGTTGTATGCAATGTTGTTTGTTTGCATGTTTTAAATCTTGTTTTGAAAGCATATTTAGCATGTTTATTTGCTGGGATTGTAAGCCATGTGTTGAAGGATGCTCAAGGTAAGAGATCCTTGTTTTTGAACATTGTTTTAATGTGGTTTGATGCTTAAAGATGCATGATGTTTATGGTTTTGTTAAATGCTTTAAAACAGTGGAATATTGTTGTTAATGATGTATATTGGCAAGTGATGGTTAAGGTCACAAAGGTGGTTAAAAGTCATTGTGTGAGCCTTGTTTATTTAAGAACAACATGGTGTTTAAAAGTCCATGGTTGGTTCTTGGTTAAGGTTCAAGGTGGTTAAAATTCCTTGTGTAAGCCTTGTTTATTTAAGAACAACATGGTGTTTAAAAGTCCATGGTTGGTTCTTGGTTAAGGTTCAAGGTGGTTAAAATTCCTTGTGTAAGCCTTGTTATTTAAGAACACCAAGGTGTTTAAAAGTCCTTGGGAGATTCTTGTTAAGGACGCAAAGGTGTTTAAAAGTCCTTGTGTGGTCCTTGTCATGGTGTTTAAAAGTCCATGGATGATTTTTGTAAGATCACAATGGTGTTAAAAAGTCCATGTGTGGATCTTATGTTGATTGTATCACTTGTGGCCAATATGACATGTTATGATCTTGAAGCATGTTTGCTTGTTTTAAAATGCTTATGAGCATGTATATTGTGGTTTTGAACAATGGTTTATAAAGGTGTTTTATATATGCATTGTTGTGTGGTTTTAACGAGCATTCCTCACTAAGCTTTTGCTTACGCTCTCTCTTTTCTTAAACCAATAATGCAGAGCATTAAAGTGCATTGAGGACAGCAAGGTGGACAAGAATCCAAGTGGTGAACAAAGCTCATGTATGGTGAAGGTTTCTTAAACACTATTAGCTTATGGGCATTTGGCAATGGGGGACCTATGTTGTTGTTTTGGGAGATGATTCGGACTCCCTAAGTTGGTATTATGTTGTTAATGTCGTTGGAACTTGTATTTGGCCATTATGTGTTTGGATTGATGTTTTGATGCTTGAATGGATTGCTAAGTAGGATGCATGCCTATAGAATTGGGGATTTTCATAATTGATGCCATGTTGATGAATGGTTGATGCAATTATGTTCTTTGTATGTTGAATGACTTGCTGGTAAAGTATGGTTGCTTTTGGAGCATGTTTGATAGGCCAATTGTGTGATAAACCAGCAATTTTGCTGCAATCTGGGTAGCCTGTTTCGGAACAGGTGCTACCGTATCGGAACGGGGGCCTGAAATGGCATGGGCGTTCCGAAACGGAAGCAACCGTTCCGGAACGGATATGCCACTGCCAGGCACTGTTTCGGAACCAGTTGCGGAACGGTCCCGCGTTTCGGAACGGGTCTTCCCTGTTCCGAAACACTCGACCGTTGGGCACTGAAATTGTTGGTTAAATGTTTTGCATTGTTTGCGTTTTGGTCCTGAATCTTGTTTATGCAATTAAATGAGTTTGTGATGTCCGTTTGAGCTGAAATTTGACAGACAAGCATGAAATATGACTAATTTCATATTGGTAACTTAAAAGTGGGTTGAGTCCTTGTAATTTCCAGAATTTACTTTTTGGTCCTTAAGTTTGTGTTTTGTTCAATTAAGTCCCTGAACGTTTTCCGTTTGCGCTGATCTTTGAGTATGATGTTTGTATGAACATAACTAGGGTTAACGTGCATCTAGATAAGATTAAAAGAAAAAAAAGGGGTCGTTAATCAAGGTTGACTTTCGGGTTGACTTTGGTTTTCCCCGTGTAAACTTCTTAATTCGGTTCAACCGTCTGGGCCGGGTTAAGGGGGTTACACAGTGGATTATTGTTGTTAAATGATGCATATTGGCAAGTGATGTTTTGAGAATGGTTAAGAACACTATGGTGGTTAAAAGTCCATAATTGGTTCTTGTGTTAAGAACAACATGGTGGTTAAAAGTCCATGATTGGTTCTTGTGCTAAGGTCACCAAGGTGGTTAAAAGTCCTTGTGTGAGCCTTGTAAGGTCACAAAGGTGGTTAAAAGTCCTTGTGTGAGCCTTGTGTATTTTAAGAACACCATGGTGGTTAAAAGTCCATGGGTGATTCTTGTTTTAAGGTCGCAAGGTGGTTAAAAGTCCTTGTGTAGACCTTGTGTATTTTAAGAACACCATGGAGGTTAAAAGTCCATGGGTGATTCTTGTGCTAAGGACACAATGGTGGTTAAAAGTCCATGTGTGGTCCTTGTGAATTGTAAGATCACAATGGTGTTTAAAAGTCCATGTGTGAATCTTATGTTGATTATTTTGTGAAATGGAAAGATTATGATTATCACTTGTGGCCAATATGACATGTTAATAATGTGAAGCATGTATGCTTGTTTAAAATGCTTTTGTGCATGGTTAAAGATTGTTTTGAATTGAGGTTTATAAAAGTGTTTATAAATGCATTATTGTGTTGTCTTAAATGAGCATTCCTCACTAAGCTATGTGCTTACGCTCTCTCTTTTCTTAAACCAATAATGCAGAGCATTGAAGTGCATATAAGGGCAGCAAGAGGTCAAGAATCCAAGTGAAGAACTAAGCTCATGTATGGTGAATATTTTCATAACTTGATTAGCTTTTGGCATTTGGCAATGGGGAACCTATGTTGTTGTTTGGGGAGATGTTTTGGACTCCCTAAGATGGTTTTATGTTGTTGATGATGGAACTTGTAAATGGCCTTTATGAGGATTGTTTGGTGATTTGGTGTTTGAATGGTTTTGCCTATAGAATTGGGGCTTTTCTTGTTTGATGCCATGTTTACGAATTGTTGATGCCATTATGTTCCTTATGCATGTAATGTGTTGCTGGTATAATTTGGTTGCCTTTGGAGCATGTTTGATGGGACAATTGTGTGATAATCTAGCTAAATTTCTGCAATATGGGCAGCCTGTTTCGGAACAGGTACTGCCGTTTCGGAACAGAGGGCCTGAAATGGCCTAGGCGTTTCGGAACGGGCAGAGCCGTTCCGAAACAGTTTGGCCACTTCCAGGCCCTGTTGCGTAACGCGTTTCGGAACGGTCCCGCGTTTCGGAACGGATCATCCCTGTTCCGAAACACCCGACCGTTGGGCACTGAAATTGTTGGTTATATGTTTTGAAACCTTTGCGTTTTGGTCCTGAATCTTGTTTATGCAATTGAATGAGTTTGAGATGTCCGTTTGAGTTGAAATTTGACAGAGAAGCCTGAAATATGATTAATTTCATAATGGTAATTTAAAAGTGGGTTAAGTCCTTCTAATTTCCAGAATTTACATTTTGGTCCCTAAACTTGTATGTTGTGCAATCAAGTCCCTAAACGTTTTCCGAATGCGCTGATCTTTGAGTATGTTGTTGTTAGGAACATATCTAGGGTTAATATGCATTTAGATAAGATTAAAAAGAAAAAAAGGGTCGTTAATCAAGGTTGACTTTCGGGTTGACTTTGGTTTTCCCCTTGTAAACTTCTTAATTCGGGTCAACCGTCTAGGCCAGGTTAAGGGGGTTACATTTGGTGGTATCAGAGCTGAGTTCTCGAGTAATTGGGAATGATTAAGTGGGTGATTAATGTATGTATGCTTTGTATGCTTGTTGAATGAAAGCATGTTGTGTGGATTGTAAGTATGTTACAATTGTGATGTATGCTATGGTGAAGCATGTTAGGGGGACCCATTGCCAAATCAAAGCTAATGAAATGATGTTGTTTTAATTGGAAATGAGCTTGAGTACTTGGATTGCTTACCTTGCTGGGCCTGATTTTGTTTATTGCATTGTGATTGCATTGTTTAGTGATGGCACCTCGTAGAGAGTTGAGGGTTAATACGCGAGCTATGGCTCAAAATGAGAGTGAGGAGAATGCTGAAAATATGGTGGATTTACCTCCTCCACCTGGTGGTGGTGGTGCTGGGGGTGAAGGAGATGCTGCTGGTGCTGATGATGGGGTCGCTAGACCTGAAGCTGGTCAGGGACAAGCTATTCCTGACATGACAATGCTGGTTCAAGCCATTTGTGGAGCTTTTCGAGCAGCGGTAGTTGGAGCTCAAGCAGCTGGGCATCAGGGAGATGCTGGTGTTAGACTACCTTTGGAGCGTTTGCGTAGTCTGGGAGGGACTGAGTTCAGGGGTTTGTCTGCTGAAGGTTCTGAGTCTTGGCTGGAAAGTACCAAGAGAGTCTTGGGGCAGATGAGTTGCACTGATGTGCAGAAGCTGGGCTGTGTGGTATCGTTGTTGCAGGACGATGCTTACACTTGGTGGACAACCTCTATCTTTGGAATGGAGGAAGCTGATGTAACTTGGACGTTCTTTCAGAACGCGTTCAAGAGGAGATATCTGGGTGTGAGGTACCTAGATGAGAAGAAGAGAGAATTCATGTCTCTTACCCAAGGGAGCATGTCTGTAGTTGAGTACGAGGTTCAGTTTGTCCGACTCAGTCAATTTGCACCTGAGCTTGTTCCTGATGAGCGGGAGAGGTGTGAAAGGTTCCGTTATGGTTTGGTGACGGAAGTAAAGACGTATATGTTAGCTGCTGAGTATAATGATTTTGATGTGCTGGTTGGGAGAGCAAAGGACATTGAGATGAATTTGGGTTTATCATCCAAAGGTGCTGGTTCTGGTGCTGGTAAGAGAGTTGCTGAGTATAGTTCCGGTGGTGGACGGAACAAGAGGGGACGTGATCAGAGGTATCAGCCTTCGGCTAAGCGAGGTGGTGGTGCGCCTGCTCAGGGAGGCAAGGCAAGAGCTAAACCGAGCGCATGTTGGACATGTGGATCGCGTGGCCATATGAAACGTGATTGTCCTCGAGCTGTGAGGGAGGTGCAAGCCCCTGTTGTGGCAGCTGGTAATTCATGCTGGAACTGTGGATCTACGGATCACTTGAGGAGAGAGTGTCCTATGTTGGCTGGTGGCCAAGGGCGTGCTCCTGTAGTTGCTGCACCATAGAGAGGTCGTGGGCGCGGCCGTGGTAACTTCCAGCGGAGAGAAGAGGGTGGACGGAATGTGGCTCATGTTGTAGCTGTTCAGCCAGAGGGAGGTGGCCAGGCTAGAGTGTTTGCTCAGAGGGAGGGGAGGAATGACGCGGATGTGATTGCAGGTACTTTTACTTTGCAGTCCTTGTCATTACTTTCCTTGATTGATTCTGGATCTACGCACTCATACATTTTGCGTGAGCATGCTGAATTGCTTGGTTTGCCTGTTGAGTCTTTGGATGTTAGTATGCGTGTCACTAGTTCTTTTGGTGAGACTGTTGTGACTCGAAAGCTTTATAGAAGATGTCCTTTGGTTGTGCAAGATCATATCTTTCATGTTGATCTTATGGAGTTGCCTTTCTATGATTTTGATGTAATCCTTGGTATGGATTGGCTTGCTGAGCATTATGCTGTAGTGGATTGTGAGAATAAGCGAGTTTCGTTGAAGCTTGCTGATGATTATGAGGTGGTTGTAGTTGGTGAGAATGTGAAGTTTCTTGCCAATGTGGTGTCTACGTTGGAGGCAAGCCGGATGCTGAGGCAAGGTTGTGAAGCTTACCTAGCCTTTGTGATGAATCCTAGCTCTAAGGAGTTGCGTGTGCAAGATATCAAGACTGTGCGAGAGTTTCCTGGTGTGTTTCCGGAGGAGTTGCCTGGATTGCCTCCTAATCGTGAGGTGGAGTTTGGGATTGAGCTGTATGAAAACACAACTCCAGTGTCCATTACTCCTTATCGAATGGCACCTAAAGAGTTGAAAGAGCTGAAGACGCAGTTGCAAGAGTTGCTCGACCGTGGTTTCATTCGGCCGAGTGTGTCACCTTGAGGTGCGCCGGTCTTGTTTGTGAAGAAGAAGGATGGCACTATGAGAATTTGCATTGATTACCGTTAGCTTAACAAGTTGACTATCAAGAATCGGTATCCATTGCCGAGAATTGATGATCTTTTTGATCAATTTCGGGGAGCAGTTGTGTTCTCTAAGATTGATTTAAGGTCAGGGTATTACCAGTTGAAGGTGAAGGATGTGGATGTGCCAAAGACAGCTTTCAGGACGAGGTATGGGCATTATGAGTTCCTTGTGATGCCGTTTGGTTTGACAAATGCTCCTGCAACTTTCATGGACATGATGAATCGTGTATTTCATGAATACCTGGATAAGTTTGTTGTGGTGTTCATTGATGATATCCTCGTGTACTTGCGTACTGAGGAGGAGCATGAAGGGCATCTGAGAGTTGTGCTGCAAGCTTTGTTGGAGAATCAGCTTTATGCCAAGCTGAGCAAGTGTGAGTTCTGGCTTAGAGAAGTGGTGTTTCTTGGTCATGTGATTTCTGCTGAAGGGATTCGTGTTGATCCTCAGAAGATTGAGGCGGTGATGAATTGGAAGGTTCCTAAGTCTGTTCATGAAGTTCGTAGTTTCCTTGGTTTGGCAGGATACTACCGAAGGTTTGTGGATGGGTTTTCGAAGATTGCTGCACCTTTGACAAAGTTGTTGCAGAAGGATGTTAGGTATGAGTGGACGGAAGCGAGACAGCAGGCTTTTGAGAAGCTTAAGGCAGCTTTGACACAAGCTCCTATCTTGGTTCAACCTGAATCAGGGAAAGAGTTTGTGGTGTATAGTGATGCGTCCTATGTTGGTTTGGGATGTGTGTTGATGCAGAAGGGTAAGGTGGTGGCTTATGCATCACGGTAGTTGAAGGTGCATGAGCGCAATTATCCTACGCGTGACATCGAGTTGGCTGCGGTGGCTTTTGCTTTGAAGATCTGGAGACATTATCTGTATGGTGAGAAGTGTACTGTGTACACGGATCACAAGAGTTTGAAGTATCTGATGTCTCAGAAGGAGTTGAATCTTAGACAGCGACGCTGGGTGGAGTTGCTCAAGGATTATGATTTGACGATTGAGTATCACCCTGGGAAAGCTAATGTTGTATCGGATGCCTTGAGTAGGAAGGTAGCTGTTGAGTTGAGGGCTATGTTTGCCAGTTTGAGTATTTCGCGTGATGGTGGTCTTGTGGCTGAATTGCAAGTGAAACCATCTTTGGTTCAGTAGATCAAGGAAAAGCAGTTGTTGGATGATTCCTTGGTACCGCATGTTCAGGATATCGCGGAGGGTAGGCCTTCGGATTTCTGTTTTAGTGATGATGGAGTGTTGTGTTTTGGGAGTCGGATAGTAGTGCCCAATGATGTTGATTTGAGGCGTGCTATTCTAACTGAAGGTCATAGTAGTCCTTTTGAAATGCACCCTGGTAGTACTAAGATGTATCGTGATCTTCGTGATGAGTACTATTGGGTGGGTCTAAAGAAGGATGTTGCTGAGTTTGTAAGCAAGTGCATGGTGTGTCAGCGAGTTAAGGCTGAGCATCAGTTTCCGTCAGGTTTGTTGCAACCGTTGAGAATTCCTGAGTGGAAGTGGGAAAGGATTACCATGGATTTTGTATCTGGTTTACCTTTGTCGCCATCGAAGAAGAATTCAGTGTGGGTGATTGTGGATCGCTTGACGAAGTGTGCGCATTTCTTGCCTGTGCATACTACGTATTCTTTGGATAAGCTTGCGGAGCTGTACATTGCTGAGATTGTGCGGTTGCATGGTGTGCCTAAGTCGATTGTGTCGGATAGGGATCCGAGGTTTACATCGCGTTTCTGGCAGTGTTTGCATCAAGCTTTGGGTACACGGTTGAATTTCAGTACATCTTATCATCCTCAGTCGGATGGTCAGTCCCAGCGTGTTATCCAGGTTTTGGAGGATATGTTGAGGTGCTGCGTGATTGAGTTTCAGGGCTCATGGGAGAAACATTTGCCTTTCGTGGAGTTTGCTTATAACAATAGTTATCAGGCAAGCATTCAAATGGCACCTTATGAGGCTTTGTACGGGAGGAAGTGTAGGACTCCTCTGTGTTGGGCTGAAACGGGTCAGAAGTTGGTTTCGATGCCAGCTATGTTAAAAGGAACCACCGAGAAGGTGAAGCTCATTTATGAGCGCATGAAGGCAGCTTCTGATCGGCAAAAGTCTTACGCGGATTTGAAGCGTAAGGAGATTGAGTACACGGTGGGTGACCGTGTGTTTTTTAAGGTTTCGCCTTGGAAAAAGGTGATGAGGTTTGGCCGAAAGGGTAAGTTGAGCCCTAGGTACATTGGACCATACAAAGTGATTGAGCGTGTGGGTCCTGTTGCGTATAAGTTGAGGTTACCACAAGAGTTGGAGAAGATCCATGATGTGTTTCATGTTTCTATGCTTCGGAAGTATAGATCGGATCCTTCGCATGTGATGCATGTGGAAAAAGTGGAATTGAATCCGGATTTGACCTATGATGAGGAACCGGTGAGGATTCTGGATTCGGATAGTAAGGTTCTTCGTGGCAAGACCATCGAGTTGGTAAAGGTGTTGTGGAAACATCGTGGTGTTGAAGAAGCCACGTGGGAGCGGAAGGATGACATGTTGAAGCAGTTTCCGTACCTCTTTCCTTCAGGTAAATTTCGAGGACGAAATTTCTTAAGGGGGGGGGAGAGTTGTAACGCCCCAATTTTGGGCTTAGCAGTTTTGGGTTTGGACCGGACCGGTCGGATTGCGGTTCGAGTATAAAAGGGTGAATTTAGGAAAGCCTAGTTCGGGTTGCATTAAAAATATGGAAAAATGTCTTAAAATCCTCTTTTATTATATATAAGAGAAAGGTGAAATCAATTTTACAAAATGAGGTTTGGAAGAGTGACATTTTGGGTTAGTGACCAAAATGTAATTTTTGGAAACTTGGTGACTGTTTTAAAAAGGATTGAAACTTTGAATCTTTAAGGAGCTATTTACCCAAAAGAGTTTCTCCAGATTTTTCTGAATATTTATCAATTAATTAATGGTTTTAAAATAAAGGAAAAAGGGAGGGAAAGATATTTTTGGCATTTTAACAAACTTTTCCCAAATTTTCCATTTTCTTTTCTCTCAACTTTTCTCTCAACCCAAACACATTTCTCCAGCAGAATTTCCTCTGATTTTGACAACTTAAGATGAGATTTCTATCCTCATTCGATCTCTAATCAAATCTACAACAAAACTATAGCATTTGCTTATTGGATTTTCAAGATTTTGGTTCCAAAAAGGGAGAAAACTCAAGTTTAGAGGTATGAACGTCCTTCTCCTCTAAATTCTCAATTCTTTACTGAAATTCCCAAGTTCTCAATCCTTGATTTGTGTTTTATTAAAGGTTTTACAATTGTGTTCTTGATCTTGGCTTTAAAATGCAAGATTTGCTTTAATTTTGATGAAATTCGTATGATCTGATTGGGCACTGTTTTGAGATGTCATTTTGATGTAAAATGAATGTATATTTGATGAGAAATTGAGGTTTAATCAATGCAATCCCGGATAGGTTGATTTTCCTAAGTTTTGCTTGAGTTTTTGGTAGTTTTTGGAGTGATCTTGATGATCTGTTATAGCTGGAGGTATAAGGACGTGGTTAGATCCTTTTTGGATGTTAATTGATGTTTAAGGATGTTTAGAATTGATGGATCTTGGCTGGATAGTGTTGTGGAGATGTTTGGATGTGATTTCGGTTGTGTTTGGTAGTCGAAATGTGAGTGTTGATGTGAGAAGCGAGTTTAGATGTCTTGGTTGAGGGTATTAATGCATGATGATGCATTAATCTACTGTTTTGATGTGTTTAAAATAGGGGAGACATCTTCGGATCCTCGTGGTGTTGATCCGGAAGCTTGATTGGTGTTTCGGCAAGTGGCGAAACGGAATCGGTGAGTGGATTTTGGTTTTCAGCTTTGAAACCATTGTTTTGAAGGTTTGGGAGCTTAGTTTAAGTCTAAACAACTTTGCTAAGCTCAAGAGTAAGTTTTCGGAAAAACTCTCTTGTTGATGAACCATGTGTTGGTTGTGTGCAAGGTGATTGTTTGCATGTTTTATATTCTGTTTTGAAAGCATATATAGCATGTTTATTTGCTGGTTTTATAAGCCATGTGTTGAAGGATGCTCAAGGTAAGAGATCCTTGTTTAGAACATTTGATAAAATGTGGTTTTGTTGCATAAAGATGCATGATGATTAATGGCTTTGTTAAATGCTTTAAAACAGTGGATTATTGTTGTTAAATGATGCATATTGGCAAGTGATGTTTTGAGAAAGGTTAAGAACACTATGGTGGTTAAAAGTCCATAAGTGGTTCTTGTGTTAAGAACAACATGGTGGTTAAAAGTCCATGATTGGTTCTTGTGCTAAGGTCACCAAGGTGGTTAAAAGTCCTTGTGTGAGCCTTGTAAGGTCACAAAGGTGGTTAAAAGTCCTTGTGTGAGCCTTGTGTATTTTAAGAACACCATGGTGGTTAAAAGTCCATGGGTGATTCTTGTTTTAAGGTCGCAAGGTGGTTAAAAGTCCTGGTGTAGACCTTGTGTATTTTAAGAACACCATGGTGGTTAAAAGTCCATGGGTGATTCTTGTGCTAAGGACACAATGGTGGTTGAAAGTCCATGTGTGGTCCTTGTGAATTGTAAGATCACAATGGTGTTTAAAAGTCCATGTGTGAATCTTATGTTGATTATTTTGTGAAATGGAAAGATTATGATTATCACTTGTGGCCAATATGACATGTTAATAATGTGAAGCATGTATGCTTGTTTAAAATGCTTTTGTGCATGGTTAAAGATTGTTTTGAATTGAGGTTTATAAAAGTGTTTATAAATGCATTATTGTGTTGTCTTAAATGAGCATTCCTCACTAAGCTATGTGCTTACGCTCTCTCTTTTCTTAAACCAATAATGCAGAGCATTGAAGTGCATATAAGGGCAGCAAGAGGTCAAGAATCCAAGTGAAGAACTAAGCTCATGTATGGTGAATATTTTCATAACTTGATTAGCTTTTGGCATTTGCCAATGGGGAACCTATGTTGTTGTTTTGGACTCCCTAAGATGGTTTTATGTTGTTGATGATGGAACTTGTAAATGGCCTTTATGAGGATTGTTTGGTGATTTGGTGTTTGAATGGTTTTCAATATAGGATGCATGCCTATAGAATTGGGGCTTTTCTTGTTTGATGCCATGTTTACGAATTGTTGATGCCATTATGTTCCTTATGCATGTAATGTGTTGCTGGTATAATTTGGTTGCCTTTGGAGCATGTTTGATGGGACAATTGTGTGATAATCTAGCTAAATTTCTGCAATCTGGGCAGCCTGTTTCGGAACAGGTACTGCCGTTTCGGAACAGAGGGCCTGAAATGGCCTAGGCGTTTCGAAACGGGCAGAGCCGTTTCGAAACAGTTTGGCCACTGCCAGGCCCTGTTGCGCAACGCGTTTCGGAACGGTCCCGCGTTTCGAAACGGATCATCCCTGTTCCGAAACACCCGACCGTTGGGCACTGAAATTGTTGGTTATATGTTTTGAAACCTTTGCGTTTTGGTCTTGAATCTTGTTTATGCAATTGAATGAGTTTGAGATGTCCGTTTGAGTTGAAATTTGACAGAGAAGCCTGAAATATGATTAATTTCATAATTAGGTAACTTAAAAGTGGGTTAAGTCCTTCTAATTTCCAGAATTTACATTTTGGTCCCTAAACTTGTATGTTGTGCAATCAAGTCCCTAAACATTTTCCGAATGCGCTGATCTTTGAGTATGATGTTGTTATGAACATATCTAGGGTTAATATGCATTTAGATAAGATTAAAAAGAAAAAAAGGGTCGTTAATCAAGGTTGACTTTCGGGTTGACTTTGGTTTTCCCCGTGTAAACTTCTTAATTCGGGTCAACCGTCTAGGTCGGGTTAAGGGGGTTACAGGAGAAGTCCTTGTAATTTGCAGAACTTACATTTCGGTCCCTAAATGTCTAGTTTGTGCAATTAGATCCATAAACGAAATTCGATCGATGTTCTGTTTCTTTCTATGTACTTTGGTGATCACATAGGACTTAAGCTGCATTTAGAAAAGATAAAAAAAGGAAAAAAGGGTCATCAATCGGAGTCGGCTTTAACGAGTTGACTTCGGTTTTCCTAGTGTAATCACCTCGGTTCGGGTCAACCGTCTAGACCGGGCTAAGGGGGTTACATTTGTTGGTATCATAGCCATGTTTGTGAATAATTGGGGCATTGGCAAATGTAAATGTGAGTAGTTATGAACCTTCTGAAAGCACGTTGTGAAATTGTGCAATGGTTGAGCTTTGTTGAGATGAAATTGTGTTGTTATGCTATATTTAGGGTATAGATGGGGAACTCATTGCCATATCATTACTATTGGAAAGAATTGTTTTGAAAATGAACTTGAGCACCTTGGATTACTCGCCTTATATTTCCTAACTGAGTTTTATTGCATTTTGCTAATTGCTTTGTTTTGAATGTGGCTACGTAGAGAGCTTAGAATTAATACGCGTAATGCAGTTGAGAATGAGATGAATGAGACGGAAGAGCATGTTGAGAATCTACCGCCTCCTCCTCCTGTTGGACCACCCGATGGTGGTGGAGCGGGGGTTGGTGCTGATAGAACTCAAGTAGGGGTTGTTGAACCCTAGAGAGCACAAGGGCAAGCTGCTCCTGAAATTACCGTGCTAATTCAGGCTATTGATGAACTGTAGTCTCATACGAGTTTGCCGTTAGAGCGACTCTGTAGTCTCGGTGGGATTGAGTTTAGGGGGCTGACCCCTGAGAGTTCCGAATCTTGGTTGGAGAGCACCAAGAGGATTCTTGGGCAGATGAACTGTAATGATGTCCAGAAGTTGGGATGTACTGTATCCCTGTTGCATGGTGATGCCTATACGTGGTGGACGACCACTATAGCTGGATTAGAGGATGCTAATGTGACTTGGACGTTCTTTCTAAATGCGTTCAAGAGGAAATATCTGGGTGTTCGTTATTTGGACGAGAAGAAAAGGGAATTAATGTCCCTAGTGCAAGGTAGCATGTCAGTGGCGGAATATGAGGTGCAGTTTGTACGCCTTAGCCAGTAGGCACCAGAATTGATCCCTAATGAACGAGAGAGATGAGAGCATTTCAGATATGGGCTGGTGCATGATGTGAAGACATACATGCTTGCATTGGATTATTTTGATTTTGATGTATTGGTCACTCGAGACAAGGACATTAAGCTGAACCTTGGTCTGGTGAGTCGAGCAGGAAGATCTAGCTCAAGGAAGCGAGCTGCGGGTTCTGATGCTTGAAGGGGTCGTTTTAAGAGGCTGAGGGATCGAAGGTCTCATGTGGATGCTAGACGTGGGGGAGGTAATCCAGGGAGAGGCCAGCAAGGGTCGAATGCTTTCATTCGTACACCTGAGTGTAATTAGTGGAGCAGGAGGCACATGGGAGAGTACTGGGGCAACATTGGTACATGCTGGAATTGTGGTTCCCGTGGGCACATGAAACGAGATTGTCCTCAAACGATGAGAGAAGGACAGGCTCCGGTTAGAGCAGCTGAGCCAGAGATGGGTCGTGGGCGCGACCGTGGCAATTTTCAGCGTAAAGATGATGGTGCGAGGAATGTAGCACATGTTGTAGCTGTTCAGCCCGAATGAGGTGGCCAGGCCAAAGTGTATGCCCATCGTGAAGGGAGGAATGACACTGATGTGATCACAGATACCTTTACTTTGCAGTCTTTGTCATTACTTTCTCTGATTGATTATGGATCTACGCACTCGTACATATTGCATGAACATGCTCAAATGCTTGGTTTGCATGTTGAGTCTTTGGATGTTGGTGTGCGTGTGACTAGTTCTTTTGGTGAAACGGTGGTAACGAGGAAGTTGTATAGGAGATGTCCCTTAAAAGTGCAAGAACATGTGTTTTTTGTGGATATTATGGAAATGCCTTTCTATGGACTCGATGTAATCCTTGATATGGATTGGCTAGTTGAGCATAGGGCTATTGTGGATTTTGAGAATAAGCGAGTTTCGCTGAAACTAGCTGATGATTATGAGGTTGTGGTTTCGACGCTTGAAGCGATTTGGTTGTTGCGTCAAGGATGTGAAGCTTATTTAACTTTTGTAATGAATCCTAGTACGAAGGATGTTCGGGTTCAAGATATAAGGACCGTGTGTGAATTCCCTAGGGTGTTTCCGGAGGAGTTACCTGGTTTGCCACCTAGTCGGGAGATCGAGTTTGGAATTGAGTTGTATGAGAACACAACTCCGGTGTCCATCGATCCCTATTGAATGGCACCTAAGGAGTTGAAGGAGCTGAAGACGAAACTTCAGGACTTTCTTGACCGAGGCTTTATTTGGCCTAGTTTGTCACCTTGGGGTGCAACGGTCTTGTTTGTAAAGAAGAAATATGGCACGATGAGAATGTGCATTGATTATCGTCAGCTAAATAAGTTGACTGTTAAGAATAAGTATCCTTTACCAAGGATAGATTGATTTATGTTCTGAAAACCATCAATTTTGTGGAGCGGCTGTGTTCTCGAAGATTGATTTAAGTTCTGAAAACTATCAATTGAAGGCTAAGGATGTGGATGTGCCAAAAACTACTTTTTCGGACAAGGTATGGGCATTATGAATTTCTGGTGATGCCTTTTGGTTTGATGAATGCTCCTGCTGCATTCATGGATATGATGAACAGGGTGTTTCATGAGTTCTTTGATAAGTTCGTTGTGGTGTTCATCAATGACATCCTTGTGTACTCTCGTACTGAGGAGGAACACGAGGAACATTTGAGAATTGTTTTGCAAGTGTTGCTAGAAAATCAGATTTATGCCAAGCTGAGTAAATGTGAGTTTTGGTTGAAGGAGGTTGTTTTCTTGGTCATGCGGTTTCGGCTGAGGGGATTCGTGTTGATCCTCAGAAGGATGAGGCGGTGGTGAATTAGAAGCCTCCAAGGTCTGTTCATGAAGTTCGTAGTTTCCTTGGTTTGGCGGGTTACTACCAAAGGTTTGTGGATGGATTTTCCAAGATTGCTTCTCCTTTGAAGAAGTTATTGTAGAAGGATTTTAAGTTTGAGTGGACGAAAGCGAGACAACAAGCTTTTGCGAAGCTAAAGGAAGCATTGACGCAAGCTCTTATCTTGATTCAACCTGAATCTGGAAAAGAGTTTGTGGTGTATAGTGACGCATCCTATGTTGGTTTGGGGTGTGTGCTGATGCAGGAGGGCAGGGTAGTAGCTTTTGTATTGCGACAATTGAAGGTGCATGAGCGTAACTATCCCACGCATGATATTGTGTTAGCGACAGTGGTGTTTGCTTTAAAGATTTGGAGGCATTATCTATATGGTGAGAAGTGTGTTGTGTACACGGATCACAAGAGTTTGAAGTATCATGTTTCAGAAGGAGTTGAATCTTAGGTAACGACGTTGCGTGTAGTTGTTTAAGGATTATGATCTAACGATCGAGTATCATCCGGAAAAGGTCAATGTTGTGGCTGATGCTTTGAGCTGGAAAGTGGCGATGGAGTTGAGGGTGATGTTTGCTTGTTTGAGTATATTGCGAGATGGTGGCCTTGTTTCTGAGTTGCAAGTGAACCCATTTTTGGTTCAGTTAATCAAGGATAAGCAGTTGCTTGATGATTCTCTTGTACCTCATGTTAAGGATATTGCGGAAGGTAGGCCTTCAGACTTCAGTTTCAGTGATGATGGTGTTCTATGTTTTGGGAGTCGGATAGTGGTGTCGAATGATGTGGAGTTGAGGCGCGCTATTCTGACTGAACTCATAGTAGTTCTTTTGCTATTTACCCTGGTAGTACGAAAATCTATCGTGATTTGAAGGATGTGTACTATTGGGTGAGATTGAAGAAAGATGTTGCAAAATTCGTTAGAAAATGTATGGTTTGTCAGCGGGTTAAGGCTGAACGTCACGTTCCTTCTGGGTTACTGCAGCCGTTGAGAATCTCAGAATGGAAGTGGGAGAGGATTACCATGGACTTCGTGTCCTGTTTGCCTTTGTCGCCATCGAAAAAGAATTGTGTCTGGGTTATTGTGGACCGCCTTACAAAGTGCGCATATTTCTTGCCTGTGCATACTACGTATACCTTGGATAAGTTAGTTGAGTTTTACATTGCTGAGATTGTGCGTTTGCACAGTGTGCCAAAATCTATAGTATCAGATAGGGATTTGAGGTTCACGTCGAGGTTTTGGGTATGTTTGCATCAAGCCTTGGGTACGCGGTTGAATTTCAGTACTTCTGATCATCCGTAGACGGATGGAAAGACAGAGCATGTTATCCAAGTGCTTGAGGATATGTTGAGGTGCTGCGTTATTGAGTTTCAAGGATCTTGTGAGAAGCACTTGCCTATGGTTGAGTTTTCTTATAATAATAGTTACTAGGCAAGCATTCAAATGGCACCGTACGAGGCTTTATACGGGAGGAAGTGTAGGACTCCCCTTTGTTGGGCTAAAATAGGACAAAAGTTGATTTCGATGCCAGCTTTGTTGAAAGGAACCACCAAGAAGGTGAAGCTCATTTGTGAGCGTTTGAAGGCAGCATCCGAACGGGAAAAGTCTTACGCGGATTTGAAACGTAAGGAGATAGAGTTCGATGTTGGTGAACGTGTGTTTCTGAAAGTTTCACCTTGGAAGAAGGTGATGAGATTTGGCCGGAAGGGCAAGTTGAGTCCGAGGTTCATTGGACCATATGAGGTGATAGAATGTGTGGGTCATGTTACTTACAAGTTGAGACTGCCTTCAGAGTTAGAAAAGGTACATAATGTGTTCCACGTATCCATGCTTCGGAGATATAGATCGGATCTGTTGCATGTTATGCCTATAGAAGAGGTTGAGCTAAATCCGAACTTAACATATGATGAGGAGCGCGTTGAGATTCTGGATACGAATAGAAAGGTTCTCCGGGGTAAGACCATCGAGCTAGTCAAGGTCTTGTGGAGATATCGGGGCGTTGAGGAATCCACGTGGGAAAGGAAGGATGACATGAAGAAGCAGTTTCCTTACCTTTTTCCACCAGGTAAATTTCGAGGAAGAAATTTCTTCACTGGGGTAGAGTTGTAACGCCCTGGTTTTGGGCCTAGATGTTTTAGATGTTGAATCGGGCCGGTCGAGAACGGTTCGAACCCTTAAGGTTGGTTTAGGGAACACCTAGTTTGAGGTGTTCTAAAAATATGGAAAAATATTTAAACATCCTCATTTAATAAATAGATTATGGTGAAAACAATTTTACAAAAGGAGATTTGGATATATTATATTTTGGTATAGTGACCTAAATGTAGTTTTTGCCAAAGTTGACTAGTGATTGTTTTGTAAAGGATTGAAACTTTGATTCTTTAAGGAGCTAATTTTACCATTTGTTTTTATCAGATTTCTCTTTAATTTGGGAGCTTTTAATAATGACTTAATTAAAGAAATAAAAGAGAATTAAAAAGGAAAATTAAAGTTGACTTTTCATAACTAATTTCATGATAGTTTTCTCTTTTCATTTTCTCTTAACTTCCAATCAGCCAAACACTTTTCTCTCTTTTGATTTTCATCTTGTTTACTGGGATTTTATCTTCCAAAGGATTTCCTATCTTTGTTTCATCATATCCTTTTGATTCTTGCTTTTGATTTTAAAGAAAACTTGCCCAAATTGAAGAGAGATCAACCATTAGAGGTAAGCTTCGTCCTTCTTCTCTAATGATCAGTTCTTTACTGAAATTCCCAAGTTATCAATCATTTGTTAATGGTTTTTGAGTTGTTTTAATGTTATAAAGAATAAATGGTTACTAAATTCAAGATTCTTGATGAGATCTTGGTGATTTTTGTATTTCTATGTTGAGCTCTGTTTTGAGGTCAATTTCTAACATATTTTGGATGATATTTTATGTTGAGAATGAGTTTTTAACAAATAAATCCCGAATAGGTTTGGGTTCCTAAGTTTGAGATGCTAGATTTGTGTTTTTGAGGTATTTTTGGTGATATGATTTTATTGGAGATATAAGGTTGTGTTTATGGTGAATTTTGATGTTGATTGAAGTTTAGAAAAGGTTATAATTGATAGATCTTAGCTGGGCTTTGATTTGAGAAAGTTTGGAGGTGATTTTGGTTATTTCGGATAGCCGAAATGCTAGTTTTGAGTAGAGCAGCGAGTTAGAATGAGTAGCTAGTGATTTTAATGCATGATGATGCATTAATCCTCTGCTATTTTTTGTAATGAATAGGGGAGACTTCATCAGACGCGTTTGGAGTTGATCCGAAAGTGCCGAAAGCCAAGAAATTGTTTCAGCAAGCAAGCAAAACTTTTATCGGTGAGTGCAAATGGTTTTAGAAGTCCTTGAGAGACAAGGAAACCAAGTTTAGGGATTTAGGATTTGTTTGAAACACCATCCTATGTCCGGAAGTAAGTATGTTTAGATTTGCTCTCGAAATGTGGTTGATGCTCCTAAATGCTTTTGACATGCTCTTGATTTGAGATAGACAAATTCCTACTGTTTTATGGATGATTTATAACATGAAATGATGTTACATATTGATCCCATGAGATAGAATGACATTGCAAAAAGTTTTGAGATTTTGATTAAATGCTATGCATGAATTGTGGTTTTGAAATGGGATGAGATTGTTTTTAGAAATGTTGCATCAAAACAGTAGGCGAGATGATGATTTTAAAGTAATATATTGGCATAAATGATGAGAAGGTTACATGATATAATTGGTTGACCAATAGAATGTAAAGTACACTATAAATTAAAATTCGTACGCGCTCTTTTGAGTCGGGCAATGGGGGTAATCCCATCTCAATCCAAAGTGAGAGTCTGATGATGAGAGATACCATCGGGGTAGGTCTTGGTGAAACATCCAAGCTTTGTTGCAAAGATAGATACCGCCATGAGAGTTCAGTGGCGAGATCCCACCGAGGTAGGACTTGGCCTTGAGTCAAGCTATCTGCATATCCGAGTAAAGATAGAATATTAAATGCCAATATTTGAGAATGAACGCGATTCACATGTACCAATGTTGAAATGATTTTATGCTATGCGAAATGCATTTGAGATTTATGAAATGCTTTTGAATATCAAGCATGTGTGTGGCTTTGCCATGAGATTTGCATTGTTTGAATGCATGAGATAGATAGATAGATAGATAGATAGATAGATAGATAGATAGATAGATGGTACATGTGATTTTCAAATGGTGATTTGCTTTGAAATGGTTTTCAAGCATGAGATAGAAAGAGCATGGTATAGAAAGGGTTTTCAAGATAGAGTTTTAAAATCTTGCATTGTTGTGTTAGTGTTTTTAGAGCATGTCTCACTAAGCTATCGTGCTTACACTCTCTTTTACCGACAATGTCGATAATTGAGATATTTCGGGCAGCAAGGAGGCTTAGGAGGATCCAAGAAATAGATAAGCTCAAGTACGGTGTTATACTTTTAATTTAGTAATGATATATGGCAATGGGAATTAATGGTTTGTTTTGGGAGATGTATTTTTGGACTCCCTGTTGTTGATGCAAGTGTTATATGGTTTATTTGGTTTGTAGAAGGCCTTTATATTGGTTTTGGAGCTTTATCTTGCTATTTGGTGTGTTTGTGGTTTGTGTTTTATGCATGATTCATTAAATGCCTTTCTATTCTTGTGTTAATCAATCAAATGTTACCATATGCTTAGAATTGCATGCCTAGGAGTTGGAGTGGATGCCATAATCATGTCCAAATGCTTTAGTGATGTTTTGTTGATGTTAGACATGATTTTGGGGCTGATTTTGGGACAGTTCTGGCATGCTTATCGATACGCATAGGCCAAGTGCTTTTCTGAACAGGGGTTTCGGTACGGTTGGGGAGTGTTTCGATACAGGCTTGAAGGGCGTACCGATACGCGGAGGAGCTTATCAATACCATTTCTACGATTTTGTTCACTGTCTTCCCGCGTATCGATACGGTCCCTGTTCGTACCGACACGCGACCGTTAATTCTGTTAATTGCATCTTTTAAAACTTGAAAATGTTATATTTTAGTCCTTGAACTTCATGAATGTAATTGGATGTGATTGGTTGGTTAGATTGTGATGAAAATGTTTAGAGAAGTACGAAATATGACAAATTGAATAAGGGTAACTTTAAAATCGGAGAAGTCCTTGTAATTTATAGAAATTACATTTTGGTCCCTAAATGTCTAGTTTGTGCAATTAGATCCCTAAACGAAATCCGATCGCCATGCCGTTTCTTCCTATGTACTTTGGTGATCACATAGGACTTAAGCTACATTTAGAAAAGATAAAAAGGAAAAAAAGGGGTCATCAATTAGAGTCGGCTTTAATGAGTTGACTTCGGTTTTCCCCGTGTAATCACCTCGGTTCAGGTCAACAGTCTAGACCGGGCTAAGGGGGTTACATTTGTTGGTATCAGAGCCAGGTTTGTGAATAATTGGGGCGTTGGTAAGTGGTTGGTAAGTGTAAATGTGAGTAGTTATGAACCTTGTGAAAGCATGTTGTGTAATTGTGCAATGGTTGAGCTTTGTTTAGATGAAATTGTGTTGTTATGCTATGTTTGGGGTATAGACGGGGAACTCATTGCCATATCATTACTATTGGAAAGAATTGTTTTGAAAAAGAACTCGAGCACCTTGGATTTCTCGCCTTATATTTCCTAACTGAGTTTTTTTGCATTTTGCTAGTTGCTTTGTTTTGAATGGGGCCACATAGAGAGCTTAGAATTAATACACGTAATGCGGTTGAGAATGAGATGAATGAGACGGAAGAGCGTGTTGAGAATCTACCTCCAACTCCTCCTAGTGGACCACCCGGTGGTGGTGGAGCGGGGGCTGGTGCTGTTGTAGCTGGAGTAGGGGTTGCTGAACCCGAGGGAGCATGAGGGCAAGCTGCTCCTGATATGACAGTGCTAATTCAAGCTATTGGTAGAACCTTTCAGGCGGTAGTAGCTAGTGCTCATATGGTTGAACCTTAGGCTGGTGCTTGTGTGAGTTTGTCGTTAGAGTGACTCTGCAGTCTCGATGGGATTGAGTTTAGGGGGCTGACCCTTGAGAGTTTAGAATCTTGGTTAGAGAGCAACAAGAGGATTCTTGGGCAGATGAACTGTAATATTGTCCAGAAGTTGGGATGTATTGTATCCCTATTGCATGGTGATGCCTATACATGTTGGACGACCACTATAGCTGGATTAGAGGATGTTGAGGTGACTTGGACATTCTTTTTGAATGTGTTCAAGAGGAAATATTTGGGTGTCCGTTATTTGGACGAGAAGAAGAGGGAATTAATGTCCCTAGTGCAAGGTAGCATGTCAGTGGAGGAATATGAGATGCAGTTTGTACGCCTTAGCCAGTATGCACCGGAATTGATCCCTAATGAACGAGAGAGATGCAGGCGTTTCAGATATGGGCTGGTGGATGATGTGAAGACATACATGCTTACATCAGATTATTCTGATTTTGATGTCCTGGTCACTCGAGCCAAGGACGTTGAGCTGAACCTTGGTCTGGCGAGTCGAGCAGGAGGATCTAGCTTAGGAAAGCGAGCTGGGGGTTCTGATGCTAGAAGGGATCGTTTTAAGTGGCCGAGGGATCGAAGGTCCTATGTGGATGCTAGACGTGGGGGAGGTAATCCGAGGAGAGGCCAGGAAGGGTCGAATGCTTTCATTCGTACACCTGAGTGTAATCAGTGTGGCGGGAGGCACACGTGAGAGTGCTGGGGCAACATTGGTACATGCTGGAATTGTGGTTCCCGTGTGCACACGAAACGAGATTGTCCTCAGCCGATGAGAGAGGGACAGGCTTCGGTGAGAGCAGCTGAGCCACAGAGGGGCTGTGGGCGCGGCCGTGGAAATTTTTAGCATAGAGATGATGGTGTGAGGAATGTAGCACATGTTGTAGCTGTTCAGCCCGAAGGAGGTGGCTAGGCCAAAGTGTATGCCAATTGTGAAGGGAGGAATGACATTGATATGATCGCAAGTACCTTTACTTTGTAGTCTTTGTCACTACATTCTCTGATTGATTATGGATCTACGCACTCGTACATATTGTGTGAACATGCTCTAATGCTTGGTTTGCCTATTGAGTCTTTGGATGTTGGTGTGCGTGTGACTAGTTCTTTTGGTGAAATAGTCGTAACGAGGAAATTGTATAGGAGATGTCCCTTAAAGGCGCAAGAACATGTGTTTTTTGGTGGATCTTATGGAATTGCATTTCTATGGATTCAATGTAATCCTTGGTATAGATTGGCTTGTTGAGCATAGGGCTGTTGTGAATTTTGAGAATAAGCGAATTTTGCTGAAACTAGCTGATATTATGAGGTTGTGGTGGTGGGAGAGAATGTAAAATTTTTATTTAATGTGGTTTCGACGCTTGAAGCGAGCCGGTTGTGTAACCCCCTTAATACGGCCTAGACGGTTGACCCGAATTAAGAAAGTCACACGGGGAAAACCAAAGTCAACCCGAAAGTCAACCTTGATTAACGACCCTTTCTTTTTTCTTTTAAAACTTGTCTAGATGCATATTAAGCCTTAGATATAAACATACAACAGCATACTCAAAGATCATAAACATCAGAGATCAAACAGGGACCCAATTGAACAATTTACAACTTTAGGGACCAAATTGTAAATTCTGATAATTATAAGGACTTAGCGCAAATTAAAGTTACCAACTTGAAATTACTCAGGTTTCATGCTTCTCTGTGAAATTTCAGCTCAAAAAGACTTCCCAAACTCATTCAATTGCACAAACAAAATTCAGGACCAAAATGCAAACAATTCAAAACACATAACTGCCACTGTCAGCCCCCAACGGTCAACCGTTCCGAAACGGGAGACAGCCCGTTTCGAAACACGGGGCCGTTCCGCAACGGGTACCGAAACGGGGGTCGGGCAGTAGCCTTGCCGTTTCGGAACGGTCCCTCCCGTTTCGGACGCCTGGGTTCATTTAAGGCACCCGTTCCGAAACGGTAAGTGTTGTTCCGAAACACCCTGCACAGATTGCCCCAAAATGCATACTTAAACATACAATTGACCAACCAATCATACTCCAAAAGCCACCAAACTTTGCCAACATGCAATTCAACATAAATGAGACATACTAGCATCAACAATTCATCAAAACACCAACATATATGAAAAGCCCCAAATCTATAGGCATGCTTCCTACACAAGCAACCACTCAAGCATAAACTTTCAATTCAAGCATATAAAAGCCAACCACCAAAAACCAGCATTCTCAACAACATTCAACACACTTAGGGAGTTCAAAACATCTCCCAAAACATACACATAGGTCCCCCATTGCCAAATTACCAAAAGCTAAATGTACTTAATAAAACCTTCCATACTTTGAGCTTTACTCCCACTTGAATGCTCGCCTTCCTTGCTGCCCTCAAAGTACCTTAATGTTCTGCATTATTGATTTGAGAAAACAAAGAGAGCGTAAGCAAAAGCTTAGTGAGGAATGCTCAACAAAACCATCCAATAATGCATTTATAAAACAACTTTACAAATCATGCCTCAAATCATCATTTACACATGCTCAAAAGCATACTTAAACATGCATCTCATGCATCACACTACAACATGTCATATTAGCCTCAAGTGATAATTCCCATTTCTTTAAAAACAAGTTCATCAACTTTCACCCCAAGGACTTTTAAACACCTTGGCCCCAAGGACTTTTAAACACCATGAAATGTATCACATCAAGGACTTTTAAACACCTTGATCCCAAGGACTTTTAAACACCTTGGCCATGGACTTTTAAACACCATGAAATGTATCACATCAAGGACTTTTAAACACCTTGATCCCAAGGACTTTTAAACACCTTGGCCCATGGACTTTTAACCACCATGGAAGGACCACACAAGGACTTTTAAACACCTTTGTGTCCGTAGCAAGAACCATCCAAGGACTTTTAACCACCTTGATGTTCTTAAGTAAACAAGGCTCACTCAAGGACTTTTAACCACCTTAGTGACCTTAACCTTTTCAAAACATCACTTGCCAATATACATCATTATCATCAATTTATCCACTGTTTTAAAGCATTAAACCAAGCCATATTCATCATGCATTTAAAAGCATCAAACCACATTTAAACAATGTTCAACAACAAGGAACTCCTACCTTGAGTTACCTTCAACATATGGCTTACAAAAGCAGCATTAACCATGCTAAATCATGCTTTCAAAATAGAGTTTAAAACATGCAATAAACCACATTGCAACAACAATCAAGACATGGCCACCACTAGAGAGTATTTCCGAAAACTTACACTTGAGCTTAGCAAAGTTGTTTAGACTTAAACTAAGCTCCCAAGACAATGGTTTCAAAGCCGAAAACCCAATTTCACTCACCGATTCCACTTCGCCTCAAGCCAAAGCACCAATTCAAGCTTTCGGATCAACAACTCTTGGATCCAAAGATGCCTCCCCTGATTAAACACATTAAAGCAGAGATTTAATGCATCATCATGCATCAAAAGCTTCAATGAAAGCACTCAAACTCGCTGCTCTCATTCACACTCCAATTTCGGCCACCAAACACAACTGAAATTGCATCAAAACCACTTCTCAACAAAGCCCAGCCATAAACCAGCAAAACCTAACATCCATTAACACCATTAAACATCTAAAAACAACCTATAATATCCTTATACCTCCAGCAACATCAGATCCACAAGATCACCACAAAAACATCCAAGAATCACAAGCTAAACTTAGGAAACTCAACCTATCCGGGATTGCATTAATCAAAACTCATTTCCTTATCAATTAAGAGTTCATTTAACATCAAAAACACATCTCAAATCACAGATTAATCAGATCTAACGAAAATCATCAAAAATCACCAAATCTTGCATTATAAGCCAAGATCCATTTCACCACTTAAAATCCTTTAATAAAACTTCAATTAAGAGTTGAGAACTTGGGAATTTCAGTAAAGAACTGATAGTTTAGAGGAGAAGGATGTTCTTACCTCCAAACTTGTGTTTCTCCACTTTTTGGAATCAAAAACCTTGTTGAATCAACTAGCAAATGATGAGGTTTTGAAGATATGATGTTTAGGAATCAAAAGAGTGTTGAAAGGAGGATTTTGGGTGAGAAAATCAGAAACAATTCTCTGGAAAACAAGTGTTTGGATTGAGAGAAAATGAGAGAAAGAAAATAGAAAAGTTAGTTAAGAAAATAGCCAAATGGCCTTTCCCTCCACTTTTGACATGTTTTAAAATCAAAATAAATCTCAAAATATCTTAGAAAAATCTGGAGAAACTACTTTTGGAATAATAGCTCCTTAAAGATTCAAAGTTTCAACTCTTTATAAAACAGTCACAAAACTTTCAAAAATTACATTTTGGTCACTAGCCAAAATGTCACTCTTCCAAAACCCATTTTTCAAAATTGATTTCACAGCTCACTTAATTATATTAAAAGATGATTTTAGAACATTTTTCCATATTTTTAATGCAACCCGAACTAGGTTTTCCTAAATTCACTCTCTTAGATTCGAACAACACTTTGACCAAACCGGTCAACGCCCAAAACTTTTAAGCCCAAAACCGGGGCGTTACAACTCTCCCCCCCTTAAGAAATTTCGTCCTCGAAATTTACCTGAAGGAAAGAGATAAGGAAACTGCTTCAGCATGTCTTCCTTCCGCTCCCACGTGGCTTCCTCAACACCGCGATGCTTCCACAGCACCTTCACCAACTCAATGGTCTTGCCACGAAGAACCTTGCTATCCGAATCCAGAACCTTCACCGGTTCCTCATCATAGGTCAAATCCGGATTCAGTTCCACTTCCTCCACAGGCATCACATGCGAAGGATCAGATCTATACTTCCGAAGCATAGAAACATGGAACACGTCATGAATCTTCTCCAACTCCTGAGGTAACCTCAACCGATACGCAACAGGACCACACGCTCAACCACCTCATATAGTCCAATGTACCTAGGGCTCAACTTACCCTTCCGGCCAAACCTCATCACCTTCTTCCAAGGCGAAACCTTCAAGAACACATGGTCACCCACCGCATACTCTATCTCCTTACGCTTCAAATCTGCGTAAGACTTCTGCCGATCAGAAGCTGCCTTCAACCGCTCACAAATGAGCTTTACCTTCTCTGTGGTCCCTTTCAACAAAGCCGGCATCGAAACCAACTTTTGACCAGTTTCAGCCCAACAAAGAGGAGTCCTACACTTCCTCCCGTACAAAGCCTCATAAGGTGCCATCTGTATACTTGCCTGATAACTATTGTTATAAGCAAACTCAACCAAGGGCAGATGCTTCTCCCAAGAACCTTGGAACTCAATCACGCAGCACCTCAACATATCCTCCAAAATCTGGATAACACGCTCAGACTGACCATCCGACTGAGGATGATAGGATGTACTGAAATGCAACCTTGTACACAAAGCTTGATGCAAACACTGCCAGAACCGCGATGTGAACCTCGGATCCCTATCCGACACAATCGACTTAGGCACACCATGCAGCCGCACAATCTCAGCAATGTACAGCTCTGCCAACTTATCCAAAGAAAACGTAGTATGCACAGGCAAGAAATGCGCACACTTCGTTAGGCGATCCACAATCACCCACACCGAATTCTTCTTCGATGGAGACAAAGGTAAACCAGATACAAAATCCATGGTAACCCTTTCCCACTTCCACTCAGGGATTTTCAACGGTTGCAACAACCCAGAAGGAAACTGATGCTCAGCCTTAACTCGCTGACACACCAAACACTTGCTAACAAACTCAGCCACATCTTTCTTCAACCCCACCCAATAGTACTCATCACGAAGATCACGGTACATCTTAGTACTACCAGGGTGCATAGCGAAAGGACTACTATGACCTTCAGTCAGAATAGCACGCCTCAACTCAGCAACAAGACCACCATCTCGTGATATGCTCAAGCTAGCAAACATGGCTCTCAGCTCAACAGCTACCTTCCTACTCAAGGCATCCGCTACAACATTAGCTTTTCCAGGATGGTACTCAATCGTCAGATCATAATCCTTGAGCAACTCCAACCAACGCCGCTGCCTAAGATTCAACTCCTTCTGAGACATCAGATACCTCAAACTCTTGTGATCTGTGTACACAGTACACTTCTCACCATACAGATAATGTCTCCAGATCTTCAGAGCAAAAACCACCGCAGCCAGCTCAATATCATGCGTAGGGTAGTTGCGCTCATGCACTTTCAACTGCCGCGATGCATAAGCCACCACCTTACCCTCCTGCATCAGCACACACCCCAAACCAACATAGGATGCATCACTGTAAACCACAAACTCTTTCCCTGATTCAGGCTGAACCAAGATAAGAGCTTGCGTCAAAGCCATCTTCAGCTTCTCAAAAGCCTGCTGTCTCGCTTCCGTCCACTCATACTTAAAATCCTTTTGCAACAGCTTCGTCAAAGGAGCAGCAATCTTGGAAAAACCATCCACAAACCTTCGGTAGTATCCCGCCAAACCAAGGAAACTACGGACCTCATGAACAGACTTAGGAACTTTCCAATTCATCACCGCCTCAATCTTCTGAGGATCAACACGAATCCCCTCAGCAGAAACTACATGCCCAAGGAAAACCACCTCCCTTAACCAGAACTCACACTTGCTCAGCTTAGCATAAAGCTGATTCTCCAACAAAGCTTGCAAAACAATCCTTAAATGCTCTTCATGCTCCTCCTCAGTACGCGAGTACACGAGGATATCATCAATGAACACCACAACGAACTTGTCCAGGTATTCATGAAACATACGATTCATCATGTCCATGAAAGCAGCAGGAGCATTTGTCAAACCAAACGGCATCACAAGGAACTCATAATGCCCATACCTTATCCTGAAAGCTGTCTTAGGCACATCCACATCCTTCACTTTCAACTGGTAATACCCTGACCTCAAGTCAATCTTAGAGAACACAGCAGCTCCCCGAAATTGATCAAAGAGATCATCAATCCTCGGCAAAGGATACCGATTCTTGATAGTCAACTTGTTCAGCTGACGGTAGTCAATGCACATTCTCATAGTGCCATCCTTCTTCTTCACGAACAAGACTGGTGCTCCCCAAGGTGACACACTCGGCCGGATGAAACCACGATCAAGCAACTCTTGCAACTGCGTCTTCAGCTCCTTCAGCTCCTTAGGTTCCATTCTATAGGGAGTAATGGACACAGGAGTTGTATTCTCATACAGCTCAATTCCAAACTCCACCTCGCGGTTAGGAGGTAAACCAGGCAACTCCTCAGGAAAAACACCAGGAAACTCATTCACAACCCTGATATCTTGCACCCTCAACTCCTTGGAGCTAGGATTCATCACAAAAGCTAGATAGGCTTCACACCCTTGCCTCAGCATCCTGCTCGCCTCCAAGGTAGACACCACATTGGCAAGAAACTTCACATTCTCACCAACCACAACAACTTCGTAATCATCCGCCAGCTTAAGCGAAACTCGCTTGTTTTCACAATCCACAACAGCACGATGCTCAGCAAGCCAATTCATACCAAGGATTACATCAAAACCATAAAAGGGCAACTCCATAAGATCAACATGAAAAACATGTTCTTGAACAACCAAGGGACACCTTCTATAAAGCTTTTGAGTCACAACAGTCTCACCAAAAGAACTAGTGACACGAACACCAACATCCAAAGACTCAACAGGCAAACCAAGCAATTCAGCATGCTCACGCAAAATTTATGAATGCGTAGATCCAGAATCTATCAAAGAAAGCAATGACAAGGATTGCAAAGTGAAGGTACCTGCAATCACATCCGCATCGTTCCTTCCCTCACGCTGAGCATACACCCTCGCTTGGCCTCCACCTTCAGGCTGAATAGCCACAACATGAGCCACTCCACGACCACCTTCCTCTCTCCTCTGAAAATTACCACGGCCGCGCCCACGACCTCTCTGCGGTGCCGCAACAACAGGAGCACGCACCTGATCACCAGCCAACCTAGGACAATCTCGCCTCAAATGGTCTGCGGATCCACAATTCTAGCACCCATTACCAGCTGCCGCAACAGGAGCCTGCACCTCCCTCACAGCACGAGGACAGTCACGCTTCATGTGACCACGTGAACCACAGATCCAACAAGCACTCGGATCAGCTCTAGCATTGCCTCCTCTAGCAGGTGCACCACCACCTCTCTTAGCTGAAGACTGATACTTCTGATCACGTCCCCTCTTGTTCCGTCCACCTCCGGAACTATACTCAGCAACTCGCTTGCCAGCACCCTTAGCAGATAAACTCAGGTTCATCTCAACGTCCTTGGCTCGGCCCACCAACACATCAAAATCATCATACTCGGCGGCCAGCAAATACATTTTCACATCCGTCTCTAAGCCATAACGGAACCTCTCGCACCTTGCCCTTCATCAGGTACCAGCTCAGGTGCATACTGACTGAGTCGCACAAACTGCACTTCATACTCAGCCACACTCATGCTCCCTTGGGTAAGAGACATGAATTCATGCTTCTTCTCATCAAGATACCTCACACCAAGATACCTTCTCTTGAACACATTCTGAAAGAATGTCCAAGTCACATCAGCTTCTGCCATCCCAGCTATGGTGGTCGTCCACCACGTATACGCATCCTTCTGCAGCAAGGACACAACACAACCCAGCTTTTGCACATCCGTGCAGCTCATCTGCCCCAAGATTCGCTTGGTACTCTCTAGCCAAGCTTCAGAACCCTCAGCTGACATACCCTTGAACTCAGTCCCACCAAGACTGCGTAGACGCTCCAAAGGTAGTCTAACTCCGGCATCTTCCTGATGCCCCGCTCCACGAGCCCCAGCTACTGCTGCTTGAAAAGCACCAGCAATAGCTTGCACTAGCATCGTCATATCAGGCATAGCTTGCCCCTGACCAGCCCCAGGTCCAGCAGCTCCAGCACCAGCTGCAGCTCCAGCTTCCTCAGCCCCAGCGCCACCACCACCAGGTGGAGGAGGAGGTAACACCGTACTACCCGTGTTTTCCTCATTCTCGTTCTCATTAGGAGCCGTAGCTCGCACATTACCTCGTAACTCTCTACGTGGTGCCATACTTTACCATGCAATCACAATACAAATAAAACGAAGTCAGGCCAGCAAGGTAAGCAATCCAAGTATTCAAGCTCAATTTCATTCAAAATCAACACCATTTCATTAGCTTTTATTTGGCAATGGGTACCCACAACATGCTACACCACAGCATACATCTCAATTGCAACATACATGCAATTCACTCAACACGCTTCCACTCAACAAGCATACAAAGCATACATACTTCAATCATGCACACATTCATTCCCAATTACTCGAGAACCTGGCTCTGATACCACCAAATGTAACCCCCTTAACCCGGCCTAGACGGTTGACCCGAATTAAGAAAGTCACACGGGGAAAACCAAAGTTAACCCGAAAGTCAACCTTGATTAACGACCCTTTTTTTTCTTTTTAAACTTGTCTAGATGCATATTAAGCCTTAGATATAAACATACAACATCATACTCAAAGATCATAAACATCAGAGATCAAACAGGTACCCAATTGAACAATTTACAACTTTAGGGACCAAATTGTAAATTCTGATAATTATAAGGACTTAGCCCAAATTAAAGTTACCAACTTGAAATTACTCAGGTTTCATGCTTCTCTGTGAAATTTCAGCTCAAAAAGACTTCCCAAACTCATTCAATTGCACAAACAAGATTCAGGACCAAAATGCAAACAATTCAAAACACATAACTGCCACTGTCAGCCCCCAACGGTCAACCGTTCCGAAACGGGAGACAGCCCGTTTCGAAACACGGGGCCGTTCCGCAACGGGTACCGAAACGGGGGTCGGGCAGTAGCCTTGCCGTTTCGGAACGGTCCCTCCCGTTTCGGACGCCTGGGTTCATTTAAGGCACCCGTTCCGAAACGGTAGGTGCTGTTCCGAAACACCCTGCATAGATTGCCCCAAAATGCATACTTAAACATACAATTGACCAACCAATCATACTCCAAAAGCCACCAAACTTTGCCAACATGCAATTCAACATAAATGAGACATACTAGCATCAACAATTCATCAAAACACCAACATATATGAAAAGCCCCAAATCTATAGGCATGCTTCCTACACAAGAAACCACTCAAGCATAAACTTTCAATTCAAGCATATAAAAGCCAACCACCAAAAACCAGCATTCTCAACAACATTCAACACACTTAGGGAGTTCAAAACATCTCCCAAAACATACACATAGGTCCCCCATTGCCAAATTACCAAAAGCTAAATGTACTTAATAAAACCTTCCATACTTTGAGCTTTACTCCCACTTGAATGCTCGCCTTCCTTGCTGCCCTCAAAGTACCTTAATGTTCTGCATTATTGATTTGAGAAAACAAAGAGAGCGTAAGCAAAAGCTTAGTGAGGAATGCTCAACAAAACCATCCAATAATGCATTTATAAAACAACTTTACAAATCATGCCTCAAATCATCATTTACACATGCTCAAAAGCATACTTAAACATGCATCTCATGCATCACACTACAACATGTCATATTGGCCTCAAGTGATAATTCCCATTTCTTTAAAAACAAGTTCATCAACTTTCACCCCAAGGACTTTTAAACACCTTGGCCCCAAGGACTTTTAAACACCTTGGCCATGGACTTTTAAACACCATGAAATGTATCACATCAAGGACTTTTAAACACCTTGATCCCAAGGACTTTTAAACACCTTGGCCATGGACTTTTAAACACCATGAAATGTATCACATCAAGGACTTTTAAACACCTTGATCCCAAGGACTTTTAAACACCTTGGCCCATGGACTTTTAACCACCATAGAAGGACCACACAAGGACTTTTAAACACCTTTGTGTCCGTAGCAAGAACCATCCAAGGACTTTTAACCACCTTGATGTTCTTAAGTAAACAAGGCTCACTCAAGGACTTTTAACCACCTTAGTGACCTTAACCTTTTCAAAACATCACTTGCCAATATACATCATTATCATCAATTTATCCACTGTTTTAAAGCATTAAACCAAGCCATATTCATCATGCATTTAAAAGCATCAAACCACATTTAAACAATGTTCAACAACAAGGAACTCCTACCTTGAGTTACCTTCAACATATGGCTTACAAAAACAGCATTAACCATGCTAAATCATGCTTTCAAAACAGAGTTTAAAACATGCAATAAACCACATTGCAACAACAATCAAGACATGGCCACCACTAGGGAGTATTTCCGAAAACTTACACTTGAGCTTAGCAAAGTTGTTTAGACTTAAACTAAGCTCCCAAGACAATGGTTTCAAAGCCGAAAACCCAATTTCACTCACCGATTCCACTTCGCCTCAAGCCAAAGCACCAATTCAAGCTTCCGGATCAACAACTCTTGGATCCAAAGATGCCTCCCCTGATTAAACACATTAAAGCAGAGATTTAATGCATCATCATGCATCAAAAGCTTCAATGAAAGCACTCAAACTCGCTGCTCTCATTCACACTCCAATTTCGCCACCAAACACAACCGAAATTGCATCAAAACCACTTCTCAACAAAGCCCAGACATAAACCAGCAAAACCTAACATCCATTAACATCATTAAACATCTAAAAACAACCTATAATATCCTTATACCTCCAGCAACATCAGATCCACAAGATCACCGCAAAAACATCCAAGAATCACAAGCTAAACTTAGGAAACTCAACCTATCCGGGATTGCATTAATCAAAACTCATTTCCTTATCAATTAAGAGTTCATTTAACATCAAAAACACATCTCAAATCACAGATTAATCAGATCTAACGAAAATCATCAAAAATCACCAAATCTTGCATTATAAGCCAAGATCCATTTCACCACTTAAAATCCTTTAATAAAACTTCAATTAAGAGTTGAGAACTTGGGAATTTCACTAAAGAACTGATAGTTTAGAGGAGAAGGACGTTCTTACCTCCAAACTTGTGTTTCTCCACTTTTTGGAATCAAAAACCTTGTTGAATCAACTAGCAAATGATGAGGTTTTGAAGATATGATGTTTAGGAATCAAAAGAGTGTTGAAAGGAGGATTTTGGGTGAGAAAATCAGAAACAATTCTCTGGAAAACAAGTGTTTGGATTGAGAGAAAATGAGAGAAAGAAAATAGAAAAGTTAGTTAAGAAAATAGCCAAATGGTCTTTCCCTCCACTTTTGACATGTTTTAAAATCAGAATAAATCTCAAAATATCTTAGAAAAATCTGGAGAAACTACTTTTGGAATAATAGCTCCTTAAAGATTCAAAGTTTCAACTCTTTATAAAATAGTCACAAAACTTTCAAAAATTACATTTTGGTCACTAGCCAAAATGTCACTCTTCCAAAACCCATTTTTCAAAATTGATTTCACAGTTCACTTAATTATATTAAAAGATGATTTTAGAACATTTTTCCATATTTTTAATGCAACCCGAACTAGGTTTTCCTAAATTCACTCTCTTAGATTCGAACAGCACTTTGACCAAACCGGTCAACGCCCAAAACTTCTAAGCACAAAACCGGGGCGTTACAGGTTGTTGCTTCAAGGATGCAAAGCTTATTTAGCTTTTGTAATGAATCCTAGTATGAACGATGTCCGGCTTCAAGATATAAGGAATGTGTGTGAATTCCCTGGACTGTTTACGGAGGAGCTACCTAGTTTGCCGCCTAGTCAGGAGGTGGAGTTTGGAATTGAGTTGTATGAGAACACAACTCCGGTGTCCATCTCTCCCTATTGAATGGCACCTAAGGAGTTGATGTAACCCCCTTAACCCGGCCAAGACGGTTGAACCGAATTAAGAAGTTTACACGGGGAAAACCAAAGTCAACCCGAAAGTCAACCTTGATTAACGACCCCTTTTTTTAATCTTATCTAGATGCACGTTAACCCTAGTTATGTTCATACAAACATCATACTCAAAGATCAGCGCAAACGGAAAACGTTCAGGGACTTAATTGAACAAAACACAAACTTAGGGACCAAAATGTAAATTCTGGAAATTACAAGGACTTAACCCACCTTTAAGTTACCAATATGAAATTAGTCGTAATTCATGCTTGTCTGTCAAATTTCAGCTCAAACGGACATCACAAACTCATTTAATTGCATAAACAAGATTCAGGACCAAAACGCAAACAATGCAAAACATTTAACTAACAATTTCAGTGCCCAACGGTCGAGTGTTTCGGAACAGGGAAGACCCGTTCCGAAACGCGGGACCGTTCCGCAACTGGTTCTGAAACAGTGCCTGGCAGTGGCATATCCGTTCCGGAACGGTTGCTTCCGTTTCGGAACGCCCAGGCCATTTCAGGCCCCCGTTCCGATACGGTAGCACCTGTTCCGAAACAGGCTGCCCAGATTGCAGAAAAATTGCTGGTTTAACACACAACTGGCCTATCAAACATGCTCCAAAGGCAACCATACTTTACCAGCAAGTCATTCAACATACAAAGAACATAATTGCATCAACCATTCATCAACATGGCATCAATTATGAAAATCCCCAATTCTATAGGCATGCATCCTAGTTAGCAATCCATTCAAGCATCAAAACATCAATCCAAACACATAATGGCCAAATACAAGTTCGAACGACATTAACAACATAATACCAACTTAGGGAGTCCAAAACATCTCCCAAAACAACAACATAGGTCCCCCATTGCCAAATGCCCATAAGCTAATAGTGTTTAAGAAACCTTCACCATACATGAGCTTTGTTCACCACTTGGATTCTTGTCCACCTTGCTGTCCTCAATGCACTTTAAGGCTCTGCATTATTGGTTTAAGAAAAGAGAGAGCGTAAGCAAAAGCTTAGTGAGGAATGCTCGTTAAAACCACACAATAATGCATTTATGAAACACCTTTATAAATCATTGTTCAAAACCACAATATACATGCTCATAAGCATTTAAAACAAGCAAATCATGCTTCAAGATCATAACATGTCATATTGGCCACAAGTGATACAATCAACATAAGATCCACACATGGACTTTTAAACACCATTGTGATCTTACAATTTTCCAAGGACCACACATGGACTTTTAAACACCATTGCGTTCTTAACAAGAATCATCCATGGACTTTTAAACACCATGACAAGGACCACACAAGGACTTTTAAACACCTTTGTGTCCTTAACAAGAATCACCCAAGGACTTTTAAACACCTTGGTGTTCTTAAATAACAAGGCTTACACAAGGAATTTTAACCACCTTGAACCTTAACCAAGAACCAACCATGGACTTTTAAACACCATGTTGTTCTTAAATAAACAAGGCTCACACAAGGACTTTTAGCCACCTTTGTGACCTTAACCATCACTTGCCAATATGCATCATTAACAACAATATTCCACTGTTTTAAAGCATTTAACAAAGCCATAAACATCGTGCATCTTTAAGCATCAAACCACATTAAAACAATGTTAAAAAACAAGGATCTCTTACCTTGAGCATCCTTCAACACATGGCTTACAATCTCAGCAAATAAACATGCTAAATATGCTTTCAAAACAGAATTTAAAACATGCAAACAAACCACATTGCATACAACCAATCCATGGTTCATCATCAAGAGAGTTTTTCCGAAAACTTACTCTTGAGCTTAGCTAAGTTGCTTAGACTTAAACTAAGCTCCCAAACCTTCAAAACATTGGTTTCATAGCTGAAATCCAAAATCCACTCACCGATTTCGTTTCGCCTCTTGCCGAAACACCAATCAAGCTTTCGGATCAACACCACTAGGATCCAAAGATGACTCCCCTGTTTTAAACACATCAAAACAGTAGATTAATGCATCATCATGCATTAATATCCTCAATGAAAGAACCTAAACTCGCTGCTCTCATCCACACTCCATTTTCGGCTACCAAACACAACCGAAAATGCATCCAAACAACTCCACAACACTACCCAGCCAAGATCCATCAAATCTAAACATCCTTAAACATCAATTAACATCCAAAAAGGATCCTACCACGTCCTTATACCTCCAGCTATAACAGATCATCAAGATCACTCCAAAAACAACCAAGAACACAAGCTAAACTTAGGAAATTCAACCTATCCGGGATTGCATTAATTAAACCTCAATTTCACATCAATTTAACATTCATCTAACATCAAATTGACACCTCAAAACACTGCCCAATCAGATCATACGAAATTTCATCAAAATCAATCAAATCTTGCATTTAAAAGCCAAAATCAAGAACACATCTATAAAACCTTTTATAAAACATAAATCAAGGATTGAGAACTTAGGAATTTCAGTAAAGAACTGAGAGTTTAGAGGAGAAGGACGTTCTTACCTCCAAACTTGAGTTTTCTCCCTTTTTGGAACCAAATTCTTGAAAATCCACTTAGCAAATGCAAAGGTTTTGTTGAAGAGATGATTGAAGATCAAAAGAGAATTGAAATGAGATATTTAGATGGCAAAATCAGAGGGAAAAGCTCTGGAGAAATGTGTTTGGTTTGAGAGAAAAGATGAGAGAAAATGAAAATAGAAAATGTGGAAAGTTAGTTGGAAATTTAGGAAAATATCTTCCCTCCCTTTTCTTTTATTTAAAATCCATTTATTAAACCTTTAATATTTTAGAAAAATCTGGAGAAACTCCCATTGGGTAAATAGCTCCTTAAAGATTCAAAGTTTCAATCCTTTTTAAAACAGTCTCACAGTTTTCGAAAATTACATTTTGGTCACTAACCAAAATGTCACACTTCCAAACCTCATTTTGTAAAATTGATTTCACCAAACTCTTATATATAATAAAAGAGGATTTTAAGACATTTTTCCATATTTTTAATGCAACCCGAACTAGGTTTTCCTAAATTCACTCTAATATATTCGAACCGCGATCCGACCGAACCGGTCCGAATCCCAAAACTCCTAAGCCCAAAATTGGGGCGTTACAGTTGAAGGAGCTGAAGATGCAACTTCAGGAGTTGCTTGATCGAGGCTTTATTTGGCCTAGTGTCTCACCTTGGGGTGCACCGGTCTTATTTGTAAAGAAGAAAGAGGGCACGATGAGAATGTGCATTGATTATCATCAGCTGAATAAGTTGACTGTTAAGAATAAGTATACTTTGCCAATGATTGATGATCTTTTTGATCGGTTTCGTGGAGCAGTTGTGTTCTCGAAGATTAATTTAAGGTTTGGATATTATCAATTGAAGGTTAATGATGTGGATGTGCCAAAAACTGCTTTTTGGACAAGCTTTGTGCATTACGAATTTCTGGTGATGCCTTTTGGTTTGACGAATGCTCCTACTACATTCATGGATATGATGAACATGGTGTTTCATGAGTTCTTGGATAAGTTCGTTGTGGTGTTCATCGATGACATCCTTGTGTACTCTCGTACTAAGGATAAGCACGAGGAACATTTGAGATTTGTTTTGCAAGTGTTGCTAGAAAATCAGCTTTATGCCAAGCTGAGTAAATTTGAGTTTTGGTTGAAGGAGGTTGTTTTCCTTGGTCGTGTAGTTTCGGCTGAGGGGATTCGTGCTGATCCTCAGAAGGTTGAGGCGGTGGTGAATAGGAAGCCTCCTAGGTCTGTTCATGAAGTTCGTAATTTCCTTGGTTTGGCGGGTTACTACCGAAGGTTTGTGGATGGATTTTCCAAGATTGCTGCTCCTTTTTTGAAGTTATTGCAGAAGGATGTTAAGTTTGAGTGGACGAAAGCGAGACAACAAGCTTTTGAGAAGCTAAAGGAATCTTTGACGCAAGCCCCTATCTTGATTGAACCTGAATTTGGAAAAGAGTTTGTAGTGTATAGTGACACATCCTAAGTTGGTTTGGGGTGTGTGCTGATGCAGGAGGCTATGGTAGTAGCTTATGCATAACGAAAGTTGAAGGTGCTTGAGTGTAACTATCCCACACATGATATTGAGTTAGCGGCAATGGTGTTCGCTTTAAAGATTTGGAGGCATTATCTATATAGTGAGAAGTGTACTGTGTACACGAATCACAAGAGTTTGAAGTATCTTATGTCTCAGAAAAAGTTGAATCTTAGGCAACGACGTTGGGTGGAGTTGCTTAAGGATTATGATCTAACGATCGAGTATCATCCGGGAAAGGCCAATGTTGTGGCTGATGCTTTGAGCAAGAAAGTGGCGGTGGAGTTGAGGTCGATGTTTTCTTGTTTGAGCATATCGCGAGATGGTGGCCTTGTTGCTTAGTTGCAAGTGAAGCCATCATTGGTTCAGTTAATCAAGGATAAGCAGTTGCTTGATGATTCTCTTGTACCTCATGTTCAGGATATTGCGGAAGGTAGGCCTTCAAACTTCAGTTTCAGTGGTGATGGTGTTCTATGTTTTGGGAGTCGGATAGTGGTGCCGAATGATGTGGAGTTGAGGCACACTATTCTAACTGAAGCTCGTAGTAGTCCTTTTGCTATGCACCCTGGTAGAAAGAAAATGTATCGTGATTTGAAGGATGAGTACTATTGGGTGGGATTGAAGAAAGACGTTGCTAAATTCATTAGCAAATGTATGGTTTGTCAGCGGGTTAAGGTTGAACATCAGGTTACTTCTGGGTTACTACAGCCGTTGAGAATCTCAGAATGGAAGTGGGAGAGGATTACCATGGACTTCGTGTCTGGTTTGCCTTTGTCGCCATCGAAAAAGAATTATGTTTGGGTGATTGTTGACCGCCTTACGAAGTGTGCACATTTCTTGCATGTGCATATTACGTATACCTTGGGTAAGTTAGTTGAGCTGTACATTGCTGAGATTATGTGTTTGCACTGTGTGCCGAAATCTATAGTATCGAATAGAGATCCGAGGTTCACGTTGAGGTTTTGGGTATATTTGCATCAAGCCTTGGGTACGCGGTTGAATTTCAGTACTTCTTATCATCCGCAAATGGATGGACAATCAGAGCGTGTTATCCAAGTGCTTGAGGATATGTTGAGGTGCTGCGTTATTGAGTTTCAAGGATCTTGGGAGAAGCACTTGCCCTTTGGTTTAGTTTGCTTATAATAATAGTTACCAGGCAAGCATTCAAATGGCACCGTACGAAGCTTTATACGGGAGGAAGTGTAGGACTCCCCTTTGTTGGGCTGAAACGAGACAAAAGTTGATTTCGATGCCAGCTTTGTTGAAACGAACCACGAGAAGGTGAAGCTCATTTGTGAGCATTTGAAGGCAGCATCGGACCAACAAAAGTCTTACGCGGATTTGAAGTGCAAGGAGATAGAGTTTGTAGTTGGCGAACGTGTGTTTCTAAAAGTTTCACCTTGGAAGAAGGTGATGAGATTTTTCCGGAAGGGCAAGTTGAGTCTGAGGTTCATTGGACCATATGAGGTGATAGAACGTGTGGGTCCTGTTGCTTACAAGTTGAGACTGCCTTCAGAGTTAGAAAAGGTACATAATGTGTTCCATGTATCCATGATTCAGAGATATAGATCGGATCTGTCGCATATTATGCTTGTAGAAGAGGTTGAGCTGAATCTAGACTTAACATAAGTTGAGGAGCTCATAGAGATTCTGGATACGGATAGTAAGGTTCTTCGGGGTAAGACCATCAAGCTAGTCAAGGTCTTGTGGAGATATCGTGGCGTTGAGGAAGCCACGTGGGAAAGGAAGGATGACACGAAGAAACAGTTTCCTTACCTTTTTCCAACAAGTAAATTTTGAGGTCGAAATTTCTTAAGTGGGGGAGAGTTGTAATGCTCTAGTTTTGGGCCTAGATGTTTTAGATGTTGAATCGGGCCGGTCGGGAACGGTTCGAACCCTTAAGGTTGGTTTACGAAACACCTAGTTCGGGATGTTCTAAAAATGTGGAAAAATATCTAAAAATCATCATTTAATATATAAATGATTATGGTGAAAACAATTTTACAAAAGGAGATTTGGAAATATTACATTTTGGTATAATGACCAAAATGCAGTTTTTGCAGAAGTTTACTAGTGACTGTTTTGTAAAGGATTGAAAATTTAAATCTTTAAGGAGCTAGTTTTACCATTTGTTTTCATCAGATTTCTCTTTAATTTGGGAGTTTTTAATAATGACTTAATTAAAGAAATAAAAGAGAATTAAAAAGGAAAATTAAAATTGACTTTTCATAACTAATTTCACGTTAGTTTTCTCTTTTCATTTTCTCTCAACTTCCAATCAGCCAAACACTTTTCTCTCCTTTTATTTTCATCTTGTTTGCTGGGATTTTATCTTCCAAAGGATTTCCTATCTTTGTTTCATCAAATCCTTTTGATTCTTGCTTTGGATTTTCAAGAAAACTTGCCCAATATGAAGAGAGATCAACCATTAGAGGTAAGCTTCGCCCTTCTCCTCTAATGATCAGTTCTTTACTGAAATTCCCAAGTTATCAATCCTTTGTTAATGTTTTTGAGTTGTTTTAATGTTATAAACAAGAAATGGTTGCTAAATTCAAGATTCTTGATGAGATCTTGGTGATTTCGTATTTCTATGTTGAGCTCTGTTTTGAGGTCGATTCTAACATATTTTGGATGATATTTGATTTTGAGAATGAGGTTTTAACAAATAAATCCCAAATAGGTTTGGGTTCTTAAGTTTGAGATGCTAGATTTGTGGTTTTTGAGGTGTTTTTGGTGATATGCTTTTGCTGGAGGTATAAGGTTTTGTTTATGGTGATTTTTTATGTTGATTGAAGTTTAGAAAAGGTTAGAATTGATAGCTCTTTGCTGGGATTTGATTTGAGAAAGTTTGAAGGTGATTTTGGTTATTTCGGATAGCCGAAATGCTACTTTTGAGTAGAGCAGCGAGTTAGAATGAGTAGCTGGTGATTTTAATGCATGATGATGCATTAATCGTCTACTCTTATGTGTAATGAACATGGGAGACTTCATCAGACGCGTTTGGTGTTGATCCAGAAGTGCCGAAACCCTATAAATTGTTTCGACAAGCAAGCGAAACGTTATCAGTGAGTGCAAATGGTTTTAGATGTCCTTGAGGGACAAGGAAACAAGGTTTGGGGATTTAGGATTGGTTTGAAACACCATCCTAAGTCCGAAAGTAAGTATGTTTAGATTTGCTCTCGAAAAGTGGTTGATGCCCCTAAATGCTATTGACATGCCCTTGATTTGAGATAGACGAATTCCTACTGTTTTATGCATGATTTATAACATGAAATGATGTTACATATTGATCCCATGAGATAGAATGACATTGCAAAGAGTTTTGAGATTTTGATTAAATGCTATGCAGGAATTGTTGATTTGAAATTGGATGAGATTGTTTTTAGAAATGTTGCATCAAAACAGTAGGTGAGATGATGATTTTAAAGTAATATATTGACATAAATGATAAGAAGATTACCAGATATAATTGGTCGACCAATAGGATGTAAAGTGCACTATAAACTAAAAGTGGTTGATGGACAGTAACCTTAAATTGTCATTCCCCCGTATTTTCTCACTATGCACTGCTAAGCAGACGATGGTTAGTGATTTTGGGAAATTAGAAGATGGTAAGTGGAGTTGGGAGATTCCATTACGTCGGCCATTGTTTGACTGGGAGCTAGAACAGTGGGATAATCTCATGGTTGTGTTGGAAGTTTTCAAGTCGGATGAGGGGGGGGTCGATTGGGTGTGCTGGTAAGGTTCGAAGGATGGTAAATTTTCTGTTAAAAATGTGCGTGAACTGGCTTTTCCTCGCTCTCATAGGGATGATTTTTGGAAGAAGACAATGTGGGGAGGCTTAGTTCCACCGAAAGTGGAAATTCTGATTTGGAGATTCATTCGTGGTCGGTTGCCGGTGAAGATGGAGTTAGCAAAGCGAGGTATGTCTTCCCTTGACAATTTGTTGTGTCCGTTTTGTAAGATCGAGCAAGAAACTGTGGAGCATTTTTTAATGTGTAATGGAGTGTGGAAGATTTGGTGCAATTTAGTGGGTTTAGCGGTATCTTTCAGGCCGGGGGGTAAGGAGTTTTTAACAGATTGGAGTAGCTTAGGTTCTCATTTAAAAGATGTTTGGTGGTCACTTGTACCGCCTGCGATATTATGGACGATATGGGGGTTGAGGAACGAGGTGGTTTCCCGGGGGTCAGTCGTTGATTGGATGCAATTGTCATGGCTAGTTCGAGTAAGATTGGCAAGTTGGATTAAAGTTAACTTTCTAGAAGCACCAGTTTCGGATAATGAGTTAGTGGAAAATCCCCTCATAGGCATTGAAGCATGTGTATCAAGGAGAGTTGGTAAGGAGGCTGTTTCCAGTATCTACCCGGATGCAGGTTTCGTTATCCTAAGGGTCGATGGGGCGGTGTCTCATGGTGCTGCAAGAGGGGGTATAGGGGGGTGTTGATGGATGTGCGCGGGAACACTCTTTTCGATTTCTCGAAAGCTGTTGGGTATGCTCCTCCGACGATTGTGGAGTTGATAGCAGTTAGTCGAGGCGTTGAGAGATTTCTGGACTCCATTTGGTCGAAATCAAACAGGCTCATCATTGAAACAGATTGTAAATTGATTTGTGATTGGGAAATTGGAGTGTGCGCACCACCTCCAACTTACAATGGGATACTTCATGCTTTGAGGAGTAAAATAGGGGAGTATGGAATGGTTATTCGACATATTCCCAGGCGTTTTAATCAGAAAGCGGATGCTCTAGCTAAAAGGGGTATCGGATAGTTAAGGGGTGTTGTAAGGGGAGGTATTCGTATTTGCATTTTGTTTTCGTTGTAACCTGTACTGTGGATGGTTGCTTTCGATTTATGGATCATTAATAAAACTTTAGTGGGACACTTTTTTCCCTTTTCACTAGGAAAAGGGTTTTTAACGAGGCCCAATTCACTTAAAAAAAAAAATCGTACGTGCTCTTTGGAGTCGTACAATGTGGGTAGTGCCATCCCGATCCAAAGTGAGAGTCCAATGATGAGAGATACCATCGGGGTAGGTCTTGGTGAAACACCCAAGCTTTGTGGCAAAGATAGATACCGCCATGAGAGTCCGGTGGCGAGATCCCACCGGGGTAGGACCTGGCCTCGAGTCAAGCTATCCGCATATCCAAGTAAAGATAGAATATGAAATGCCAATATATGAGAATGAACTTGATTCACATGTAGCAATGTTGAAATGATTTTATGCTTTGAGAAATGCATATGAGATTTTGAGATTTATGACATGCTTTTGATTATCAAGCATGTGTGTGGTTTTGCCATGAGATTTGCATTGGTTGAATGCATGCGATAGATAGATGGTACATTTGATTTTCAAATGGTGATTTGCTTTGAAATGTTTTTCAAGCATTAGATAGAAAGAGCATGGTTTAGAAATGGTTTTCAAGATAGAGTTTTAAAAGCTTGCATTGTTGTGTTGTTGTTTTTAGAGCATGCCTCACTAAGCTATCGTGCTTACGCTCTCTTTTACCAACAATGCAGATAATTGAGATATTTTGGGTGCAGCAAGGAGGCTTAAGAGGATCCAAGGAATAGCTAAGCTCAAGTACAATGTTATACTTTTACTTCAGTAATGATATATGGCAATGGGAATTAATGGTTTGTTTTGGGAGATGAATTTTTGGACTCCCTGTTATTCATGCAAGTGTTATATGGTTTATTTAGTTTGTAGAAGGCCTTTATATTGGCTTTGGAGCTTTATCTTGCTATTTGGTGTGTTTGTGGTTTGTGTTTTAAGCATGTTTCATTATATGCCTTGCTATGCTTGTGTTAATTAATCAAATGTTACCATGTGCTTAGAATTGCATGCCTAGGAGTTGGAGTGGATGCCATAATCATGTCCAAATGTTTTAGTGAGGTTTTGTTGATGTTAGACATGATTTTGGGGCTGATTTTGGGACAGTTCTGGTATGCGTATCGATACACGGGCTTGCGTATCGATACGCATAAGCCAAATTTGTGCTTTTCTGCACAGGGGTTTCGATACGGGTTTGAAGGGCGTACCGGTACGTGGGGGAGCGTTTCGATACTCTTTCTACAATTTTGGTCACTGCCTTCCCGCGTATCGATATGGTCCTTATGCGTACCAATACGCGACCATTAATTCTGTTAATGGCATCTTTTAAAGCATGGAAATGTTATATTTTAGTCCTTGAACTTCATGAATGCAATTGGATGTGATTGGTTGGTTATATTGTGATGAAAATTTACAGAGAATTTGAAACATGACTAATTGAATAAAGGTAACTTTAAAATCGGAGAAGTCCTTGTAATTTGCATAAATTACATTTTGGCCCCTAAATGTCTAGTTTGTGCAATTAGATCCCTAAACGAAATCCGATCGATGTGTCGTTTTTTTATATGTACTTTGGTGATCACATATGACTTAAGCTGCATTTAGAAAAGATAAAAAGGAAAAAAAAATGGTCGTCAATCGGAGTCGGGTTTAAAGAGTTTACTTCGGTTTTCCCAATATAATCACCTTGGTTCAGGTCAACCATCTAGACCAGGCTAAGGGTGTTACAAGGGGGAATCAAAAAGGAGAACTTCTCTTCTACGATGATATTGAATGAAGAGCAGGAGAACTCAAAAAGGAGATCAGAGTAACCCTAGGGAAAAACAAGGAAGAAAAGAAAGAAGCAAAGGTTAACATGGACCCACCCAATAATGTCGCGAACGACAAGGATGGGCAGCAAAACTTGCCACCCAGAGGTCAGCAAGACCACCAAGGTAGGACCCCCTATTCTGCCCAGGCAGCCCCGGCAAGTTTGAACCACTAGAGACTATCTGGAACATGACTTCAAATGGTTCGATCCAACAATTACGGAACCGGATATTGAGGCAGACCACTTCAAGCTGAAGCCCGTCATGTTTAACATGATCAATACATTAGGGTACTTTGGAGGGACTGCCACTGAAGACGCTCGACAGCACTTGAGGGGATTCCTAACATCTATAGAGCGTTCAAAATACTTGGGATCCACCAAGACGTCATGAGGCTGAGATTATTTCCCTATTCACTGAGGGATAGGGCCAAATAGTGGTTGAACAACCAGCCAGCAGGATCGTTGAATACATGGACAGAGCTGTGTAAAGACTTTCTGGACTGTTTTAGCCCGTCCAATGTCACAGACAGACTACGCAATGAGATAACAGCCTTCAGACAAGGGGATGATGAGCCAATGTATGAAGTACGTGAGCGGTACCAACTGATGCTGAATAACTTCCCGCTACATGGTCTTTCGGCTTGGACACATGTATCAACATTCTACAACGGGGTAAACTACCGAACACAGATGATGATTGAGGCCTTAGCCAATGGGATCATCCTTGACATACCACCAAAGGAAGCACTGAGGCTTCTAAACCAGGCCGCCAAAAATGATTACAAGTATCAAATATCTCACCGAGGTGGCATTAGGCGGCCAGCCACTGTGAACGAGGTAGAAGCCTCAGAATCTGTCAATGCCCGCTTTGACACGCTGACAGAGCTGGTCATGAGCATCATGAAACCTGCTGGGAAGGCTTATGAGGTAAAGGTTGTGGAGTCGTTCTGTAACGAGTGTGGGGGCATCCATGATTCCTCTGACTACACTACATCTGCAAACATCATGGGAGGATATGAGAGGAGCAGCAGACCCGCCCATAACACTTACAACCCTGGATGGAAGAACCATCCCAACTTCTCCTAGAGCAACCCAAGGACTACTACAAACCCACAACATCAACATGGAGATTATCAACAATATCTGTCACGACAGTTGCCTCTACAACAACAGAATACGAACACTTCTTATTTAGAATCTACGCTGCATACTTTTATATCTTGTACTGATGAATTTATTTCTAATACGAATAAATTTATTGACAAAACTGAATCTTTCATGTACAAGACGGAAAGTGGGATGAACAGCCAAGAGGCAGCGATAAAAAATCTGGAGACTCAGTTTGGAAAAATTGTTCAGGTTATCAATACTAGGCCAATGGGTGAATTACCTAGTGACACTAAAATAGCGAAAGGAAAATCCCATGAACAGTGCAAAGCTATAACAACCAGAAGTGGGATAACACTATAGGACGCACACATGCCTGCTACAAGAGAAACAACACACGTCGAACCAATTCAAGCCGCCAGACAACCTACCGCGGCAGCACCGGACAAAAGCAACAAGGAACCAGAACATGAACTGGCAGATAACACCAGGAATGAACGGTTAGATTCTCAACCAGTTACCTCTTCCCAGGATAGGATGCCCATCAAAGCAAAAACTTCCGACCTTGTACCTCCACCACCATTTCCACAGAGATTGAAGAAAAATGAACAAGAGATGAAATACAAAATATTCCTGGACGTTCTAAAGCAAGTCAAAATCAATCTTCCACTGGTAGAGTTGATTGAACAAATGCCAAGTTATGCCATGTTTTTAAAGGATATGGTATCGAAGAGAACAACGATTGGGGAATTTGAAACAGTGGCAGTGACGGAAGGATGCATGGCCATGCTGCACAATAAGGCACCTCCCAAACAGTAAGATCCGGATAGCTTCATAATTCCTTGCAAAATAGGCAGCAACCACTCCGTAGGAGCCCTATGCGACTTAGGTGCGAGCATCAACTTAATGCCCAAATATGTTTTCCAGAAACTAGGAATAGGAGATGCCCGCCCAACAACAGTAATGCTCCAGCTGGCTGACATAACATACGTACAACCGGAAGGAAAAATTGAGGACATCCTGGTAAAGGAGGACAAATTTATTTTCCATGCCGATTTTCTGGTATTAGATTGAGAAGCAGATAAAAAGGCACCAATAATAGTGGGGCGACCATTCCTTGGTACGGGCAGAACACTAATTGATGTGGAAAAGGTGAACTTCCGATAAGGGTAGATGACCAACACGTAAAGTTGAATATCTTCCAATCTATGAGGCGAGCTGATGATCCGAAAGAATGCCAGCTAATGGAGGCCATCTCAGAGTTCAACTTTGTAGTCAACAGACCCTGCCTACATCAAGACTTCTCGAGAAGCAACCTCGGCAGCTGTCTCGGTAGCCATCTAGAAACCTGTCCAGAAGACGAGCAACACAACTAGTGGATAGAGCAGGAATTGGAGGAACATGAAGAAGCATATTGGATAGTGAACATGCCAGGTAAGTACTTTGAAGCATTGAATTACACAGAGAAGGGGGGCAAAATGTTCAAACCATCCACCGAACAATCTTCCATTCTTGAGTTAAAAGCCTTACCTATACAACTTAAGTATGTTTTCCTGGGACCTAATGATGCACTGCCAAAAATAATTTCTTACAAGTTGCAGCTTAGACAGGAACAACAACTGACAACACTGTTGCGGCAGCTTAAGAAGGCAATAGGCTGGACCATTGTAGATATTAAGGGAATAAGCCTGGCCATTTGCATGTACAAAATCCAGCTCAAACGGGACCAAAAGTCTGTTGTATATGCCTAATGGAGATTAAATGAGGCCATGAGAGAAGTTGTCAAAAAGGAAATCATCAAATGGTTAGATGCTGGCATCATATATCCTATCTCGGGCAGCGAATGGGTAAGTCTGGTATAATGTGTGCTAAAGAAAGGTGGTATAACTGTGGTAAGCAATGACAACAACGAGTTAATACCAACTAGAACAGTAACTGGTTAGAGAATATGCATGGATTACCGCAAGTTAAATAAAGCAACAAAAAAAGATCATTTTCCATTACCTTTTATTGATCAAATGCTTGACCGCCTTGCTGGAAAACCCTTCTATTGCTTTTTGGATGGATATTCAGGTTATAACCAGATAGCCATCTTACCGGAAGACCAGCCCAAAACAACGTTCACCCGCCCATATGGCATTTATGCTTTTCGAAGAATGCCATTTGGACTATGCAACGCCCTTGCCACATTCCAGCGATGCATGATGGCTATCTTCTCCAACATGATAGAAGACTTCATGGAAATATTCATGGATGACTTCTCTGTCTTCGGAAGTAGCTTTGACAGCTGCCTCGGCAACCTTGAAATGGTGCTCACCAAATGCGAGGAAATAAACTTGGTACTTAACTGGGAGAAGTGCCACTTTATGGTCGACGAAGGCATAGTCCTAGGGCATAAAATTTCCTCACAGAGAATAGAGGTAGATAAAGCAAAGATTGAAGTAATTGCCAACTTGCCGCTGCCGACTGCTGTCAAGCGCATTTGGAGTTTCCTGGGACACGCAGGTTTTTATCGCAGATTTATTGAGAATTTTTCAAAAATCTCTAAACCGCTGTGTACTTTGCTGGAACAGGACAAACCGTTCAACTTCGATAAGGCATGCCATGAGGCATTCAAAACCTTAAAGGAAAGGCTAGTGATAACACATGTGGTAGTTCCCCCTGATTGAAGTCAACCCTTTTAGCTCATGTGTGATGCTAGTGATACTGCCGTCGGCGCCGCGCTAGGCCAGCACAGAGATAAAATCTTTCATGTAATCTACTACGCCAGCAAAACACTAAATCCTGCCCAAACCAACTACACCACTACAGAGAAAGAGTTGCAGGCAGTAGTGTTCGCCTTCGATAAGTTCCGACCCTACCTTATTGGCACAAAGGTGATAGTCCACACAAATCATTCTACCTTAAGGTACATGTTCGCAAAGAAGGATGCAAAGCCCCGCCTGATCTGTTAGATCATGCTGCTGCAAGAATTTGACCTAGAAATTCGAGACACGAAGGGCACAGAAAATCAACTGGCAGACCATCTCTCTCAGCATGAGAATGGACAAGAGAAAACCTTCAACAATGAAATTCAGGATGCATTCCCTGATGAACAGCTGCTACTAGCCTATGCTCTGGTAGCCGCCCTAGATGTTGAAGGCATCTCACTTGCCACCCACGAAGAGGCCGCGGCAGCAGCATCGACAGACACACCCTGGTATGCAGACATTGTAAATTATTTAGTATCTGGTGTTTTGCCCTATGAACTTAACTTTCAAGGAAAGAAACAATTCCAACATGATGCTAAGCATTATTTTTGGGACGAGTCTTTTCTTTTTAAAAATTGTGCAGACCAGGTTATCAGACGGTGTATCCCAGAGGATGAACATCAAGCCATACTTTCACAGTGCGACGCAACACCATATGAAGGCCATTTTGGAGGGCAGCGCACGACATCAAAAGTGTTGCAATCGGGTTTCTTTTGTCCGACACTGCATAAAGACGCCCAAGCATTCTACAAACAGTTTGACAACTGCTAAAGAACATGAAACATATCAAGAAGGAACGAAGTGCCCCTACAAAAAATCTTAGAGGTTGAGTTATTTGATGTTTGAGGGATAGATTTTATGGGACCATTCCCATCTTCGTGTGGTAATATGTACATCCTTCTAGTAGTTGAGTATGTTTCCAAGTGGGTAGAAGCCATTGCCACCCCTCACAATGATGCGAAGATTATCCATAGGTTCTTATGGAAGAACATATTCACGAGGTTCGGAGTTCCAAGAGCAATCATTAGTGACGAAGGCACCCATTTCGATAACAAATTAATTGCCAAAACACTCCAAAAAGTTTGTGTCAAGCACAAGATTGTCGTGGCATATCATCCACAAATGAATGGGCAAGCATAAATTTCAAACAAGGAAGTAAATACCATCTTGGAGAAAGTTGAAAACCCAAGTAGGAAAGATTGGTCATTGAAATTAGACGACGCTCTTTGGGCATACCGGACAGCATCAAAACACCACTAGGGATGTCCCCATATTGTCTAGTATACAGAAAGGCCTGCCACCTCCCTGTCGAGATAGAATACAAGGCGTATTGGTCAGTCAAGGCAATGAACATGGACTGGAAACAGGCTTGCGAAAAGAGACTACTGAATCTGACAGAAATAGAGGAATTCCGGCAGGAGGCATACGAGAACGCCAAGTTGTACAAGGAAAAAGTAAAAAAATGGCATGACAGCAAGATTCAGCAGCAGCTGTTCCTGCCCAGACAGCAAGTGCTGTTGTTTAATTCTCGCCTCATGCTGTTTCTTGGGAAGTTAAAATCAACATGGTCAGGACCGTTCGAAGTAGTCAAAGCCTTCCCACATGGTGCGTGATAGTAAAACCAGTGAATGGAGGGACAAAGTTCATAGTTAACGGGCAACGATTAAAGCACTATACATGAGACTCTACATCAAAAGAACATGAAGAATTCACATTGGGGGATGCCCACCCCAGTATGACATAACTTCATCTTCTCAAATCTTTACCGCTTTAGTAGGAGTAGTTCTTAGGAATAGGCTTTATTTTTTATTCCCGGCTCACAATTAATTATGTAGGTTCCAACCCAAAAATATCAAAAACCGCAAAACACAAAAAATGACAGTAATGACAAGCCCGCTGCGGTAACTTGCTAATGAAAGCAGCCTAAGTGTTCTTCCCTCTTTCTTGCCTTTATTTTTCTTTTATTTATTTTTGTGCATTGAGTGCGATGCCCATCTCTAGTTGGGGGGGGAGCTCTCGCATCATTTGTCTAGGCATACTTAGTAGCATATATGTTGCATTGTACTTGCCTTAGTAATAATTGGAAAAGAAAAATTTGTTATATAACTTTGTGCTTATGACAGTAAACCGATTAATTTATTTTTGCACCAAATTAAAATTGAACTTAATATGGGAAAAGCATGAAAAATGACTTCGATTTTTTTTTCTTTTTGCCAAAATTGTCAAAGCACCTCTGTTACTTGTTGAATTTGTTAGAATAGCTGATGAACATTGCATGCTTATTTTTTTTAGAATTCTTTGCAAAGTTCTAACAATGGTTGCAGGTAGCCGTCGAGGCAGGCAAAAGAAACAGAAAAATACAGCACTGCCTCAGCAGAAGAAGTAAAAACAAAGAACATTGATGTTTTACCCTAGAGGTGCCCGCAACAAGCTCTAGGAAGAATCATGTGCGAGGACACTCCGCTGCTATCAAGTCCATGAATCTAAAAGTTTTGAAGTGACAGACAAATTAGCATGAGTGAATGAAAGTCTTCACGGGATGAATCTACTCTATGGTTTCGGGGTTTTGTAGTTTGCTCCTATCTTAACTTCATACCTAGAAGAGTAGTTGTGTTAAGCTGAAGCCCTCATTTTCATGATTAAATTATTGTGCTTAACTGTGTTGCCTCGGCATCAACCTTTTATATCGTAACAACTTTGTTTATTTAGTTATTCTACATATTCAGCCTATATACAGTCCTGCACACACTGCACTGGCATTAGAAACTAATTCTGAGTTATTTTCTTTCCATTTTCCCTTCACTAAATTTAAAATAGGTGCCACGACCTTGAGGTATGAAATCAAGTTAAAAAATTGGTTTTTCTTTCTCATTATTATTAGAGCAAGTATGTTTAGGTTGCATTGCTTGAGGACAAGCAATAGTTCTTGCTTGGGGGTATGTAAAGTGTCCACAAGTTCTATATTTCATACACATTCCATCACACATTATTGTTGTTTTTAAGCACATCTTAGGTATAATTAGGACCATGCATTGCAATTTACAGTATTTCTTGGCTTTACCATGTTTTTATTGATTATCTTTTAATTAATGAAGAAAGGTATTGTTTTCTTGTATTTTTGGTTTTAGGTATTAAAGGCTAACAGAGGGAAAGAGAAGTTGAGGATGTGATGATGAGGCAGAGAACCATGGAGTTGTACTGAAGCAGTTCTAGCCGAAGACAGTAGCTGCCGAGTGCTGCCGCCGCCGACCTTGCTGCCCATGGCAGCAAACTATGGGGTTGGAGAATCGGAGTGCGATTTGTAGAGCCAAAATCCTGATTCCATCAATGCCGACCACTTGATTTTCCAACGTCTATTGCAGCAGGTAGAGTTGCCAAAGTGAAATCTCAAGATTGCTTGCGGGACAAGGCAACGTGATAAAGTTCATATTCAACTCAAAGAAGTCAGAGTTTAAAGTCACATTAAATGTGGAAAGCTACTTTTAAAGACTTCTACTTTAAGAAAGACTAGACCTAGCTATTGTCTATAAATAGTCATTGTAATTCTAATTCAAATCATCTTAGGTTTTCTTTAGGCATAGCTTAGGTTTTCTGCCACCGTCATGTTCTAATTCTCCCTTGGGTTTGGGGTTATGTTGTAAATTAGTTGTGAAAACGGTTGTTTAGGTTTCAAGTTTGTTTTCAATAAAATATTCCAAGTTTACTTAATTCATGTTCTTCACTTCTTCAATTAGTTCCAAAAGTCCAGTTGAAGAAATCCATTTGTCGGCACGAGAGTGTCAAAATCACGAATGAATTAAGTATGGTTTCATCATGTCGAGGTGTTGACTAATTCGGCTTAGACATAAGTTAGAATTTCAGTGGCTAAAAGGAGCAACCAAACGTCGACTGCCTGTGTTAGGTTTATGCTGAGATTGCTAGGTATTTCCTACATCACGTGGTGACAGAATCCTTGCCTAGACATAGGAAGGATCTCTTCAAAATTGATCTGCCGAACTTGGAGTATCTGCCAGACTTGCCGCCAGGAATTCTCTCCATTCGACCTGTCGAGACAATGAAAGTTGCAAGAGAAGAGTTCCGTTGTGGTAGCGAAAGTTGCCGCAGCCTCAATCCGCCATTACCTGGCAAGGTAGCAGATCGTGGCAGCACAAAAAAACTTGGCCTATTCAGCGCAGTTTCACACTAAGCAGTAACATAACCATGCCCTCTTTATCAACCTGATCACTTTCGCTATTACTTGTGTTTATTTTACCTTTCATCTCAAACAATCATCTTACTTGTGCAAGAAGAATAACTCGAACCAAGCTGTCCAATCCCTGTGGAGACGATATCTTATATACTATAACTTGACAAGAGTGTGCACTTTCGTTCATAAATAGAGTACACACAAATGCTCTATAGTCAGCTTCTGCATCATCAAGCAAATCCTCTTGACCGCTTTCAGCCATGTTCGTATGATCATTATCCACGTTATCAAACAAGCCATCAATATCTACGACAAGATCCGAACCAGACTCAAACATAATATCACCATCACGGCCCTGCGATGTATCTACTCCTTGAGAAGCAACATGTGTTGGAGACTGCTCCTGCCCAGAACCATCAAGACCAACTTGGTTACCCGCCGGGGTTTGCACTTCAGGGGCATGAGGCACGGTAGGGGCATTAGGGGCTTGAGAAGGACCATCTTCATAGGAAAAAAGCCGGCCACAGGGCCTTTGGGAGCCTTGACGCTTAGGTCGAGGGAGCACGGCGCCAATCTCCTTATTGAAGCTTCGAGTGAGCATCAACTTTAACGATCTTATATTTAGTAGCCAAATGCCCAATAATGCCACAGCCATGACAGAATAATGGAAAAGGCTCATATTGCAAAGGACACATTTGAGGCTTGTCACCGAGGCCGTTCCAATGTGACACAGCGACATAGGGGCTTTCAGGCATCTAGCATCTACCTGACACGAAGGAACTCGAGCATGTTGTCTTCTTCCTCCCGGGAGTTCGACATGAAAACAATCCCAATGCAAGCTCCGAGAGAGCGTGCAAGTACGACATTCATCAGCATAAGAGGTATGTTATGAATGCGTACCCTCATCCGAATGTGAGAGAAAGAGTAGTCTCATAGAGAGAGCCGAATCTGCAGGTTCGATGGCAAACCAATTCTTGTTAAATTCCCATGGACCATGCTCAAGAGCACTGTCACAGTTTTTGGAAGCAACGAACTTGATTAAAAATAAACCAAAATGAATCTCGGATATAGAATGTACCTTATCATCCTTCCGAAGTTAACGTAAAACACGAGGAAGACTCGTTCCATCCACTGGTGATGTTGAAATCAACTTTCCAAACAGAGAGCTAGAAAGCTCTTCTAGAGAGAGCTTCATGGTAACTGGTGGCATGAAGACAACATCATGTTCTTCAGTCGTGTAGCGAAGGCCGTCAAACTTAGAGAGAATTGAATCAGCCATTCGAGAGAAAAAAGAAGATGAAAGAGGTGAGAAAAAAAGAGAATTCAAAAGAAAGAAAGCAACGAGGAAAAGCAAAGGAGATCACGAGTATAAATAGGCACCCGTAGTAGAGTTGGAGTCAAAGAAGGATGACTAGTTAAAGAGAATATAAGTTCTAAAAATGATAGGAGAAGTTGTAAATAAAAAATAAAAAAGGATATAAAAAGGGATGAGATAGAATAGAGTCCATGAGAGACTCAAACTCTCTGCATAACGTAACCATGGGACGCCACGCACATACACAATCGTCAGGCCAGAGTAATAGGGTTCATGGCGCCAGGCAAAGAGCCAATCGATGCACAAGCACATCAAGCATGGATGCGTGCGGAGCACTGAGCAAAGGGTGTCAATGGAACCGACAACTATCAGCACGCATCGAAAGACCTTGCGCCAACACTAAGGGAGTGTCCAGATGAGGAGAACGACAGACCATGAAGGCTAGCACCCAACAACAGTAGGGAGTGCGATATCGACGAACAAACGCAGCAAGCAAGGATGCGTGCATAACATCGAGCGAAGGGTGTCAATGGAACCTACAATGAGCATCGCACATCGAAGGACCTTGCGCCAGCACAAGGGAACCACCAAGAATAGGAGAAGGAACAACCATGAAGGGCAACCCATAGAAGCATACAGACAAACTCATATAGGGAAAAAACCCTAATATATTATAGAAAGGGGAGGCAAGTCGCTAATAAGGTTGTATGAATCCAAAGGATCGAACATATAAGTAAAAAGAGACCTTGAAGAGTTGGTAAAGCACCCAAATGGGCCACCAACAATCTCCCGACAAACGTGAAGAGATTGGACTAAAACCAACGGTGATCGGGCAATGCAGGCCACGTCAATCACGCTGTAATGCAACGATTGGCCAGCACAGACTGCCTCGATCGAAAGGGCCTGCAAACGGAAGCCATGTTCGCCTACCTTGCACAGTAGCAGTTGATCAGGGGTCGTCGCAACAATCAAGCGGGACCAAGAACAGGGAGTTGTGCACGCGATCAGCCCGGGCATTGTTTAGCCATGGCACAATGTAACCCTCTTAGCCCGGCCTAGACGTTTGACCCAAACTACGAAGATTACACGGGGAAAACCAAAGTCAACCCGAAAGTCAACCTTGATTAACGACCCTTTTTTATAATTTTAATCTTGTCTAGATACATATTAAGCCTAAGTGAGCACTCATGTATCATGCAAGAGAAAGGCACATCGATCGGATAACATCTAGGGACTCAATTACTTAAATTACGCATTTAGGGACCAAAATATAATTTTTGTAAATTAGAAGGACTTCACTGATTTTAGGATTACCAATATGAAATTAATCATTTTACACGCTTCTCTGTCAAGTTTCAGCTTAAATAGACATTCCAAGCTTAAGCAATTGCATCCACAACATTTAGGATTAAAATGTAAAGCATGGAAACTCAAAGCAATTCAAATCAGCATCCAACGGTCAACTGTATCGGAACGCCTATCAACCGTACCGAAACGACGTTGATCGTTTCGGTACGCGGGTATGTTCCGAGACCAGTACCGAAACAGGGCACTCCAGTAGCCAAACTGTTTCGTAACAGCTTCAACCATTCCGAAACACTAAGACCATTACAGGCCCCCGTTTCGAAACAATTGAGGGTGTTTCGATACACCTTGCCCAGAAACAGCAGATATAGCTGGTTTTTCACCCTTTAACCCATTCAATAATTCCTCAAAGATTCCCAAATCATACCAACAAACCATTTTACAGTTAAGGAACACATTTAGGACTCTCTAGCACGAGCATGGCATCAAACACAAAATCACATGGTCTAAAGGCATGCTCCTTAATCTCAAAACCAATATAAGCATCCCAACCTCAAACCAAACATTTAAGACCACTTACAACCCAAAAATGACAACATAAACATGCCACAAACTTAGGGAGTTCAAACATATCTCCCAAATACAACCTTGGTTTCCCATTGCCACTATATCAAAACTAAAGTGTATGAAAACATCACCATACATGAGCTTGTACTTCCTTGGATGTTCTTATCCTCCTTGATGCCCGAAAACACTTCAATTATCTGCATTATTGGTGAAAGAGAGCGTAAGCACAAATGCTTAGTGAGGCATGTTCTAAAGAAAACCAACACAATAATGCATATCTTGAAAACACTTTCTCAAAATCTTTTTAACAACATGCTCATTCTTTCTCATGCTTGAAAACCATTCAAATCAACTTCTCATTGAAAACACATGTACCTTCATTCTATCTCATGCATTTAAACCAATGCAAAACTCATGGAAAAGCCATACTCATTCTTGTAACACCAAAGCATTTCATACACAAATCTCATATGCATTTCTCATAGCATAAATCATTTCATCAAAGGTACATGTGAATCAAAAACCATTTCATATTTTATATTGGCATTTCAGATCTCATTATTACTCGTATATGCGGACATCTCACTAGACACTTCCGGTGGCATCTACCATCACCGTAGTCACTCGTCTAGCAACATAATTTCTGGTGGAATCTCACATCACCGTACTCACATGGCAGAATCTCTCATCGCCACAAAGCTTGGGTATTTCACCAAGTCCTACCCGATGGAGTGCCCATCATCGAATCTCTCCCTTTGGCTTAACCAAAGAGCACGTACGAATTTTTAGTTTATAGTGCACTCTCATCCTATTGATCAATCAATTATATTCGGTAAGTATCTCAACATCTATGTCAATATATTATGTCAAAACATCATCTCACCTACTTTTTTTCATGCAACAATTCTCAAAACATTCTCATCTCATTTCAAAACCATAGAATTTGTCATGCTTTAAACAAAAGCTTAAATCTCAACCATGTAACATGATACTTCATGAAATCATTTCAAGCATCATCTCATGCTATAAAACATGCATAAAAACAGTAGGAATTTATCTATCTCCAACCATAAGCATGTAAAAGCATTTTAGGGCCAATCACGACATTCAAGAGAGAAATCTAGCCAATACTTACTTCCGGACTTAGGAAGGTGTTTCAAACCTTTCCTAAATCCCCAAACCTCGATTCTTTGTCCCTCAAAGACTTCTAAAACCATACGCACTCACTGATTACGTTTCGCTTGCTCACCGAAACGATATCTAGGCTTCCGGATCAACACCAAAGCCGTCCGAAGATGTCTCCCCTGTTTTAAACACATAAGAGTAGAGGATTAATGCATCAGCATGCATTGAAATCATCAGCCACATACCTAAACTCGCTGCTCTACCCAAACACCTCATTTCGACTACCAAACACAATCGAAAACATCTCCAAACTCTTCCAAAACAAAGCCTAACCAAGATCTATCACTTCTAATCATTTCTAAACTTCAATTAACATAAAAAAACCACCACAAACTCGTCCTTATACCTCCAGCTATGACAGAACACTAAAATCACCCGAAAAAACCATCAATCTAGCATACAAAACTTAGGAAACCAAACCTATTCGGGATTTGATTGATAAAACCTCATTTGTAACATCAATTAAAATCCAAAATACATTAGAAAACCACCTCAAAATAGAGCCCAATCATTCACCATGAAAATCTTCAAGATCTCTTCCAAAATCTTGAGTTTTAAGACAATTTCTTGTTTCTAACATTAAATCAACTCAAAAATCATTAACAAAGGATTGATAACTTGGGAATTTCAGTAAAGAACTGATCATTGGAGGAGAAGGACGAAGCTTACTTCTAATGGATGATTTCTCCTTGATTTGGGCAAGTTTTCTTGAAAATTCAATGTAGAAATCAAGAGGATTTGATGAGGAATTGATTAAGAAACAAAGGAAGATTGAAATCTCATTAAATGAAGTTAAAATCAAAGTATAAATTGCTGGAGAGAATGTGTTTGGCTGAAAAGAATTTGAGAGAAAATGAAATGAGGGAAAATTTGTGAAAAGTAGTTATGAATAGTCAAAGGTAGTTTCTCAATTAATTAACCTTCATTTCCTTTAATTAAAAAATTAATAGAATCACCCAAATTAAGGAAAAATATGATGAAAAACATTTTGGTAAAATTAGCTCCTTAAAGATTCAAAGTTACAATCCTTTACAAAACATTCACTATTTAACTTTTGCAAAAACTGCGATTTGGTCACTACACCGAAATGTAGTATTTCGAAACCTTATTTTGTAAAATTGATATCACCATAACCTTTCATATATTAAATGAGGATTTTTAGATAATTTTCTATATTTTTAAAGCATCCCAAACTAGGTGTTCCCTAAAACTCCCTTTAAGATTCGAACCGTTTTCGACCGGTCCGATTCGGACTCTAAAACATCTAGGCCCAAATTTGGTGTGTTACACACAAGGACGTACGAGTAAGGCCAAGAGCAAAAGCATGGAACGTACCGCTTGCGTCGTGTAAAAATAGTCCAGCGAGGGGACTAGCAGCAACTGAGAAAACTTGAGACCAGATTCGGGAGCAGGGGCCATGTGCATGTGCTGGCCACGGTCAGGCTGTGCGCTGGTAAGCCATAGCGCTGGCACGCAAATAGCCGTTGGGATGCTGCCAACACGAGTGAACCAGCCATAGCAAATAGGCAGCAAAATAGAGATGCAGCAGAAAATTCTAGCCATCAAACCTAAAACAGAAAATACAAGAAAGTAGTAAAAAACAAGAGGATAAAACAGAAAAACCTAAAAAAAACTTTGTACTTCCTTGAACAAAACAACCATAGGTACCAAACCGTAAGAAACCAAGGCAAACATAGAGGGAGAGGGGCATGGTCATCGACCAACAATCTCCCATTGGCGGTGAGACACAGATATCAGTCTGATCCTTCACATATACTTCAGCCAGAAGAAATAGAATTGAATCTTTATTTATCATATGAAGAAGAACTCGTTCAAATACTAGATAGAGAAGTGAAGCGACTTCGAAACAAGTTAGTACCACTTATCAAAGTCTTTTGGAAGAACCATAAAATTGAAGAAGCAACGTGGGAACCCGAATCAATCATAAGGGAGATATATCCTCATACGTTTCCCTCAGGTAAATTTGGGGACAAATTTTCTTTAGGGGGAGGGAAAATGTAACATGCCATTTTATAGCCTAGTTGTAGTATTCTTTCTGACAATAATTCAATTCCGTGTGTACGCCCCTTTAATCGAATATAGTAGAACTTAAGGACCAAATAGAAAGTGTAGTTAAATATAGTGGATAAATCATAAAGGACCATTTATTAATAAAATAATAACCTATGTTTTGCATGCTAAACATGCATAGAATTTAGGGACGAGGAAAAATGTCCCTTTGCTAAGAATTAGGACCATTGAGTGGGAGAAAGAAACATCATCTCCCTCATTGCTCTTTTGCTTAGCACCGAAACCATGGTGAGAGAAGGAGAGGATTCGTGAGTTAACAAGGATGAAAACAAGAGATGGATTGATGAGTCTTTGAGCTTAATTTGATGTGAGCATTGAAAGGTAAGGTATTCTTCCCATGTTCATCTATGTGTGTATGTTATCTTGATGATTCTTGAATTTATTGAATTTGTTGTGGTTGAAAGAATTATGGTTAGGATTCATGAATTTTAGATAGTGATTGGAACAATAGAAGGGATGAATTAGTTAATAGAGAAACAAGATAGTTATGAATCGATGCATGTGTTTGTTATGCAATCATGTTCGAAGGTTTAGGGAAAATTGTGTTGAAATATGAAATATGCATTGGCTGGTTCGATTAGAGATAGAAATTAATCTAGGAATAGCTGGAATTTCATGGTTTAAGAATATAATTAGGGGACATACAATGTAAAAAGGGAAATCACTTAGTGTGAGTCTAATTCTCAATTTACCTGGACTGTTTGAGGGATCGTACATAATGGTCAAGACTATTTAGAGTTTATGTACACACAGAATTGTATACAACATTTAGTAGGAAAAAACTATTCTAAATTACACCATGAAGACTAGATTAATTGAACCTTGGAGCTTATAATAATAATGATATGTTTTGGGACTGTTAAAGATTATACAAATTGATCTTAGACTTGTTAATTAAAGAAGGGGATTGTTTATTCGAATAAGGGTATGTTATCATCTATTTTAATGCCTTGAATTTGAGTTAATTGAATGTTATAGTCTAATGGTATATTCATATTACTTGACTTGTTAGACCGAGAAGAACTCGAAGAGAAAAGAACCAGCTTAGATCAAACGGTTGATAGGAAGAAGGTAATTGTTATACGTGATCCTCAATAGCTCGAAATTAACTTGTGAGTGTAGTTTTGAAGCCTCAGAAAGGGTTAAAAACCTTTCTTAGCACTTCTTGCTATATCAATGTGGATCATTAACTGTTTAATATAATGCTTAAATTGGCAAGCATGGATGCGAGGTCAGTCCTTTAATGAAATGTGACATTATAATTCATGAAAATGATTTATAGCATATCTATGAGTTGTAATTTTTTATGTTGTTAGACAAGATGTTAATTCGAGTGGCTTACATATATGTCTAGAAGTCCTATATTTTATGCACATTCCTGCTCATATTAATACTGTTCTCAAGCTCATTTAGTCATATTTAGCTGCATATCATGCATTATATAGAATTTTCTCTTCTGCCATGCTTTTAATGAATATTTTACGTTTTGGCTAAGAAAAGATAATGTGTTAGTTTTCTATTTCAGGTGCTGGTTGCTGATCAGGGGAAGAGAGGATAGGAAAGCAGATAGCAGAAGGAGCTGTGCTTAAGCAGTTCCAGTTGCCGCCAAAGACGCTGCCGCTACAGAATGCCGCCACCAAGGACGCCACCACTGCAGAATACCGCCCAGACGGCAATACACAGACATAGTCAAGATGGGTCTCGTTTGATAGAGGATATTTTTCTGAGTCCATTGAGCCCAATCTTGCATTTTTCTGAGGCCTAGAGCGATGTATAGAGCTGATTGAAAATAGATAAGCAAGGTGGCTTATACCTACTTGCTGAACAAGTAAACATCCAAATGAGTCCATATTTAAGTCAAAATTGAATGAAGCATTAAATGTTAAAGCTGTTCTATCATTAATGAAGACTTCTACTCCAAGGAGGACTTAACCTTAAGCCAAGCCCTATATATACCCATGTATGTGACGGTATAGGGGCATATAGAGATCGAGAGAGATAGAGAGAGGGAGTCAGCTATTTTTTAAACTCCCTAAGGTTTAGGTTTTTGCTTGTAAAGTAATTGTGAGAAACGTCTATAAAGTTTGTGAATTTATTTTTGCAATTAATATTCCATGTTTCCTTAATCTATGCACTTCATTCTTTCAATTAGTCCTAACTAGTCAGTTGAGAGAATCCATTTGTCAGGCACGAAAGTGTAAGGCTCACGAAAGGGTTAAGCACGGTCACAACATGTTGGGGTGTGACTAACTTGGTTCCCAAAAGTTCATAAGTTTTAGCGGCTAAAAGGGATCACCAACCGATTTTACTAGCATGTGTTAGGTTTACGCTAAGATTGCTAGGTATTGCCTACGTCACGCTAGCTTTCGAGCATCCTTGCCTATAAATAGGGAGGATCACTGTCGACTATCCCACCGAACTTGGAACATCTGCCAGACTTTCCGCCAGGACTTATTTCCGTTCCACCTTCCGTGACAGCAAAAGTTGTTGGGGCAGTGACCCGCTATGGCCGCGTGCCAGGGTCGTAGCTGCCGCCGCCATACCCGTCGAGGCCACAATCGAGGCAACGCAGTAATAACTTTACTTCTTCACAACGCAGTCAACACACTACTGAGCAGTAATAACCTGGCCCATTCTATCACTCTGATATCCCCTTCTTTAATTAATTGTGTTTTTAGTTTTATTCCTTTAACCAAACCTGAAATTAATTGTGCATTTAAATTTCTTGTGCTTATACACTCTTAAATTAACTATTCCAATCCTCGTGGGATTCGACATCTTTTATATTATAACTTGGCAGGAGTGTGCACTTGCGCTCTCACAAAAAGGGAACACCTAAACACCCTACAAGATTTTGGCGCCGTTGCCAGGGATTGGCAATAGCGACTTCGTTTTTTTTCTGCACTTTGTATTTAATTGCATTTAAATCTCAGGTTTTTAATTTTCTTTTTTATGTATATAAAAAAATCAAGTACGCTACGAGTCCAAGGGAATCACAATGTCGAGGAAAACTATATGGGAGCTGATGTTTGAACATGAACAGCAATTGCTGCCGTGGCAGCAGATAAGACAGCAAACGTCGCTGCCGCAACAACAAAATTTTTCATGGTATGATCAAAATTGTCAAAAACAATTTGCCATAAAAAAATTTCTACAGAAACAAACATGCTAGGGCAAGGTGGTCAACTTCAAGAGCAATCAAGAGAAACGACTCGAGAGCTGATGTTGGAATATTCTTGCAATCTATTTGAGGGAAATCACGTGTTCAAAAATTTCCCTTTACTTATCGGAGAAGACATATGGGACCAACAACAGCAGAAGCCACAGCAGCAACTGGGACAGCAGATGCACCTGCCGCAGTATCTGCCGCCGCAGCAGAATGTTTCATGGTATGATCAACAACCTCAAAATTTTTTTTACCATGACAATTGTGTTGCAGCAGCGGCAAATATACCATGGCAGTGTAGTCGTCCGCAAGAACAATGACAAACCTCAGAGGACATGCTTCAAGTTTTCATGGCTAGTACTACATCCTTTATTGAATCCACTCAAAGGCTTTCATAGAGAATGGATACAAGGATGGCTCGGAGGGATTCAACTTTATGGGATATAGCAGATCGATTGAACACATCCACATATGCCATGAACGAAGAAAATGTCCCAGCAACTTCTGCCTTGGCAACCATTGATCACCAACAAGTCAGTCCTAAGGATACTGATGTCCCAAGGCAAGAGGACGAAGAAATATGCGAAGAAAGTTCTCCGAGGTGTGAGGAACAACTAGAGGATGAAGAACACTGCCCAACACATGATAAGCCTATGCGAGAAATTGCCCTAGCAAGAATTGAGGAAACTAAATAGAGCAATTTTGCGACAACACCTAGTGAGGCCGACAGAAAATTGATGATGTCACATCCGAAGCCTTAGCAACCTTGCAAGCCTCAGCAGCAGGCTCGGTTCCTATGCCCGCCACGACAGAGGCCTCAGCAGCGCTGCCCGCCTTTGCAGAAATGTTGGCAACTATGGAATATGTATATCAAGAGGAGCTGATGCTGGCACATCTAAAGCCATCACAATATCTACTGATGGAGATGTTCGAGGGACCTGAAGAACACAGTGTTATGGACTATGAAGCCCTTTAATCTGCCGAGTTTTTCCTTGACCTGAACCACATTATGACAGACTACTGCCCTGACATTTGGCCGCCTGAACAACTGCCTTGGCAGCAAAAGCCATCCTCCACCATAACAAATCAGGACAAAGATAAGGTAAGTACATGGTTTGATAGTGGTATAATTTTTACTAATCACATGTTCATGCCTTCAGAAAAAGAAACAATGTGGAGGATTCACATGGATTACAAGTGAACGAAGAAGAAAGACTCCCCCATGAGAATAGTCACTCGATGGAGGGTGCGGGTGGATTATAAGAAGTATCAGAAATGAACCCGATGTATCATAATTTTAGTTTTTCCACATCTTTACTGTTTTCTTTAGGAATGGATCTTAATAAGCTTAGGACCAGATCTTATTTTCAGTTATATTATTTTTATATAGTCCGTCTCACAACTAATTACCTAGATTCAGACCCCTACTATAAAAGGCAAGCCGCCAAGAAATATGAGGAGTAAACAAGGACAACCGCCGAAGCAGCAAAGACGACAGCAGAAGAGACATCCCAAGCCACCAATTCCTTTGACGAGGAGGTGTCTGATTCCTCCGATAATGCAGAGCCGGCCGAGGCAACAAAGAAGAGAAAGAGGCATGTGATAGCTGCTGAACCAGAGGATGAAGGGTCAGAAACTGAGCTGGAGTAGCAACCAAACAGACCCATTCCCATCATAGTCCAGCAAACTCACGACCAGAAGCAGAGCCTCGCCACCAAATCACCCGCCACTCGCCGCCTAATCCTCTCATCTTCCTCTGAGTCCACCAAGTTGAAGGACAACTCGGGCAGCTTCTCGCACCAATATTTTTTTGTTTTTCTTTTATGTTTTTCTTTCTATGTTTTTTCTGTTTTCTTTTATGTTTTTTCTGTTTAGATTTTGTTTTTATTTTGTCTGAGGCATTGAAGGCAATGCCCGCCTTGAGTTTGGGGGGGGGGGTTAGTCCTCACGTTATTTTGTTAGGCATGTAGTTGCATATAGTTGCATTGTAAATCCTGCCTAGTACTTAATGAAAATTGAAAATATAGGTTAAATAACTTGTGCCTATGATAGTTAGCCTATTCTATTTTCGCACCAAACTTAAAATTGAATTTAATCTTGGGAAGAAGCATGAAAAACACCTTAGAAATTTTTTTTAGTTGCCAAACTTTTATTACACTTCTGTTAAGTGGTGAATATTGTTTGAGTTCTAAGTGTACATTGCCTACTTAAACTTAATGAAAATTCTTATATTGGATACAGTTATGCCGCCACTGCAGCACAGGGCAGCAAAGTAAAAAAAAAAGCAATGCCGCCACTGCCGCAAAAACAAAGAAAAGGCTAAATACGCTAGAGGTGCCTGAAATAGGCTCTAGGAAGGATCATGACCAAGGACAGTCTGTTGCTATCAAAGTCCATGTATTTGAAATTCTTTGAAGTGACGGACAAATTAGCACGAGTGAATGAAAGCCTTCACAAGACGACTCTACTCAAAGGGTTTGGAGTTTCATAGTATGCTCCTATCTTAGATTTAGACCTGGAGAGTAGTTGTGATGAGCTGAAGCCCTTAAAAGCCATGATCAGAAAAAGGAAGAAAAGAAGTGCTTAACTGTGCTGCCAAAGTAGCAACTCTATATCCTTTTTCTTTAACTATTACAACATTCTTTGTTTACTCAGTATACTTAGCATATTCAGCATGTACACAGACGGCACACACTGCACTGGCACTAGAATTAAAATTCTAAGTTATTTCATGTTATTCCCTCTCACTAAACTAATATAGGTGCCACAACCTTGAGGTATGAAACCAAGTTAAAAAACTAGGTTTTCTTTTTTATTTATGTACAAGGACAGGTTTAATAGTTTATGTTGCATTGCTTGAGGACAACCAATAGTTCGAGTTTGGTGGTGTGTAGAGTGTCTAGAAGTCCTATATTTTATGCGCATTCCTGCTCATATTATTATTGTTCTCAAGCTCATTTAGTCATATTTAGCTGCATATCATGCATTATACAATATTTTCTCTTCTGCCATGCTATTATTGAATAATTTACGTTTTGGCTAAGAAAAGATAATGTGTTAGTTAGTTTTCTATTTCAGGTGATGGTTGCTGATCAGGGGAAGTGAGGACAAGAAAGTAGGGAGCAGAAGGAGATGTACTGAATCAGTTCTAGTTGCCGCCAAAGACGCCGCCGCTGCAGAATGCCACCGCCAAGGACGCCACCGTCGCAAAATGCCGCCCAGACAGCAATACACGACATAGTCAAGATGGGTCTCGTTTGATAGAGGACATTTTTCTGAGTCCATTGAGCATAATCTTGCATTTTTCTGAGGCCTAGAGCGGTGTATAGAGCTGATTGATGATCGATAAGCAAGGTGGCTTATACTTACTTGTTGAACAAGTAAACATCCAAACGAGTCCATATTTAAGTCAAAATTCAATGAAGCATTAAATGTTAAAGCTACTTTATCATCAATGAAGACTTCTACTCTAAGGAGGACTTAACATTAAGCCAAGCCTTATATATACCCATGTATGTGAGGGTATAGGGGCATATAGAGATCGAGAGAGATAGAGAGAGGGAGTCAACTTTGTTCTAAACTCCCTAGGGTTTAGGTTTTTGCTTGTAAAGTAGTTGTGAGAAACGGTTGTAAAGTTTGTGAGTTTACTTTTGCAATAAATATTCAAGATTGCTTAATCTATGCACTTCATTCTTTCAATTAGTCCTAACCAGTCAGTTGCGAGATTCCATTTGTCGGGCACGAAAGTGTAAGGCTCGCGAAAGGGTTAAACACGGCCACAACATGTTGGGGCGTGACTAACTTGGTTTCCAAAAGTTCACAAGTTTCAGCGGCTAAAAGGGATCATCAACCGAGTTTACTACCTTGTGTTAGGTTTACGCTGAGATTGCTAGGTATTGCCTACGTCACGCTAGCTTTCGAGCATCCTTGCCTAGAAATAGGGGGATCACTGTCGACTATCCCGCCGAACTTAGAATATCTCCCAGACTTGCCACCAAGACTTATTTCTGTTCCACCTGCCGAGACAACGAAAGTTGCAGGGGTAGTGACCCGCTGCGGCCGCGTGACAGGGTCGTAGCTGCCGCCTGCCATACCCGCCAAGGCTGAAATTGAGGCAACGCAGTAATAACTTTACTTCTTCACAATGCAGTCAACACACTACTGAGCAGCAATAACATGGCCCATTCTATCACTCTGATCTCCCCTTCTTTAATTAATTGTGTTTTTAGTTTTATTCCTTTAACCAAACCGAAAATTAATTGTGCATTTAAATTTCTTGTACAGATACACACTCGAATGAACTATTCCAATCCTCGTGGGATTCAAGATCTTTTAAACTATAACTTGGCAGGAGTGTGCACTTGCACTCTTACAAAAAGGGAACACCTACACGCCCTACAGTATGGATAGATAAGAGATATATGCAAGAAACCTTGACAATATTGTTGATCATGTGAATGCTTATACAATACAAAAACAAGTTGTAAAATGAGAACAAATGAGATATTGCCTATTGGCCATTCCAAAACTACAAATAATGTGTCTTGCAATTCACGGTGGTGAATACTTATGTAATACCCTAAATGAGAAAAAGAGGTAAAAAGAATGTAAACATGGAAATTTATGAAGCTATGATCAAAGTGTGAAAATAAAGATTACATATGAAACCCTTGGTCTCGAGTCAGTCATAGATATAGTTAGCATGCCATAGTGTCCATAGTACTCAGAGTCGGGTGGACTACGGTGTAGAACAAAGGATCCTTGGTTTACAATAGGAGGGATGTGAATTTGGTCACTTGGCGACAGTAGGAGGGTTTGATAGGTACTGCGAGTACCTTATGTGTTAATTGTGACATTTGGTTGAGGACTCATGTATCTAGACAGGGAATTCAATTCACAAGGCTATAAAATAATGAACTTATAATTGAGAATGAATTCATAGAATTATTGAGAACCTTAAAGAAAGGATAACTTAAATGCCAAGATATTGTTCAATGTTGAATTGATTTAGCATGACATGTATATTTTGTTTGAAAACTTCTTGGCTTCTGTAACGTGTCCACAAGTTCTATATTTCATGCACATTTCATCTCATATTATTTTTGTTTTTTAGTACATCTTAGGCATAATTAGGACCATGCATTATATTTTACAGTATTTCTTTACTTTGCCATGTTTTTTTCTAGATTATCTTTGGTTTGGTAAAGAAAAGGTATTGTTTTAGTGTAATTTTTGGTTTTAGGTACTAGAGGCTGACAGAGGGAAAGAGGAGCGGAGGATGTGATGCTAAGGCAGCTTATCAGGGAGTTGTACTGATGCAGTTCCAGATAGAGATAGCAGCTGCTGAGTAGATGATGCCGCCCACTGTGCCACCCGAGACAACAAATTATGGAATTGGAGAACCAGAGTACGATTTGTAGAGAAAAAAATCTTGGTTCTATAGATGTTGTCCACTCAATTTTTCGACGTCTGTAGCAGTGGGCAGAGCCACCGAAGTCAAATCTCGAGATTTCTTGCGGAACAAGGCAACGTGATAAAGTCCACATTCAACTCAAAGAATTCAGAGTTTAAAGCACAATTAATGTGGAAAGCTACTTTGAAGACTTCTACTTCAAGAAGGACCAGACCTAGCTAATGCCTATATATACCCATTGTAATTCTAATTCAAAATAGCTTAGGTTTTCCTTAGACATAACTTAGGTTTTCAAGTTTAGTTTTGCAATAAAATACTCTTAGTTTGCTTAATTCATGTGCTTCACTTCCTTCAATTAGTTCCAAAAGTCCAGTTAAAGAATCCATTTGTCGGGCACGACAGTGTCAAACTCACCAAAGAATTAAGCACACTCTCATCATGAAGAGGTGTTGACTAATTTAGCTTAGACATAAGTTAGAATTTCAGCGGCTATAAAAACCAACCAAACATCGACTGCCTCTGTTAGTTCTACGCTGAGATTGCTAGGTATTGCCTACATCACGCAGTGATAGAATCCTTGCCTAAACATTGGAAGGATCACTTCATAATTGCTTCGCCGACCTTGGAGTATCTGCCAAACTTACCGTTGGGACTTCTCTCCATCTCACCTGTCGAGACAGTAAAAGTTGCAAGCGCAGAGTTCCGTCGTGGCAGCGAAAGTTGTTGTCGCCTTAATCTGCTATTACCTACCAAGGCAGCGGATCATGGTAGCGCAAAACACACTTGATCTATTCAACGCAGTTTCACACTAAGCAGCAGCATAACCCTGCCCTCTCTATCAACCTAATCACTTCCTCTTTAATTACGTAAGTTTTTACTTTTATGGTTTTTTATATTCAAAAATTTAATAGTGCAATTTACTATTTCCTTGTGTAGGAAAACACTCATAGAAGCTGTTCCAATTCCTGTGGGAGACGATATCTTATATACTATAACTTGACAGGAGTGTGCACTTGCGCTCATAAATAGAGAACACCCAAACGCTCTACAGGTTTTTGGCGCCATTGCCGGGGATTGGTAACATCAAAGTTCGTCTTTAATTTCTGCACTTTTATTTCTTTACATTTTAATTCATTTTATTTTTAAATTTAATAAAAAAAATAAAAAATACAGTATCCTTTGCTTGTGTGTGACCAAGGCAAATCCAAAAGGAGAAATCCTCTTCTACAGCGATATCAAACGAAGAGCAAGAGAGCTCAAGAAGGAGATCAGAGTAATCCTAGGGAAAACCAAAGAGGAAAAGCAAAAAGCAAAGGTAAACATGGACCCACCCAACAATGCCGCGAATGGCAGTAAGATTTGCCGCCCAGAGAACAACAAGATCCACCAAGGCAGTAACCCCCTCTTCCGCCCAGGCAGCCCCATAATGTTCGAACCACTAGAGATTATCAAGAACATGACTTCAGAGGGTTTGACCCGACAGTGATAGAACCTAAAATTGAGGCGGACCACTTCGAGTTGAAGCTCGTTATGTTTAACATAATCAACACATTAGAGCAATTTGGAGGGACTGCCACAAAAGATGCTCGACAGCACTTGAGAGGATTCATGGACATCTGCAAAGCATTTAAAATACACGGGGTCCATCAAGACGTACTGAGGCTAAGATTTTTCCCTATTCACTAAGGGATAGGGCAAAATAATGGTTAAATAACCAGCCAGCAGGATCGTTCAACACATGGACAGAGCTGTGTAAGGATTTTCTGGATTGATTCAGCTCGTCCAATGTCACAGACAGACTACGAAACGAGATAACAACCTTCCGAAAAGGGATGACGAGCTGATGTATGAAGCATGGGAGCGGTACCAACAGATGTTGAACAACTGCCCGCTACATGGTTTTCCGGCTTGGACACAGGTATCAATGTTCTGAATGGGGTGAACTACCTAACACGAATGATGATTGATGCCTCAGCCAATGGAATCATCCTTGACAGACAACTAGAGGAGGCAATGCGGACTCTGAACCAAGCCGCCAAGAATGACTACAAGTACCCAACAGCCCGCCGAGGCGACGTTAGGCGGCCAACCACTGTAAACGAGGTAGAAGCCTCAGAATCTGTCACTGTCCGCCTTGACAAGCTGACTGAGCTGATCATGAGCATCGTGAAACCGGCTGGGAAAGTCTATGAGGTAAAGGTTGTAGAGCCATTTTGTGATGAGTGTGGGCACAACCATTATTCCTCTAATTGCACCACATCTACCAACTTTGTGGGAGGATACGAGAGGAACAATATACCTGCCCAGAACACCTACAACCCTGGATGGAAGAACCATCCCAACTTCTCTTGGAACAACCCAAAGACTACTTCAAACCCACAACAGCAACAGGGGGGCTACCAACAAAACTTGTCCAGACAGCAGGCTCAGCAGCCACAAAACAATAATTCACTAGAAGCAACTATTCATACCTTTATGTCTAGAACTAGTGATTTTATTGATCGCACTAATAAATTCATTGATAAAATTGAGTCTTTCATGGACAGGACGGAGATGAGGATGAACAACCAAGAGGCTGACATAAAAAACCTAGAGACCCAATTTGGGCAGTTCACATAAATCTTCACCAACAGATCAATGAGAGCAGCATGCAACAGTAGAGAGGCAAGAACTAAACTCACTTACGAATAATGCAAAGCCATATCTACCAGAAGTGGGAAGCAGTTGGATGAACACAGTGTAACCCCCTTAGCCCGGCCTAGACGCTAGACCCGAACTATGAAGATCACACGGGGAAACCCAAAGTCAACCCGAAAGTCAACCTTGATTAACGACCTTTTTTTCTTTTTAAACTTCTCTAGATGCGCATTAAACCTATGTGAAAGCCCAAGAACCTTGGAAGAGAAAAGCACAACGATCGGAAACGTTTAAGGACTCAATTGCAAGAAATACACTTTTAGGGACCAAAATGTAAATTTTTGAAAATAAAAGGACTTTCAAGATTTTAGTTTTATCAAACCTCAATTAAACATATTACAAGCCTCTCTGCCAAATTTTAGCTTAAAAAGACATCTCAAACTCAAGCATTTGCAATTACAACTTTCATGACTAAAATGTAAAGCATGCATAATCTGAGTACAACGGTCACCCGTTTCGAAACACTGACACCCATATAGAAACACCCGTGTCGTACGCCCGTATCGAAACAGTGTTGACCGTTCGATACGCGGGTATGTTCTGAAACCAGTTTCGAAATAGGCACTTCCAGTAGCCAAAGGGTTTCGAAACACTTCTAGTCGTTTCGAAACGCCCGAGCCATTTCAAGCACCCGTTTCGAAACAGCCAAGGGTGTATCGATACACCCTGCCCAGAAACAGCAAAAAATTCTGGTTTTTCACTTCAAAACATCATCAATCATAATTGAAACTATTCCATAACGCATTATCAACATGATAAGCATTATAACTATCAAATTACATAAAAGACTAGATACATTACAAACATTAAGCACACCTACTCATTCATCACATCCAACACATGATCTTGCTTTTAATCAAAGAGCATAGCATATCAACTTATGAAGAAGAAGATTCAAATATGGCAAAGCGATCAACAACAAGGTTCAAACCATAAACCGAACATGGTCAACATACACAATCTCATTACACAACAACATAAAAGACTCTCCCCCATTGCCTTTATTATCTATAGCTATAGACCAAGACATACTTCTCAAGTGGAGCTCTTCTTGAATCCCTTGCTTCTTGCTGTCCCAACTTCAAATATCTGCATTGATGACAAAAAGGAGCGTAAGCACATAATGCTTAGTGAGGAATGCTCAAAACCAAAACACCATCAATGCAGCGAAACATAAAACCTTCTTTAAATGTAGATACAATTCAATAAACCAAAGCATTGTTTGAAAACCTCCTTTGAAACAACATTGCTTTAAACCATGCATTGCTCAACATGAAAACCAACCTTTAACTTTGAATTGCTAAACAACTCACCCCAAAACACACTCTTGCAAATACTATCATTTAAACCTTCTCATGCATGAACACTTCATGCGAAGTTTAACTCAATTTCTTTGGAAATCACTTCCACTTCACACCATACTTTTCTCATGCTTGATGATCATTTCAAAGCTAAATGTGTTTTGAAAACCAATTGTTCCTTCTATCTATCTCATGCATTCAACAAGTGCAAAACACATGAACTACAAAAGCAACATTTGCATTACGTGCCTTTTTAAAACAAGCCTTCACAAGACTTCAATGCACTTATGAGATTCTATGCACATATGCACCGTTCACAATAGAAGATATACTTTTGCTCATGCTTAACAAGTATCACATGCATTATTGTATCATTTACATATTTCCCATGCAACCTTGCATCATTTTCAAGCATCTCTCGCTTTATTACATTCAAAGACATTATATTGGCTTTCGAGTGATAGATCACAAACCATTTCAACACAAGACACAATCGGATACGCGGATTACAAGTGTTGTCCCACACGCTTCATACACACTACCGGCTTTACAAGGTGGAGTTTATCGGTACAATCACAACCCCTCAACACCCGTGATGGAGTTTAACGGTACAATCAAAACCCCTCAACATCACTCATCGGTAGTTGTATAACCCACTAGCGAGAGTCGGGACACAGCACAAGGCTTACACATGGGAGCTACCTCAATCATTGTAATCACCTTAACCAAGCTCACACATGGGAGCAATCCTCCACCATTGTGACGCATAACCAAGTCCACCCACGAGAGCCATCCTCCATCGTGGTGACACCAATTTCCTCAATCGCTAGGGTTCTTGGATGGAGTTTACGGTACAATCACAACCCCTCAACATCCAAGGCGACTTTACTTACGATGCACCCAATCCTATAGTCGGCTAACTATATCCGATCCAAGTACTCTAAAACCATTTCATCACTTGCCAATATACATCAAATACCATCATCAATTCAATGTTTTAAGCATTACTCAAAGCCACTTATCATCATGCATCTCCATGCATCATAACCAAATTAATAACATGTAAACCAAGGATCTCTTACCTTGAGTATCCTTCAATACATGACTTTCAAAACCAACATTAATCATGATAAAATATGCTTTCAAAACAGTAGTTAAACATGCATTTCATAACTAATGCATCAAACCACAACATAGCACATCCGAAGGAGTTTTTCCGAAAACTTACTCTTGAGCTTAGCTAAGTTGTTTAGACTTAAACTAAGCTCCCAAAACCTCCAAATAATCGTTTCAAAGCTGGAAAACCATCTCCATTCACCGATACACAAAACTATGCTAGCCGACAAGCCTCCCAAGCATCCGAAACTTCCAACGCCAGCTCTATTGATTCTGGATCATTCTCCCCTGTTTTAAACACATAACAACAGAGGATTAATGCATCGCCATGCATTAAAATCACCAGCAATACAACCCTACTCGCTGCTCTACTCAAGAACCCCATTTCGGCTACCAAAAACAACCGAAATCACCTCCAAACTCTCCCAAAAAAAATCCCAGCCAAGATCTATCAATTCTAAACATTTCTAAACATCAATTAACATCAAAAGGCAACATAAACATGACCTTATACCTCTAGCAACAACAGATCACCAAACCACCATTCAAGCAAGCAAAACTTAGGAAAACAAACCTATTCGGGATTTGATTGATAAAACCTCATTTGTAACATCAATTAACATACAAAATACATTAGAAAACAACCTTAAAACTGAGCCTAAACAAGATCCACGAAAATCCTCAAGATCTCTTCCAAAATCTTGAGTTTTAAGCCAAAATCTTGTTTCCAACACTAAAACCATTCATAAAACTTTAATAAAGGATTGAAAACTTGGGAATTTCAGTAAAGAACTGAGTATTTAGAGGAGAAGAACAAGCTTACCTCTAAATGATGATTTCTCCTTGATTTGGGCAAGTTTCCTTGAAAATTCAATGTAGAAATCAAGTGGATTTGATGAGGAATTGATTAAGAATCAAAGAGGAATTGAAATCCCATCAAATGAAGTGTAAAATCAAAGTAACTTTGCTGGAGAAAGTGTGTTTGGTTGAAAGGAATTTGAGAGAAAATGAAGAGAGGGAAAATTTGTGAAAAGTAGTTATGAATAGTCAAAGTTAGTTTCTCATTTAATTAAACCTCATTTCCTTTTATTAAAACATTAATAAAATTACACAAATTAAGGAAAAATCTGGAGAAAACATTTTGGGTAAATTAGCTCCTTAAAGATTCAAAGTTTCAATCCTTTACAAAATAGTCACTATTTCACTTTTGCAAAAACTGCGATTTGGTCACTACACCGAAATGTAATATTACCAAACCTCATTTAGTAAAATTGATTTTACCATTCTCTTTTATATATTAAATGAGGATTTTTATATATTTTTCTATATTTTTAAAGCATGCCGAACTAGGTGTTCCCTAAAACTCCCTTTTAGATTCGAACCGATTTCCAAACAGATCCGGTTCAGACCCTAAACTTCTAAGCCCAAATTTAGGGTGTTACAACTCTCCCCCTCTTAGGAAATTTTGTCCTCGAAATTTCAACCTGCGAAAAGAGCACGATACCAAACTTCCCAAAGCAACACACAATGTAACACATGAGACTTAACCACCATTGAAACATCCTCCACCCAAAACACCACATAATCAACTCATCCTCAAATCAAACTTACATTATACCCAAACCCAACACCACTACTTACGGTTCAAGACTTCCAGATCACTCGGTTATTAGCCTCAGCTTAACTTTTCACACTTTCGAACTATGCATAGCCCCATCAACCCGAAGAACCTTCAAATCTTTACAACATACTCCACCTTAACTCATAACTCCCTCAACAAAACTCGCACACACGGTGACACCAACCCATACAGTTTCAACCACCATGTGACCCACAACCTTCACTGCTTCTAAAACCCCTTGCAAAACCGCTCAACTCATTTCAAAGATTACCACAACAGGCAAAAATTTCTTAAGCAACAACTGCTTACTCAAACTTCTCAAGGTATTGATAACATTCCTTCATATCCGCCATTATCAATACCATAACAACTCATCAAAACTACTCACACAACATCCGAAATCCACATCACAAGACTCCAACCTTAGGAAAGATTTACTTATACTCAACTAACAAACCACTTCTCTCAAGAACCCGACCAACCAACAATGGCCCTTGAACTTACATTGTCTTTCCACTTCAAGCTTTGACCATAACACTAACCTTACCTAGATACCACCCATTCCATACAAAAATATTAAGATTACGAAACCTCTACTCATCCCAAGCCAAACCTTATCTACAGCTCTCAACACAACCTCGTCCCAACTCCCCTAAGGTTGCTACGAACCATCACCTACATAAACAACCCTCCTATTGCAAGCATCAACGCCAAGACGCCTCAACACTCCGAAAACACATCCACTAGCCCACAACATCATTTAACACAAAGAAAATACCACACCTATTAACTATTCACAACCACCTCGACCGATTCTAACTTCAACCGGTAACCTTCTTACCACCACACCGCTAAACTCTTTAAGCACCAAAACACCTTCCTTTCTGCCAACATGCTAGATCGCACTCACTATTACTGACAACTTGTTCACTACCTTCTACTACTTCCAGCATTCGCCCAGCACTAAAACAACACTAACGGACCCAACTAGCTATTAGCAAGTGTGAACGTTCGTATGCATGGTCACTAACATGCCCTATCAATGCCTGTGTACATGTATGCAAAACCTCTAATGTCATGTCGCATGTATGCATGTACCAACATATATATATATATATATATATAACAAATGGTTTTAACTGTGCATGTATGTCGGTTCACACTTACGAATAACATCCTCAGAATCCGCCTAAGAACAACCTCTTACCTCACTTCTAACTTGTCCAACTCTACCATTCTAACAATCCGCTAACCACAAAATACTCCACTAATACCCTCTTTACACTAAAGTTTTTTTCAAAACAACACCGGCTACTACCCCAACTTGCTAGCTATAAGACCTTACCCACTACATAAGGGAATCCAATCCAGAACCAACAAAGATAACTAGGACAAAGATTACTTAGCAAAGTTACCTGTAAACACCTAATTGCCCCGGAGCTCCAACAGACAAACTCTCTTCCTCGCAGAACCATTATTTTTTGGCCGCACCGCCGCAGCATCAACCAACACTTTAAAGTCATCATCGTCTCCCTGCGGTAAAGAACCCTGACTACCCCGAGCTAACTCCAAACAATTCCGTCTCAAATGTCCAACAGAACCACAATTCCAACAAGATCCATCCTCCAAACACCTCACACATTTTTGCCTTTCTTGCCACTTCCGAACTCTGTCTCGGCCGCACTCACGACCTTTATGAGACCATTTTGCACCCACTGAAGTTGATATCACCACTTGAGGACGATTCCGCTTCACATGCTCCATAGAACCGCAGTTCCAACAAACCCCAAAACCCCAACAAACTCCAACATGACACCTTCTACAACAGTTACGCATCGGCAACCGAACCAACACTCCTTGATCATGTAGCACTTGACCCACATCTGCACTACCACCTAAACTTCGATTCAAGCAAACCCTTATGTCACGTAGCCTCTTACGCTGACCACTCTCGAGCTCAGTACCCACGACTCCTTTGCTTAAACTTTTCACACAATCATAATCTGAAGCCACACCCCCACGTTGCTTAACCCCTGAGAACTTCTCTCCAAGGTATCTTCCATTAAAGGTAGACACAAAGAACTCCCAATCTATATCGTGGATATTCGTTGCCACCGCCATAGATGTCCACCAAGCACAAGCATCTTCCAACATTAACGAGACAACACTTCCCAACTTACAAGTGTTGTCACACCCTTCCTGATCCAAAATCAGAATTATATTGGCTAACCAAGCCTCGAACGCCTCAGGTGTCGAACCATGATACTCCACAGCTCCTAAATCATATAAACGTTGTTTTGACAAACTCGCATGTCCGACAGTCGGCGCGCACACATGCCTCACCTTTACCACGGCTTGGGATGTTCCTGACATCTCCTGAACCACAGATGATGAATCCTTCATCAAAGAACTAGCTTTTTCATTCTACCTTACTTCCTCAACTCCAGGTACTGTAGACTGAAATGAAACACCTCCACCAAAAGGTGAATTCCACCCCTTTACAACTTGCTCTAAAGCAGCAACCATCGTACCCAACTGCCACACTCTCATCGATCCCATTGTGCTATTATTAACAAAGCAATGATAACAAAACAAACAAAACGATCAAGCCAGCTTCAAGCAAGGATTCAAGACTCCAACTCCAACATAACACAATAGCTATAATAATAAGGCAATAGGTATCCCAAATTCTCCCCTTTTATATGACATAACAATCAATAAAAACATTGATATCACAAACATCGAGCATATCAATCAGCAAACTCAATCATGCTCTCATCAAACCACATTCAACCTCAGCAGCATAACATCAACATATCATACCCATCACATTTTCATTGTTCAGAAAATCCACTCACAACACCAGCATATCACCAATACATGTTCACACTAGCTCACAGAAGATTCATAACCAAAAAGCATGATAAAAACATTAATAATTCACTCAAAGACACATTTTCCAACCAACTTTCAACCACATATTAGAACAAACATCCAACACTTACCATAAAAACTTACCACAACTTACTGTTGCCCAAAAATTTCGCAACTTAGCTATGATACCAACAAATGTAACCCCCTTAGCCTGGCCTAGACGCTAGACTCGAACTACGAAGATCACACGGGGAAAACCAAAGTCAACCCGAAAGTCAACCTTGATTAACGACCCTTTTTTTCTTTTTAAACTTCTCTAGATGCGCATTAAACCTCTGTGAAAGCCCAAGAACCTTGGAAGAGAAAGCCACAGTGATCGGAAATGTTTAAGGACTCAATTGCAAGAAATACACTTTTAGGGACCAAAATGTAAATTTTGTAAAATAAAAGGACTTTCAAGATTTTAGTTTTACCAAACCTCAACTAAACATATTACAAGCCTCTCTGCCAAAATTTAGCTTAAAAAGACATCTCAAGCTCAAGCATTTGCAATTACAACTTTCAGGACTAAAATGTAAAGCATGCAGAATCTGTGTCCAACGGTCACCCGTTTCGAAACACTAACACCCATATAGAAACATTCGTGTCGTACGCCCATATCGAAACGGTGTTGACCGTTTCGATACGCGGGTATGTTCTGAAACCAGTTCCGAAACAGGCACTTCCAGTAGCCAAAGTGTTTCGAAACACTTCTAGCCGTTCCGAAACGCCCAAGCCATTTCAAGCACCCGTTTCGAAACAGCCAAGGGTGTTTCGATACACCCGTCCCAGAAACAGCAGAAAATTCTGGTTTTTCACTTCAAAACATCATCAAACATAATTGAAACCATTCCATAACACATCATCAACATGATAAGCATTATAACTATCAAATTACATCAAAGACTAGATACATTACAAACATTAAGCACACCTACTCATTCATCACATCCAACACATGATCTTGCTTTTAATCAAAGAGCATAGCATATCAACTTATGAAGAAGAAGATTCAAATATGGCAAAGCGATCAACAACAAGGTTCAAACCATAAACTGAACATGGTCAACATACACAATCTCATTACACAACAACATAAAAGACTCTCCCCCTATTGCCTTTATTATCTATAGTTATAGACCAAGACATACTTCTCAAGTGGAGCTCTTCTTGAATCCCTTGCTTCTTGATGTCCCAACTTCAAATATCTGCATTGATGGACAAAAAGGAGCGTAAGCACATTATGCTTAGTAAGGAATGCTCAAAACCAAAACACCATCAATGCAACGAAACATAAAACCTTCTTTAAATGTAGATACAATTCAATAAACCAAAGCATTGTTTGAAAACCTCCTTTGAAACAACATTGCTTTAAACCATGCATTGCTCAACATGAAAATCAACCTTTAACTTTGAAATGCTAAACAACTCACCCCAAAACACACTCTTGCAAACACTATTATTTAAACCTTCCCATGCATGAACACTTCATGCAAAGTTTAACTCAATTTCTTTGGAAATCACTTCCACTTCACACCATACTTTTCTCATGCTTGATGATCATTTCGAAGCTAAATGCCTTTTGAAAACCAAATGTTCCTTCTATCTATCTCATGCATTCAACAAGTGCAAAACACATGAACTGCAAAAGCAACATTTGCATTACGTGCCTTTTTAAAACAAGCCTTCACAAGACTTCAATGCACTTATGAGATTCTATGCACATATGCACTGTTCACAATAGAAGATATACTTTTGCTCATGCTTAACAAGTATCACATGCATTCTTCTATCTTTTACATATTTCCCATGCAACCTTGCATCATTTTCAAGCATCTCTCGCTTTATTACATTCAAAGACATTATATTGGCTTTCGAGTGATAGATCACAAACCATTTCAACACAAGACACAATCGGATACGCAGATTACAAGCATTGTCCCACACGCTTCATACACACTATCAGCTTTACAAGGTGGAGTTTATCGGTACAATCAACCCCCTCAACACCCGTGATGGAGTTTAACGGTACAATCAAAATCCCTCAACATCACTCATCGGTAGTTGTATAACCCACTAGCGAGAGCCGGGACACAACACAAGGCCTACACATGGGAGCTACCTCAACCATTGTAATCACCTTAACCAAGCTCACACGTGGGAGCAATCCTCCACCATTGTGACGCTTAACCAAGTCCACCCACGAGAGCTATCCTCCATCGTGGTGACACCAATTTCCTCAATCGCTAGGGTTCTTGGATGGAGTTTACGGTACAATCACAACCCGTCATCATCCAAGGCGACTTTATTTACGGGGCACCCAATCCTATAGTCGGCTAACTATATCCGATCCAAGTACTCTAAAACCATTTCATCACTTGCCAATATACATCAAATACCATTATCAATTCACTGTTTTAAGCATTACTCAAAGCCACTTATCATCATGCATCTCCATGCATCATAACCAAATTAATAACATGTCAAACCAAGGATCTCTTACCTTGAGTATCCTTCAATACATGACTTTCAAAACCAGCATTAATCATGATAAAATATGCTTTCAAAACAGTAATTAAACATGCATTTCATAACCAATGCACCAAACCACAACATAGCACATACGAAGGAGTTTTTCCGAAAACTTACTCTTGAGCTTAGCTAAGTTGTTTAGACTAAACTAAGCTCCCAAAACCTCCAAATAATCATTTCAAAGCTGGAAAACCATCTCCACTCACTGATACACAAAACTATGCTAGCCGACAAGCCTCCCAAGCATCCGAAACTTCCAACGCCACCTCTATTGCTTCCGGATCATTCTCCCCTGTTTTAAACACATAACAACAGAGGATTAATGCATCGCCATGCATTAAAATCACCAGCAATACAACCCAACTCGCTGCTCTACTCAAGAACCCCATTTCGGCTACCAAAAACAACCGAAATCACCTCCAAACTCTCCCAAAACAAAGCCCAGCCAAGATCTATCAATTCTAAACATTTCTAAACATCAATTAACATCAAAAGGCAACATAAACATGACCTTATACCTCTAGCAACAACAGATCACCAAAACCACCATTCAAGCAAGAAAAACTTAGGAAAACAAACCTATTCGGGATTTGATTGATAAAACCTCATTTGTAGCATCAATTAACATCCAAAATACATTAGAAAACAACCTCAAAACTGAGCCTAACCAAGATCCACGAAAATCCTCAAGATCTCTTCCAAAATCTTGAGTTTTAAGCCAAAATCTTGTTTCCAACACTAAAACCATTCATAAAAATTTAATAAAGGATTGACAACTTGGGAATTTCAGTAAAGAACTGAGTATTTAGAGGAGAAGAACAAGCTTACCTATAAATGATGATTTCTCCTTGATTTGGGCAAGTTTCCTTGAAAATTCAATGTAGAAATCAAGTGGATTTGATGAGGAATTGATTAAGACTCAAAGAGGAATTGAAATCCCATCAAATGAAGTGTAAAATCAAAGTAAATTTGCTGGAGAAAGTGTGTTTGGTTGAAAGGAATTTGAGAGAAAATGAAGAGAGGGAAAATTTGTGAAAAGTAGTTATGAATAGTCAAAGTTAGTTTCTCATTTAATTAAACCTCATTTCCTTTTATTAAAACATTAATAAAATTACACAAATTAAGGAAAAATCTGGAGAAAACATTTTGGGTAAATTAGCTCCTTAAAGATTCAAAGTTTCAATCCTTTACAAAACAGTCACTATTTCACTTTTGCAAAAACTGCGATTTGGTCACTGTACCGAAATGTAATATTTCCAAACCTCATTTAGTAAAATTGATTTCACCATTCTCTTTTATATATTAAATGAGAATTTTTAGATATTTTTCTATATTTTTAAAGCATGCCGAACTAGGTGTTCCCTAAAACTCCCTTTTAGATTCGAACCGATTTCCAGACAGATCCGGTTCAGACCCTAAACTTCTAAGCCCAAATTTAGGGTGTTACAACTCTCCCCCTCTTAGGAAATTTCATCCTCGAAATTTCAACCTGCGAAAAGAGCAAGATACCAAACTTCCCAAAGTAACACACAATGTAACACAGGAGACTTAACCACCACTGAAACATCCTCCACCCAAAACACCACAGAATCTACTCATCCTCAAATAAAACTTACATTATACCCAAACCCAACACCACTACTTACGGTTCAAGACTTCCAGATCACTCGGTTATTAGCCTCAGCTTAACTTTTCACACTTTCGAACTGTGCATAGCCCCAACAACCCGAAGAACCTGCAAATCTTTACAACATACTCCACCTTAACTCATAACTCCCTCAACAAAACTCGCACACACGGTGACACCAACCCATCCAGTTTCAACCACCATGTGACCCACAACTGTAACGCCCCGGTTTTGGGCTTAGAAGTTTTGGGTTTGGACCTGACCGGTCGAGTTGCGGTTCGAATATAAAAAGGTGAAATTAGGAAAGCCTAGTTCGGGTTGCATTAAAAATATGGAAAAATGTCCTAAAATCCTCTTTTAATATATATAAGTGAACTGTGAAATCAATTTTGCAAAATAAAGTTTGGAAGGGTGACATTTTGGGTTAGTGACCAAAATGTAATTTTTGAAAACTGTGTGACTGTTTTAAAAAGGGATTGAAACTTTGAATCTTTAAGGAGCTATTTACCCAATGGGAGTTTCTCCAGATTTTCTAGAATATTAAATGATTTAATTAAGTGTTTTTAATTAAAAAGAAAAGTGGAGGGAAGATATTTTGTCATTTCTAACTAACTTTCCAAATTTTCTATTTTCTATTTTCTCTCATCTTTCTCTCAAACCAAACACATTCTCTCCAGATCTTTTCCTCTGATTTTGTCATCTAAATATCATATTTCAATTCTCTTTTGATCTCTAATCATTTCTTCAACAAAATCTCACCATTTGCTAAGTGGAATTTTCAAGATTTTGGTTCCAAAAAGGGAGAAACTCAAGTTTGGAGGGGAGGTTGATCCGTGAGTATTAGAGGTGGTGCGGAAGGTTTCGGATGCTTGGAAGGCTTGTTGGCTAGCCTTGTTTTGTGTATCGGTGAGTGAAGTTGGGTTTTCAGCTTTTAAACCAAGGTTTGAAGGTTTTGGGAGCTTAGTTTAAGTCTAAACAACTTTGCTAAGCTCAAGAGTAAGTAAATGGATTTTCGCTCTTGGTTGTGTTGTGAATTGGCTTTTTAAGCAATTGTGATTGATGGTTGCAATGCATATGATTTGCATGTTTTAAATTCTGTTTTGAAAGCATATTTTAGCATGGGTTAATGCTGGTTTTGAAAGCCATATGTGAAGGATGCTCGAGGTAAGAGATCCTTGGTTTTGTACATTGAAATTGTGGAATTGATGCATAGTGTTGCATGTTGTTTAATGGCTTTGTGTGATGCTTTAAAACAGTTGAATATTGTTGTTAATGATGCACATTGGTAAGTGATGGTTAAGGTTACAAAGGTGGTTGAAAGACCTTGTGTAAGCCTTGTTTATTTAAGAACAACATGGTGTTTAAAAGCCCATGGTTGGTTCTTGGTTAAAGTTCATGGTGGTTATTGCATTTAGATTATGCTTGTGAATTAATGGATTAATGTGGTAAGATGGTTATATTGGCAAGTGATGTAAGTGGTTCTTGGTTTCTTTGATCGGATATAGTTAGCCGGCTATAGGATTGGGTGCACCGTGAATTAAGTCGCCTTGGATGTGGAGTGGTTGAGAGTGAACGGGTAAACTCCATCCAAGTTTCCTAACGAGATGGTTAAGGTCATAATGGTGGATGAGATCCCATTCGAGGACCTTGGTTAAGCAAAGGTAATAATGGTGATTAAAATTCCATTTGAGGACCTTGTGCTTGGTAAGATCACAATGGTGGTGTAAAGTCCATGTGTGGATCTTGTGTAGGGTGTCCCGGATCTCGTTAGTGATGTTATACAACTACCAATCGGTGATGCTAAGGTTATATGGTGATTAAAATTCCATATATGGGAACCTTGTTCATGTTAAGGTTGTATGGTGGTTAAAAGTCCATACATGGGAACCTTGTGAATGTTAAGGTTGTATGGTGATTAAAAGTCCATACATGGGAACCTTGTGAATGTTAAGGTTGTATGGTGGTTAAAAGTCCATACATGGGAACCTTGTGAATGGTAAGGTCAAATGGTGATTAAAAGTCCATTTGGGGACCTTGGATTGGTAGTGTGTATGAAGTGTGGGGACAACGCTTGTGATCCGCGTATTCGATCGGATGTTGAGTTGAAAAGTGGATTGGTTGGTCACTTGGAAGCCAATATAATGTTCTTGAATATAATGAAGCATGAGATGCTTGCATTGATGCATGATTGCATGAGAAGTGTATAATATTTTATGAATGCATGTTTACTTGTTGTTGAACAAGTGTTGATTATCTAGTGAGGATGATGCATGTGTGCATGAAATCTCTTTAGTGCATTGAAGTCTTGTGGAGACTTGTTTTCAAAAGCATGAGTTGCAAATATTGATGTTGTGGTTCATATGTTGCATTTGTTAATGCATGTGTTATAATGAATGAGAAAATGGTTTAAAAGGTTTATTGCTTAAAGTGATAATCAAGTATGAGAAAGGTATGTTGTGAATTGGAATTAATTTCCAAGGGTTTGAATTTAACTTTGCATATGGTGTTTATGCATGGTGTGGTTAAATTGATGGTTTTGCAAGTTTATGTTTTGAAAAGGCTTGCTTAGCTTTCTAAGCTAAGGATTGGTTTTCATGATTGAGCAATGCATGGTTTTAAGCATGTTGTTGAAAAGGGTTTACAAACAATGCTTTGGTTTATGAAATCGAGTTGTTTTTAAAAGTGGTTTATGACTCGCTGCATTGATGGTGTTTTGGTTTTGAGCATTCCTCACTAAGCATTATGTGCTTACGCTCCTTTTTGTCCATCAATGCAGATATTTGAAGTTTGGTCAGCGAGAAGCAAGGGATTCAAGGAGGACTCCATTAGAGATGTATGTCTCGGTTAATAGCTATAGTTAATAAAGGCAATGGGGGTAGAATCTCTTATGTTGTTGTTAAAAGGAGATTGTGTATGTTGGACAAGTTTTGGTTATGTCTTTGAACCATGTGGAATAATGTTGCAACATTTGTTTCTTCTTATGTTTAAGTTGTATTGCTATGCCTCTTGTTTTACAAACATGAATGAGTGTTGAATGAGTTTAATGTGTTGTTGCACCTAGGGGTGGTTATGTATCTAGTTTTGATGCATTTATGTCCCTTGTATATTGTAAGACTTGCTGGTGTGTTTTGGTTGCATTCGGAGCATGTTTGGTGGGTCAAAGATGCATTTAACCAGCAAGGTTGCTGCAATCTGGGCAGGTCGTTTCGGAACGATCACTACCGTTTCGGAACAGGGGCCTGTTATGGCCAGGGCGTTTCGAAACGGGAGGAACCGTTCCGGAACGAGTATGCTACTGCCAGTCCCCGTTGCGGAACGGCCATGCGTTTCGAAACAGGTTCTCCCTGTTTCGGAACACCTGACCGTTGGGGGCTGACATTGGCGGTTATGTGTTTTGAAATGTTTGCGTTTTGGTCCTGAATCTTGTTTTTGCAATTGTATGAGTTCGGGATGTCCGTTTGAGCTGAAATTTGGCAGTGAAGCATGAGATATGACTAATTTCATATTGGTAACTTTTAATTGGGTTAAGTCCCTGAAATTCTCAGAATTTACAGTTTGGTCTCTAAAGTTGTATTTTGTGCAATTGGGTCCCTGATTGTTCTCTGATGGTTATGATCTTTGAGTATGATGTTCATATGATCACATCTAGGGTTAATGAGCATCTAGACAAGATTAAAAAGAAAAAAAAGGGTCGTTAATCAAGGTTGACTTTCGGGTTGACTTTGGTTTTCCCCGTGTAAACTTCTTAATTCGGTTCAACCGTCTGGGCCGGGTTAAGGGGGTTACAACAACCTTCACTGCTTCTAAAACCCCTTGCAAAACCGCTCAACTCCTTTCAAATATTACCACAACAGGCAAAAATTTCGTAAGCAACAACTGCTTACTCAAACTTCTCAAGGTATTGATAACATTCCTTCATATCCGCCACTATCACTACCATAACAACTCATCAAAATTACTCACACAACATCCGAAATCCACATCACAAGACTCCAACCTTAGGAAAGATTTACTTATACTCAACTAACAAACCACTTCTCTCAAGAACCCGACCAACCAACAATGGCCCTTGAACTTACATTGTCTTTCCACTTCAAGCTTTGACCATAACACTAACCTTACCTAGATACCACCCATTCCATACAAAAATATTAAGATTACGAAACCTCTACTCATCCCAAGCCAAACCTTATCTACAGCTCTCAACACAACCTCGTCCCAACTCCCCTAAGGTTGCTACGAACCATCACCTACATAAACAACCCTCCTATTGCAAGCATCAACGCCAAGATGCCTCAACACTCCGGAAACATATCCACTAGCCCACAACATCATTTAACACAAAGAAACTACCACACCTATTAACTATTCACAACCACCTCGACCGATTCTAACTTCAACCGGTAACCTCCTTACCACCACACCGCTAAACTCTTTAAGCACCAAAACACCTTCCTTTCTGCTAACATGCTAGATCGCACTCACTATTACTGACAACTTGTTCACTACCTTCTACTACTTCCAGCATTCACCCAGCACTAAAACAACACTAACGGACCCAACTAGCTATTAGCAAGTGTGAACGTTCGTATGCATGGTCACTAACATGCCCTATCAATGCCTGTGTACATGTATGCAAATGGTTTTAACTGTGCATGTATGTTGGTTCACACTTACGAATAACATCCTCAGAATCCGCCTAAGAACATCCTCTTACCTCACTTCTAACTTGTCCAACTCTACCATTCTAACAATCCGCTAACCACAAAATACTCCACTAATACCCTCTTTACACTAAAGTTGTTTTCAAAACAACACCGCCTATTACCCCAACTTGCTAGCTATAAGACCTTACCCACTACACAAGGGAATCCAATCCAGAACCAACAAAGATAACTAGGACAAAGATTACTTAGCAAAGTTACCTGTAAACACCTAATTGCCCCGGAGCTCCAACAGACAAACTCTCTTCCTCGCGGAACTATTATTTTCTGGCCGTACCGCCGCAGCATCAACCAACACTTTAAAGTCATCATCGTCTCCCTGCGGTAAAGAACCCTGACTACCCTGAGCTAACTTCAAACAATTCCGTCTCAAATGTCCAACAGACCCACAATTCCAACAAGATCCATCCTCGAAACACCTCACACCTTTTTTCCTTTCTTGCCACTTCCGAACTCTGTCTCGGCCGCACTCACGGCCTTTATGAGACCATTTTGCACCCACTGAAGTTGATCTCACCACTTGAGGACAATTCCGCTTCACATGCTCCATAGAACCGCAGTTCCAACAAACCCCAACACCCCAACAAACTCCAACATGACGCCTTCTACAACAGTTACGCATCGGCAACCGAACCAACACTCCTTGATCATGTAGCACTTGACCCACATCGGCACTACCACCTAAACTTCGATTCAAGCAAACCCTTTTGTCACGTAGCCTCTTATGCTGACCACTCTCGAGGTCAGTACCCACGGCTCCTTTGCTTAAACTTTTCCCACCATCATAATCTGAAGCCACACCCCCATGTTGCTTAACCCCTGAGAACTTCTCTCCAAGGTATCTTCTATTAAAGGCAGACACAAAGAACTCCCAATCTATATCGTGGATATTCGTTGCCACCGTTATAGATGTCCACCAAGCACAAGCATCTTCCAACATTAACGAGACAACACTTCCCAACTTACAAGTGTTGTCACACCCTTCCTGATCCAAAATTATAATTATATTGGCTAACCAAGCCTCGAACCCCTCAGGTGTCGAACCATGATACTCCACAGCTCCCAAATCATATAAACGTTGTTTTGACAAACTCGCATGTCCGACAATCGGCACGCACACAGGCCTCACCTTTACCACGGCTTGAGATGTTCCCGACATCTCCTAAACAACAGATAATGAATCCTTCATCACAGAACCAGCTTTTCATTCTTCCTTACTTTCTCAACTCCAGGTACTGTAGACTGAAACGAAACACCTCCACCAAAAGGTGAATTCCACCACTTTACAACTTGCTCTAAAGCAGCAACCATCGTACCCAACTGTCACTCTCTCATCGATCCCATTGTGCTATTATTAACAAAGCAATGATAACAAACAAACAAAACGATCAAGCCAACTTCAAGCAAGGATTCAAGACTCCAACTCCAACATAACACAATAGCTATAATAATAAGGCAATGGGTATCCCAAATTCTCCCCTTTTATATGACATAACAATCAATAAAAACATTGATATCACAAACATCGAGCATATCAATCAGCAAACTCAATCATGCTCTCATCAAACCACATTCACCCTCAACAGCATAACATCAACATATCATACCCGTCACATTTTCATTGTTCAGAAAATCAACTCACAACACCAGCATATCACCAATAAATGTTCACACTAGCTCATAGAAGATTCATAACCAACAAGCATGATAAAAACATTAATAATTCACTCAAAGACACATTTTCCAACCAACTTTCAACCACATATTAGAATAAACATCCAACACTTACCATAACAACTTACCACAACTTACCGTTGCCCAAAAATTTCGAAACTTAGCTATGATACCAACAAATGTAACCCCCTTAGCCCGGCCTAGACGCTAGACCCGAACTACGAAGATCACACGGGGAAAACCAAAGTCAACCCGAAAGTCAACCTTGATTAACAACCCTTTTTTTTTCTTTTTAAACGTCTCTAGATGCGCATTAAACCTATGTGAAAGCCCAAGAACCTTGGAAGAGAAAGGCACATCGATCGGAAACGTTTAGGGACTCAATTGCAAGAAATACACTTTTTGGGACCAAAATGTAAAATTTGGAAAATAAAAGGACTTTCAAGATTTTAGTTTTACCAAACCTCAACTAAACATATTACAAGCCTCTCTGCCAAAATTCAGCTAAAAAAGACATCTCAAGCTCAAGCATTTGCAATTACAACTTTCAGGACTAAACTGTAAAGCATGTAGAATCTGTGTCCAACGGTCACCCGTTTTGAAAAACTAACACCCGTATAGAAACACCCGTGTCGTACGCCCGTATCGAAACGGTGTTAACCGTTTCAATACGCGGGTATGTTCCGAAACCAGTTCCGACACAGGCACTTCCAGTAGCCAAAGTGTTTCGAAACACTTCTAGCCGTTCCGAAACGCCCAAGCCATTTCAAGCACCCGTTTCGAAACAGCCAAGGGTGTTTCGATACACCCGTCCCAAAAACATCAGAAAATTCTGGTTTTTCACTTAAAAACATCATCAAACATAATTGAAACCATTCCATAACACATCATCAACATGATAAGCATTATAACTATCAAATTACATCAAAGATTAGATACATTACAAACATTAAGCACACCCACTCATTCATCACATCCAACACATGATCTTGCTTTTAATCAAAGAGCATAGCATATCAACTTATGAAGAATAAGATTCAAATATGGCAAAGAGATCAACAACAAGGTTCAAACCATAAACCGATCATGGTCAACATACACAATCTCATTACACAACAACATAAAAGACTCTCCCCCCATTGCCTTTATTATCTATAGCTATAGACCAAGACATACTTCTCAAGTGGAGCTCTTCTTGAATCCCTTGCTTCTTGCTGTCCCAACTTCAAATATCTGCATTGATAGACAAAAATGAGCGTAAGCACATAATGCTTAGTGAGGAATGCCCAAAACCAAAACTCCATCAATGCAGCGAAACATAAAACATTCTTTAAATGTAGATACAATTCATTAAACCAAAGCATTGTTTGAAAACCTCCTTTGAAACAACATTGCTTTAAACCTTGCATTGCTCAACATGAAAACCAACCTTTAACTTTTAAATGCTAAACAACTCACCCCAAAACACACTCTTGCAAATACTATCATTTAAACCTTCCCATGCATGAACAAATGTAACCCCCTTAGCCCGGCCTAGACGCTAGACCCGAACTACAAAGATCACACGAGGAAAACCAAAGTCAACCCGAAAGTCAACCTTGATTAACGACCCTTTTTTTCTTTTTAAACTTCTCTAGATGCGCATTAAACCTATGTGAAAGTCCAAGAACCTTGGAAGAGAAAAGCACAACGATCGGAAACGTTTAAGGACTCAATTGCCAGAAATACACTTTTAGGGACCAAAATGTAAATTTTAGAAAATAAAAGGCCTTTCAAGATTTTAGTTTTACCAAACCTCAATTAAACATATTACAAGCCTCTCTGCCAAAATTCAGCTTGAAAAGACATCTCAAGCTCAAGCATTTGCAATTACAACTTTCAGGACTAAAATGTAAAGCATGCAGAATCTGTGTCCAACGATCACCCGTTTCGAAACACTGACACCCGTATAGAAACACCCATGTCGTACGCACGTATCGAAATGGTGTTGACCGTTTCGATACGCGGGTATGTTCCGAAACCAGTTCCGAAACAGGCACTTCCAGTAGCCAAAGTGTTTCGAAACACTTCTAGTCGTTCCGAAACGCCCAAGCTATTTCAAGCACCCGTTTCGAAACAACCAAGGGTGTTTCGATACACCCTACCCAGAAACAGCAGAAAATTCTGGTTTTTCACTTCAAAACACCATCAAACATAATTGAAACCATTCCATAACACATCATCAACATGATAAGCATTATAACTATCAAATTAAATCAAAGACTAGATACATTACAAACATTAAGCACGCCTACTTATTCATCACATCCAACACATGATCTTGCTTTTAATCAAAGAGCATAGCATATCAACTATGAAGAAGAAGATTCAAATATGGAAAAGCGATCAACAACAAGGTTCAAACCATAAACCGAACATGGTCAACATACACAATCTCATTACACAACAACATAAAAGACTCTCCCCCCATTGCCTTTATTATCTATAGCTATAGACCAAGACATACTTCTCAAGTGGAGCTCTTCTTGAATCCCTTGCTTCTTGCTGTCCCAACTTCAAATATCTGCATTGGTGGACAAAAAGGAGCGTAAGCACATAATGCTTAGTGAGGAATGCTCAAAACTAAAACACCATCAATGCAGCGAAACATAAAACCTTCTTTAAATGTAGATACAATTCAATAAACCAAAGCATTGTTTGAAAACCTCCTTTGAAACAACATTGCTTTAAACCATGCATTGCTCAACATGATAACCAACCTTTAACTTTGAAATGCTAAACAACTCACCCCAAAACACACTCTTGCAAATACTATCATTTAAACCTTCCCATGCATGAACACTTCATGCAAAGTTTAACTCAATTTCTTTGGAAATCACTTCTACTTCACACCATACTTTTCTCATGCTTGATGATCATTTCAAAGCTAAATGCCTTTTGAAAACCAATTGTTCCTTCTATCTATCTCATTCATTCAACAAGTGCAAAACACATGAACTACAAAAGCAACATTTACATTACGTGCCTTTTTAAAACAAGCCTTCACAAGACTTCAATGCACTTATGAGATTCTATGCACATATGCACCGTTCACAATAGAAGATATACTTTTGCTCATGCTTAACAAGTATCACATGCATTCTTGTATCATTTACATATTTCCCATGCAACCTTGCATCATTTTCAAGCATCTCTCGCTTTATTACATTCAAAGACATTATATTGGCTTTCGAGTGATAGATCACAAACCATTTCACCATAAGACACAATCGGATACGCGGATTACAAGCGTTGTCCCACACGCTTCATACACACTACCGGCTTTACAAGGTGGAGTTTATCGGTACAATCACAACCCCTCAACACCCGTGATGGAGTTTAACGGTACAATCACAACCCCTCAACATCACTAATTGGTAGTTGTATAACCCACTAGCGAGAGTCGGGACACAACATAAGGCATACACATGGGAGCTACCTCAACCATTGTAATCACCTTAACCGAGCTCACACACGGGAGCAATCCTCCACCATTGTGATGCTTAACCAAGTCCACCCACGAGAGCCATCCTCCATCGTGGTGACACCAATTTCCTCAATCGCTAGGGTTCTTGGATGGAGTTTACGGTACAATCACAACCCCTCAACATCCAAGGTGACTTTACTTACGGTGCACCCAATCCTATAGCCGGCTAACTATATCCGATCCAAGTGCTCCAAAACCATTTCATCACTTGCCAATATACATCAAATACCATCATCAATTCACTGTTTTAAGCATTACTCAAAGCCACTTATCATCATGCATCTCCATGCATCATAACACAATTAATAACATGTCAAAACAAGGATCTCTTACCTTGAGTATCCTTCAATACATGACTTTCAAAACCAGCATTAATCATGATAAAATATGCTTTCAAAACAGTTATTAAACATGCATTTCATAACCAATGCATCAAACCACAACATAGCACATCCGAAGGAGTTTTTCCAAAAACTTACTCTTGAGCTTAGCTAAGTTGTTTAGACTTAAACTAAACTCCCAAAACCTCCAAATAATCGTTTCAAAGCTGGAAAACCATCTCCACTCATCGATACACAAAACTATGCTAGCCGACAAGCCTCCCAAGCATCCGAAACTTCCAACGCCACCTCTATTGCTTCCAGATCATTCTCCCATGTTTTAAACAAATAACAACAGAGGATTAATGCATCACCATGCATTAAAATCACCAACAATAGAACCCACCTCGCTGCTCTACTCAAGAACCCTATTTCGGCTACCAAAAACAACTGAAATCACCTCCAAACTCTCCCAAAACAAAGCCCAGCCAAGATCTATCAATTCTAAACATTTCTAAACATCAATTAACATCAAAAAGCAACATAAACATGACCTTGTACCTCTAGAAACAACAGATCACCAAAACCACCCCAAAAACCACCATTCAAGCAAGCAAAACTTAGGAAAACAAACCTATTCGGGATTTGATTGATAAAACCTCATTTGTAACATCAATTAACATCCAAAATACATTAGAAAACAACCTCAAAACAGAGCCTAACCAAGACCCACGAAAGTCCTCAAGATCTCTTCCAAAATCTTGAGTTTTAAGCCAAAATCTTGTTTCCAACACTAAAACCATTCATAAAACTTTAATAAAGGATTGACAACTTGGGAATTTCAGTAAAAAACTGAGTATTTAGAGGAGAAGAACAAGCTTACCTCTAAATGATGATTTCTCCTTGATTTGGGCAAGTTTCCTTGAAAATTCAATGTAGAAATCAAGTGGATTTGATGAGGAATTGATTAAGAATCAAAGAGGAATTGAAATATCATCAAATGAAGTGTAAAATCAAAGTAAATTTGATTGAGAAAGTGTGTTTGGTTGAAAGGAATTTGAGAGAAAATGAAGAGAGGGAAATTTTGTGAAAAGTAGTTATGTATAGTCAAAGTTAGTTTCTCATTTAATTAAACCTCATTTCCTTTTATTTTTTTTTGAAAGGTAATTTGATTGATTATAAGGTATCAACTTACAACGAGCACAGATATGAGCCTCATTAAAAAACCTCCCTAAACCTAAGTGGAGGAAAAAGAGTGCATCATACCTGGCTAAATACATGCAAACGGAGACAGAAAATCCATGACATAATCATAAGCCCAAAGTCCCAACAGTGCAGCTATAAAAAAACACCCTCCAAACGCAAGCACCAAACGACAGCCTGGAGAACCTCTCCAATAAGATACACCTCCAGTCCAGACGCCAATCTCAAAGACCCTGAGGGGCCACATCGAACTGCATCACAAAGCTGCACAAACCTGCAAACAACTACTAGACAAAACGGATGATCATACCATAACAATATAAAGAACCATATTCAGAGCCTCGGACCCAACGGAGCCTAACAACCCACTAACCTATTAACCTATACCTTTTTTGGCTAACCTATCTGCCTCAATATTACTCGACCTAGGAATCCACCGGAAGAACATCCCTCTTGCCCGGGCTATAGCCACAAGATTCAGGACCCTTTCTCGAATATAACAAGGGGGAGTCACTTTTCCTAGACACCAATCAACCACAAGCTGACAATCGGATTCGACCACGAGTCTACTATTAATTGCCCACTGGGAACTGAGGAAAAGGTTAATGCCCCGATTCATTGCTTCGAGTTCTAAGATAGCAGGGGGCGCACAGTTGGTGGATTCAGAGAACTCAAGGAGAACCACACCACTCGAATCCCTGACCAGGCCACCGATCCCACCGACCTCTCTAGATAAAACGGCGGCGTCCGTATTTAGTTTTAAGAACCCATAAGGGGGGGAGTCCAACCGCCAGAGGGGGTCAGCGAAGGGGTTCGAGCGAAGGACGATGCCACCAGGGAGAAATCCATCAAAAGATCAGACAGCGATAGCGGAATATCCGGGAATTTTGCCTTAAACCACGAGGCGAGCCGGAACTTAATCAGGAAATCCAATTGGAGCCAGTCCACCTCCTTTTTCCTGAAGACAATGTCATTCCGGAATAACCAGACGGACCACACCAGGGCAAAGGGGACTAACTTCAACCAAGCCCTGTTGCCTTCTTTCCCTACCCCATCCCACGCTTCGAAGAAACTAGGAATATTATAAGGAAAGAAGACCAAGATCCCGGCCATATTACAGAACCTCATCCAAATACTCCAAACCCCAGCACACGATACAAAGAGATGTGCACACGATTCTGGAAAGGCCTTGCAGAGGGGACATAGGATGCTATCCAAATTTCTCACACCCCATTTGGCCAGTTCTACTCTAACAGGGATACGGCCCCAAATGAGTCTCCAAAGTAGAATTTCAACTTTAGGGAGGGCGAAACCAATCCAGACTTGATTTTTCCAAATCGGGTTCGAGCTGTCACAGGGGGCCATGATCTCTCTGAAGGACTTTGAGGAGAAGGCACCATCGCTCGAGCCCTTCCAGCAGACCCAATCCCTTCCGGGGGAAGAAGACTTGAACGCCTCAAGACAGTTTATAAATGAATCCCAGATGGGTACCTCCCAATCCAGACAAGGGCGCCTCAAGGGGATGGACCAACACCACCCAGAGTCAGCTATGACTCCAAACTCAGAGATGGTTCCAGATTTCAGGACAGAAAGAGCAAAGATCCGGGGAAATTTCTCCTTCAGGGAAAAATCCCCAAGCCACCAATCGGACCAGAAAAGGATGGCATTACCCTCCCCAACCTGTAATGAAATATTCTGCTTAATCCTGGAACCAATACCATCATTTCCCAAAGAAGCATTCGCTATCCCTCGCCATAGCCAGGAAGCTTGGTAGGGCTTCGGTATAAAAGGGAGGAGCGAAGTAGACGGGTTTGGAATTTTAGCGTCTATCACCCGCTTCCATAGACTGTCCGGTTCATTACCGAATCTGATAATCCACTTACATAACAACCCTCTATTTAACATTTCCAGGTTCGACACTCCCAAACCACCAGCCATTCTGGGCTTGCAGATCTGCGCCCAACTTACCCAGTGAATACATGATTTGTCCTCGTTTCCCCCCAGATAAAACGGGCCATAAGACTACAAAGACGGTTGTAGACTTGGGTCGGTAGACGAAACAAGGAAAGAAAATAAGTCGGAAGGCTACATAGGATCGACTTCACCAGCGTGAGGCGACCACCTATGGATAAGGATTTGGATTTCCAATTATTTAGCTTAGACGTAACTCTACTGATTATTGGATCCCACAACGCGGCCGAATTCCGACTAGCCCCAAGAGGTAGGCCCAGGTAATCCGTGGGAAGTTTGTCAAAAGAGCACCCAATATCCCTAGCCCAGCTCCTGATCGTTTCCTCACCAATATTAATCCCAAAGACTCGGCTCTTCTTGAGGTTGAGTTTTAATCCCGATGCCAATTCGAAAATACGCAGTACTCGTTTAACACTCCTAATTTGGTTTTCGAAAATACCCAAGAGGTAGGCCCAGGTAATCCGTGGGAAGTTTGTCAACACCCTAGCGCAGGAGGTCATCTGCAAACTGGAGGTGTGAAATTTCTAAGAGAGAGCTGCCTCTACCAACTTTACACCCAGCAAATAGGTTTAGGCGAACAGCCTTCCTAAATAGCAGGTTGAGGGCTTCACCAATGAGGTTGAAAAGGAGGGGGGAAAGAGAGCAGCCTTGTCTTAAGCCACGCGAAATTTCAAAGGCCTCAGTGGGTGAACCATTGACCAAAACTGAGATTGAGGCTGTGGAGATGCACCTATGGATCCAATCGCACCATCTGTCCCCAAAATTGCATTCCTTCATAACTCGGGTTAAAAAAGCCCAACTGACCGTGTCATACGCCTTCTGGAAATCAATCTTGAAAGCGATACCCTTTTTGCCTGACTTAGACATTGAGTCAATAACCTCATTTCCTTTTATTAAAACTTTAATAAAATTACCCAAATTAAGGAAAAATTTGGAGAAAACATTTTGGGTAAATTAGCTCCTTAAAGATTCAAAGTTCCAATCCTTTACAAAACAGTCACTATTTCAGTTTTGCAAAACAGACCCGAGCAGCTTTGCTATCCCATGCAAGATAGGTAGCAATCACGAAAAACTGTTCTGTGCGACTTGGGAGCCAACATCAACCTAATGCCTAAAGCAGTCTTCGATAAATTAGGAATTGGGCCAGCCAAACCTACCTATGTCATACTAAAGCTTGTCGATCATTCGTTTGTACAACCGGAAGGTAAAATCGAAGACATCCTAGTGAATGTGGGCAACCTGATTCTTCCAGCTAATTTCATCATCCTACACTGTGAAGCCGATGAAAAAGCCCCAATCATCCTTGTGCGACCATTCTTGGCCACGGGAAGAACGTTAATAGATGTAGAACATGGGGAGCTGACCATGAGGGTAGACAACCAGAGAATAAAGTTAAATGTGCTACAACCCTCAGGAAAAGAAAAGATAGGATGCCCAGATGCAAAAGCTGCCAAATTTAGCATAGAGACAGGCCAAGGCAGTAGTTGTCGTGACAGACCAAAAGGCAAGCTGAAGGACATAGCAGCAGAGCACCTGAAGGGACAAGAGGACCCCCAGGTGGGAAGGACAAGCCAAATTACCTCAGGAAGTGGTTATGTCTGGGAGATGCACCTAAATGCACTCCCAACATAACTTAATTTTTTTATATATAATTTCTTTATTTTTATTTTTATGCATTAGGATTAGAGTTTAATCTATTTTTTTAGGATTAGATTAGTTTCCAGATCTTTATTTTTCAGAAGTTATTTAATTACTTTTATTTTTATTTTTATTTCAAGACTAGGAATAAAAGAGCCGGATCAAGAAGGAGGCCCAGCAAGGAGCCCGCCCATCAGCCCACCGAGACAACCCAGGGCAGCCCAGCGCAAAAACGCGTAACAACTTGTTTACCACCAACGGCTACGAAAATAACGGGCATAAATACTGTAACGTGTGCGAGACAACTGGACCGTTAGACATTTAATACAGCTACGACACCTCTCGGAAACCTCTATTTAAACCCTTCTCACCCCATTCATTTATTTTACTTTCACCTTCTTACTATCTTATTCTTGTACCCACTGCTCTCACATTATTTTCTTTCAAGTTTCAGTTAATTACAACCGTCTCACATGGCATCCGCATCACAGCCTAAACCCACCTACCAAATGTTTTGCTCCAGGGCAGATGAGAAATGATACAAACATCAGTTCTCCAAACAGGCAATATGGGGGAACAAGGCTTCCAATGTACGAAGCAGACGAGAGACCTTGTCTTAGAGCCTGCCCTGTTCGAGACCATCCAAAGCATGGGATTGGAGATGTTCGCAGGGCATCCGGAGATGGCCAACGTTACTTTGGTTAGAGAATTCTACGACCATCACCCCTGTCCCAAACAACCATTCGTATATGTTCGCGGGGAGCCTGCCAAGCTCAACGTTGCCGTCATCAACAACTCTTATGGCCTGGATACGCACGACAACCCTCACGAGGAGTGGAGGCAGTCACTGACGACCTCTGATTATGAGAAAATCAAGGCAACACTCTGCAAGCCCAACACACCGTGGTTGGCAGACAAGTGTAGGGTGTTTAGGTGTTCTCCTTTTATGAGCGCAAGTGCACGCTCCTGTCAAGTTATAGTATAAAAGATGTCGAATCCCACGAGGATTGGAATAGTTCCTCCGAGTGTATATATGCACAAGAAACTTAAATGCACAATTAATTTCAGGTTTTTTTTAAAGGAATAAAACTAAAAACACAATTAATTAAAGTAGGGGAGATCAGAGTGATAGAATGGCCCAGGTAATTGCTGCTCAGTAGTGTGTAGACTACATTGCATAGGTTAGGGTTGGATTTCGCTGCCTCGAATGCTGCCTCGGCGGGTATTGGCGGGCAGCAGCTATGACCCTTTCACGTGGCCGCAGAGAGTCACTACATTTGCAACTTTCGCTGTCTCGGCAGGTGAAATGGAAATAAGTCTTGGCGGCAAATGTGGCAGATACTCCAAGCTCGGTGGGATAGTCGACAATGATCCTCCCTATTTCTAGGCAAGAATGCTCGAAAGCTAGCGTGAAGTAGGCAATACCTAACAATCTCAGCGTAAACTTAACACAGACTAGTCAATTCGGTTGGTGATCCCTTTTAGCCACTAAAACTTGTGAACTTTTGGAACCAAGTTAGTCACGCCTTAACATGCTGTGACCGTGCTTAACCCTTTCATTAAGTTGACACTTTCGTGCCTCCTAAATGGATTCTCTCCACTGAACGGTTAGGACTAATTGAAAGAATGAAGTGTATAGATTAAGCAAACTTGGAATATTTTATTGAAAAACAACTCAAACCTAATACAATTGTTTCTCACAACTACTTTACAAGCAAAAACCTAAACCCTATGGAAAACTAGAACATTAGATCTAGCCGACTCCCTCTCTCTATCTATCTCTCTCTTTATGCCCTTATACCCTCACATACATGGGTTTATATAGGGCTTGGCCTAAGGTTAAGTCGTCCTTGGAGTAGAAGTCTTCATTGATGATAAATAGCTTTAACATTTAATGCTTTATTCAATTCTAACTTAAATATGGACTCCTTTGGATGTTTACTTGTTCAGCAAGTTAGTATAAGCCACTTTGCTTATCGATCTTCAATCAGCTCTATACACCACTCTAGGCCTCAGAAAAATGCAAGATTGGGATCAATTAACTCAGAAAAATGTCCTCTATCAAACGAGACCCATCTTGACTATGTCGGCGTATTGTTGTCTGGGCAGCATTCTACGACGGTGGCTTCCTTGGCAGCGTCATTCTGCGGCAGCGGCGGCAACTGGAACTTCTTTAGTACAACTCTTTCTTCTCCCTGCATTCCTATCCTCTCTTCCTCTGATCAACAACCATCACCTGAAATAGAAAACTAACTAAAACATTATCTTTTCTTAGCCAAAACGTAAAATATTCAATAAAAGCATTGCAAAGGAGAAAATATTGTATAATGCATGATATGCAGCTAAATATGACTAAATGATTTTGAGAACAATAATAATATGAGCAGGAATGTGTATAAAATATAGGACTTCTAGACATTCTACACACCCCAAACTCGAACTATTGCTTGTCCTCAAGCAATGCAACCTAAACTTGTAAACATGTCCTTGTACATAAATAAAAAAGAAAACCTAGTTTTTAACTTGGTTTCATACCTCAAGGTTGTGGCACCTATATTAGTTTAGTGAGAGGGAATAACATGAAATAATTTAGAGTTTTAATTATAGTGCCAGTGCAGAGTGTGCAGGTCTGTGTACATGCTGAATATGCTAAGTATATTAAGTAAACAAAGAATGTTGTAAAAGTTAAAGAAAAAGGATTTAGAGTTGCTTCTTTGGCAGCACAATTAAGCATTTCCTTTCTTCCTTTTTCTGATCATGGCTTTTAAGGGCTTTAGCTCATCACAACTTCTCTCTAGGTCTGAAGCTAAGATAGGAGCATACTACGAAACTCTGAACCCTTTTAGTAGAGTTATCTCGTGAAGGCTTTCATTCACTCATGCTAATTTGTCTGTCACTTCAAAGAATTTCAGATACATGGACTTTGATAGCAGTAGAGTGTCCTTGCTCATGATCCTTCCTAGAGCCTGTTTCGGGCACCTCTAGGGCATTCAACTTTTTCTTTGTTTTGCGGCCGTGGCAGCATTGCTTTTTATTTTACTTTGCTGCCATGTGCTGCCGTAGTAGCATACCTGCATCCAATATAGGAATTTTCATTAAGCTTAAGCAGGAAATGTACACTTAGAACTCAAACAATATTCAGCACTTAACAAAAGTGTTATGAAAGTTTGGCAACTAAAAAACATTTCTAAGGTGTTTTTCATGCTTCTTCCCAAGATTAAGTTCAATTTTAAGTGGGTGCGAAAATAGAATCGGCTAACTATCATAGGCACAAGTTATTTAACCCAGATTTCCAATTTTCATTAAGTACTAGGTAGGATTTACAATGCAGCTATATGCAACTACATGTTTAACAAAATAACATGAGAACTAACCCCCCCCCCCCCAAACTCAAGGCAGGCATTGTCCTCAATGCCTTAGACAAAATAAAATTTAAACAGAAAAACATAAAATAAAGCAGAAAAATAAAGAAAATAATGGTGCTAGAAGCTGCCCGAGTTGTCTTTTAACTCGGTGGACTTGGAGGAAGATGAGAGGACTAGGCGGCGGGTGATTTGGCGGCGAGGCTCTGCTTCTGGCCGCGAGCTGGCTGGACTCTAATGGGAGTGGGTCTCTTTGGGTGCTGCTCCAGCTCGGTCTCTGGCCTTTCATCCTCTGGTTCGGTCGCTATCACATGCCTCTTTTCTTTTCTTTGTTACCTCGGCCGACTCTGCATCATCAGATGAATCAGACACCTCCTCGTCAGGGGAATCAGTGGCATGGGCTGTCTCTTTTGCTGTCGTCTCTGCCGTTTGGGCGGATGTAGTTTGTCTGCCCTTCATCTTTCTTGGCGGCATGCCTTTTATAGTAGGGTCTGAATCTAGATAAGTAGTTGTGAGACGGACTAAATAAAAATAATATAACTGAAAATAAAATCTGGTCCTAAGCTTATTAAGATCTATTCCTAAAGAAAACGGTAAAGATGTGGAAAAACTAAAATTATGTTACAACGGGTTCGTTTTCGATACTTCTTATAGTCCACTCGCACCCTCCATCGAGTGACTATTCTCATGGGGGTGTCTTTCTTCCTAATTCCCTTGTAATCCATGCGAATCCTCCACCTTGTTTCTTTTTCTGAAGGTATGAACATGTGATTAGTAAAAATTGTATCACTATCCAACCATGTACTTACCTTATCTTGGTCGTGGTTTGTTATGGCGGAGGGTGGCTTTTGCTGCCAAGGCAGCTGTTCGGACGGCAAACTATCAGGGAAGTAGTCTATCATAATGTGGTGAAGGTCAAGGAAAAACTCATAATCTTGAAAAGCTTCATGACTTCCCACACCGTTTTCTTTAGTCTCCGCGAAAATCTCCATTCGTAGAGATTTTGATGGCCTTAAATCTGCCAGTATCGACTCCTATAAATATATGTATTCCATGGTTGCCGAGGTTTCTACCGAGGTGGGCATGGTTGCTATGATTGCTGCTGAGGCCGACATTGTTGCCGAAGCTACTATTGCGGCGGGCATAGTTGATGAGGTTGCTACCGAGGCGGGTGTAATTTCTGAGGCTTCTGATATTGTCGTGAAATCATCAATTTCTATGCCGGCCTCACTAGTTGTTTCCGTAGCCTTGCTCTGTTTAAGTTCCGCAATTCATGCTTGGTCAATTTCTTGCATGGGTTCACCATGTGTGGGGTAGTCCCTTGCATCCTCTTCTCTTGGGATATCAGTATGCCTAGGTCTCAATTGTCGATGATCCATGGGTTCCGCGACATGGGTTTTATGTTCATCCACGACCTTTATTGGGGTAGAGTTGCTCAAAAGTGCATCCATCCTGGCGAGTTTCTCCTCCATAAAGGTTGACACGTCTTGAGTGAGTGCGAGGAAAGTTTGGAACGTTTCTTCTAAGGAATTTTATTTCTCTTGAGGAGGACTGCATTGCCAGGGCTTGTGTACTGCTGCAGCGGCAAAATTATCATAGTTGAAAATTTTTTTGAGGTTGTTGATCGTACCATGAGAAATTATGTTGCAGCGGCATATTCTGCAGTCCTTTTTGCTGCGGATGCGACATCTGCTCTTTGTCCCATTTCGGTTCGTCCTTGTCTTCTCCGAAAAGTAAGGGGCAATTTTCGTCCATGATTTTCTCGACATTGTGATGGCCTTAGACTTGTAGCGTACCTGGTTTTTTTTGTTTTTTATATGTACAAAAGAAAAAAAGTTAAAAACCTTAAATTTAAATGCAATTAAATAAAGAGTGCACAAAACAAAACGAAGTTGCTATTGCCAATCCCCTACAACAGCGCCAAAAACTTGTAGGGTGTTTAGGTGTTCTCTTTTTATGAACGCAAGTGCACACTCCTGTCAAGTTATAGTATAAAAGATGTCGAATCCCACGAGGATTGGAATAGTTCCTTCGAGTGTATATCTGCAAAAGAAATTTAAATGCACAATTAAATAAAGAGTGCACAAAACAAAACGAAGTTGCTATTGCCAATCCCCCACAATAGCGCCAAAACTTGTAGGGTGTTTAGGTGTTCTCTTTTTATGAACGCAAGTGCACACTCCTGTCAAGTTATAGTATAAAAGATGTCGAATCCCACGAGGATTGGAATAGTTCCTTCGAGTGTATATATGCAAAAGAAATTTAAATGCACAATTAATTTCGGGTTTGTTTAAAGGAATAAAACTAAAAACACAATTAATTAAAGTAGGGGAGATCAGACTGATAGAATGGGGCAGGTAATTGCTGCTCAGCAGTGTGTAGTCTGCATTGCATAGGTTACGGTTGAATTGCACTGCCTCGAATGCTGCCTCGGTGGGTACTGGCGGGCGGCAGCTACAACTATGTCACGCGGCCGCAGCGGGTCACTGCTCTTGCAACTTTCGCTATCTCGGCAGGTGAAATAGAAATAAGTCTTGGCGGCAAATCTGGCAGATACTCCAAGCTCAGCGGGATAGTAGACGGTGATCCTCCATATTTCTAGGAAAGGATGCTCGAAAGCTAGCGTGACGTAGGCAATACGTAGCAATCTCAGCGTAAACTTAACAGAGACTAGTCAATTCGGTTGGTGATCTCTTTTAGCCGATGAAACTTGTGAACTTTTGGAATGTAGTTAGTCACGCCTTAACATGTTGTGACCGTGCTTAACCCTTTCGTGAAGTTGACACTTTCGTGCCTCCTAAATCGATTCTCTCAACTGAACGGTTAGGACTAATTGAAAGAATGAAGTGTATAGATTAAGCAAACTTGGAATATTTTATTGAAAAACAACTCAAACCTAATACAACCGTTTCTCACAACTACTTTACAAGAAAAAAAACTAAACCCTATGGAGAACTAGAACATTAGATCTAGCCGATTCCCTCTCTATCTATCTCTCTCTTTATGCCCCTATACCCTCACATACATGGGTTTATATCGGGCTTGGCGTAAGGTTAAGTCTTCCTTGGAGTAGAAGTCTTCATTGATGATAAATAGCTTTAACATTTAATGTTTTATTCAATTCTAACTTAAATATGGACTCCTTTGGATGTTTACTTGTTCAGCAAGTAAGTATAAGCTACTTTGCTTATCGATCTTCAATCAGCTCTATGCACCACTCTAGGGCTCAGAAAAATGCAAGATTGGGATCAATTGACTCAGAAAAATGTTCTCTATCAAACGAGACCCATCTTGACTATGTCGGCGTATTGTTGTCTGAGCGGCATTCTACGACGGCGGCGTCCTTGGCAGCGGCATTCTGCGGCGGCGGGGACAACTGTAACTGCTTCAGTACAACTCTTTCTTCTCCCTGCATTCATGTCCTCTCTTCCTCTGATCAACAACTAGCACCTGAAATAGAAAACTAACTAAAACATTATCTTTTCTTAGCCAAAACGTAAAATATTCAATAAAAGCATTGCAAAAGAGAAAATATTGTATAATGCATGATATGCAACTAAACATGACTAAATTATTTTGAGAACAGTAATAATATGAGCAGGAATGTGTATAAAATATAGGACTTCTAGACATTCTACACACCCCCAAACTCGAACTTTGCTATTGCCAATCCCCAGCAATGGCGCCAAAAACTTGTAGGGTGTTTAGGTGTTCTCTTTTTATGAACGCAAGTGCACACTCATGTCAAGTTATAGTATAAAAGATGTCGAATCCCACGAGGATTGGAATAGTTCCTTCGAGTGTATATATGCACAAGAAATGTAAATGCACTATTAATTTCGGGTTTGTTTAAAGGAATAAAACTAAAAACACAATTAATTAAAGTAGGGGAGATCATAGTGATAGAATGGGTGAGGTAATTGCTGCTCAGTAGTGTGTAGTCTGCAATGCATAGGTTAGGGTATGATTGCACTACCTCGAATGTGGCAGGTACTGGCAGGCGGCAGCTACGACCTTGTCACGTGGCCGCAGTAGGTCACTGCTCGTGCAACTTTTGCTATCTCGACAGGTGAAATAGAAATAAGTCTTGGCGGCAAATCTGGCAGATACTCCAAGCTTAGCAGGATAGTAGACGGTGATCCTCCCTATTTCTAGGAAATAATGCTCGAAAGCTAGCGTGACGTAGGCAATGCCTAGCAATCTCAGCATAAACCTAACACAGGCTAGTCAATTCGGTTGGTGATCCCTTTTAGCCGCTGAAACTTGTGAACTTTTGGAATCTAGTTAGTCACGCCTCAACATGTTGTGACCGTGCTTAACCCTTTCGTGAAGTTGACACTTTCGTGCACCCTAAATGGACTATCTCAACTGAACGGTTAGGACTAATTGAAAGAATGAAGTTTATAGATTAAGCAAATTTGGAATATTTTATTGAAAAACAACTCAAACCTAATACAACTGTTTCTCACAACTACTTTACAAGCAAAAACCTAAGCCCTATGGAGAACTAGAACATTAGATCTAGCCGACTCCCTCTCTCTATCTATCTCTCTCTATGCCCATATGCCCTCACATACATGGGTATATATAGGGCTTGGCCTAAGGTTAGTCCTCCCTAGATTAGAAGTCTTCATTGATGATAAAATAGCTTTAACATTTAATGCTTCATTCAATTCTGACTTAAACATGGACCTCTTTTGATGTTTATTTGTTCAACAAGTAAGTATAAGCCACTTTTCTTATCGATCTTCAATCAGCTCTATACACCGCTCCAGGCTTCAAAAAATGCAAGATTGGGCTCAATGGACTCAGAAAAATGTCCTCTATCAAACGTGACCCATCTTGACTATGTTAGCGTATTGCCGTTTGGGCGGCATTCTTCGGCGGTGGCGTCCTTGGCGGTGGCATTCTGCAGCGGCAACGTCTTTTGCGGCAACTGGAACTACTTTAGTACAACTTCTTCTGCTCCCTGCTTTCCTGTCCTCTCTTCCTCTGATCAGTAACCAGCACCTGAAATAGAAAACTAACTAAAACATTATCTTTTCTTAGTTAAAACGTAAAATATTCAAAAAAAAAAGCATGGCAGAAGAGAAAATATTGTATAATGCATGATATGCAACTAAATAAAACTAAATGAGCTTGAGAACAATAATAATATGAGTAGGAATGTGCATAAAATATAAGACTTCTAGACACACTACAACAAGCATGGAGGATCTGTCCAACGCCGCCACCTGCTACCCGAGGCAGTGCAGTGGAACACATTTGTAAAGAGGCGCCTGCTGCCCACCTCCCACAACTCTATCATAGATCGTTTGCACCTTGCCCTAATCCACAACATCATGATGAACCGACCCATCAAAGTTGGGAAATTTATCTACAAAGAGATCCACACCTGCTTTCGGAAGACGAAGGGCAGGTTGTACTACCCGTCCCTCATCACAGGCCTTTGCGCCAACTTTGGTGTTCCGACCTACCCAAAAGACAAGATGACAACAGCCAAAGAAGGGTGGACCAGAAAAGTCTGCCTGCAGATGATGCAGGCCCCGGAGACAGAGCCCATAACGCCCAGCCAGCCATCTGCCGCCTAGCCTGACATTCTAGCCGCCCCCGGTAGTACTGAAGCTACCCCAGACAATGAAGTCCTCACGCTGCTGCACACTCTTATCAACAGCGACAAGCGCATCGAGCAGCAGCAACTGACCTTCATGAAATATGCGACGGAAGTCCTAGAAGCCTTTGTGGCTTATCTCTTGCAGAAATTCCCTTATGACAGACCCATCCTGCCTCCAAATCCTCTAGACCTTGCAGCAGCAGCCCCATCACAAGGAACGCCATCCGCCGCTGCTGCCCGCTATACCACCCGCCAGGTGCCCTCTCCGACGCACTACCCATCTTACTCAGCCACCACCGCATCCAACACAGTGACAGACTCCTTCGAGAGACATCAACAACACCATTCACCTACCTGCACAGCAGCGACAGTGGCCAACACCTCGTCAACAGAGGAGATTGAGTAGCAGCTTCCGGAACCAGTAACAGTAGTGGTAGCAGCAGCAGCAACAATTCTAATGGTGATCGACCCTCCGAAAGTACCCACAGAGGAAGGCAGTCAGAAGAGGAAGCGGCACATCACAGCCGCTAAGCCTATGGATGACGAGACAGAGTCAGATGAGAGCGAAACACCTCCTGCCTCTCCCACTACCGAACCTCAAGAAGAGCCTTGCCCCACGCCCAAAAGAGTCCAGTCGTCGCGGACAGCCAAAGTCTCACTCGCTAAATCTACCACTCGGACATCTGTCAGCCGTCGCTTCATCATCCAAACCTCTTCTTCCTCCTCAGCAGCAAAGACTCAAGCCTTCTTCTCAACCCTTAGCCAATTTATACTTTTTTTCTTCATTTCTTCATTTTATTTTTTCTATTTTCTTTATCACTTCTATTTATTTTTCTGTTATTTTGCTTTATTTTGTGCATTGAGGGCAATGCCCATCTCGAGTTTGGGGGGGATAGGTCTCGCATCTTTTGTCTAGGCATACTTAGTAGCATATAGGTTGCATTGTACTCGCCTTAGTGATAATCGGAAAAAGAAAATTTTGTTATATAACTTGTGCCTATGATAGTTAGTCGTTTACTTATTTTCGCACCAATAATAAATTGAACTTAATATTGGAAAAGCATGAAAATGACTTAGAATTTTTTTTAATTGCCAAAACTGTCAAACACCACTGTTACTTGCTGAATTTGTTAGAATATCTAATGAACATTGCTTGCTTGTTTTTATAATTCTTTGCAAAGTTCTATTAATGGTTGCAGGTAGCCGCCGAGGCAGAAAAGAGAAAAAAAAAATATAGCACTTCCACGGCAGCAGAAGTAAAAACAAAGAACATTGATGTTTTACCCTAGAGGTGCCCGCAACAGGCTCTAGGAAGAATCATGTGCGTGGACACTTCGCTGCTATTAAATTCCATGAATCTGAAAGTTTTGAAGTTACAGACAAATTAGCATGAGTGAATGAAAGTCTTCATGGGATGACTCTACTCTATGGGTTTGGGGTTTTGTAGTTTGCTTCTATCTCAATTTCAAACCTAGAAGAGTAGTTGTGATAAGCTGAAGCCCTTATTGCCATGATTAAAATATTGTGCTTAATTGTGCTGCCTCGACAGCAACCTTATATATCATAACAACATCTTTGTTTATTTAGTTATTCTGCATATTAAGCTTGTATACAGTCCTACACACACTGCACTGGCATTAGAAATTAATTCTGAGTTATTTTCTTGCTAAGTTCCCTTCACTAATTTAATATAGGTGTCACGACCTTGAGGAATGAAATCAAGTTGAAAACATGTTTTTTTGTTTTGATTAATATAAGGGCAAGTATGTTTAGGTTGCATTGCTTGAGGAAAAACAATAGTTAGAGTTTGGGGGTGTCTAAAGTGTCCACAAGTTCTATATTTCATGCGCATTACATCTCATATTATTGTTGTTTTTGAGTACATCTTAGGCATAATTAGTACCATGCATTGCATTTTACAGTATTTCTTTACTTTGCCAAATTTTCTAGATTATCTTTTGTTTGGTAAAGAAAAGGTACTATTTTAGTTTACTTTTGGTTTTAGGTACTAGAGGTTGACAGAGGGAAAGAGGAGCTGTGGATGTGATGTTGAGGAAGCGAATAAAGGAGCTGTACTAATGCAGTTCTAGATAGAGACAACAGCTACCGAGTAGCTGCCACCGCCCACTGTGCCGCCCAAGATAGCAAATTATGGAGTTGGAGTACCGGAGTGCAATTTGTAGAGCAGAAAATCTTGATTCTATCGACATTGTCCACTCAATTATGCGACGTCTGTAGCAGCAGGCAGAGCCACCAAAATTAAATCTCGATATTTCTTACGGAACAAGGCAACGCGATAAAGTCCACATTCAACTTAAAGAAGTTAGAGTTTAAAGTCACAATTAATGTGGAAAGCTACTTTAAAGACTTCTACTTCAAGAAGTACTAGACCTAGCTAATGCTTATATATACCCATTGTAATTCTAATTCAAAATAGCTTAGGTTTTCCTTAGGCATAGCTTAGGTTTTCTTGCTGCCGACATGTTCTAATTCTCTCTTTGGGTTTGGGTTATGTTGTAATTAGTTGTGAGAACGGTTGTTTAGGCTTTCAAGTTTGCTTTTGCAATAAGATACTCTTAGTTTGCTTAATTCATGTGCTTCACTTCCTTCAATTAGTATAAAAAGTCCAGTTGAAGAATCCATTTGTTGAGCACGACAGTGTCAAGCTCATGTAAGAGTCAAGCACGGTCTCATCATGAAGAGGTGTTGACTAATTCAGCTAAGACATAAGTTAGAATTTCAGCGGCTAAAGGGAGCAACCAAACATTGACCTTCTATGTTAGGTTTACGCTGAGATTGCTAGGTATTGCCTACATCACGCAACAACATAATCCTAGCCTAGACATAGGTAGGATCACTTCATAATTGCTTCGCCGAACTTGGAGTATCTATCAGACTTGCCGCCGGGACTTTTCTCTATCTCACCTATCGGGACAACGAAAGTTCCAAGAGCAAAGTGCCACCGTGGTAGCGAAATTTGCTGCCGCCTCAATCCGCCATTACCCGCCAAGGCAGCAGATCGTGGCTGTGCAAAACACACTTGACCTATTCAACGCAGTTTCACACTAAGCAGCAGAATAACCCTGCACTCTCTATCAGCCTGATCACTTCCTCTTCAATTACTTGTGTTTTTACTTTTATGCTTTTTAATAATCATAAATTTAATAGTGCAATTTACTATTTCCTTGTGTAGAAAAACACTCATAGAAGTTGTTCCAATCCCTGTGGGAGACGATATCTTATATATTATAACTTGAAAGGAGTGTGCACTTGCGCTCATAAATAGAGAACACCCAAACGCTCTACATCATCATTTGTGGTTGAATTGCTTATGTAATATGAAAATGTTTGTAACACATTGATGATTGCTTGATGCTTTAGGAAGATTATTATTCTATAAAAGTATGCTTCTTGTAATCAAAATCTTGCCTCTAACATCCATGATTTATCCCTTTTACATACTATGGTAATTTATACTAGTAGTGAAGAAATGTTATAATATTTAAATTTGAATGTGATTTAGGCTACCTCACTAGGCGAAATGCTTATATGGTTCTTTCACCATATTTTAGGAGAAATGTTGGCAGCTTGTCTTCCTGAGGCTTAATTAAGACACAAGACCTTCACAAGTATGTTTTGTTTTAATGTAATTACTCCTAGGATGGTGGCACTTGGTGTGTATATGCTTAAGAGTATATGATTCCTGATTTTGAGCATGTATATCTTAAGTTGGTTGGTGCTTGTATCCTATAATGTCATGGCCTTTTTGGTGCTTAGTGATCTATGCTTGTAATAGTTGTTTAGCCATGTCTAATTTTTTTGTTGATCCTTACGATGATGCTTAAATGATTAGACACTATGAATGTGTGTTGGTTCGATGGATGTATGTATGCTTGAAGTAAGATAGAGTTCGATTAAATCTAGTTCTTTGATAGGTAAGTTTATTTGTTACATAAACATTGGATAATGTTATAACTCATGTTACATTCAACATGGATTAGATAGGGTAGAAAAGTCCTAATGAGATAAGTGGTAATAGAACTTTTATATCTGCACATACTAATGCACAAATCGAAAAATGTTTCGAATCATTAAATGGTAAATCAATTTAGATATTCAGTTGTATATACATCTTTACTCATGCCTATATATATATGTTTTAAAATAGGTTATAAGAACACTAAAACCTAGTTAGCCAAGTCATTTTAATCATTTGTTCTCTTATGTTTCAATTGCCTATGGTTTAGTTGTGCGCTAACTGTGATGTAATAGGAGATGTCTATGAAATTGTTTGTTTCTGATCTAATTTGGTTCTAACTTGCTTATCAAGGTGGTTATGGTTTGCTTATCTCCTCACCCTGAACTCAATTTGCTATCAAATTTAATTAGGGGTGTTTCACCAGTAAGCCGAGTTATCGATCCCACAAGGATTGGTCAAGAGTTTAATTGCTTATTCGTTTTACTTGTGAAAGGAAAGTATGTGTGTTTTAAAGTTGGATTTGAAAGCAAGTTAAAAAGAAGAAAATAAAAGATAGCTGTGTTGGCAAGGAGAGTCTTAAAATGTATGATGAGTGTTGGCAAGGGATGCCTTGTTTTCATGCTATCCATGCCATTCTAGCTTTTAATAAATCATGTCTTCGTATTGTTCGTCAAGCAGATTCGAAAGCTGCATTGGCACTCTCGATGGCAATACCCTGAATTAACTATGCAAAAACTTTTATATCTCTATAAAATAATTTTTTCATAAATTAATTTGATTAAGTTCCAATCTTTTGCTACTAAGGGGTAGATTTCACTCCTGAAGTGAGTTCATCTACTTGAACATCTTCTCTCGAAGCATCTCGCCTTAGTATCTAGCTTTTTTTCATTGTTCCCTAGGCCAGTTAAGATTTTAAAGTTCAATAAGCCAACAAAGCAAGCTCTCCCTTGGCATCGCATTTTTGAAAACAATTAAGATCATGACATATATGAGAAACAATGCCATCACATTTCCAATTATTAAGAGCTTAACATAGAAAATAGTGTTCAATGACCATCCCTCACTAACTATTAAATTAGTTTATGGTGGGGGTTTCCAACCAAACACCATAATCGTATCTCAACATCACCATCTTAAATAAAAATAAAAATAACTTAAATAAAGAGAATGGGTGGGAAGGATATCTCTCGATGCAGCCCTTCAAAATCTAGGTTCTCAGTCAAGCTTGATCGAATGTCTCCTTGGTGCAGCCTTCTAAATTTGATTCTCGATCCCCTTACGTGTTTGCTTTAGTTCCTATAAATAGGCGCACGAGAATGACCTAGGATAAGCTTTGAATTTGAATTTGAACGCTCGAGGATAAGGGTTGTGCTCATCTTATCCCTCGTTTGAATCCTAGGGCTGACGTCATCAATGGTTCACCCTCCACTCTGCCAACCGGTGCTTCGACAATTTTTGTTCCTTTGCTGCCAACAGCTACTAGAATTCTCATCGTTCTCTTCCTGCGTTGTTCTACTTTATTGTGCTTGCAATCATTCCAACAAACCACCCTTCACACTGGCATAGTCAGATTCCAACACCTTATGCAAATGCATGCAATTAACAACTATATGCATCTAAATGTGCTCATAGAGAAGCTAAGATACTATAAAATAAGCATAAAAATCAGTACTTTTAAGGAGGTAACACTCCCCCAAACCTAAATCATTGCTTGTCCTCTGGTAATGCAAATAAACTAAGAAAAAACAAAAAATTGTGAAAATAGTACCTCGACAAAAATTTTGTTGGAATGCCAACAAGTGTTGGCAAGTAGAAGTTGGCTCCATTTATGTCCTCAGGTATGCCAGTGCAATAATGCCAAGTAGACATGAAATTCAAGTGTAACATAACTCTAGTCTAAGGGCATGAAGAGTGCATGGTGTGTGGGCAATATGCATCTAGTATCCTTTTAATCCTCTAGTCAAGTTTACTACCTAAACTCGGAATTTTTTTCTTTTATTCCTGCCAAGGGTTTTTTGGCATTAATTTAATCTTGCTTTGTGACATTGTTTGACGTGAGAAATAAGAGAAAGCATATAACGAACCCCCAGTTTAATCCAAATATCACTATGCTTTCTCTTCGACTTATCCCTAAAGTTTTGGACTTGAGAACTAAGAGGGAGCAAACCACAAAGCCCCAAGTAACTTATTATCTCTAAGGTAGATGAGAGTTCATTTTTCCTTACCTTCGTAAAACATTGTTGCCTTATTTGTTTCTTTTACCATGGCATCAAAATTTTTTCTTCTTTTTTTTCTGAGCTTAGTTTCAAAAATTCTAAGTTTGCTTGGGAACTAGAAGCATATTACGTGTTAAGTGAAAGTTTAATTCCCTAAACTGGAGATCAATTGTTAAGAGACTTGACACTACAATTCTAATGGCATGGGTGACTAAAGATTAATCTTTTCATCGGACAGACATCTAGATCAAATTAAGCTTGCCAAACAAAAATGTTAACATTCTTCAAAAGCAATCTGAGGCAAAATTTTCTTTTTCCTTTTTTTTTGGTTCGGGATGCAAAGCTAATCTATATGGCATACATGACATGGAAACAGAAATGAAAACATGAAATGCATGGCATGGCATAAATCTGAGTCAATGCACACCCCAAACCAAAGATGTGCATTGTCCTCGATGCATAAAAAAACACATATATACAATTAAAAATAGAAAAATAAAATGCATGAACATGAAAAAGAAATGGAATGGAATGTAAATGAGTTTAAGAAGAAGAAGACTCCCCTTCAGAGGCTTCCTCTCATGTGGCTTCCTCACGTGTGACGCGAGTCTTCTTCTTAACAAAGTTTCCACGATCAGGGGCTTTGCATTTCACACTCGTCATGGTTGGCTTCGAGGCGACATTGGATGTAAGATTTTCCTTAATAATCTACACCGGCTCCGATGTGGTAGGAGTGGTGGTAGACTCAGCAAGGGGCAACAACTTTCTTATGGACATCCTCAATAGATTTCATGGTAGTGTCAGTCTTGTCGGATTCAACTTGAATAGGAGAAACTGGTTCGGTGCCATCCGACGATATATGGCTGTGGACTGGACTGTGAACTGGGTATGGACTAGACTGGCCGGCATGGCACTATCATCGGCAAAGAGCTCTATCGGGAAGGCAAGGAACGCGGGCATGACTCCTGGAGACGTAGTCACAAGAGCCTCCTTGACGGCTACATCCCTAGCATGGATGTAGTGGAATAGCTTCTTCTTCTGATCCTTAGTCCTTTCGAACTTTTGGAGAATCAACTCTTGATGGTTGTAGATCTAGCCGAGCAATGCCATTGCATCCGCTGGCACCGAAGCTCCGGACTCAACCTTAGGTGCTTTAGGCTTAAGTGTCGTCGCAACGACCTTTGTTTTGCCTTTGTATTTAGATTCAATGGCAGTAAGGTTCTTCCAAGCGGCCAGTGTGATGGTGGTGCCTTGGACGATTAGGGCTATGTCCGCAATGGGGGAACATTGTGCTGCATACAAATATTAGATATTAACAACGGAAAGAACAATCCACCAGTTGGCTTACCAACTCACTTGCATGTTTCAATAAACTAAATCCTTCTAATGTTGATCTTTCTCCCATAAGAATGAAGTGCAGTAGTGCCAGCCTCTCCTTGGACATTGTCTCATTGTGTTTCGTCAGCATTATCTTCGCCTTAAGAAAATGATTCCAACCCTTAGGCTGAGATGTTAGGGCCAATCTTTTGACAGTTCGGTGCCCTTTCTATGACACAATCCACTCAGTGCTTGCTTCAAAAAGATCTACCAATATTTTCTTCTTCTTGGCAGCAGTCATGGTGGCAACAAATTTCTCATACTCGTCTTCATCATCCAACTCGAACATAGTGTTGATGGACCCCTCATCAAACCTCACACAAGCCCCTCGGATCATCAAGAACGAATTAGCCTTGATCATGAGATGTGCGTAGAACTCTCGAACAATGTTGGCAAAGATGTCACCCTTTTGTTGGAAAAACAACTCCCACTTATGCTTGGTCACGACAGCTATGAGTTCTTGGGTAAAGCCTAGATTTTTCACATTCTTGAAGTTGAAATTCTTTTCATGAACAAATGTCTTTAAAGCAAAGTGCTCTTCATATTTTTTAGATATCTCCTTATTGAAGAAAGTTTTTAAAGGGGTCGATGAAGAGAGGAAAGATTGAGTTTCTTTGTTTCTTGCTTGGCTAAAGAAAGAAGAAAGTGAAGGGATGATGAACGGCTAGGGTAGATGAAGTAAATGTTGAGTATGTAATGGGGTTTAATGAGTGTTTAAATTAAAGAGGGTAATAATGGTAAGAAGCATGTTTGGGGAAGATAAAAGGGTGATTTGATAAGGTGATAGGTAATAGATGATAGGGAAAGGGAAAGGGTAAGAGAGATAAAAATGGAAAGTGATAAGGGTTTAAGTTGAGTTTAAACTCAACTTATATGTTCAATTGGGCAGCTAGGGTTTCCTCTCTTACTTAGTGAGCAAGCTAGGGTAAATCGCTGAGTGCTTGCAGTATTACTGGCACACAAAATTCTCTTTACTTTTACTCGTTTCACGCTTCTGCTTTGGCATGATTCATGAATCTGTGCACACTTAATAAAAATCTTTCAACGCAGTAAAAGAAAAATTAAAAATTAAAATTAAAAGAAAAATAAACAAATAAAGAAAATGTTGAAAAAGAAAAACCTCTAATCCTAATATTTACAAAAACTAAACCATGATGATGTTACGGTACCTCTGCCAAGAGGATAACCTTCTTCACATTCTGCTGATTATCTTCCCAATAGTGCTTTAAACGCTGACTGTTTACCTTGAAATTTCTCATGTCTTCAAATTTTTTATGTCCACTACTCCATGAACATATGGCTTTACAACTTCGAATGGGCCTAACCATCTTGATTTAATCTTACTTTTGAAATAATTTAAGCCTCGAGTTAAACAACAGAACATAGTGGTCTACCTCAAATTGTCTTGGCATGATTCTCCTGTCATGCCAGCGTTTTGTTCTCTCCTTATACAGTTTGGCATTCTCATAGGCTTGTGATTTGAACTCCTCTTACTCGTTTAGGTCTAGTAACCACTTTTCTCCAGCAGCTCTCCATGCCATATCAAGCATTTTAATAGCTCAATAAGCACGGTTCTCCATCTCTATCGGAAGATGGCATGTTTTTCCAAACATGTGTTTAAATGGTGAAGTGCTAAGGGAGTTTTAAATGATATTCTCTAAGCCCACGAGGATTCATCTTATCTCAAAGACCAGTCCTTCCTTGTTGGATTCACAATTTTTTCAAGAATATTTTTATCGCCTTGTTGGAAATCTCAGCTTGCCCGTTTGTTTGAGGATGGTACGTCGTGGTAATCCTTTGCTGAACTCCATATATGCACAAAGCTCTAGAGATTAGTTTACACTTAAAATGGGTAACTTCATCATGAATAATCATTCTAGGGGCACCAAATCAAGTAAAAATATCTTTGTGCAAAAATTTGGCAACAGCCTTGCCATCGTTTATTGGCAATGCCACAGCCTCAACCCATTTGGATACGTAATCCATAGCTACAAGAATATACAGGTTACCGAATGATGGATGAAATGGACCAAGAAAGTCTATCCCCCATACATCAAATAAATCCACAAGCATAATGTTTTAGAGCAGCAGTTGATGTCTGCCAGAGATGTTCCCCGTTCGTTGGCACGTGTCACATGTCTTGGCATAGTTGTGGGTGTCTTTGTATAGTGTGGGCCAAAAGAATCCGGACTGTAGCACTTTGGCAGCAGTTTTCATTCCGGCAAAATGTCCTCCATAGGGAGCGGCGTGGCATAAATGCAAGATTTTGTATTTCCATTTCCACATTAATGTTCTAGACATGATAAATGACCAGCCACCAAATTATCACTGCTTTATTATCTCTGATCTCAAAGTCCAACTCTTGTAGTAGAAGTGTCCACCAGATCAATCTGGATTTGGCATCCTTCTTTGCCAAAAGGTATTTTAGTGTCGAGTGATTTGTATACACAACAACCTTATTACCAACCATATAAGATCTAAATTTGTCAAAAGAAAATACAACAACTAGAAATTCTTTCTCTGGTGTGGTGTGTAGGGCGTCCAGGTGTTCCCTTTTTGTGGGAGCGCAAGTGCACACTCCTGTCAAGTTATAGTGTATAAGATGTCGAATCCCACGAGGATTGGACAGCTTGTCTCGTTCTTTAGTTCTTGCACAAAGGTAAAGTAAAACACAAGTGAATGATGGGTTGAGATCGAAAAGTAAATAAGAGCACAAGTAATAGAGAAGAGGTGAATCAGGTTAATATAGCAAGCAGGATTATGCTACCACTTAGTGTGAAAACTGTGTTGAGTTATGTAACCCCCTTACCCCGACCTAAACGCTCAACCCGAACTACGAAGATTACACGGGGAAAACCAAAGTCAACCTTGATTGATGACCCTTTTTTCTTCTTATCTTTTCTAGATGCTCATTATTATCCTATATGATTAGCAAATCATTTCAGCGGAAGCGAAACAACGAACGGAACTCAAATAGGGGGTCAATTGCATAGAAACGTCTTTTAGGGACTAAAGTGTAAATTTCTAGATTTATAAAGGCTAAACATGTTTTAATGTTACCGATCCGTAATTAATCATATAACATACCATCATGTCAAATTTCATCTCAAACAGATCATTCAAACTCATTAAATTAAGCAACTTAAACTCAAGGACCAAAATGTAAGAAACAGAAACCTAAAACAGTTCAAATTCAAACTCAACAGTCATGCGTTTCGAAACGGATGGCCCTGTACCGAAACGGCCGTTTCGAAACTTGGTTGACCGTTTCGATAGTCAGGTGCGTTCCAAGACCCGTATCGAAACACCCCTTTCCAGTAGCAAAACCGTTTCAGTACATCCCTACCCGTTTCGAAAACTCATGGCCATTTCAGGCCTCTGTTCCGAAACAGGCAAGGGCGTTCCGATACGCCTTGCTCTGCAATAGCAGATTTTGCTGGTTTTTCACATCTTTTCATATTCGAAACATTCCCCAAACATGCCACAACATGCATACAACATAGGTACACATCAACGGTCATCACTTTGAGGCATTAGCTACGACATGGCATCCGACATGCAAACATAGATACTAAAGGCATGCTCCATAGTCCACCAAAGCTATAACAAGCTAAATCCAACATTCACATCCAAAATCAAACCATAATAGCCAATTACAACTCAAGAATAAACCACCTAACAAGCTCAAAGTAAAGGGAAACATCCTCAACCATTCAAAAGTATAATTCCCACCCATTGCCTTTTATTACACCGAAGTAAAGCCACATACTTTGCAAGATTAAAAAGCTTGAATTCTCCTTGCTTACTTGTTGCCTCGAATGCCTAGTTTTCTGCGTTGATGAAACAAAAGAGCATAAGCACAAAGCTTAGTGAGGACCGCTATGCAACATTCATCAATGCATTTCACACCATTGGCAAAACCACCATTTCATATCTCATGCCTTTACATAAAATATGTCCATTCAAGAACATCAATGCACTTTCTAAAACATGCTCATATGCAACATTTAAATCAGCAAATAAATCTTTGCTCATGCTTCACCAAGCATCCCATGCATCCTTGCATCATTTACAAGCATCACGTGCTTAACATTAATCATTTTCATTATATTGGCTCGCAAGTGATAATCCATAAACCATTTCAACACAAGACACAATCGGATACGTGGATTACAAGCGTTGTCCCACACGCTTCATACATACTACCGGACTACACAAGGTGGAGATCAATGGCACAATCACAACCCCTCAACACCCGTGATGGAGATTATATTGCACAATCACAACCCCTCAACATCACTCATCGGTAGTTGTATAATTTCACTAACGAGAGTACGATTCACATACACAAGACTCACACACGGGACTAAACCATCTACCGTTGTGGTCTTAACCTCAATCGTTAGGGTACTTGGATGGAGATTACGGCACAATCACAACCCCTCGACATACAAGGCGACTTTATTCATGGTGCACCCAATCCTATAGCCGGCTAACTATATCCGATTAACACAACCAAAAACCATTTCCATCACTTGCCAATATAATCTTTTAACCTCATTAATCCACTATTTTACAAGCATAAACACAATGCCATTTCCACAAGCATGTCATGCTTAACATCATATGCATTCAACACATGAAAACCAAGGATCACTTACCTAGTGCATCCTTAGCATAGTGGCATTAAAATCCAGCAACATTCATGCTTAAATATGCTTTAAAATAGTAAACAAATACATACTTAACTCAAGTGCATTTTCATCAAACATAGCACATTTCCAAGAGAGGGATTTTCGAATCACTTACTCTTGAGCTTAGCTAAGTGTATCAAACTTACACTAAGCTCCCAAGACCACGCTCAAAGCGTAACAAAGCAGGAAATTGCATTTCAACTCACCGATAAGCGAAGCCTTGCTCGCCGACACGAAAATTACTCTTCCAGAGCCTCCCACAACACCTCGTTTGCTTCCGGATCAAGATCCCATGTTTTCACATCATCAAAACAGAGATCTAAATGTATTAAAATGCATTCCCACACCAGAAACAATTCACAAACTCGTTGCTCACCCAAACAACACCAAAATACCCATCCAAAACAACCGAAAACTCAATCAATTGCTTCCTAAACCAAGCCCAGCCAACATACATCACTTCAAACCCATTATAAACACCAAAACACATCTAACAAACAACCTAACCCAACCTTATACCTCCGGCAATCAAGATTTCACCATTTAATCTCAAAAACTCATTTAAATCAACCAAGAAACTCAAAGATCTCAAGGATTTCGGGATCTGTATTATCAACACTTCATTTTAACATATTAATCAACTTAGAACTCAATTAAAATCAACACAAAACAGAGCTTAACTCATCAAGTCCGAAAATTAAGATTTCAACCATAATTTCACAAGATTTTGATCTCCAAACAAAACTAAAATGAAAACTCAACCAAAAATAGTATTTAGAAGCCAAATATTTTGGGAATTTCAATAAAGAACTTTGATTAGAGGTTGAGAATGAGATTTACCTCCAATCCTTGCTTCCCTCAATGAATGACAAGTTTTTCATAGCAAAATCTTGAAGAAATAGGAAAAACTTCTTGAAGATGGTTTAGGAAATATTGAGAGAGTTTTTAGGAGAAAGAATTCTGGAGAAAGATGAGTGAAATAGTGTTCGTCTTAAAATGAGAAAGAGTTGGTAGTTACGTAATTGAAAATCTCACATTAACTACCTATTTTAATTAATTAATATAAATCCAATTAAAGCCATTTAATTAAAAGCCTTTTAAAACACATGTCATATTGAGGAAAGGTCAAATTGCCTTAAAGCCCCCTAAATATTCTAAGATTTTGGCCTCTACATTAAAAATCACATTTTCCCAGTTTTGAAACTTTACAATTTGGTCACTACTCAAAATGTCCCATTTCCGAAATCCGTTTTGTAAAATTGACTTGACCAACCTCTTAAACATATTTTTAGAGGATTTTAGCAATTTTTACCACATTTTTATCCTATCTCGATCCTTGATTTCCCTAAATCACCTTACGCGATTCGAACCGTTCTCGACCGGTCCGATCCGATGTCTAAAACATCTAGGCCCAAAACCAGGGCGTTACAACTCTCCCCCACTTAGGAAATTTCGTCTTTGAAATTTTTACCTGATGGAAAGAGGTGCGGAAACTGCTTCAGCATGTCCGCCTTGCTTTCCCACATGGCCTCCTCAACTCCTCGGTGTCGCCACAACACCGTCACAAGGTCTATCGTCTTGCCACGAAGAACTTTCTTACTCACATCCAGAGCCTTCACTGGTTCCTTATCAAAGGACAGATCCGGATTCAACTCTATCTCCTCAACATGCATCACATGCGAAGGATCCGATCTCTACCTTCATAACATAGAGACATGAAACACATCATGTATCTTCTCCAACTCCACGAGCAATCTCAACTGATATGCCACAGGACCAATACGCTCCACAATCTCGTAAGGTCCAATGAACCTTGGGCTAAGCTTACCCTTACACCCAAATCTCATCACCTTCTTCCAAGGCGATACCTTCAAGAACACATGTTCGCCAACCGCGAACTCAATCTTCTTACGCTTTAGGTCTGCGTAAGACTTTTGCCTATCCGATGCTGCCTTTAAACGCTCACAAATGAGCTTCACCTTCTCGGTGGTTCCCTTTAGCATAGCTGGCATCGAAATCAACTTTTGCTCAGCTTCTGCCCAACAGAGAGGGGTTCTACATCGTCTCCCATACAAAGCCTCGTATGGAGCCATTTGAATACTTTCCTGATAACTGTTATTATACGCAAACTCAACCAATGACAAGTGCTTCTCCCAAGAACCCTGAAAATCTATCACGCAACATCTCAACATGTCCTCAAGCACTTGGATCACAAGTTCTGACTGTCCATCTGTTTGAGGATGATAAGAAGTACTCAAATTCAACCGTGTACCCAAAGCATGATGCAAACATTCCCAAAATCGTGTTGTAAACCTCGGATCTCTATCCGACACAATGGACTTTGGCATACCGTGTAACCGCACAATATCGGCTATATACAACTCGGCCAACTTATCCAAGGTATACGTAGTATGCACAAGAAGAAAATGTGCACACTTCGTGAGCTGGTCTACAATCACCCAAACTGAATTCTTCTTTGACGGTGACAAAGGCAATCCAGACACAAAGTCCATGGTGATTCTCTCTCATTTCTACTCTGGAATTCTCAAAGGTTGCAACAACCCAGAAAGAACCTGATGTTCAGCCTTCACTCGCTGACACACCATGCACTTACTAACAAACTTTGCCACATCCTTTTTCAACCCCACCCAGTAGTACTCATCCTTCAAATCACGATACATCTTTGTACTACCAGGGTGCATAGCAATAGGACTACTATGGGCTTAAGTTAGAATAGCGCGCCTCAACTCAACATCATATGGCACCATTATTCGATTCCCAAAGCATAGAACATCGTCATCACTAAAACTGAAATTCGAGGGTCTACCCTACGCAATGTCCTGAACATGCGAAACACGAGAATCATCAAGCAACTATTTATCTTTGATCAAGCGAGATGGTTTCACTTGCAATTCTACAATAAGACCCCCATCACGCGAAATGCTCAAGTGAGCAAACATTGCCCTTAACTCCACAGCCACTTTCCGGCTCAAAGCATCGGCCACAACATTAGCCTTGCTCGGGTGATACTCAATTGTCAGATCATAATCTTTAAGCAACTCTACCCAGCGACGATGCCTAAGATTCAAATCCTTTTGAGACATAAGATACTTCAAGCTCTTGTGATCTGTAAACACAACACACTTCTCACCGTACATGTAATGCCTCCAAATTTTCAAGGCAAACACCATAGCCGCAAGCTCAAGATCATGAGTAGGGTAGTTGCGCTCATGAACCTTCAACTGCCTAGATGCATAGGCCACCACCTTACCCTCCTGCATCAACACACATCCCAAATCAACAATGGACGCATCACTATATACCACAAACTCCTTACCATACTCAGGTTGAATCAAAACAGAAGCTTGCGTCAAAGCTTCCTTCAACTTCTCGAAAGCTTGTTGTCTCGCATCAGTCCACTCAAAGTGAACATTCTTCTGCAATAACTTGGTAAAAGGTGCTGCTATCTTCGAGAAACCCTCGAAAAACCTACGGTAATACCAAGCTAGAACAAGGAAACTTCGCACCTCCGTCACTGACTTAGGTACTTTCCAACTCATCACACCCTCTACCTTGTGCGGATCAACGCGAATACCCATAGCTGACACAACATGTCCAAGGAAGACCACCTCCCTAAGCCAAAACTCACACTTACTCAGCTTGGAATACAATTGATTTCCAACAACGCTTGCAAAACAATTATCAAGTGTCTATCATGATCCTTCTCGGTACGCGAATACACAAGGATATCATCGATGAACACCACCACAAACTGATCTAATAATTTATGAAATACACAATTCATCGTGTCCATGAAAGCAGCAGGCGCGTTGGTCAAACCAAACGACATCACCAATAATTCATAATGCTCGTATCTCGTCCTAAAAGCTGTCTTAGGTACGTCCACATCCTTCACCTTCAACTTATAATACCCTGATCTCAAATCTATCTTAGAAAACACTGAGGCTCCCCAAAACTGATCAAAGAGATCATCAATTCTAGGCAAGGGATACTTGTTCTTGATCGTCAACTTGTTCAGTTGCAGATAGTCTATGCACATCCGCATTATCCCATCCTTATTCTTTACAAACAAGACCGGTGCACCCCAAGGTGACACACTCGGACAGATGAAACCTCGATCCAACAACTCATGCAATTGCATTTTGAACTCTTTCAGTTCCTTAGGCGCCATGCGATAAGGAGCAAAGGACACTAGGGTTGTATTCTTGTACAACTCAATACCAAACTCCACTTCCCTGTTTGGTGGCAATCCAGGCAATTCTTCCAGAAAGACACGCGGAAAATCTCTAACGGTTCAGATGTCCTGCACACGTACATCCTAGGTGTCAGGATTCATCACATAGGCAAGATAAGCCTCGCAACCCAACCTCTTCATACGGTTTGCTTCCAAAGCCGAAATCACATTCGACAAGAATTTCACATTCTCGCCTACTACCATTATTTCATAATCATTGGCCAACTTTAAGGTGACTCGCTTGACATCAAAGTCAACCACCGCTCTATGCTTCGACAACTAATCCATGCCAAGGATTACATCAAATTCGTAGAAAGGTAACTCCGTCAAATCCACAGGAAAAACATGTCCTTGGACAGATAAAGGGCATCTCTTATACAACTTCCTAGTGACTACAGTCTCACCAAAAGAACTAGTCACTTGCATTCCTACTTCAAGCAACTCAATAGGTATATCAAGAAAATGTGCATGCTCACTCAAGATATAAGAATGTGTGGATCCAGAATCAATCAAAGCTGGCAAAGATAAAGACTGAAGAACAAAGGTACCTGCAATGACATTTGTGTCATTGCGCTCCTCGCGCTGAGCATAAACCATCGTTGGTCCACCTCCCTCAAGTCGAACGACTACTACATGAGCAATACCTCGCTGCCTCTCGTCTCTCCTCTGAAAGTTCCCATGGCCTCGCTGAGGTGCAGCTACTATAGGAGCACGTCCTTGGCCTCTATCAGCCAACAAAGGACACTCCCTTCTCATGTGATCCACCGAACCACAATTCCAACACGAGTTCCCTATCACCACAACAGGAGCCTGAACCTCTCTAGCTGCCCGAGGACAATCTCGCCTCAAATGGTCCCTTGACCCACATGTCCAACACATATGCTGCTCAAATCTCACATGACCTCCCTGAGCCTGACCACCTCGACCCGGAGCACCACGCCTCCCCTCAGGCTGATGACTCCTATCTCGACCTCTTTTGTTCCGTCCACCTCCAGAACTGTACTCAGCTGCTCTCTTCCCAGAGCTAGAACCAACAACTCGTGATGACAATCCCAAGTTTTGCTCGATGTTTTTGCTTCGACACATAAGCACATCGAAGTCAGTATAATCTGCAGCCATCATATACGTCTTAACTTCATGTACCAACCCGTACCGGAAGCGATCACATCGGTGCCTCTCACTATGTATCAGCTCATGAGCATATTGGCTTAGCCGTACGAACTAGACCTCGTACTCAGCCACTGAAAGGTTGCCCTGAACAAGCGACATAAACTCACGTTTCTTTTCGTCCAAGTATCTCACCCCTAGATACTTCCTCCTGAAGGCACCTCTGAAAAACTCCCAATCAAGCTCATTGGGTTCCATACCAGCAGTGGTAGTCGTCCAACAGTTGTAGGCATCGCCTTGCAACAAATAAACTGCGCATCCCAGCTTGCGCACATCATTACAGCCCATCTGATCCATGATACGGATCGTACTTGCTAACCAAGCCTCGGATGCCTCAGGAGACATACCATAAAACTCCACAACTCTTAGGCTCCCCAACCTCTCTAAAGGTAAGCCCGCCTACCCAGCTGTAGGGGCATGTACATGCGCTCCAGCCACAACAACCTGAAACTTCCCGGTGATCGCCTGAACCAGTGGCGCCAAATCACCCAAACCTGAACCAACATGTCCTTGTTGCACATGCTCCCCACCTTCAGGTGGTGGCGGAGGAGGTAGATTTCCACCAGGAGGGACATCAGCCCCTTGTTCACCCTGGTCACCCTGCTCAGCTGCAGGCACTAACGTATTCGACCTCAATTCTCTTCTTGGACCCATAGTGCTATTTTAAACAAAGCATAACAACAAAACAAGTCAAACCATTTAGGCCAGCTGCAAGCAAGAATCCAAGTTTACAAAACATTTGATTAGTGTAATAAGGCAATGGGCACCCCAACTTCCCTCAACATAGCATAGCATACATGAAACATCATGCTCAACATGCTTTCCATCATCCAAAATCAGCACATAACAACATTGCATCATCATCATGTAATCATATTCACTTCACATACAACTCATATCAATTCAGCATATCATAAGCTTTATAATTCAACCAATATCATGCTTATCAAACATCATACATCCATACATAACAACCAACATTCCTAATTCTTTCGTAACCTGGCTCTGATACCAACAAATGTAACCCCCTTAGCCCGGCCTAGATGCTCGACCCGAACTACGAAGATTACACGGGGAAAACCAAAGTCAACCCGAAAGTCAACCTTGATTGACGACCTTTTTTCTTTTTATCTTTTCTAGATGCTTGTTATTAGCTTATATGATTAGCAAATCATTTCAGCGGAAGCAACACAGTGAACGGAACTCAAACAGGGGTTTAATTGCATAAAAACGTCTTTTAGGGACTAAAGTGTAAATTACTAGAATTATAAGGGCTAAACAAGTTTTAATGTTACCGATCCGCAATTAATCATATAACATGCCATCATGTCAAATTTCATCTCAAACAGATCATTCAAAATCATTAAATTAAGAAACCAAAACTCAGGGACTAAAATGTAAGAAACAGACACCTGAAACAGCTCAAATTCAAACTCAATGGCCAGGCGTTTCAAAACGGATGGCCCAGTACCGAAACGGTTGTTTCGAAACTTGGTTGACCATTTCGATACTCGGCTGCGTTCCGAGAACCGTATCGAAACACCCCTTTTCAGTAGCAAAACCGTTTCAGTACGTCCCTACCCGTTCCGAAACCTCATGGCCATTTCAGGCCTCTGTTCCGAAACAGGCAAGGGCGTTCCGATATGCCTTGCCCTGCAATTGCAGATTTTGCTGGTTTTTCACATCTTTTCATATTCGAAACATTCCCCAAACATGCCACAACATGCATACAACATAGGTACACATCAAAGATCATCACTTTGAGGCATTAGCTACGACATGGCATCCAACATGCAAACATAGATACTAAAGGCATGCTCCATAGTCCACCAAAGCTATAACAAGCTAAAACCAACATTCATATCCAAAATCAAACCATAATAGCCAATTACAACTCAAGAATAAACCACCCAACATGCTCAAAGTAAAGGGAAACATCTGCAACCATTCAAAAGTATAATTCCCACCCATTGCCTTTTATTACACCGAAGTAAAGTCACATACTTTGCAAGATTAAAAAGCTTGGATTCCCCTTGCTTACTTGCTGCCTCGAATGCCTAGTTTACTGCGTTGAAGAAACAAAAGAGCATAAGAATAAAGCTTAGTGAGGACCTCTATGCAACATTCATCAATGCATTTCACACCATTGGGAAAACCACCATTTCATATCTCATGCCTTTACATAAAATATGTCCATTCAAGAACATCAATGCACTTTCTAAAACATGCTCATATGCAAAGTTTAAATCAGCAAATAAACCTTTGCTCATGCTTCACCAAGCATCCCATGCTTAATATTAATCATTTACATTATATTGGCTCGCAAGTGATAATCTATAAACCATTTCAAACAAGACACAATCAGATACGCGGATTACAAGCGTTGTCCCAAACGCTTCTTACATACTACCGGACTACACAAGGTGGAGATCAATGGCACAATCACAACCCCTCAACACCCGTGATGGAGATTAATGGCACAATCACAACCCCTAAACATCACTCATCGGTAGTTGTATAATTCCACTAACGAGAGTACGAGACACATACACAAGACTCACACACGGGACTAAGCATCTATCGTTGTAGTCTTAACCTCAATCGTTAGGGTACTTGGATGGAGATTACGGCACAATCACAACCCCTCGGCATCCAAGTTGACTTTATTCACGGTGCACCCAATCCTATAGCTCATTAATGAAAAACCATTTCCATCTCTTGCCAATATAATCATTTAACCTCATTAATCCATTGTTTTACAAGCATAAACACAATGCCATTTCCACAAGCATATCATGCTTAACATCATATGCATTCAACACATGAAAACCAATGATCACTTACCTAGTGCATCCTTAACATAGTGGCATTAAAATCCAGCAACATTCATGCTTAAAACATGCTTTAAAATAGTAAACAAATACATACTTAACTCAAGTGCATTTTCATCAAACATAGCACATTTCCAAGAGAGAGATTTTCGAATCACTTACTCTTGAGCTTAGCTAAGTGTATCAAACTTACACTAAGCTCCCAAGACCACGCTCAAAGCGTAACAAAGCAGGAAATTGCATTTCAACTCACCGATACGCGAAGCCTTGCTCGCCAACACAAAAATTACTTTTCCAGAGCCACCCACAACACCTCGTTTTCTTCCGGATCAAGATCCCCTATTTTCACATCATCAAAAGAGAGATCTAAATGCATCAAAATGCATTCCAACACCAGCAACAATTCACAAACTCGTTGCTCGCCCAAACAACACCAAAATACTCATCCAAAACCACCGAAAACTCAATTGATTGCTTCTTAAACCAAGCCCAGCCAACATACATCACTTCCAACCCATTATAAACACCAAGACACATCTAACAAACAACTTAACCCAACCTTATACCTCCAGCAATCAAGATTCCACCATTTCACCTCAAAAACTCACTTAAATCAACCGAGAAACTCAAAGATCTCAAGGATTTCGAGATCTATGTTATCAACACTTCATTTTAACATATTAATAAACTTAGAACTCAATTAAAATCAACACAAAACAGAGCTTAACTCATCAAGTCCAAAAATTAAGATTTCAACCATAATTTCACAAGATTTTGATCTCCAAACAAAACTATAATTAAAACTCAACCAAAAATAGTATTTAGAAGCCAAATATCTTGGGAATTTCAATAGAGAACTTTTATTAGAGGTTGAGAATGGGATTTACCTCCAATCCTTGCATCCCTCAATGAATGACAAGTTTTCCATAGCAAAATCATGAAGAAATAGGAAAGATTTCTTGAAAATGGTTTAGGAAATATTGAGAGAGTTTTTGGGAGAAAGAATTATGGAGAAAGATGAGTGTAATAGTCTTTGGCTGAAAATGAAAAAGAGTTGGTAGTTACGTAATTGAAAATCTCACATTAACTACCTATTTTAATTAATTAATATAAATCCAATTAAAGCCATTTAATTAAAAGCCTTTTCAAACACATGTCATATTGAGGAAAGGTCAAATTGCCTTAAAGCCCCCTAAAGATTCTAAGATTTTGGCGTCTACATTAAAAATCACATTTTCCCAATTTTAAAACTTTACAATTTGGTCACTACTCAAAATGTCCCATTTTCAAAATCCGTTTTGTAAAATTGACTCTACCAACCTCTTAAATATATTTTTAGAGGATTTTAGCAATTTTTACCATATTTTTATCCTATCCCGATCCCTGATTTCCCTAAATCACCTTACGCGATTTGAATCGTTCTCGACCGGTCCGATCTGATGTCTAAAATATCTAGGCCCAAAACCAGGGCGTTACAAGTTAGGTATGAGTTATCCTTTGCTGCCACAATTTGCTGCCTCGGCGGGTACGGCGGGTGGCAAACTACGACCCTGTCACACGGCCGCAGAAGATCACTGCCACTACAGGGGTGTGTACTGTCTCGGCAGGTGGAATGAAAGACGTCCTGGCGGCAAGTCTGGCATATATTCCAAGTTCGGCAGGATAATCGACAGTGATCCCTCCTACTTCTAGGTTAGGATGCTCGAGATTGATATATTGAGGACTAGTGTGGAACCAAATCAATCAACTCGATTAGTGATCCCTTTAGCCGCTGAAACTTGTTGACTAGTGTGGAACCAAGTTAGTCACGCCTCCCATTGTGACCATACTTAACCCTTTCATGAGCCTTGCACTTTCGTGCCCGACAAATGGATTCTCTCAAACGACTGGTGTAGAAAGATTGAAAGAATGAAGAACAATGGATTAAATAAACTTGGAATATTTTATTGAAGAAATAACTCAAAAACCTAAAACAACCATTTCACTCTAGTTACAACATAACCCTAACCCAAGGGGAATTTAGAACATGATAGCAGAGAAGAACACAAGTAAAGTCATTAGAAAACCTACGATGATTTAAACTAGAAGTACAATGGGTATTTATAGACCAAAACTAGGTCAAGTCCTCCTTGAAGTAGAAGTCCTCTAAAGTAGCTATTCTTCTTTAATGTAGCTTTAAATGCTGATTTCTTTCCTTGGAATATGGACTCTTCCTCTTTTTCCTTAGCCCGCAAGTAAGCTTGGGAATTTAACTTCAGCAGCCCTAGTCGCTGCTACAGAGGTTGGAAAATCAAATGAACGCCAGTGATAGATTCAGGAATTTTTGCTCTACAAATCGTGCCCCAATTCTCCCAACTTTCATAGTCAGCTGCCGAGGGCAGCAAGGTCGACAGCAGCTTTGCTCAGCAGGTGCTCGGCAGCAACTTATCTTCAGCTGGAACTGCTTCAGTACAGCTCTTGGGTTTTCTTCTCAGCGTTGTGTCCTCCATTCCTCGGCTCCCTCATTCAGCTGTTAGTACCTACAAGCAAGAATACACTAGAACAATACCTCTTGTTTACCAAATGAATGATAAGTTATGAAAGCAAGGTAGAACAATGAAATACTGTAAAATGTTATGCATGAACCTACTTATGCCTAAAATGAGCTTAAAACAGTAATAATAAGAGTTGGAAAGTGTATGAAATATAGGACTTTTGGACACTTTACACACCCCCCAAACTCGAACTATTGCTTGTCCTCAAGCAATGCAACCTAAAGTACTTGCTCTAATAATAGTTAGAAAGAAAAACATGTTTTTAACCTAATTTTCTGCCTCAAGGTCGTGGCACCTATATACATATAACTTAATGTAGGGAAATAAGCAAGAAAACAACTCATAATTAAATTCCTAATGCTTGTGTGATGTTTGCAACTCTGTAAGTAGGCTAAATATGCAGAATAAAAGATTAAACAAATATAATGTTGTAATTTAAAAGGTTGTTGTCAAGGCAGCACAATTAAGCATATTATTTTTTATCATGGCAGTGAGGGCTTCAGCTTATCACAACTACTCTTCTAGGTCTGACGTTTAGATAGGAGCAAACTACAAAACCCCGAACCCTGGGAGTAGAGTCATCCCGGAAGGCTTTCATTCATTCATGTTAATTTGTCCCTCACTTTTAGACTTCCAGATTCATGGACTTTGATAGCAGCGGAGTGTCCTCGCACATGATTTTTCCTAGAGCCTGCTGCGGGCACCTTTAGGGTAACACAACATTTTTTCTTTGTTTTTGATTTTCCTGCCTTTGGCAGTTCTGCATTCTTCTGTTTCTTTTGCCTGCCTTGGCGGCTAACTGCAATTGTCATTGGAATCTTGCAAAGAAAACAAGCAGGCAATGTTCATCAAATAATCGAACACATTCAGCAAGTAACAGAGATATTTAACATTTTTAGGAAAAAAGAAAAAAATTTAGGTCATATTTCATGCTTTTTCCCAAGATTAAGTTCAATTTTTAATTAGGTACGAAATAAGGTAATCGGCTATCCTATCATAGGCACAAGTCATAACAAACTTTTCTTTTCCGATTATTACTAAAGCATGTACAATGCAATCTATATACAACTAAGAATGCCTACAAATGATGTGAGAGCTATCCCCCCCAAACTCGAGATGGGCATTGCCCTCAATGCACAAAACAAAAAATAAGAAAATATACATGTTAAAGAAAAATAAACAGGAAATAAAAATAAAAGAGAAGAAAATAAGTTAAAAGTTTTCTAAGGGTTGAGAGGAGGTTGGATTCTAGTTAGCTGAGGAGGAGAAGGATGTTCGGACGACGAAGCGGCTGTTGGCAGATGCCTTGGCGGCATTTTTAGCAGGCGAGATCTTTGCTTTCCGTGGCGACTGGATTCTCTTTGGCGTATGCTGTGGCTCTTTTGGAGGCTCGGCAGGGGGAACGACAGGAGATGCGTCGCTTCCTTCTAACTCTATCTCGAGGTCCACAGGTTCCTCTACTATTATGTGCCGCTTAATCTTCCTTGTCCCGTCCTCTGTGGGTGTTGTCGGTGGGATGAATGCCAATTGGATGGTTGTTGTTGCCGCTACTACTACTGTTTCTAGTTCTGGCGGTGGTGCTCAATCTCCTCTGATGAGGAGAAGTCTGCTACTGTATTAGCTGTGTAGGCTGGGTAGAGATTCAGCTGGTGCCTCTCAGGTGAGTCTACCACTGTGTTTGATGGGATGGCAGCTGAGTGATGCGGAGAATGCATAGGAGAGGGCACCCGATGGTCCGTCTGGTGGGCAGTGGCGGCTGGTGAAGTTCTTCGTGCTGCTGCTGCAAGCTCATCAGAAAAGGGTGGCATGGTGGGCACATCGCCAGGGAATTTCTGCAGGAAGTAAGCCACTATGGCTTCTTGGGCCTCCCCCACATAGTTCATTAAGGCCAACTGTTGCCGCTCTATCCGTTTTGTATGTCCGAGGAATGTGTGGAACAGCGGGAGGACCTCTCTGTCTAGGGCAGTGTTAGTACTACCGGGGGCGGTTGGCGTTTCAAACTATGTGGCGGAAGGTTGACTCGGTGTTGTTGGTTCTTCCTCTGCATCCTTCATCATCTAAATGCGGACCTTTTTGGTCCATCCCTCCTTGGCAGTTGTGAATTCATCAGTGGGCTCTATCGGGACTCAGAAATTGGTGCAGAGACCTGTGATGAGGGACGGGAAGTATAGCATACCCTTTTTTTTAAGCAGTTGTATATTTTCGTGCAGATGATTTCCCCTACGTTTATCGGCCGGTTCATCAAGATGCTGTAAATTAAGGCGAGGCGTGGCCGGTCAACTATTGAGTTGTGAGATGTGGGCAGCAGGCGCCTTTTCACAAACGTGTTCCACAACATGGCTTCAGGCAGCATGTGGCGGCGTTGGACAGATCCCACATGTTTTCCTTCCAGCTATGGTGTTTTGGGCTTGCAGATTCTGCCTTTGATCTCCTCATAGTGGGCAGCCGTCAGTGACTGCCTCCATTCCTCGTGCGAGTTGTCGTTCATATCAAGGCCATAAAAGCTGTTGATGACAGCAGGGTTGAGCTTGACTGCAATCTCCGCAGACGTAGACGAACGGCTTGTCTGGACAGGGCTGATGTGAGTAAAATTCCCTGACTATAGTGATGTTCGCTATATCAGGCTACTGAGCGAACATCTCCCTTCCCTTGTAGTGGATGGTTTGGAACAAGGTGGGCTCATGACCACGGTCTCACCTTTGCTTCGTGTAATGGAAGCCTTGTTCTTCCCAGACGGGCTGCTTGGAGAATTGCGCTCTATATCTCTCCTCGTCCGCCTTAAAACAAAACCTGTTGTAGGTGGGTTTTTGGGTTGATGTGGAAGCCATGTGATCGGATGTATTCTAACTGAAAATAGAAAGAAACTATTTTGAGAGACCAGAAGAATAAGATAGAAACAAGCAAAGAGGTGGAAGTGAAGTAAAATGAGATGAGTGAGTAGTTTATATAGGAGCTGATGAGAAGTGCCCGGAAGACATTAAATGATCAACAGTTCGATTTCCTCGTGCACATCACAGATTTTTTTACTCGTTATTTTCGGAGCCGTTGGCGGCCAACTAGCCGTTACAGTTCGCTGCGCTGACTACTGACTGGGTAGGATGGTTGGCCGGCTTTTTGTTGTTCTTCCCTTATAATCCTGCTTTCTTATTCTTGATCCTAAAAAAATAAAAATAGAAATATTTAAATGACTACTGATAAATAAAATGTCGAGAATTAATCTAATCCTAAAACAAAATAAACTCTAATCCTAATGCATAAAAATATAAATAAGAAAATTAAAATAAAAATTAAGTTATGTTGGGAGTGCATCTCCCAGACATAACCACTTCCTGAGGTGGTTTAGCTTTTTCTCCCTTCTTGGGAGTCCTCTTGTTCCTTCAATTTCTGTTTAATGGGGTCCCTCAGTCTGCCCCGAGGTCTGTCATGGCAGCTGCTGCCCTGGCCTGTTTCCACACTTATCTTGGCAACTCTTTCACCTGGGCATTCCTTTCCTTCATCTGAGGGTTGTAGCACATTCATCCTTATGCTTTGATCCTCTACCCTCATTGTAAGCTCCCTGAGCTCGACATCTATCAGTGTTCTGCCCGTGGCAAAAAAGGGTCGCCCGAGAATTATGGGAGCTTTCTCATCAGCCTCACAATCCAAGATGAGGAAATCGATAGGAAGAATTAGGCTGGCCACTTTGACCAGTATGTCTTCAATATTTCCCTCCGGTTGCACGAACGAGTGATCGTCAAGTTTAAGCATTACGGAGGTTGGCTTGGCAGGTCCAATACCTAGTTTATCGAAGACGGCCTTAGGCATCAGGTTTATACTGGCTCCCAAGTCACATAGGGCTCTGGTCTCATGCTTGCTGCTCAGCCTAAATGGGAGAATAAAGCTGCCCGGATATGTCTGCTTGGGCGGCAGCTTGTTATGCAGCATAGCCATGCATTCTTCAGCAATGACCACCGTCTCGAATTCCCCTATCTGTCTATTCTTAGAAACTATGTAACACCCCAATTTTGGGCTTGGAAGTTTAGGGTCTCAAATGGACCGGTCTGTTTTTCGGTTCGAATATAAAACGTGGTTTTAGGGAAAGCCTAGTTCGGGTTGCATTAAAAATATGGAAAACATCTAAAAGTCCTCTTTTAATATATATAAGAGAGTGGTGAAATCAATTTTACAAAATAAGGTTTGGAAGTGTGACATTTCGAAATAGTGACTAAAATGTAATTTTTGAAAAGTTCAGTGGTGACTGTTTTGTAATGATTGAAACTTTGAATCTTTAAGGAGCTAATTTACCTAAGGAAGGATTTCTCCAAATTTTTATTAGATTTTAATGAATTAATTAATGTTTAATTAATTTAATGAAAAGGAGAAAATCCAATTTTGAGATTTCATAACTAACTTTGTTAAAACTTTCTCATCTCATTTTCTCTCAAAATTCCCTCAGCCAAACACATTTCTACAGCAACATTTCTACTGATTTTCACACTAAATGATGAGGTTTCAATCATCAATTGATTCCTAATCCTTTCTACATCAAAACCTCTTGATTTGCTTATTGAATTTTCAAGGATTTTGGCTCTAATCATGGAGAAATCTACATTTAGAGGTAAGGATGTTCTTCTCCTCTAAATACTCAGTTCTTTACTGAAATTCCCAAGTTCTCAATCCTTAAATTAAGTTTTATAAAAGGTTTTAATGTTGTGATCTTGATTTTCGCTTAAAACTCAAGATTTGGATTAAATCTTGAAGAAATTCGTGGTGATTGTTTGGGCTCTGTTTTGAGATGGTTTTTAATGTATTTTGGATGTTTAATGATGTGTAATTGAGGTTTAATCAATGCAATCCCGAATAGGTTGATTTTCCTATGTTTTTGCTTGTGAAAATGGTGGTTTTTGGGGTGATGTTGGTGTTCTGTTATAGCTGGAGGTATAAGGATGAGTTTAGGTTCTTTTTGGATGTTTAGAAGTGATGGATCTTGGCTGGGTAATATTGTGGAAGAGTTTGGATGTGATTTCGGTTGTGTTTGGTAGCCGAAATGTTAGTTTTGGTGAAAGCAGCGAGTTTAGGTGTAATGGCTGAAGATTTTAATGCATGATGATGCATTAATCCTCTGCTTTGATGTGTTTAAAACAGGGGAGACATCTTCGGATCCTTGTGGTGTTGATCCGGAGGCTTGAACAGCGTTTCGGCAAGCTTGCGAAACGGAATTGGTGAGTGGAGTTGGATTTCCAGCTTTGTATCGAATGTTTGAAGGTTTGGGAGCTCAGTTTAAGTCTAATCAACTTAACTAAGCTCAAGAGTAAGTTTTCGGAAAAACTCTCTTGGATGAGCCATGGATTGGTTCGATGCATTTGTTGATAATTGCATGTTTAAATTCTGTTTTGAAAGCATATTTAGCATGGTTAATGTTGGTTATGTAAGCCATTTGTTGAATGATGCTCAGGGTAAGAGAACCTTGGTTTGATTTGTTAAAATTGTGGATTGATGCATAGTGATGCATGTTGTAAATGGCTTTGATTTAGATGATTTAAAATAGTGGATTATTGATGATAATTGATGTATATTAGCAAGTGATGTGTTGGTTTTAAAGTACTTGAATCGGATATAGTTAGTCGGCTATAGGATTGGGTGCACCGTGAATAAAGTCACCTTGGATGTTGAGGGGTTGTAATTGTACCGTAAACTCCATCCAAGTACACTAACGAGATGTTTAAGATCACAATGGTGGTTAAAAGTCCATGTGTGGATCTTGTGTTGTGTGTCCCGTGTTCTCGTTAGTGATGTTATACAACTATCGATGAATGATGTGGAGGGGTTGTGATTGTACCGTTAAACTTCATCACGGGTGTTGTGGGGTTGTGATTGTACCGGTAAACTCCACCTTGTGTGTTCGGTAGTGTGTATGAAGCGTATGGGACAACGCTTGTAATCCGCGTATCCGACTGTGTTTTATGTTGTAAATGGTTATGGATTATCACTTGAAAGCCAATATGACATGTTGATGTAAGTGAAGCATGAGATGCTTGAGGTGTATGCATTGTTGCATGAATAATGATGTTGATGTGTTAAAGGTTTTGTGGAAAGTTTTTTTATAAAATGCATTATTGTGTTGTTTCTTTAGAGCGTACCTCACTAAGCATTTGTGCTTACGCTTTCTCTCTTGAACCAATAATGCAGATAATAGAGGTGTTTGAGGGCAGCAAGGAGGCTAAGAATCCAAGGGAAAGCTAAGCTCATGTATGGTGACTTTTTCACAACATTATTAGTTTTTATATTTGGTAATGGGAACCTAGGATGTGATTTGGGAGATGTTTTGGACTCCCTAGTTGTGGCATGATGCCTTAAATGTTTTGGATTTGTAAATGGCCATTTTGGTGCTTGCTTTGATGCTTTGATGGTTGTTTGGCTTTGGTTAATAGGATGCATGCCTATAGTCTTGTGGTTTTTCCTAATTGATGCCATGGATGTGTTTTGATGATGCAAATATGTACCTTATATGTATGATGACTTGTTGGCATGATTAGGAGGTCATTAGGATGTGTTTGAGTGGATAAATGTGTGTTAAACCAGCAAGTTCTGCATTTTATGGGCAGTCCGTATCGGAACGGGCACTAGCGTTTCGAAACGGGGGCCTGTAATGACCTTCGTGTATCGAAACGGATAGGGTCGTTCCGAAACGTTTTGGCCACTACCAAGCCCTGTTTCGATACAGGTCTCGAAACGAACCCGCATTTTGGAACGGTCAACCCTCGTTCCGAAACAGATGACCATTGGGCACTGATTTGAATGGTTTTGAGGTTTTCAAGTTTTACGTTTTAGTCCTGAATATTGTTTTTGCAATTGCTTGAGTTTGAGATGTCCGTTTGAGGTGAAATTTGATAGGGAAGCATATAATATGATTAATATTATATTGGTAATTTAAAAATTAGCTAAGTCCTTTATCTTTCCAGAATTTACAATTTGGTCCCTACCTTTTGTATGTTTTGCAATTGAGTCCCTTATTGATATCCAATCACCGTGCTTTTCAAGTATGTTTTCCACTAGGGTTCACTTAAGGTTAATCAGCATCTAGATAAGATTAAAAAGAAAAAAGGGTCGTTAATCAAGGTTGACTTTCAGGTTGACTTTGGTTTTCCCCGTGTAATCTTCGTAGTTCGGGTCAACCGTCTAGGCCGGGCTAAGGGGGTTACATTTGGTGGTATCAGAGCTGAGTTCTCATGTAATTGGGAATGGTTATGTGGGTGATGTATGTAAGATTGCATGATATGCCTATTTAAGTGAAAGTTTGATGTGTGAATTGTAAGTATGTTGCAATTCTGATGTATGCTGTGATGAAGCATGTTAGAGGGGCCCATTGCCATATCAAAACTAATGAAATGAATTGTTTTTGAAAAATGAGCTTGAGTGCTTGGATTACTTACCTTGTTGAGCCTAATTATGTTTATTTCGTTTGTGTTAGTGCATTGTTTTAGTGAATGGGACCTCGTAGAGAGACAATAATTAATACGCGAGCTATGGCTCAGAACGAGAATGAGAACAATACAGATAATGTTGTGGATATACCTCCTCCTCCTGGTGGTGGACCGCCTGGTGGTGGTGGTGCTGGAGGTGATGGAGATGGTGTTGGTGTTGGTGCTGGGGTCGCTGGACCTGAAGCTGGGCAGGGGCAAGCTGCTCCTGACATGACAGTTTTGATACAGGCTATTGCTGGAGCCTTTCAGGTGGCAGTAGCTGGAGCTCATGGAGCTGGGCATCAGGGTGATGCTAATGCGAGATTACCTTTGGAACGTCTGCGCAGTCTAGGAGTGACTGAGTTCAGAGGTTTATCTGCTGAGGGTTCTGAATCTTGGTTGGAAAGTACCAAGAGAATATTGGGACAGATGAACTGCAATGATGTGCAGAAGTTAGGATGTGTGGTATCGTTGTTACATGATGATGCGTATACCTGGTGGACGACCACTGTCTCCGGGATGGAGGAAGCTGATTTGACTTGGACGTTCTTTCTGAACGCGTTCAAGCGAAAGTATCTAGGTGTGCAATACCTGGATGAAAAGAAAAGAGAGTTCATGTCTCTTACACAAGGAAGCATGACGGTGACTGAGTACGAGATCCAGTTTGTCCGTCTCAGTCAGTACGCACCTGAGCTTATCCCTGATGAGCGGGAGAGGTGTGAGCATTTCCGATATGGTTTAGTGACGGACGTAAAGTCCTTTATGCTTGCAGTTGAGTACACGGATTTTGATGTACTGGTTAGTAGGGTGAAGGACATTGAGCAGAATCTGGGTTTGTCTTCTAGGAGTGCTTGTTCTGGCTCGGGCAAGAGAGCTGCTGAGTATAGTTCCGGTGGTGGATGGAACAAGAGAGGACGAGATAGGAGATATCAGTCTTCTGCTAGGCGTGGTAGTGGAGGGCATGGTGCGCCTGTTCAGGGATATAGGGCAAGAGCTGATAAGAATACATGCTGGGCATGTGGATCGCATGGCCATTTGAGGCGTGATTGTCCTCGGGAAGCGAGAGAGGTGCAGGCTCCTGTTGCAGTGACCGATAATTCATGCTGGAATTGTGGTTCGGCAGACCACATGAGGAGGGAGTGTCCTTTGTTGGTCGGTGGTGGTCAGGGACGTGCTCCTAGAGTTGTTGCACCACAGAGAGGTCGTGGGCGCGGCCGTGGTAACTTCCAGCGCAGAGATGATGGTGGAAGGAATGTGGCTTATGTGGTGGCTATTCAACCTGAGGGTGGAGGCCAGGCTCGAGTGTATGCTCAGCGAGAGGGGAGGAATGACACGGATGTGATCGCAGGTACCTTCACTTTGCTATCCTTATCATTACTTTCCTTGATTGATTCTGGATCTACACACTCATACATATTGCGTGAACATGCTCAATTGCTTGGTTTACCTATTGAGTCTTTGGATGTTGGTATGCGTGTAACTAGTTCCTTTGGTGAGACCGTTGTGACACGGAAGTTATATAGAAGATGTCCTTTGGTTGTGCAAAATCATGTTTTTCATGTTGATCTCATGGAATTGCCATTCTATAGTTTTGATGTAATCCTTGGTATGGATTGGCTTGTTAAACATCGAGCTGTGGTGGATTTTGAGAACAAGCGAGTTTCGTTGAAGCTTGCGAATGATTATAAGGTAGTGGTGGTTGGTGAGAATGTGAAGTTTCTTGCCAATGTGGTGTCTACTTTGGAGGCGAGCCGAATGCTGAGGCAAGGTTGTGAAGCCTACCTAGCCTTTGTGATGAATCCTAGCTCTAAGGAGTTGCGAGTGCAAGATATCAGGACTGTGTGAAAGTTTCCTGGTGTGTTTCCGAATGAGTTACCTGGATTGCCTCCTAACCGAGAAGTGGAGTTTGGGATCGAGCTGTATGAAAACACAACTCCAGTGTCCATTACTCCCTATCGAATGGCACCTAAAGAGTTGAAAGAGCTGAAGACGCAACTTCAGGAGTTGCTTGATCGTGGTTTCATTCGGCCGAGTGTGTCACCTTGGGGTGCACCGATCTTGTTTGTGAAGAAAAAGGATGGCACTATGAGAATGTGCATCGATTACCGTCAGCTGAACAAGTTGACTATCAAGAATCGGTATCCATTATCGAGGATTGATGATCTTTTTGATCAATTTCGTGGAGCGGTTGTGTTCTCCAAGATTGACTGAAGGTCAGGGTATTACCAGCTCAAGGTGAAGGATGTGGATGTGCCAAAGATAGCCTTTAGAACGAGGTATGGGCATTATGAGTTCCTTGTGATGCCGTTTGGTTTGATGAATGCTCCTGCAGCTTTTATGGACATGATGAATAGAGTGTTCCATGAATATTTGGACAAGTTTGTTGTGGTGTTCATTGATGATATCCTCGTGTACTCTCGTACTGAGCAGGAGCATGAGGGGCATTTGAGGATTGTGTTGCAGGCTCTGTTGGAGAATTAGCTTTATGCTAAGCTGAGTAAGTGTGAGATATGGCTCAGGGAAGTTGTGTTCCTTGGTCATGTGGTTTCTGCTGAAGGGATTCGTGTTGATCCTCATAAGATTGAGGCAGTGATGAATTGGAATCCTCCTAAGTCTGTTCATGAAGTCCGTAGTTTCCTTGGTTTGGCGGGATACTATCAGAGGTTTGTGGATGGATTTTCAAAGATTGCCGCACCTTTGACAAAGTTGTTGCAGAAGGATGTCAAGTATGAGTGGACGGAAGCGAGACAGTAGGCTTTTGAGAAGCTGAAGACAGCTTTGACGCAAGCTCCTATCTTGGTTCAACCTGTATTAGGGAAAGAGTTTGTGGTGTACAGTGACGCATCCTACGTTGGTTTGGGGTGTGTGTTGATGCAAGAGGGTAAGGTGGTGGCTTATGCATCGCGCCAGTTGAAGGTACATGAACGCAATTATCCTACGCATGACATTGAGTTGGCTGCGGTGGTTTTTGCTTTGAAAATTTGGAAACATTACCTGTATGGTGAGAAGTGTACTATGTACACGGATCAAAAAAGTTTGAAGTATCTGATGTCTCAGAAAAGAGTTGAATCTTAGGCAACGACGTTGGGTAGAGTTGCTTAAAGATTACGATCTGACGATCGAGTACCATCCGGGAAAAGCTAATGTTGTAGCGGATGCCTTGAGTATGAAGGTGGTAGTGGAGTTAAGGGCTATGTTTGCCAGTTTGAGTATTTCGCGAGATGGAGGTCTTGTGGCTGAATTGCAAGTAAAACCATCTTTGGTTCAGTTGATTAAGGATAAGCAGTTGTTGGATGATTCCTTAGTGCCACATGTTCAGGATATTGCTGAGGATAGGCCCTCGGATTTCTGCTTTAATGATGATGGAGTTCTATGTTTTAGGAGTCGGATAGTAGTGCCCAATGATGTTGAGTTGAGGTGTGCTATTCTGACTGAAGCTCATAGTAGTCCTTTTGCTATGCACCCTGGTAGTACAAAGATGTATCATGATCTTAAGGAAGAGTACTATTGGGTGGGGTTAAAGAAAGATGTTGTTGAGTATGTGAGTAAGTGCATGGTTTGTCAGCGAGTTAAGGCTGAGCATCAGTTTCCTTCTGGGTTGTTGCAACCGTTGAGGATTCCTGAGTGGAAGTGGGAAAGGATTACCATGGACTTTGTGTCTGGTTTACCCTTGTCGCCATCGAAGAAGAATTCGGTGTGGGTGATTGTGGATCGCCTTACGAAGTGTGCACATTTCTTACCTGTGCATACTACGTACACTTTGGACAAGCTTGCAGAGCTGTACATTGCTGAGATTGTGCGGATGCATGGTGTGCCAAAGTCGATTGTGTCGGATAGAGATCCGAGGTTTACATCGCGTTTCTGGGAATGTTTGCATCAAGCATTGGGTACACGGCTGAATTTCAGTACTTCTTATCATCCACAGTCGGATGGACAGTCTGAGCATGTTATCCAAGTGCTAGAGGATATGTTGAGGTGCTGTGTGATTGAGTTTCAGGGCTCTTGGGAGAAGCATTTGCCTTTGGTGGAGTTTGCTTATAACAATAGCTACTAGGCGAGTATTCAAATGGCACCTTATGAAGCCTTGTACGGGAGGAAGTGCAGAACTCCTCTTTGTTGGGCTGAAATAGGTCAGAAGTTGGTTTCGATGCTAGCTTTGTTGAAAGGAACCACCGAGAAGGTGAAGCTCATTTGTGAGCGTTTGAAGGCAGCTTCTGATCGACAGAAGTCTTACGCGGATTTGAAGCGTAAGGAGATTGAGTATGCGGTAGGTGACCGTGTGTTTTTGAAGGTTTCGCCTTGGAAGAAGGTGATGAGGTTTGGTCGAAAGGGTAAGTTGAGCCCTAGGTACATTGGACCATACGAGGTGATTGAGCGTGTGGGTCCTGTTGCGTACAAGTTGAGATTGCCACAAGAGTTGGAAAAGATTCATGATGTGTTTCATGTCTCTATGCTTCGGAGGTATAGATCAGATCCTTCGCATGTTATGCCTGTGGAGGAAGTGGAGTTGAATCCAGACTTGACCTATTATGAGGAGCCGATGGAAATTCTGGATTCAGACAATAAAGTTCTTCGAGGTAAAACCATTGAGTTGGTAAAGGTGTTGTGGAAGCATCGTGGTGCTGAGGAAGCAACGTGGGAACGAAAGGATGACATGAAGAAGCAGTTTCCGTACCTCTTTCCTCCAGGTAAATTTCGAGGACGAAATTTCATAAGGGGGGGAGAGTTGTAACACCCCAATTTTGGGCTTGGAAGTTTAGGGTCTGAACTGGACCGGTCTATTTTTCGGTTCAAATATAAAAGGTGGTTTTAGGGAAAGCCTAGTTCGGGTTGCATTAAAAATATGGAAAAAATATCTAAAAATCCTCTTTTAATATATATAAGAGAGTGGTGAAATCAATTTTACAAAATAAGGTTTGGAAGTGTGACATTTCGAAATAGTGACTAAAATGTAAATTTTGAAAAGTTCAGTGGTGACTGTTTTGTAAGGATTGAAACTTTGAATCTTTAAGGAGCTAATTTACCCAAGGAAGGATTTATCCATATTTTTCTTAGATTTTAATGACTTATTTATGTTTAATTAATTTAATGAAAAGGAGAAAATCCAATTTTGAGATTTCATAACTAACTTTTGTTAAAACTTTCTCATCTCATTTTCTCTCAAAATTCCCTCAGCCAAACACATTTCTACAACAACATTTCTACTGATTTTCACACTAAATGATGAGGTTTCAATCATCAATTGATTCCTAATCCTTTCTACATCAAAACCTCTTGATTTGCTTATTGAATTTTCAAGGATTTTGGCTCTAATCAAGGACAAATCTACATTTAGAGGTAAGGATGTTCTTCTCCTCTAAATACTCAGTTCTTTACTGAAATTCCCAAGAACTCAATCCTTAAATTAAGTTTTATAAAAGGTTTTAATGTTGTGATCTTGATTTTGGCTTAAAACTCAAGATATGGATTAAATCTTGAAGAAATTCGTGGTGATTATTTGGGCTCTGCTTTGAGATGGTTTTTTAATGTATTTTGGATGTTTAATGATGTGTAATTGAGGTTTAATCAATGCAATCCCAAATAGGTTGATTTTCCTAAGTTTTTGCTTGTGAAAATGGTGGTTTTTGGGGTGATCTTGGTGTTCTGTTATAGCTGGAGGTATAAGGACGAGTTTAGGTTCTTTTTGGATGTTAATTGATGTTTAAGAATGTTTAGAAGTGATGGATCTTGGCTGGGTAATGTTGTGGAAGAGTGTGGATGTGATTTCGGTTGTGTTTGGTAGCCGAAATGTTAGTTTTGGTAAGAGCAGCGAGTTTAGGTGTAATGGCTGAAGATTTTAATACATGATGATGTATTAATCCTCTGCTTTGATGTGTTTAAAACAGGGGAGACATCTTCGGATCCTTGTGGTGTTGATCTGGAGGCTTGAACAGCGTTTCGGCCACCTTGCGAAACAGAATTGGTGAGTGGAGTTGGATTTCCAGCTTTGTATCGAATGTTTGAAGGTTTGGGAGCTTAGTTTAAGTCTAATCAACTTAACTAAGCTCAAGAGTAAGTTTTCGGAAAAACTCTCTTGGATGAGCCATGGATTGGTTCGATGCATTTGTTGATAATTGCATGTTTAAATTCTGTTTTGAAAGCATATTTAGCATGGTTAATGCTGGTTATGTAAGCCATTTGTTGAAGGATGCTCAAGGTAAGAGATCTTTGGTTTGATTTGTTAAAATTGTGGATTGATGCATAGTGATGCATGTTGTAAATGGCTTTGATTTAGATGATTTAAAATAGTGGATTATTGATGATAATTGATGTATATTGGCAAGTGATGTGTTGGTTTTAAAGTACTTGAATCGGATATAGTTAGCCGGCTATAGGATTGGGTGCACCGTGAATAAAGTCACCTTGGATGTTGAGGGGTTGTAATTGTACCGTAAACTCCATCCAAGTACACTAACGAGATGTTTAAGATCACAATGGTGGTTAAAAGTCCATGTGTGGATCTTGTGTTGTGTGTCCCGTGTTCTCGTTAGTGATGTTATACAACTACCGATGAGTGATGTAGAGGGGTTGTGATTGTACCGTTATACTCCATCACGGGTGTTGAGGGGTTGTGATTGTACTGGTAAACTCCACCTTGTGTGTTCGGTAGTGTGTATGAAGCGTATGGGACAACGCTTGTAATCCGCGTATCCGATTGTGTTTTATGTCGTAAATGGTTATGGATTATCACTTGAAAGCCAATATGACATGTTGATGTAAGTGAAGCATGAGATGCTTGAGGTGTATGCATTGTTGCATGAATAATGATGTTGATGTGTTAAAGGTTTTGTGGAAAGTGTTTTTATAAAATGCATTATTGTGTTGTTTCTTTAGAGCATGCCTCACTAAGCATTTGTGCTTACGCTCTCTCTCTTGAACCAATAATGCAGATAATTGAGGTGTTTGAGGGCAGCAAAGAGGCTAAGAATCCAAGGGAAAGCTAAGCTCATGTATGGTGACTTTTTCACAACATTATTAGTTTTTGATATTTGGCAATGGGAACCTAGAATGTGATTTGGGAGATGTTTGGGACTCCCTAGTTGTGGCATGATGCCTTAAATGTTTTGGATTTGTAAATGGCCATTTTGGTGCTTGCTTTGATGCTTTGATGGTTGTTTGGCTTTGGTTAATAGGATGCATGCCTATAGTCTTGTGGTTTTTCCTAATTGATGCCATGGATGTGTTTTGATGATGCAAATATGTACCTTATATGTATGATGACTTGTTGGCATGATTAGGAGGTCATTAGGATGTGTTTGAGTGGATAAATGTGTGTTAAACCAGCAAATTCTGCATTTTCTTGGCAGTCCGTATCGGAACGGGCACTAGCGTTTCGAAATGGGGGCTTGTAATGGCCTTCGTGTATCGAAACGGATAGGGTCGTTCCGAAACGTTTTGGCCACTGCCAAGCCCTGTTTCGATACAGGTCTCGAAACGAACCCGTGTTTCAAAACGGTCAACCCCGTTCCGAAACAGATGACTGTTGGGCACTGATTTGAATGGTTTTGAGGTTTGCAAGTTTTACGTTTTAGTCCCGAATATTGTTTTTGCAATTGCTTGAGTTTGAGATGTCCGTTTGAGGTGAAATTTGACATGGAAGCATGTAATATGATTAATTTGATATTGGTAATTTAAAAATCAGCTAAGTCATTCATCTTTCTAAAATTTACAATTTGGTCCCTACCTTTTGTATGTTTTGCAATTGAGTCCCTTATTGCTATCCAATCGTCGTGCTTTTCAAGTATGTTTTCCTCTAGGGTTCACTTAAGGTTAATGAGCATCTAGATAGGATTAAAAAGAAAAAAGGGTCGTTAATCAATGTTGACTTTCGGGTTGACTTTGGTTTTCCCCGTGTAATCTTCGTAGTTCGGGTCAACCGTCTAGGCCGGGCTAAGGGGGTTACAAACTATATCTCTTATGATACTTGGCATAATTGGGAATGCCTTGTATAGCTTCTTTTAGAGGTATGTTAATGTGCACCTATTTCAGAATATCTAAGAATTTTCTGAATTGGTGCTCCTGCTGCTGTTGTTTGAGCTTTTGTGGGAATGGAGCTGGCGGGCGGATGTCCTATATTTGCTCCTTGCTTGGGGGCTTAGTTCGAGGAGGATCATCCTTGTTAGGGTTGGTTTCATGTTCTGTTGTTGGGGTGGCTGGAGTCGGTGTTGCTCCTGGTGCGGCTAATATTGGTATTGTTGGGGCAGGTTTACTTGTCTGTTCCGGTTAAGTTCCTAGCTATTCTACAATCCTAGGTTCATCCAGTTGCTTCCCATTTCTTGTAGTTATGGCCTTGCAATGTTCAAAAGCGGGCTTGGCTGCTTCTGGCGGGCTGCTGGATGATGCTCCATGGTCCGGCTATGGTAGATTTCGGTGAACTTCCCAAATTGAGTGTCCATGTTCTTAATAGCAGCCTCCTGGTTGTTCATCTTCATCTCCGTCCTGTCCATAACAGGCTCAGTTTTTTCAATAAATTTATTTGTGTAAACAATAAATTCACCAGTTTGTTTTATAAAGTTAGTCGGAGTTGCTTCTAGTGAATATTTTTGTTGTGGATGCTGAGTCTGCTGCCGGGACTGATTCTGCTGGTAGCATCCCTGTAGCTGTTATGGATTTGCTGTTGTCTTTGGGTTGCTCTAGGAGAAGTTGGGATGGTTTCTCCATTTAGGATTGTATGTATTCTGGGCTGGCCTACTATTCCTCTCATATCCTCCTATGTAGTTTGCAGATACAGTGCATTCAGAGGAATCATGGTTGGCCCCACATTCGCCACAGAAGGGCTCAACAGCTTTTACTTCATGGACCTTCCCTAGGGATTGCACCATCTTCATTACCAGCTTCGTGAGAGTGTTGAGGCGGGAATTAATAGATTTGGAGGCTTCCACCGCATTTACAGTAGTTGGTCACCTTGTGTCGCCTCGGCCCATGAAGTCCTTATAGAGCTCCGCCCATGAAGTGAAAGATCCGGATGGCTGGTTATTCAACCACTATTTCGCCCTATCCCTTAGTGAATAGGGAAATAGCCTCAGCTGCAGTACGTCCTGGTTTACCCCATGAATCTTGAATACTCGACAAATGTCCAGGAATCCTCGTAGATGCTGCCGAGCATCTTCTGTGGAAGTCCCTCAAAAGTGCCCTAGTGTGTTTAACATGTTGAACATGACAAGCTTCAGCTCAAAATGGTCTGCCCCTATCTCTGGTTCTATCACTATTGGCTCGAACCTTTGAAAGTCATGTTCATGGTAGTCCCTACTTGTTCGCACTTGGGGTGGATCAGGGGGATCTTGCTTCTGTTGTACTTGTGGTCCTCTGGGCAGCAAATCTTGATGTCTGCCCCTGCCATTGATGGCATCAACTGGTGGGTCTTCGTTTACCATGGTCTTATCCTTTTCTTTGCCTTTGTCTTTGTTCTTTAAGGATTCCCTGAGCTCCCTCTTGCTTCGTCTAGTTTCACGCTCAAGATCGTCGTAAATAATGAACTTTCTGTTAGGGTTAGCCCTGGTCATACACTTGCAAAGAACACGGTAAAATTTCTCTTTTTTCGATTAAAAATAAAACTAAAAGAAAAAGTAAGAAAAGGTGCATAATTGAGAAACGAAATTTGCTGTTACCAATCCCCGGCATCGGCGCCAAAAACTTGTAGGGCGTGTAGGTGTTCCCTCTTTGTGGGAGCGCAAGTGTACACTCCTGTCAAGTTATAGTGTATAAGATGTCGAATCCCACGAGGATTGGACAGCTTGTCTCGTTCTTTAGTTCATGCTAAAAGGTAAAGTATAACACAAGTGAATGATGGGTTAAGATCGAAAAGTAAATAAAAGCACAAGTAATAGAGAAGAGGTGAATCAGGTTGATAGAGCAGACATGGTTATGATGTCACTTAGTGTGAAAATTGCGTTGAGTTAGGTATGAGTTATCCTTTGCTGCCACGATATGCTGCCTCAGCGGGTACGGCGGGCGGCAAACTACGACCCTGTCACGTGGCCGCAGCAGGTCACTGCCACTGCAGGGGGTGGAATGGAAAGACGTCCTGGTGGCAAGTCTGGCAGATACTCCAAGTTTGGCAGGATAGTCGACAGTGATCCCTCCTATTTCTAGGTTAGGACGCTCGAGATTGATAACTTGAGGACTAGTGTGGAACCAAATCAATCAACTTGGTTAATGATCCCTTTTAGCCGCTGAAACTTGTGGACTAGTGTGGAACCAAGTTAGTCACGCCTCCTGTTGTGACCGTACTTAACCCTTTCATGAGCCTTGCACTTTCGTGCCCGACAAATGGATTCTCTTAAACGACTGATGTAGAAAGATTGAAATAATGAAGAACAATGGATTAAGTAAACTTGGAATATTTTATTGAATAAATAACTCAAAAACCTAAAACAACCGTTTAACTCTAGTTACAACATAACCCTAACCCAAGGGGAATTTAGAACATGACGGTAGAGAAGAACACAAGTAAAGTCCATAGAAAACCTAGGATGATTTAAACTAGAAGTACAATGGGTATTTATAGACTCAAAACTAGGTCAAGTCCTACTTGAAGTAGAAGTCCTCTAAAGTAGCTTTTCTTCTTTAATGTAGCTTTAAATGTTAACTTCTTTGCTTGGAATATGGACTCTTCCTCGTTTTCCTTAGCCCGCAAGTAAGCTTGGGAATTTAGCTTCGGCAGCCCTAGGCGCTGCTACAGAGGTCGGAAAATCATATGAACGCCGGAGATAGACTCAAGAGTTTTTGCTCTACAAATCGTGCCCCAATTCTCCCAACTTCCATAGTCAGCTGCCGAGGGCAGCAAGGTGGGCACCAGCTTTGCTCAGCAGGTGCTCGGCAACAACTTATCTTCAGCTGGAATTGCTTCAGTACAGCTCCTGGGTTTGCTTCTCAGCTTTGTGTCCTCCTTTCCTCGGCTCCCTCGTTCAGCTGTTAGTACCTAAAAGAAAGAATACACTAGAACAGTTCCTCTTGTTTACGAAATGAATGATAAGTTATAAAACCAAGGTAGAAGAATGAAATATTGTAAAATGCTATGCATGAACCTACTTATGCCTAAAATGAGCTTAAAACAATAATAATAAGATTGGAAAGTGCATGAAATATAGGACTTTTGGACACTTTTCATGGTGTAATTGAGTTATGCTTCACTCAAAGTTCGGCTGGTAAAGTATATGGCATGAAAAAACTTGCCATGTCGTTGTCCAGTACTAGTCCGATGGTATAGTCGTTGGCGACACACATGAGTTCAAACGGCTTACTCAATTATGATGCTACGGCTATAGGGGCATTGATCAATCTCTCCTTAAGTTCCTGAAAAGCTCTCAAACAAGCATCATCAAATGTAAAAGTGGCATTTTTTCCTAATAGTGAGCACAAAGGTTTAGAAAATTTTAGAAAAGTCTTTAATAAATCGGTGATTAAACCTGCATGACCTAAAAACTTCTTATACCTTTGAAACTTGTAGGTGGTGGCAACTGTTTAATTACCTCCACTTTTGCCTTGTCGACTTCCAAACCTCGCTTGGTCACTTTATGACCTAGAATTATGCCTTCTTTCACCATGAAGTGACATTTTTCCCAGTTCAAGACCAAGCTGGTCTCTATGAATCTTTTCAAAACAAGCTCTAGACTATATAAATACTCATCAAATGTCTTACCAAAAACTGATAAGTCGTCCATAAAGACTTCTATGTTTTGCCCAATCATGTCTGAAAAGCTAGACATCATGCAACGTGAAATGTAGCTGGTGCATTGCACAAATCGAATGACATCCTCCTAAAGGCAAATGTCCCATATGGACAAGTGAATATGGTCTTCTCTTGGTCCTCTAGAGCTATGGCAATTTGATTATATCCTGAATAACCGTCTAAGAAGCAATAGAAAGCTTTACCTGCCAATCTGTGCAACATTTGGTCAATGAAGGGCAACAAGAAGTGGTCCTTCTTGGTGGCATTGTTCAGCTTCCTGTAATCCATGCCCACTCTCCATCCGGTGATAGTTCTAGAAGGGATTAACTCGTTCTTGTTGTTTTGCACCACGGTCATGCCACCTTTTTTGCACGCATTGTACCAGGCTGATCGATGAGCTATCAGATATGGCATTGATTATCCCGACATCCAGCCACTTGATAATCTCCTTTTGACTACTTCTTTCATGCTTGGATTCAGTCTTCTTTGGCCTTCAATTGTTTTACCATGATATTCCTCTAGGTTTATCTTGTGCATGCATATGGTTGGGTCCAGCCCAACGCTTGCTTGTGTTTACTTAAAACTTCCAACAATCTTTCCTCCCTGTCATTGGTTAGATCAGCAGCAATGATTACTGGCAAAGTTGAGTGCTTACCTAGATATGCATATTTAAGGTGGTCTGGCAATAGTTTCAACTCCAATTCTGGTAGTTCCTCTATTGATGGCTTAGGTGCCTTAATCTCTCTGCCAACCAACTCCAGTGGCTCAAAATATCTCACTTCTTCGGCTTCAAAAATTTCTTCATCGATATCGGTCTCGCTGACATCATCATCAGTTTCTTGGCACAGTTGTGCCATGTCCATCTTGAAAATGGACTCCATCCTATCATCTGCTTGGCATTCTTCTAATTCATCTGCACATTTCAAAGCTCAAAACACATTAAATGTAACCTGGTGCTCATTTATGTGCATTGTTAATTCTCCTTTATGTACATCAATCAAAGCTCGACCACTAGCAAGAAAAGGCCTCCCCAATATAATTGGGATATTAGCATCAGCTTTATAATCTAAAATAATAAATTTGGCTGGAAATATAAATTTATCTACCTTTACCAACACATCCTCAATCTTACCTTAGGATGTGTGAAAGATCGATCCGCCAACTGAAGTGTCACAATAGTGGGCCTTGATTTAATGTCAAGCTTCTTGAACACCGATATCGGTATCAAGTTAATGATATCCCCAGGTCATAGAGTGCCATACCCATAAATCTATTGCCAATAGTGCCCGAGATAGTGAAACTCACTAGATCTTTCAATTTGGGTGGCAATCGATTGAGTATCATGGCGCTACATCCTTCGGTAAGAGCTATAGTCTCAAAGTCTCCCAATTTTCTTTTTTTGGACAAGACGTCTTTCATGAATTTCACATAATTGGGCATCTACTCGAGTTCTTCCACTAATGGTAGATTGATCTACAATTGTTTCAGCACTTCCAAGAAACGCTTAAATTGGTGATCCTACTTATACTTCTATAACCTTTGCAGAAAGGCTGGAGGTGGATAAACATATGTTGGTTATGCTGGCTTTGCCAACAGTTTGCTGGCATCAGACTGTTGTATGGTACTGTTCTACTCGCTGGCATCAGTTCGCTTATTGACATTGGTCTGATAGCTGGCAACGCTTCGATCCTCTTCTTTGTTCTCCGATTCTTGTGGTACATCTATTGGTCTCTTCTCTTCCTTTTGATAATGAATTGGCTGGTTTTTGGATGTCTCAACCTCGCATTGCTTACCACTCCAAAGAGTAACGGCTTTGCATTGATCATTATTCTCCTGCCTGGCGTCTTCTGTGTCACTTGGCAAAGCTCCCCAAGGTCTGTTGCTGAGTGCATTGGCAATCTGCCCAATTTGGACGTCAATGTTTCACATCTAGACGGTAGCATCATTCCTCTCCATGTATTCTGTCAAAGTCCCTTGGTTTTACCTTTGCCCCGCATGAAAATTATTTTGTGCCTGTTGCACAGCATTCTGATTGACTCCAAGCATGGCATTGTTCTGACGATGAGCATTATATTGATTGTAGGGTGTTTTAGGTGTACTTTATTTATGAGCGCAAGTGCACACTCCTATCAAGTTATAGTATAAAAGATATCGTCTCCCACATGGATTGGAACAGATACTATGAGTGTTTTCCTGCACAAGGAAATAGTAATTGCACAATTAAATTTCTGAATATTGAAAAGCATAAAAATAAAAATACAAGTAATTTAAGATAGGGATAAAGAGAGAGAGAAATAAGGTCGATAGATTGGGTCGAGTAGTTGTAGCTCAATAGTGTGTAGACTGCATTGTAAAGATTAAGTGTGTTTTGCGCTGCCACGATCTGCTGCCTTGGCGGGTAATGGCGGATTGAGGTGGCGGCAACTTTCGATGCCACGACGGAACTCTACGCTTGCAACTTTCGCTATCTCGGTAGGTGAGATGGAGAGAAGTCCCGGCGGCAAGTCTAGCAGATACTCCAAGTTCGGCGAAGCAATTCTGAAGTGATTCTTCCTATGTTTTGGCAAGGATTCTGTCACTACGTGATGTAGGCAATACCTAGCATTCTCAGCATAAACCTAACACAGGTAGTCGATGTTTGGTTGCTCCTTTTAGCCGCTGAAATTCTAACTTATGTCTAAGCCAAATTAGTCAACATCTCGTCATGATGAGACCGTACTTAATTCTTTCGTGAGTTTGACACTCTCGTGCCCAACAAATGGATTTCTTCAACTGGACTTTTGGAACTAATTGAAGAAGTGAAGCACATGAACTAAGCAAACTTGAGAGTATTTAATTGCAAAAACACAACTTAAACTAATACAACCGTTTCTCACAACTACTTTACATACAAAAACCTAAACCCTATGGGAGAGTTAGACTAGGATTATCTCCCCCATTTAATCTATGCACCTATACCCTTACAAGCATGGGTATATATAAGGCTTGGCCTAGGTTTGACTCCTCCTTGGAGTAGAAGTTCTTAAAGTAATTTCACATTAAATGTTGACTCCTTTTTATCTTGAATGTGGACTCTTTGGACATTGTCTTCTCCAGCAAGTAAAGATAAGTCACTTTACTTATCCCTCTTCAATCAGCTCTTCAGGCCGCTACAGGCTTTAGAAAAATTGCAAGACTGGGCTCCTTAGACTCAGGAAGTTGTCATCTTTCAATCGCAACCCATCTTGACTAAGTCGGTTTAACTTCTGCCAAGGCGGCAGTCGGTGGCAATGTTGCAGCGACAACATCCTTGGCATCATCTAGAACTGCTTCAGTACAGCTTTTTTTGCTCTCTGCTTTCCTGTCCTCTCCTCCTCTACACAGATACAGTACTTGAAAATGAAAACTAAACTAAAACAGTATCATTTCTTAACCAAACATAGAATATTCAATAAAAGCATGGTAAAAGAGAAAATATTGCTATTATACATGCAATGCACCTAAATATGCCTAAATGAGCTTAAGAACAACAATAATAAGGGCATGAATGTGTACAAAATATAGAACTTGTGGACACTCTACATTGACGCTGGTCATTATTGTTTTGTTGTTGGGCATTGTATTGGTTAGATCCTTGATTTCCCCAAGCTAGGTTCGTGTGCTGCCTTCATCCTGTATTATAAGTATTTGAGTTAGGATTAAAATTGTGCTCTCTCCATAGATGGTGCAAAATGGTTCTACTGCCTTCACTTCTTGAGGCTTGTTGTTCTTTTGCAATGTTCTCACCGTACTAGTGAGGTTAGGAATCTCAGCATGGATGGACATTAGTTCATCAACCTTGAATTTCCCACTGGGTTTATTTTTGGTACCTAACCTGGTAACAGGGTTACCAAAATCATTAACTGAAATTCTCTCAAGGATACCCACAACCTCCATTTAGTTCTTTTCAAGCAATGAACCGGTTGCCGAAGTATCAACAACAGTCTCCGTGTGTGCATTTAATCCATTATGGAAAGTGTGTATTTGGGTCCAATTTGAAATCCATGCATAGGACACCTTCTCAACAGACCTTTAAATCTTTCCCAAACATCATATAAGGTTTCATCCTCAGCCTGCCTGAATGTAATAATCTCACCACGTTGCTTGGCAGTGAGTGTTGGTGGTTGGGAACGCATTAGAAACTTCTGGCATAGGTCCCCACGTGAGGTGACTGAACCAGGTGGCAAAGAATTGAGCCAAGTCTTGGCCTTATCTCTTAAGGAAAAAAGTGAATAATTTCAGCTTCACGGTAACCTCAGATACTCCAAGCTGCTGGAATAGCTGGTAAATCTCCATGAATTGCTTCAAGTGTTGCCTTGGTGTCCAGTAAGTGCTCCATCAAATTGACCTACATTCAAAAGAGTTTGAATCATTACCGTCTTAAGTTTAAAATTTGATGCATTTACCTCAGTGCCAATCACTCCTAGAATTAGGTTATCAATGTTTGGTGCCGAGTGTTCTCGTATTAGTCTGACTATGGCATCGTCCATTACGGGTGCGACAGGGGCACCTGGTATCCCTCCATGTATAGGTGGATCTTCTTGATTTTGTGGGACACCTTGTACTCCTCCATTACCGTTTTGAGCCATTTCTCTGGTTTTCCTTTTCAATATGTGGTATGTTCGTTCAATTTCACGGTTAAATGGTTGATAGTCCATAGGGCAGTACCTGGTCACACACCAAACAAAATTGATAAGTAAAATAAAACAAAAACAATAAAACTCCGTTGCAATCCCCAGCGACGGTGCAAAAAACTTGTTGGATTCGTGAAAAAGTTTGGCAAAATGGGTGAAAAGGCGTTGGTAATGAATAATAGTGCCAAGAAAGAGACTTTTGCGTGCAAGTAAACACGGTCTTCCAAGTAATACAACAGTAAGCTGAGTTATCGATCCCACAAAGATTGGTCAAGAGTTTAATTTCTTACTTGTTATACTTGTTGAGTGTGTAAAAGTTCTATTATTTACCCCCTATTTAACCCATATTTCTGCTGCATTCAAGCATAATTCATTTCATTTAGGTTAGTTTACAGTTAGACATCACAAATATATTAAAAGGCACAGTTTCTACTGAAATTGGTTGCTTTTGCAGGTTGCTACTGTAGCAGATGGAGAGGCAGGCTCTGGGCAGTGAAGCAGAAGAGTTGGAACTGGACGAGCAGTCAAGGAGGACGAGCAGAGGACGACAACAGTTTTGAGGAGAAGAAGCAAAGTGGACCTGGACAGAAAGAGAAAATTAAGCCCGTCTGTCGTGGAAAACCAGTATATTTTTCCAAGCCCTAGATCAGAAGGAATGCCAAGCCCAAAGATCAAGGAGAGAAAATCCCAAGCAAGAAGGAGGACGAGTTAAAGCTAGATTCTCTGAAGATTTAGTCTTTATTAGAGTTATACTTTAATTTAAACTTGTATTCTTGTTATTTTAGAAAAGTTGGACCCAAAGCCTATATAAGGACATGTAATTCGACCTAGGAGGGGGATCACCCATCTCTAGTCTTTTTCCCAAAACCCTAGCCGTTTTCATCCTCTCATCATGTTCTAAATTCCCCTTAGGGCCACGGGTTGATTTGTAAAGTAGTTGCAAGGGTTGCTTTTGTTTTAGGAATTTTTAGTTCAATAAAATAAACTTCAAGTTCTCTTATTCTGGTTATTAACATCTTGCAAGAGTATCGGGAGAGCATTGCGAGGTTATCTATTTACTTAATATCGGGAAAGTTAAGTATACGAAAGGGATAAGTGCGAGTTCTCTAGTTTATAGTTGAACTATCTCAGACCTAGGGATAGGACGAGGTTAAGTGGCTAAAGAAGAATTCAACAACATCAGTGTTCAGCCTTCGATTCACGTCGGGCGGTATCATCAAAGACGTGTTCATCGACAGACTTGGACCTAGGGATAGGCCAAGGCACAGCAGGGATTCTTGCCAAACTTGAAGTACGGAGTTGAGTGTTCGCTGCCGCGACAAGCAACAGACTGCCGCCGCGACAGGTGCTGCTGCGACGGGGACGACGACAGAACTGATTCTCCTAGACTTAGCAATACATGCACTACTGAGCAATTCAATACCAGCCCATTCTCTCTATCTTGATTTCTCTACTTTTATTTTCCAGTATTCTTATTTATCTTCGTGACAAACATCTCAAATATTTTCTTTACTCTCGTGCAGTAACTCAAGGTGAAGGTATTAGCCCAGTCCCTGTGGATACGATATCCGATACTTCCGTATCACTTTACTACTTGCGTCGTGTACACTTGCACTACAATAGCGATAGACACATTTACACGTAACAAGTTTTTGGCGTCGTTGCCAGGGACTGGCAACATAACTCTACCTTTTCTTTTACTGCACTTTTCGATTTTATTTTTATTTTTCTGTTTTAATTTGGTTCGTTCAACTTTTGCTTTTCACAAGGTTGCTTGTTTATGCGCAGATCGAGACGAGGAGAAGAACCTGAGTATCCATTAGATCTTGAAATCGAACGTTCGTTCAATCTTAGGAACCGACTTCGTCATGTACTAGCCAGGAACGAGTATCTTGAAGAATAGTTAGAGACGATGAACAACCAAGGGAACCCCCAGGGTAATAACCCTCCTGTCGGAGATGGAGAGATTATACCTCCTGTTGGCGACCCGCCTGCCGCTGCCGTACGACGGTCCTGCCGAGACTACATGCTGAATGATCATGTAGAACTAGAAACCACGCTGCCGAATATAGATGTTGACAACTTCGAGCTGAAACCTGTTATGTTTAGCATGATCAACAATGCCGGTAAATTAAGTGGTGCTGCTACAGAGGATGCTAGGGAGCATCTAAAAAAGTTCCAGGAAATCTGTGGTTCCTTTAGACTACCAGGAGTTAATCTGGAGATACTGAGGCTTCGGTTATTTTCCCATTCATTGAGGGCAAGAGCAAAGACTTGGTGGAATAAACTTACGCCGGGTTCAATTAGAACTTGGGCAGATTTGTCTCGTGAATTTTTATCTCGTTTTAATCCTTCGCACTTATTTGAGCGATTACGTAATAAAATTGCTACTTTTCAACAGGAAGATGACGAGCCAATGCACGAGGCCTGGGACAGATTTACCACTCTTCTGCGAAACTGCCCAATGCATGGATTCCCCGTCTGGAACCAGGTAACTAAGTTTTATAATGCTGTCAATTTACAAACTCGTATTCGAATTGATTCAGCATCAAACAGATTACTACTGGACAAAGACCCAGATGAGGCAATGCAAGTATTAAAAAATCTGGCCAAGAATGAGGAGTAGTTTCCGACAGCAAGAAGAGGGGGTAAACGAGTCCTAGCTGTTAAGGACTATGAGGCCGACAGCACAATGAAATCACAGGTGGCATACCTTACTAAGGTAATGAAAAATCTCTTGAACGATGATTCACAGCTTGTATTCGCTGTCGAAGAGGTATGTGAAATTTGTGAAGGAAATCATAGTTTGGATGAATGTCCTATACAGTTAGAAAAGGGAAAGTATGTTGGAAACTACAATAAGCAGAATTATAACTCCAACAACTACAATCCCAGCTGGAGAAAGGATCTCAAGTTTTCCTGGAGTAATCCTAATAATGCCCTGAATCCTCAAGCACACAATAATCAGAATCAGGGAGGACCTAGATTGCTGACTCGACAGCAATTACAGCTGCAGCAGCAGCAGCAACAGCCACCAGCTGCCACAAACAGTATACTGGAACAGACTCTGGCTACGTTTATGTCTCAGACAGGAACTTATATTGAGAACATGAATCAATTTGTCAAGAAGACAGAAACATTCATGGATAAAACAGAGATGTGGATGACAAATCATGAAGCTACTCTGAAATCGTTGGAGACACATATGGGTCAGGTTTCCCAGCATATCAACCCAAGGCAGACTGGCGGATTTCCTAGAAATACTGAAAATGCTAGGCAGCCCACACATGAGCAGTGTAAAGCCATTACTACTAGGAGTGGGAAGAAACTACCAGGGCCAGAGAAGGAAGTTGAAACAGTGAAGAAACCAGCCTTGAAATCACCTCCCGAGGAAGCTGCCCCGACAGGTAACAAACAGCCTGTCACGACAACAGAAGGGACAGAGGAGAAAGATGATGAACCCAAACCTCCTCAGATCCGTATGCAGTTGGAAGGATGTATTGCTGATTATCGTCCCCCACCTCCTTTTCCTCAACGGTTACAGAAATTGAAGCAAGAATCACAAAAAAAGATTTATGATATTTTTAAGCAGGTTCACATCAACATTCCACTGTTAGATGCCGTTAGGGAGATGCCCGGATACGCCAAATTTCTCAAGGATGCCATGTCGAAGAAATCTAGACTTGGGGAATTTGAAACGGTTAAGATGACAGAAGGATGCATGAGTATTCTGCACAAGCATCCACCCTAGAAAAAGAAGGATCCTGGGAGCTTCATCATACCATGTGTAATCGGAGATAAATATGTGGGTAAGACACTTTGTGATCTTGGTGCTAGTATAAACTTAATGCCAAAATCTGTTTTTCAAAAATTAGGTATTGGAAAAGCTCGGCCCACAACAGTAATTCTGCAGCTGGCAGACCGCTCTTACGTTCATCGAAGTCAAGAACATTCTTGAAAAGATGGTTAAGCCAACTAGGAAAGATTGGTCTTTACACCTGAATGATGCGTTATGGGCTTATAGGACAGCTTTCAAAACTTCATTGGGAATGTCTCCTTACCGATTGATTTATGGGAAAACATGCCATTTACCTGTCGAGATAGAGCACAGAGCATACTGGGCAATCAAGGCAGTAAATATGGACTTGGAAAAGGCAGGGCAGAAAAGGCTACTGGATCTGAACGAAATTGAAGAAATCCGGACAATGGCCTATGACAATGTAAGAATCTACAAAGATAAAACTAAGAAGTGGCATGACAAAAAGTTGCTGCCACGATAGTTCTGCCCAGGGCAGCTTGTATTGCTATTTAACTCTAGATTAAAACTCTTTCCAGGGAAGCTGAAATCTAGATGGTCTGGCCCGTTCCAAGTTGTACAGGTTTTTCCCCATGGTGCTATCACGATCAGATCTCTAAAAGATGGGTACCAGTTCAAAGTCAACGGACAGCGCTTGAAGCATTATCAGGGGACTGAAGCCCCAAGAATGCAGGAAGTGGTTACCTTAGGAGATGCCCCACCTGGCATCCCTAATTTTTATATTTTTTAGTTTATTTATTATTTATTATTAGGAAATTAGATTTATTTTATTAAACAATGTTTTTATTTTTATTGTTTTTAGGAAATAAAAGAGACAAGAAGAACAGGAGAAGTGAAATCAGCCCACCATCCTTCCACCATCCTTCCACCATCCTGCCGCGACAGACGCGGAAAATACAGGCTGTCAACACGCTGTCGCGACAGACATGGAAACGCGTAACAGACGCGCAGCAGACACTGAAACGCGTGAAAGACACGTCAGACACGCTAACGCGTAATAGCTGGCCCCGTTATTCCCGACTGTCGTTACAGCTCCAACGGGCAGCAAATCCTTCTCTATATAAACCCCGTTTCATTTTTCATTTTCACTCACTTCTACTCTTCTTACTTGCTTCCTCTAGATTTTATTTCCTTTCATTTTCATTTTCACAACCCTTGCAACAATGTCTTCCAGAAACACCCGTAGGAATGCTGCCTCCAGCTCCACCCCGACAGCAACCACCCCACGCTCATTTCAGATCAGAGATATGTGGGAAGAAAGGGGATTCATTTACACTTCAAAGGAGGGAAATTTGTGCCTAAAACCGTTCATTGCCCGAAAAATTCGAGCTCTACAGTGGCAGATCTTCGCCGAACAACCTGAGGAAATGAACGTCTCTTTAGTGCGTGATTTCTATCCTGCCATCAACAGCAGGACGACGACAGCAGTGAACGTACGAGGAAGGGAAGTGCCGTTCGAAGCTGAATACATTAACACCCTTTACGGATTCTACGTCGGCAGCAACGACGACGACCACCAACAGTTCCTGAGCACCCTTGACCCTGCTGCATATGATGCTGTCATGGCAGAGCTGACTGATGAAGGAACACAGTGGAACACCAACCGCAAGAACCCAAGGACGGTAAAGAGGACTCAACTCCTGCCGGAAGCCAAATTACAGAACGCTTTCATCAAAAAGCGCATCATGCCGTCGTCGCACAATACCACTGTCGACCAGCCCAGGTTAGCCTTAATTCACTCCATTTTACATGAGAGGCCCATTAACGTGGGCAACTATATCCGCGAGAGCATCCTGGAGTGCGCACACCGGCCGACGGGACCGCTCTATCTTCCATACCTCATCACAGCCCTCTGCCGCGACCATGGGGGTACTTGAAGCTGCCACTGATATTCGAGTCCAAGGAAAAGGATGGACGGACAAGAACATACTCAACTTAATGGAGCTGACTGTTGCCACCCCTCTGTCGTCATTTGATATAGCTGCCACGACAGCAGACACGACAGAGCCGCCAGAAACTGAACCTGCTGCCACACAAGCCAGGCAGCAACCAGCAGCAGCAGCCCCGACTGACTCCTCCTCCCAGATCCTCGCTGCTATCCAGAAGATGGAGGAATGGCAGCTCGGTCTGATGAGCTTCATCAGGGATTTCACTGCATCTACGGTACACTTTATCCAAAACTCTTTAAATTTCCCTGATGTCATATTTTTCACCTTCCATGCACATTATTTTACTGTACCAACCCCTGCCCACACCCCAACACCTGCTGCCACACCACGGACACCCTCTGCAGCATCCACACCAACACATGCTCTGACAGTCGCTGGAAGCAACCGTGCTGAGACTTCTGCCCGTGGAACGAAACGCAGAATGCCCTCAGAAGAGCTTGACGCCTTCATTGTCGGTTTTTCTTCTTCCTCCGTTTGGGCCGCAAGCGACAATGAACCCTCTATTAAGAGGAATCTCTCAAAGGAATTTACACCGGTCAAGCGGCAGAAAAGAATGGCAGATAAAAACAAGATGAAAAGAGCCAGCGATAGCGGCAGTGACAGCAGCAGTGGTAAGGACAGCAGCAGCGGCTCAGAAGTCCAGGTTGTGGAGAAACCCCCTCATATCTCCCCAACTAGGATTCAACCACCGAGAGAGGCCAAAACGAAGAACACATCTGCCTCCCCCATCCGCCAGCCAGTTCAGAAAGCTCGTGCCCGCTGCCAGATCCGAGTCAGCAGCAGCAGTGACGACAGCGCTTAAAATTTGAGTTTCTTAACTTATTTTGCTGTCTGCTTATATATTTTGTGATGTACTGCTTTTATTTTTTAACTTGTCATTTGCATTGATGGCAATGCAACCCTCGAGTTTGGGGGTGGCATCTCTCCATTAATGGAGTCTATATTAGTTTTAAAATTGTGTCTTTACTTAGTTTATTTTAAGTTAAAAAATGACGAAAATATGAAAATTTTGGCTTAAGTCTGTGAACTGAACTTACCTGTCGTGATAGCTCTGTCGTGGCAGTGCCTTTTGGATAGTTTTAGGAGCAGTTTAGAGCCTTTCTATAGTTCTGAAAACTTAAACACTAGTTGTGACTGTTATACTGCTTAGAACTCTTTTAGTCAACTAGAATAGGAAGCTTAGCACTTGAATAGCCCCTAGAGGTGCCTAACACTGGCTCTAGGAAAGAAGTTTAGCTCAAAACCGGCTCTAGGAAGTTAGCTAGAGGTGCCCAAAACTGGCTCTAGTGAAACTTTAGCTCAAAAAAATAGATGAAAGCGAGTCAAAAAAAAATCAAAGGAGCATAAGAATTGCCTTCAAAAGATAAACTTTGGCATAAAAATTCAAGTTAGAAGCTGAAATATTCTAGTGAAACTAAGAGAGTCTTCGCATATAACTGTTCACAAGCATGCACACACTGCACGAGGACTATAGGGAGACTCCGGACAAATCCTAAGTTATCCGACAGGGTGCTGCCGTCACAGAGAACGAATGGAGGGTAAGGGAAAGTTCACTGTTTTAAGCCAAAACAAAAATATTTTATTTTTCTTTTAGGTCTGAATTGCTTGAGGGCAAGCAAAAACTTGAGTTTGGGGGTGTGTTGAGTGTGTAAAAGTTCTATTATTTACCCCCTATTTAACCCATATTTCTGCTGCATTCAAGCATAATTCATTTCATTTAGGTTAGTTTACAGTTAGACATCACAAATATATTAAAAGGCACAATTTCTACTGAAATTGGTTGCTTTTGCAGGTTGCTGCTGTAACAGATGGAGAGGCAGGCGCTGGGCAGTTAAGCAGAAGAGTTGGAACTGGACGACCAGTCAAGGAGGACGATGCTGCCATGGTTGTCGCCGTGACAACAGAGGACGACAGCAGTTTTGAGGAGAAGAAGCAAAGTGGACCTCGACCGAAAGAGAAAATTAAGCCTGTCTGTCGTGGAAAACCAGTATATTTTTCCAAGCCCTAGATCAGAAGGAATGCCAAGCCCAAAGTTCAAGGAGAGAAAATCCCAAGCAAGAAGGAGGACGAGTTAAAGCTAGATTCTCTGAAGATTTAGTCTTTATTAGAGTTATACTTTAATTTAAGGGTAAACTATCTGTTTGACCACCAAACTATTGTGAAAGTTTTAAAATGACCACCATAGAAAAAACGCGCCATTTCACTACCCAAACTATTAAAATGGGATCATTTTGACCACCAGCCGTTAATGGGCTAACGAAAGGTGACGTGGCAGTTAAAAAATTAAAGGTATAATCACACATTTGGTCCTTATTATTTACACATTCTTTCAATTTAGTCCCTCTGAAGAAAAATCACCCAAATCCAACATAAAAAGACTCTCCCATTCATCTTCTTCCCCGCAACACCCAAAGCTTCATTTCTTCCCCGTCCGGCTCCCCACAACACCCAAATCCTACAATTTATCGTAGTATATACCTGGACCAATACGTGTCCTCTGAGTTCTCACCACCATTTAACAGTCTTTGCCAACAGAAAAGGTAAAAGTTTGAATCTTGTACCATTCAATTGGAGCTTCTTTCATACTGAGTGAATATCATATATTGCTTCGTTGTGGTTAGTATGATAACGGGTTCTGTCGTGCAGATTATATAGAGCTTACCAAAGACTGTATTCTTCCATGCACGATAAAGGAATTGGATCGCATAAAACCCAGTTTAAAAGAGATGAAAACTATGGTAATTCTCTCTTCATCTCTCCAACATTAACTATAACTATTTAATTATTTAGTGAAAAGTTAACATTTTTACATTTTTGTTTTCATTTTGCTGTCTGAATGTCTTTTCTGCAATTGATACTTTTGCTTTCTTAATATTCTCTGTTAGTGGACAACAGTTGCTTATGAGTCATGATTAAAAGGTTTTTGTTTTATAGCTTTCATAGAATTAACATGTTTTCTTTTTTTCTGTCAGTTTTACTCTACTGGGTCACACAAGATTTTGAATTCTATGCAGCATTTGATCCACTTGCAGACAAGGTTTGTTTCAGCATATATATCTTAATCATTTTTGTGTCCAAAGTTCAAATCTTGTCTTAAATACACACTGAATACTTTTCTGTAAGGAAACTTTAAAGTTTCATTTATGTTATGTGCAGGCTCTAGCCATAAAGACTTGCAACCGAGTTTGTCAATGGGTAAAAGATGTGGAAAATGAGATTTTTTTGCAGGGAGCAAGCCCCTTTTCATGGTGACAAGTCAACCATGTAATACAAAATGTATTCTAGTTTTGGTTGTTTGCACACTCATAGCAACTTCTTCGGGACCGACACTTTTTTTCCCTTCTACATTCATGATACCTACTGTTAGCTATCGCCTACCAAATGTATGATTCACCTTTGAAGAGTTTTTTTGTTCATCGGTACCATAAACAAGTGAATTGCGTGATGGTGGTAGCTAACATTGCAGAGATTTACAATGCTTTAAAAGCAGGCGATTCCAAGCCTTAACTGAAGCTGTATATTGGGTGTTGTGGGGAGCCGGACGGGGAAGAAATGAAGCTTTGGGTGTTGTGGGGAAGAAGATGAATGGGAGAGTCTTTTTATGTAGGATTTTGGTGATTTTTCTTCAGAGGGACTAAATTGAAAGAATGTGTAAATAATAAGGACCAAATGTGTGATTATACCTTTAATTTTTTAACTGCCACATCACCTTCCGTTAGCCCATTAACGGCTGGTGGTCAAAATGATCCCATTTTAATAGTTTGGGTAGTGAAATGGCGCGTTTTTTTCTATGGTGGTCATTTTAAAACTTTCACAATAGTTTGGTGGTCAAACAGATAGTTTACCCTTAATTTAAACTTGTATTCTTGCTATTTTAGAAAACTTGGACCCAAAGCCTATATAAGGGCATGTAATTCGACCTAGGAGGGGGATCACCCATCTCTAGTCTTCTTCCCAAAACCCTAGCCGTTTTCATACTCCCATCATGTTCTAAATTCCCCTTAGGGCCACGGGTTGATTTGTAAAGTAGTTGCAAGGGTTGCTTTTGTTTTAGGAATTTTTAGTTCAATAAAATAAACTTCAAGTTCTCTTATTCTGGTTATTAACATCTTGTAAGAGTATCGGGAGAGCATTGTGAGGTTATCTATTTACTTAATATCGGGAAAGTTAAGTATACGAAAGGGATAAGTGCGAGTTCTCTAGTTTATAGTTGAACTATCTCGGACCTAGGGATAGGACGAGGTTAAGTGGCTAAAGAAGAATTCAACAACATCGGTGTTCAGCCTTCGATTCACGCCGGGAGGTATCATTAAAGACATTTTCATCGACAGACTTGGACCTAGGGATAGGCCAAGGCACAGCAAGGATTCTTGCCAAACTTGAAGTACGGAGTTGAGTGTTCGCTGCCGCGACAAGCAACAGACTGCCGCCACGACAGGTGCTGCCGCGACGGGGACGACGACAGAACTGATTCTCCTAGACTTAGCAATATCTGCACTACTGAGCAATTCAATACCAGCCCATTCTCTCTATCTTGATTTCTCTACTTTTATTTTCCAATATTCTTATTTATCTTCGTGACAAACATCTCAAATATTTTCTTTACTCTCGTGCAGTAACTCATGGTGAAGCTATTAGCCCAGTCCCTGTGGAGACGATATCTGATACTTCCGTATCACTTTACTACTTGCGTCGTGTACACTTGCACTACAATTGCGATAGACACTTTTACACGCAACAATACTTATCAAAGGAAAGTATGTTTGTTTTAAATTTGGTTTTGAAAGCAAGTTGAAAATAATGAAATAAAAGATAGTTGTGTTAGCATTGATAGTTTTCAAAAGTATGATGAGTGTTGGCAAGGGATGCCTAGTTTTCATGCTATTCATGACATGCCAGCATTTAATAAATCCTGTCTTGGCATGTTTCTCGAGCAGATTCGAAAGCATCATTGCCTCTCTTGATGGCAATACCCTGAATTAACTATGCAAAAGCTTTTATATCTCTATAAAGCAGCTTTTTCATAAATTAATTTGATTAAATACCAAAGTTTTGCTCTTAAGGGGTAGATTTTCACTCCCAAAGTGAGTTCATCAATTTGAACATCTTCTCTCGAAGCATCTCATCTTAGTATCTAGCATTTGTTCGTTGTACCCTAAGTCGGTTAAGATATTAAGGTTTAATAAGCCAACAAAGCCAACTCTCGCTTGGCATCGCATTTTTTAAAATGTAAAGTGTCCAAAAGTCCTATATTTCATGCACTATTCAACTCTTATTATTATTGTTTTTAAGCATATTTTAGGCATAATTAGGTTCATGCATAGCATTTTATAATATTTCATTGTTCTGCCTTGCTTTATAGCTTATCATTAATTTGGTGAACAAGAGGTATTGTTCTAGTGTATTCTTGCTTGTAGGTACTAACAGCTAACGAGTGAGCCGAGGAACGGAGGACACAACGCTGAGAAGCAAACCTAGGAGTTGTACTGAAGTAGTTCCAACTGAAGTAAGTTGCTGCCGAGCACCTATCGACTATCTGCCGAGAAAAAGTTGCTGCCAACCTTGCTGCCCTCAACAGCTGACTATGGAAGTTTGGAGAACCGGAGCGCGATTTATAAAGCTAAAACTCCTAATTCTATCGCCAGCGTTCACGTGATTTTTTGGCGTCTATAATAGCAGCTAGGGCTGCCGAAGCGAAATTCCCAAGCTTACTTGTTGGCTAGGGAAAACGAGGAAGAGTCCATATTCCAAGCAAAGAAGTCAGCATTTAAAGCTTCATTAAAGAAGAAAAGGCTACTTTAGAGGACTTCTACTCCAAGGAGGACTTGACCTAGTTTTAAGTCTATAAATACCCATTATACTCATAGTTTAAATCATCCTAGGTTTTTTATAGACTTTACTTGTGCTATTTTCTGTCGCCATGTTCTAATTCTCCATTGGGTTAGGGTTATGTTGTAACTAGAGTGAAATGGTTGTTTTAGGTTTTTGAGTAATTTCTTCAATAAAATATTTCAAGTTTACTTAATCCATTGTTTTTCATTCTTTCAATCTTTCCACACCAGTCATTTGAGAGAATCTATTTGTTGGGCACGAAAGTGCAAGGCTCGCGAAAGGGTTAAGTACGGTCACAACGAGAGGCGTGACAAACTTGGTTCCATACTAGTCTACAAGTTTTAGCGGCTAAAAGGGATCTCTAACCGAGTTGACTAATTTGGTTCCACACTAGTCCTCAAGTTATCAATCTTGAGCATCCTAACCTAGAAATAGGAGGGATCATCGTCGACTATCATGTAGAACTTGAAGTATATGACAGAATTGCCGCCACGACATCTTTCCATTCCACCTGCCGAGACAGTACACACCCCTGCAGTGGCAGTGATGTACTACGGCCGCGTGACAGGGTCGTAGTTTGACGCCCATCTATCCGCCGAGGTAGCATATCGTGGCAGCAAAGGATAACTCATACCTAATTCAACGCAGTTTTCACACTAAGTGGCATCATAACCCTGCCTGCCCTATCAACCTGATTCACCTCTTCTTTATTACTTGTGTCTTTATTTACTTTTCTTCTCAACCAAACTATTCACTTGTGTTTTTATTTTTCACTATTGTGCGGGAACTACAAAGTGGAACAAGATGTCTAATCCTCGTGGGATTCAACATCTTTTATACTATAACTTGAAAGGAGTGTGCACTTGCGCTCCCACAATAAGGGTAGAAGATCAAAGCATAAGGATGAATGTGATGCAACCCTCAAAAGAAGAAAGGGAAGGCATGGATGAAAGAGCTGCCAAGATAAGTGTGGAAACATGTCAGGGCAGCGGCTGTAATGACAGACCTCGGTGCAGATTGAAGGACCCCATCAAGCAGAAATTGAAGGAACAAGAGGACCCCCCAGGAGGGGAAAAAAGCTAAACCACCTCAGGAAGTGGTTATGTCTAGGAGATGCACCCAAATGCACTCGTAACATAACTTAATTTTTATTTATTTCTATTTTTTTATTTTTATGCATTAGGAATAAAGTTTATTTTATTTTTAGGACTATATTAATTTTCAGCATTTAATTCTTCAGATTTTATTTAATTATTTTTATTTTTGTTTTAGGTTCAAGAATAAAGGAGCATGATTAAGAGGAAAGACCGGCAAAAAGCCCGCCAACCATCTTGCCGAGTCAGCAGCCTGTGCAGCGAAGTATAACGACTCGTTGGCCACCAACGGCTCCGAAAATAACGGGCAGAAAAATCTGTAACATGCACAAGGAAATCGGACCGTTGATTATTCAATGCCGCCCTGACATTTCTCGGCAGCACCTATATAAACCACTCACTCATTTCACTTTACTTCATTTCCACCTTTTTGCTAGCCTTTATCTTATTCTTTTACTCTCTCAAAATATTTACTTTCTAGTTTTATTGAAAATACAACTGATCACATGGCTTCAACGTCAACCCAAAAACCCACCTATAGCAGGTTCTACTTCAAGGCAGACGAAGAGAGATATAGAGCACAATTTTCGAAGTAGACCATCTGGGAGGAACAAGGCTTCCATTATACGCAGCAAACGGGAGACCGTGGTCTTGAGCCCACCTTGTTCCAAACCATTCACTACAAGGGATGAGAGATGTTCGCTCAACAGCAAGATATAGTGAACATCACTATAGTCAGGGAATTTTACTCACATCAGCCCTGCTCAGACAAGCCATTCATCTACTTCCGCGGAGAGGCAGTCAAGCTCAACCCTGCTGTCATCAACAGTTATTATGGCCTTGATATGAATGACAACCCGCACGAGGACTGGAGGCAGTCATAGACGGCTGCCCACTATGAGGAGATCAAGGCCAGAATCTGCAAGCCCAACACACCAAGGCTGGGGGGGAAAACACGTGGGATTTGTCTAGCGCCGCCACCTATTGCCTGCAACAATATTATGGAACACGTTCGTGAAAAGGCGTCTGCTGCTCACAACTCAACAGTTGAACGGTCTCGCCTTGCCATAATCTACAACATCATGATGAACCGGCCGATCAATGTGGGGGAAATCATCTGCACGAAAATATACAACTACTTCAATAAGAAGAAGGGTCGGTTGTACTTCCCGTCCCTCATCACAGGTCTCTGCACCAATTTTCAAGTCCCTGCTGAACCCACTGATGAGTTCACAGCTGCCAAGGAGGGTTGGACCAAAAAGGTTCACATCCAGATGACGCAGGATGCGGAAAAAGAACCAGCAACACCTATTCAGCCCTCCGCCACACAGTTTGAAACGCTAGCCGCCTCCGGCAGTACTAACACTGCCCTAGACAGAGAGGTCCTCTCGCTGCTCTAAGCACTCCTCGAGCAAACAAAACGGATAGAGCGGTAGTAGTTGGCCTTCATGAACTACATGGAGAGGCCCAAGAAGCCCTTGTGGCATATTTCCTGCAGAAATTCCCTAGTGACGTGCCCACCATGCCGCCCTTTCTTTATGAGCTTCCAGCAGCAGCAAGAGCACGACGAACTTCACCTGCCGCCTCCGCCCGCAAGACAGACCGCCCGATGTCCTCTTCTATGCATTCTCCATAGCACTCAGCTGCCACCCCATCAAATACAGTGGCAGATTCCTCTGAGAGGCACCAGCTGAATCTCTCCCCATCCTGCACAGCCAATACAGTAGCAGACTCCTCCACTTCAGACGAGATTGAGCAACAGCAACCATCCCTATGGCATTCATCCCTCCGGCAGCAACATTAGAGGAAGGGACAAGAAAGAGGAAGCTGTACATAAAAGAAGAAGAACCTGTGGACCTCGAGACAAAGTCAGAAAGAAGCGACAGATCTCCTGTCGTTCCCCTGCCGAGCCTCTAGAAGAGCCACATTAAACACCAAAGAGAGTTTAGCCGCTGCGGAAAGAAAAGACCTCTCCTGCTCGAACCGCCGCCAAGGCATCTGCCAAAAGCCACTTCGTCGTCCGAACATCCTCCTCCTTCTCCTCAGCTAGCTAGAATCCAACCTCCTCTTAACCCTCAACAAACTTTTATTTTCTTTTCCTCTATTTTTATCTTTATTTTTGCTAATTTTAGCATGTACATTTTTTTCTTATTTTATGTTTTGTGCATTGAGGGCAATGCCCATCTCGAGTTTGGGGGGATAAATCTCGCATCATTTGTAGGCATTCTTAGTTGCATTTAGATTGCAATGTACTTGCATTAGAAATAATTGGAAAAGAAAAGTTTGTTATGACTTGTGCCTATGAAAGGATTGTCAATTACTTTATTTTCGCACCTAACTAAAATTAAACTTAATCTTGGGAAAGAGAATGAAATATGACTTAGATTTTTTTCTTTTTGCCTAAAAATGTTGAATATCTCGGTTACTTGCTGAATGTGTAGAATATTTGATGAACACGACATGTTTGCCTTTATTGCAAAATTCTAAAAATAATTGCAGGTAGCCGCCGAGGCAAGCAAAAGAAACAGAAAAATGCAGATTTGCCAAAGGTAGCAAAAAGCAAAAACAAAGAAAAATGATGTGTTACCCTAAAGGTGTCCACAACAGGCTCTAGGAAGAATCATGAGCGAGGACACGTCGCTGCTATCAAAGTCCATGAATCTGAAAGCCTAAAAGTGACAAACAAATTAGCATGAGTGAATGAAAGCCTTCACGGGATGACTCTACTCCAAGGGTTCGGGGTTCTGTAGTTTGCTCCTATCTAAACGGCAGACCTAGAAAAGTAGTTGTGATAAGCCGAAGCCCTCACTACCTTGATTAAAAATAATATGCTTAAATGTGATGCCTCAGCAGCAACCTCTTAAATTACAGTTGTATCTTTGTTTAATCTTTTATTCTGCATATTCAACTTGCTTACAGATTTGCAACCATCATACAAGCACTAGGAATTTAATTCTGAGTTATTTTCCTGTTTATTTCCCTTCATTAAGTTATATGTATATAGGTGTCACGACATTGACGTAGAAAATCATGTCAAAAACAAGTTTTTCTTTCTGACTATTATTAGAGCAAGTACTTTAGGATGCATTGCTTGAGGACAAACAATAGTTCGAGTTTGGGGGTGTGTAAAGTGTCTAAAAGTCCTATATTTCATGCATTGTCCAACTCTTATTATTATTGTTTTTAAGCACATTGTTCTGCATTGCTTTATAGCTTATCATTAATTTGGTGAACAAGAGGTATTGTTCTAGTGTATTCTTTCTTGTAGGTACTAACAGCTAACAAGGGAGCCGAGGAACGGAAGACACAATGCTGAGAAGCAAACCCAGGAGCTGTACTGAAGCAATTCCAACTGAAGTAAGTTGCTACCGAGTACCTGCCGAGTATCTACCGAGTATCTGCCGAGCAAAAGCTGCTGGTAACCTTGCTGCCCTCGGCAGCTGACTATGAAAGTTTGGAGAACCGGAGCGCGATTTGTAGAGCTCAAAATCCTGATTCTATCGCTGACGTTCACGTGATTTTTTGACGTCTATAGCAGCGGATAAGGCTGCCGAAGCAAAATTATCAAGCTTACTAAGGGCTAAGGAAAATACGGAAGAGTCTATATTCCAAGCAATGAAATCAGCATTTAAAGCTTCATTAAAGAAGAAAAGCTACTTTAGAGGACTTCTACTTCAAGGAGGACTTGACCTAAATTTAAGTCTATAAATACCCATTGTACTCATAATTTAAATCATCCTAGGTTTTCTATAGACTTTACTTGTGCTCTTTTCTGCCGCCATGTTCTTATTCTCCATTGGGTTATGGTTATGTTGTAACTAGAGTGAAACGGTTGTTTTAGGTTTTTGAGTAATTTCTTCAATAAAATATTTCAAGTTTACTTAATCCATTGTTCTTCATTCTTTTATTCTTTCCACACCAGTCGTTTGAGAGAATCTATTTGTCAGGCACGAAAGTGCAAGGCTCACGAAAGGGTTAAGTACGGTCACAACGGTTGGCGTGACTAACTTGGTTCCACACTAGTTTACAAGTTTCAACGGCTAAAAGGGATCTCTAACCGAGTTGATTGATTTGGTTCCACACTAGTCCTCAAGTTATAAATCTCGAGCATCCTAACCTAGAAATAGGAGGGATCACCGTCGACTATCCTGCCGAACTTGAAGTATCTGCCAGACTTGCCGCCAGGACATCTTTCCATTCCACCTGTCGTGACAGTACACACCCCTGCAGTGGTAGTGATCTACTGCGACCGCGTGACAGGATCGTAGTTTGCCGCCCATCTACCCGCCGAGGCAGCATATCGTGGCAGCAAAGGATAACTCATACCTAATTCAACGCTGTTTTCACACTAAGTGGCAGTATAACCTTGTCTGCCCTATCAACATGATTAACCTCTTCTCTATTACTAGTGTCTTTATTTGCTTTTCTTCTCAACCAAACTATTCACTTGTGTTTTTATTTTTTACTATTGTGCAGTTAGTGGAACAAGCTGAACAATCCTCGTGGGATTCGACATCTTTTATACTGTAACTTGACAGGAGTGTGCACTTGCGCTCCCACAAAAAGGGAACACCTTAACGCCCTACAGAAAACAATTAAGATCATGCCAGATATGAGAATCAATGTCATCGCATCTCCAATTATTAAAAGCTAAACATAGAAAATAACGTTCAATGCAACCATCCCTCACCAACTATTAAATTAGTTCGTGGTGAGGGTTTTCAACCAAAAACCATACTCGTATCTCAACATCACCATCTTAAATAAAAATAAAAACAACTTAAACGAAGAGAATGGGTGAGAAGAGTGTCTCTAAATGTAGCCCTTCAAAATACAGGCTCTCGGTCAAGCATGATCGAACGTCTCCTTGGTGCAGCCTCCTAAAATTAATTCTCGATCCCCCTCAAGTGTTTGCTTGAGTCCTAGGGCTGAATCTTATCCATCGTTTGAATCTGAGAGGTTGACGTTGTAGAGCGTTTTAGTGTTCTCTAAATATGAGCGCAAGTGCACACTCTTGTCAAGTAATTGGTTTGTTTAAGAAGAAAATGAAATAAAACACAAGTAAATAAAAGGCAAGAAATCATATTGATAGAATGGGCTGGGTTATGCTACTGTTTAGTGTGAAACTGCGTTGAATAGGAAAAGTTTCTTTGCGCTGCTAGACTTTGCTGACTTGGCGGGAGATGACAGATTGGCTGTTGTGACGCTCTCGCTGCCCCGTCAGTGGAATCGATGAGTGTCTCGGTGGCAAACTCAGCAGAACTACAAGGTTCAGCAAAACGCTTCGAAAGTGATCTCGCTTATATCTAAGTCAGAATGATGTTGATGCCTTTGCAGATAATACCAGTCGCGGTATGAATAGTGCAAAGACAGCAATGTTTGTTCGTCCTCTTTTTGCCACCTTAAACCCTAACCTATGTCTAGGCTAGATTAATCAGCACCGTCTATAGATGAGATCGTGCTTACTCCTTTCGTGAGTTCGACTCTCTCGATACCAAACAAAGGGATAGTAATCAACTAATCTTTCGGTTTAATTGAAAACTATGAAGAACATGGAATAAACAAACCTTGATGCTTTATTGCAAAAACAAACTTAAAATCCTAAACAATCGTTCTCACACTAATTACAACATAACCCAAACCAAAAGAGAAATTTAGAACATAATGGCGGCAAGAAAACCTAAACTATGCCTAAGGGAAAACCTAAGTTGTTTTGAAGTAAAAGTACAATGGGTATAGATAGGCATTAGCTAGGTCCAGTCCTTCTTGGATTAGAAGTCTTCAAAATAGCATTTGCATTAACTACAACCTTAAATTCTGACTTCTTTAAGTTGAATGTGGACTTCTTCACGTTGCCTTGCTCTGCAAGTAATCTCGCATTCCTGCTTCGGCGGCTCTACCTGCTGCTACATTCATCGGAAAATTGAGTGAACAGCATAGTTAAGATAAGGATTTTCTACTCTACAGATCGCACTCCAGTTCTCCAAGTCTTCAGCTTGCTGTCTTGGGCGGCAGGCCGGGCAGCGGCAGCTACACTGCAGCTGCTGTCTCTGTCTAGAACTGCATCAGTATAGCTCCTTTGTCTACTGCCTCAGCATCATGTCCTTAGCTCCTCTCTCCTTCTGTCAGCCTCTAGTACCTGAAACTAAAACTAAACTAAAATAGTACCTTTTCTTTAACAAATAACAGATAATCTATAAAAAGTATGGCCAAGTAAAGAATATTGTAAAATGCAATGTATGATCCTAATTATGCCTAAAATGTACTAGAAAACAGCAATAATATGGGATGGAATGTGCATGAAATATATAACTTATGGACACTTTACACACCCCCAAACTCGAACTATTGCTTGTCCTCAAGCAATGCAACCTAAACATACTTTCCATTTAAACTAATCAAAAAGAAAAAAAATTCTCTTTTAAACTTGATTTAACACCTCAAGGTCGTGGCACCTGTCATTAGATTAGTGAGAGGGGAATAACATGAATTACTTCAAAATTATACTATAATATGCCAGTGAAGTGTGTGCAGAATTGTGTACAGGCTGAATATGATGAATATTCTAAGTAAATAGAGATGTTGTCAAGATTTATAAGGTTGTTGTCGAGACAACATATTTAAGCACAATTTAAATAATCATGGCAATGAGGGATTCAGCTCATCACAACTACTCTTCTAGGTCTTAAGTTAAGATAGGAGCAAACTACAAAACCCCGAACCCATGGAGTAGAGTCATCCCGTGAAGACTTTCATTCACTCATGCTAATTTGTCTGTCACTTCAAAATTTTCAGAATCATGGACTTTGATAGCAGCGGAGTGTCCTCGCACGTGATTCTTCCTAGAGCCTGTTTCGGACACCTCTAGGGATATGCATCATAATTTTTTTTTCTTTTTCCTGTCTTGGCAATGCTTTTGTTTTTTTTCTTCTAGTTGTTGCCTGTCGCGGCAGCTTCCTACAACCATGTTAGAATTTTACAAACAATTCAACAAGCAAAGTTTATCAGAAACTCAAACAAATTCAGCAAGTAGCAGTAGTGTTTTAATTTTTTGGCAACTATAGAAAAATCATAAGTTTACTTCATGCTTTTCCCCCAAAATTAAGTTCATTTTAACTTGGTGCGAAAAATTAAAGTTGGCTATCCTATCATAGGCACAAGTTCTAAAAAAATTCTTTTCAATTAATTTTTCTAAGGCAAGTACATTATGCAACCTAATATGCACTAAAGTATGCCTAAAGATGATGAGTGCTAACCCCCCCCCCCCCCCCAAACTCGAGATGGGCATTGCCCTCAATGCACAAAATAAAAACAACTAAAATAAAAACGAAATAACTGAAAAAACATATATAAGAAAGGGAAGGATACTTAGGCTTAGTTGTTGTTAGATGGTGTAGAGGATTTGGAGGAGTTATCTGTTATGTCCATCAACTGCGGGTTATGGCAGTAAGCTTAGTAATGATGCCCTCTGTTGTGCACGGCGGCTCGATTCTTAAGGGTCTGGATCTGTATAATTAGCTGTGAGACGGGAACAAATGATAAAGAAAAAGAAAAAGATAAAATTTATTCCTAAAAATCTACTCCTAATTAGATAAAGCAGTAAAGATGTCGAAGGATAAAATTATGTCACAGTGGGGTGGGCATCCCCTAATGTGAATACTTATTTGTTCTCTCGGGACAGAATCTCCTACATAGTGCTTCAATCGGTGCCCGTTAACTTTGAATTATGTCCCTCCATTCACTGGTTTTACTGTCACGGCTTCATGTGGGAAAGCTTGGACTACTTCGAACGGTTCTGACCATATGGATTTTAACTTCCCATGAAACAGCTTGAGGCGGGAGTTGAACAGCAGCACTTGCTGCCCAGGCAGGAACTGCCTCTGTAGTATCTTGATGTCGTGCTATTTTTTGACTTTTTCCTTGTACAGCTTGGCATTCTCGTATGCCTCCAATCGGAATTCCTTCATTTCGGTTAGATCGAGTAATCTCTTTTTGCCAGCATGTTTCTAGTCCATGTTCACTGCCTTGACTGCCAATATGCCTTGTGTTCTATTTCGAGGCCTTGTCGTATACTAGTCGATAAGTGGACATTCCCAGTGTCCTTTTTTATGTTGTCCGGTATGCCCAAAGGGCATCATCTAATTTCAACGACCGATCTTTTCTGCTTGGATTGACAACTTATTCCAAGATGGTTTTAACCTCTATGTTCGAAATTTCTATCTGCCCATTTGTTTGTAGATGGTATGCCGCGACAATATTGTGCTTTACACCAACTTTTTCGAGTGCCTTGGCAATTAGCTTGTTATCAAAATGGGTGCCCTCGTCACTAATGATTGCTCTTGGAATCCCAAACCTTGTGAATATATTCTTGCGTAGGAATCTATGGACGGTCTTTGCATCAATGTAAGGGGTGGCAATGGCTTCTACCCACTTGGAGACATAATCGACAGCTAGGAGCATGTACATGTTGCCACAAGAAGATGGGAATGGTCCCATAAAATCAATCCCCCAAACATCAAACAATTCAACCTCTAGGATGGTTTGTAAGGGAATTTCGTTCCTTCTTGATATGCTCCATGTTCTTTGGCAATTGTCGCACTATTTGTAGAAGGCTTGGGCATCTTTATATAATGTTAGCCCAAAAAGACCTGATTGGAGTACTTTTGCTTACGTGTGTTGCCCTCCAAAATGGCCTCCAAATGGTGTCGCATGGCACTGTGACAGTATGGCTTGCTATTCATCCTCCAGGACACATCGTCGAATAACCTGATCTGCATAGTTTTTAAACAAGAAAGGTTCATCCCAAATATAATGCTTAGCATCATGTTTGAGGTGTTTCTTTCCTTGGAAGTTAAGTTCATAAGGTAAAACACCAGATACCAAGTAATTCACGATATCTGCGTACCAGAGGGTGGTTGGCTATGTTGCTGTCGCGGCCTCTTCATGGGCAGACAGTGAGATGCCTCAAGCTTCCAAGGCATCTACCAGGGCGGAGGTTAGTAACAACTATTCATCGGGGAATGCATCCTGGATTTCGCTGGTGGATGTCTTTTCTTGTCCATTCTCAGGTCGAGATAGATGGTCAGCCACTTGATTTTATGTGCCCTTCATGTCTCGAATTTCCAAATCAAACTCTTGTAGTAGCAAAATCCAACGGATCAGGCAAGGTTTTGCATCCTTCTTTGCAAATAGGTACCTCAAGGCAGAATGATGTATGTGGACTATCACCTTTGTTCCAATTAGATAGGGTCGGAACTTATCGAAGGCGAACACTACTGCCAATAATTCTTTCTCTGTAGTGGTGTAGTTGGTTTGGGTGGGATTCAATGTTTTGCTGGCGTAGTAGATGACATGGAATATTTTGTCTCAGTGCTGACCTAGGGCGGCACCGATGGCAGTATCACTAGCATCACACATTAGCTTAAAGGACATGCTCCAATCAGGGGGAACTACCACAAGTACTGTCACGAGCTTTTCCTTTAAGGTTTTGAATTCTTCTAGGCATGCCTCATCGAAGTTGAATGGTTTGTTCTGTTCCAGCAAGGTACACAACGATTTAGAAATTTTAGTGAAATTTTCAATGAATCGGCAATGAAAACTTGCATGTCCTAGGAAACTCTGAATGCCCTTGACAACAGTCGGTGGTGGTAAGTTGGCAATCACTTCGATCTTGGCTTTGTATACTTCTATTCCCTGTGCAGAGATTTTATGCCCCAAGACCATGCCTTCATCGACCATAAAGTGGCATTTTTTCCAATTGAGTACCAGGTTTGTTTTATCGCATCTGGTGAGTACTTTCTCGAGGTTGCTGAGGCAACTGTCAAAGTTGTTGCCGAAGACAGAGAAGTCATCCATAAATATATCCATGAAGTCTTCTATCATGTCGGAGAAAGTAGCCATCATGCAGCGCTGGAATGTGGCAGAGGCGTTGCATAATCCGAATGGCATTCTTCGGAAGGCATAAATGCCATATGGGCATGTGATTGTTGTTTTGGTTTGGTCCTCCGGTGCAATGGCAATTCTGTTATAACCTGGATATCCATCCAAAAAACAATAGAAAGGTTTGCTAGCAAGGCGGTCAAGCATTTGATCAATAAAAGGTAGCGAGGATTGATCTTTTTTTGTTGCTTTATTTAACTTGCGGTAATCCATGCATATTCTCCAACCAGTTACTATTCTAGTTTGAATTAACTCGTTATTGTCATTGCTTACCACAATTATGCCACCTTTCTTCGGTACACATTTTTCCGGGCTTACCCATTCGCTGTCAGAGATAGGATATATGATACAAGCGTCTAACCATTTTATGATCTCCTTTTTGACAACTTCTTTCATGACATCGTTTAATCTCTTCTGGGCATCCACAGTTGGCTTATGATCCTGTTCGAGCTAGATTTTGTGCATGCAAATGGCTGGGCTTATTCTTTTTATATCTACAATGGTCTGTCTATTGCCTTCTTGTGCTGCCGCAGTAGTGCTATCAGTTTTTGTTCTTGTGTAGGCTGTAACTTGGAGGAAATTATTACTGGCAGTGTATCATTTGTTCTCAAGTAAACATACTTAAGTTGGGCATGTGAGGCTTTTAATTCAAGAGTGGGGGTTGTTCGATAGATGGTTTGAACATTCTGCCCCCCTTTTCTGTGTAATTCAATGGTTTGAAGTACTTACCTAGCCTGTTTGCTATTCAGTATGCTTCTTCTTGCTCCTCCAGTTTCTATTCTGTCCACTCACTGCATTGATCTTCTTCTGGGTAAACATCTAAATGGCTACCGAGACAGTTGTCGAGGTCGTTGCTCGGGCAGTCGTGTTGTAGGTGGGGTCTGTTAGCTTCAAAATTAAACTTTGAGATGGCTTCCATTAGCTAGCACTCTTCCAGATCATCAGCATGTCTCATGGTTTGGAAGACATTCAACTTTACTTGCTGATCGTTGACCCTCATTGTAAGTTCACCTTTTTTCACATCAATCAGTGTTCTTCCCATAGCTAGGAATGATTCCCTAGGATTATCGGTGCCCTTTCACAGTCTAGTACTAGGAAATCGGTCAGGAAAATGAATTTGTCCACCTTAACTAGGATGTCCTCAATTTTTCCTTCTGATTGTACATATGTTCTGTCGGCTAGCTATAGCATTATTATTGTTGGGCGGTCGTCTCCTATTCCCAGTTTCTGGAAAACAGATTTGGGCATTAAGTTGATGCTCGCCCCTAAGTCACATAAGGCTCAAACGGAGTGGTTGCTGCTTATTCTACATGGAATTATAAAGCTGCCCAGATCTTTCTGTTTGAATGGTGCCTTATTGTGCAGCATTGCCATGCATCCCTCTGTCATTGCCACTGTCTCAAATTCCACGATTCTTGTTCATTTGGATACCATATCCTTTAGGAACTTGGCATAACTAGGCATCTGTTCGGTCAGCTTTACCAGTGGAAGATTGATTTTAACTTGCTTCAATACATCCATGAATTTTTTAAACTGCATATCATGTTTCTATTTTTTTCAATCTTTGTGGGAATGGTGGTGAAGGTGTGGTGTCTACAGTTTTTGCCTTGGAGGGAATCTTATCCAGGGATGCAGTAACTAATTTAGAGTTTGTCTGTTCATTTATAGTGTCATATGTCGGCTCTTTTTCTGGTTCCACGTTGCTTTTTTCAGATGCTGCTGCGATAGGGTGTCCGACGTCTTGAACTAGTTTGTCCAATGTTGTTTCTCTCGCAAGAGTTATGAATGACTCTTGTAGTGTTATCCCCCTTCTGGTTGTTATAGCTTTGCGCTACTCATGAGATTTCCCTTTCGTGGTTTCAGTATCACTAGGTAATCCACCCATTGGCCTAGTGTTAATAATCTGGGCAAACCTTCTGAACTGGGTCTCCAGATTCTTTATTGCTTCCTCTTGGTTATTAATCCTGATTTCAGTCCTGTCCATGAAAGATTCACTTTTTTCAATAAATTTATTCGTATAAACAATAAAATCATTAGTACGGGTTATGAAAGTTTGTAAGGTAGATTCTAATGAAGTAATGTTCATATGCTGTTGCTGCTGAGGCAGCTGTCGTGACAGGTACTACTGGTAGTCTCCCTATTGTTGTTGTGGATTGGAAGCAGTGTTAGGATTGCTCCAGGAGAAGTTGGGACGACTCTTCCATCCAGGGTTGTACGTGTTTGTGGTGGGCTTGCTGTTTCTCTCATATCCTCCCATGAAATTGGCAGATGTAGTACATTCAGAGGAATCATGGTTGCCCCCACACTCATCATAGAATGGATCTACAACCATGGCCTCATAGACTTTTCTAGTGGGTTTCACCATGTTCATGACCAGCTCTGTCAGCTTGTCGAGGCGGGCATTGACAGATTCTGAGGCTTCCACTTTGTTCACAACTGTTGGCCGCGTAACGGCGCCTCGGCGGGCTGTTGGGTACTTATAGTCATTTTTGGCGGCTTGGTTCAGGATCCGTAGTGCCTCCTTTGGTGGTCTGTCAAGGATGATTCCGTTGGCTGAGGCATCAATCACCATTCAAGTTGTGTAGTTTACCCCATTGTAAAACATTAACACATGTGTCCAAGCCGAAAAACCATGAAGCGGATAGTTATTTAGCATATATTGGTATTGCTCCCATGCTTCATACATTGGCTCATCATCCCCTTGTTGGAAAGCTGTGATATCGTTTCTCAATCTGTCTGTGACATTAGATGGGCGGAAACGGTCCAAAAAATCCTTGCACAGCTCTGTCCATGTGTTGAACGATCCCGCTGGCTGGTTGTTCAACCACTGTTTTCCTCTATCCCTCAGTGAATAGGGGAATAACCTCAGCCTTAGCACATCTTGGTGGACTCCATGTATTTTGAAAGCTCTGCATATGTCAAGGAATCCTATTAAGTGCTGCCGAGCATCTTCTGTGGCAGTCCTTCCAATTTGCCACAACGTGTTGATCATGTTAAACATCACGGGCTTCAACTCAAAGTGATCCGCCTCAATTTCAGGTTCTGTCAATGTAGGATCGAACCCTCTAAAGTCACGTTCCAAATAATACTTGGTGGTTCGAACGTATTGTGGCTGCCTGGGCAGAATAGGGGGCGAATGCATTGGTGGAACTTGATGATGTTCTTTAGGCGGCGGGTCTTGCTGCCCATCCCTACCGTTATTAGAATTGTTGGTAGGGTTGTCGTTTTCCATGTTTACCTCTGCTTTTGTTTCTTCTTTAGCCTTCCCTAGGGTTGTTATGATTTCCTTTTTGATTTCTTTTGCTCTTCGTACAATATCGTCAACATAAACGATTTCGCCTTTTGGGTTTGCCATGGCCATACACTTAGCAAAGGAACTGTAAAGTTCTTTTTTTTCTTTTTTTGAATAAAGATAAAAACTAAAAATTAAAAGTAAATAAAATAAAAGTGCAGGAATTAAAACGAATTTCACTGTTACCAATCCCCGGCAACGGCGCCAAAAACTTGTAGAGTGTTTTAGTATTCTCTAAATATGAGCACAAGTGCACACTCCTGTCAAGTAATAGTATAAAAGATATCGTATCCCACAGGGATTGGACAGCTTAACTCGATTCGTTGTTTCTGCACAAGAAAAGTAAATGCACAAATAAGTTCGTTTGTTTAAGAAGAAAATAAAATAAAACACAAGTAAATAAAAGGGAAGAAATCATATTGATGGAATGGGCTGGGTTATGCTGTTGTTTAGTGTGAAACTACATTGAATAGGACAAGTTGCTTTGCGCTGCAAGACTTCGCTTCCTCGACGGGAGATGGCAGATTGGCTGCTATGACGCTCTCGCTGCCCCGGCAGTGGAATGGATGTGTGTCTCGGCGGCGAACTCGACAGAACTACAAGGTTCAGCAGAACGCTTCGAAACTGATCCCGCTTATGTCTACGTCAAAATGCTGTTGATGCCCACTACAGATAATACCAGTTGTGGCGTGAATAGTGCAAAGACAGCAATTTTTGTTCGTCCTCTTTTAGCCGCCTTAAACCCTAACCTATGTCTAGGCTGGAATGATCAACACCGTCTATAGATGAGATCGTGCTAACTCCTTTCGTGAGTTCGACTCTTTCAATACCGAACAAATGGATAGTAATCAACTAATCTTTCACCTTAATTGAAAACTATGAAGAACATGGCATAATCAAACATTGAAGCTTTATTGCAAAAACAATCTTAAAATCCTAAACAACCGTTTTCACACTAATTACAACATAACCCAAACCCAAAGAGAATTTCAGAACATAATGGTGGCAAGAAATCCTAAACTATGCCTAAGGGAAAACCTAAGTTGTTTTGAAGTAAAAATACAATGGGTATATATAGGCATTAGCTAGTTCTATTCGTTCTTGGAGTAGAAGTCTCCAACGTAGCTTTTGCATTAAATGCAACCTTAAAATCTGACTTCTTTGAGTTGAATGTGAACTTCTTCACATTGCCTTGCTCCGCAAGTAATCTCGCATTCCTCCTTCGGTGGCTCTACCTGCTGCTACAGTCATTTGAAAATTGAGTGGAAAACACCGTTAAGATTGGGATTTTTTGCTCTACAGATCGCACTCTAGTTCTCCAAGTCTTCAGCTTGTTGTCTTGGGCGGCAGGCAGGGCGGCGGCAGCTACACAGGAGATGTTGTCTCTGTCTGGAACTGCATCTGTACAACTCCTTGGTCTGCTGCCTCAACATCATATCCTTAACTCCTCTCTCCTTCTGTCAGCCTCTAGTACCTGAAACTAAAACTAAACTAAAACAATATTTTTTATTTACCAAATAATAGATAATCTATAAAAAGTATGGCCAAGTAAAGAATACTGTAAAATGCAATGCATGATCCTAATTATGCCTAAAATGTACTCAAAAACAGCAATAATATGAGATGGAATGTGCATGAAATATATAACTTATGGACACTTTACAGACGTCATCAATGGTTCACCGTCCACTCAACCTGGCATCAAACATCTCTTCCCTGCCAACCAGTGCTTCGGAAATTTTTGGTCCTTCGCTGCTAACAGCTACGGGTATTCTCATCATTCTCTTCATGCGCTATTTTGCTCTATTGTGCCTGCAATCATGCCAACAAACCACCCTTCACAGTGGCATAGCCAGATTCCAACTCCTTATGCAAATGCATGCAATTAACAACTAAATGCATCTAAATGTGCTTAGAGACAAGCTAAGATACTGTAAAATAAGCATAAAAACCAGTACTTTTGAGGAGGTAATAGGCAGTAACGTCTGGAAACCAAACTTTGGAAGCAGGTTTCAAAACCCCTAGCAGGTTTTGAAACCCCCTGTTTGGTTTCTATACCAGGCTCCTGTAACGACTAGTAACAGTTAGTTTTTCATTTGAAACCCCTAATGGTTTCGAAACTCCTTCAATGGTTTCGCAACCTCTGTGCATGTGAGCATTTAATGCTCGATTTTAATGGCTTCCAACGGCTTCAAGACATCCCAAACGGCCATAAACAGCTAGAATATCATTCCACACTATAAAAGCAAGTATGGGACACTTGAAGATGGTTAGAGACAATATCTAAGCTTCATGATCAAGAAAAAAAACATTTAAGTATTTATTCTTCATTTTTCTTGTATATATTGTATAGCGAGTGTTTTTCATTGTTTTATTCTTTACACTCTTGTGAGCTTAATTCTTGTAAACACCCACCTTGTGAGATTTTCATTGTTTACACAAATTACCTTGTAAAAGTGAGAGGTTCTAGTTTAGCCTAAGGAAAAACTAGAGTGGTTCTACCTTAGCCATTTAAAAGATAGGGTTGTAAGGTTATCCCTTTGGCCTCAAAAGGAAGAATTCATAGTAGTAAATTGGAAAATCCTTAGTAGTGTGCTAAGGTAGTGGATGTAGACTCGGTTGGGTAGTCGAACCATTGTAAAATCCTTGTGCAAATTGTCTACTATATTTTCTGGTTTTAGCCGATTCATTCAAGAACAACTTTCAACCCTCTTGACGATTATTCAGAAGATTGATTCGAGCGTGCTACAAGCCCAACAACTTCCCCCTTTTCCTTGAAATTGAGCCACAACCCACGACATGCTTGTCTTGGTCAAAGTCACAAGCTTCTCTTGGTACGTTTTAGGCTGAGCCACCTTCACATAAATCTTGAACTCATGCACTTTCCTTAGATGAAGCAATGCAACATATTCTTCTACCGTCGGGGTCATGTCTTCACCATTGAATGTGAAGCAATTGTATAAGGGGTTCTAGAATTGTGCCATGGCCCGTATTAGCCCTTTATCTACGTGTACTCGAAACAAGCAGGCTATGTCTCTATACGCGTCGTACAACATCTATCTCTTATCCACACTCCATTGGTTCCAAATCTCTGCTAACTCTTGAGTGTTATTCTTCTTGATCTGAAGGTGAATATAACCATAATTTTTTTCATATGGTCTTGCTAAAATGTTGTCACCTCTTCTTCTCTGGGTATTTTCTAACCATTTTCGAACATCGTCGTTTTCTCTAATATGCAATGAATTCTTTTGGTCATAGCAAAGATTTTCTATCAAATTAGTTTAAGAATCAACACCTCTCTATAATTACGATGATGCATATGTACATAAAAACAATAAACAACACAAGAAAATTTGGTTAGTGCCATATAAATATAATAAATAATTATATACATAAAAAACATTATATATAGAGCAGAAAAAATACATACTCGTATATCAATGGGTAACACACTAAGGTTAGGGATCAACATGGCTCTAACAGGGGCAGGTTTCTACGGTTTATTATATGGGTTTCGGTTCTAGACAGGGTATCCGAATTATCCTCACTGACGCCTGCTAAGGCTAGTAAGGCTCCTAGTCCTCCCCCGTTATAGGTTCTCAGGACTAAATTCAACTCGAAGGGATGCACTTCCTTATGACCATACAGAGGTTACCTTAACGAAGCCATATATCATATGCAACATGGAGGCGACTACTATCCCATGCAGAGGTTAACTTCACGAAGGAGCAGCGTTTTTCCCCCACTTAAATGGGACTGAGATCGGGTAGAAAGCTCATGGAATGATGCAACACAACATGTACCTCTTTTTGTGTGGCCTGACTCTCTTGGATCCTCCCTAGTGAAGTCGCTAAGTTGTCGACGCCGTTTTTGTGCAGGCCAGAATTGGTTGGGCCTTTATAGGCTCGTCATGGATTGGAGTCGCCATCGATCGTTTTGGGTTGGGTACGACCGAAAACCTGTAGAAATGGTCTGCGTCTGAACCAGAGTCATGGTCGAGCTTAGGAGCCGGATACGTGTGGGGAAGGTTATAACACCCCCACAACGCCAAAAATTGGTACCAAAGAGGTTGTGTTGTCTAAAAGGCTTCAATAGTAAGGTTAATAGCACTATTATAAAAGGGTGAAAATATACATATGAAACAAATGAATTAATAAACAAAATTAAACATGCTAAAAAAACAAACAAATCGTATTAAAACAAATGGAAAATTAATATTTAATCGAAAGTCATAACCTTAAGTTAAATCATAATTAATCTCAAATTATGCGAATTATTAATTGAATATACTTCAAAGAATGAATCACGTTATTCGCGCAATTTTAAAATTAACCTATAATTAAACTCAATTTTAAGACCAATTATATAATTAACCTATAATTGTGCAATTTAGGGGCCTAATTAAAAGAATCCAAAGTTTAAAGGCTAAGTTTTAATCTAGCATGCATTAGGACTTAAATTGAACTAAACTAACTAAATAAATAAGGACCTATAAGGCGAATATCCCCTAATCTAAGATATATGCAGGACAATTGGCTTTAACTATTCTTCAAAGCTGCTCCAACTTTCATTGTGCAGAGATTTTAAATGCTCTGTCTAATCCACACAATTTACTTACTCTTCCCCATGTCAACCTTTATTCAGTTTTATTTTCAGAAGCAAACGAAACAACAAGCAATTACGTTCAAATTGAAATTAAAGGCAACATCTGATATCATGTTCAATAAAGGCAACATCTTTATTCGCTTTCTCGTTGTTTTACAAGTCTATCAAAATGTATTTTTAAGACTTGTTTTATTCATTTGAAATAAATAGAACTCTTCACTCTTTCTCCTATGTTTTCTCAAGCATCATCGTCACCGCCGTTGATCTCACACCGGCAACGGCGAAAAAAATGGTACCCTTTTCTTGTTCATTTTTTCACTATCGGTCCAAATCCAATGTTAATTTCAGCAAAAACCAAATTAATCAAGGTAGATCTAAATAAAAAGATTTAAGTTTTACCTCTTTCAAAGTTTTGAATCCACCCGTGCTTGGGATATGTCACCTCTGACACCGTTTGGAAGCCTTCCACCATTCAGATCTTGTGAAATAATACTCCAGCCGCCGTGAACCGAAAGGTAACCACCTGATTTCCTTCTCCATGCTTTCTCGATTTCACTTGAAATACCTCACAAATTTCACACGTCTTTTGCTCTGGTTTATCGTTAATGCCCTCTGTGTTTGTGAGGTTTTCGGGGTTGGTATTTATAGGTCGAGACTAGGGTTTTTCGATCCTTTTCTCCACCGAACTCGTAGGAAAATTGTTGGGATAAGATAGGATTTGTGTGTGAGGCGCAAGAAACGAGATTACTCAAGAAGCAAATGAGTCCTTTCGAACGTGGACTCTTACATGCAGCGGATTACTGTAGACAGAGTTAGATTAAGGTTTTTTAATTTTTATTATTTCATATTATTTTTGCATTTTTTTAATTATTTGATTTTTTTTTGTAAATTTTATTGTTTTGGATTTTTTTGGATTTTATTAAATTCACTGGACTAGACTCGGGCTGAATATTTAGCCCGTGTAAAATTTTGATTCATACAAGAATAGCTTAACCACCTGACAGTAGAGGATTTTCCTAGAAAATGTTGGGGTCATACTTAGAATCAACCCGTTTGCTTTTGCCCGCGAGCATTAGGGATCTTTTGTAAGGGCTTCTATGTCATTCTACCTTTTTTAAAGATGCATTCCTTTTATTTTCTCAAGTGGCAAACATTTTATTTTTACATTTTCATCCATTTCTCTTCCAAAATACATCTTTTTGGCAGAGCCCCTACAATTGATTGTATGAATGATTCTTGGATCTAATCCCAAGATATAAGGGGTAATAAAGTGTGCCAGGATTAATATGAGATCCCAATTCTTTGTTTCTCTTCGATGATATATGTGTGTGAAATTACATTTAGCATTCCTTTATTTCCCTTCACAATTAAGAAAATGAAAAAATATCCATTGATGTCCCCTTTGAGCATGATATTTTGCTTGTTATTGAACCCTAACCAAGGATCACTCCCCACACTAGGGGGCAAAGAGGATGAAAGGTTGTTTGTAAGAGAGAATAAAGAAAATCAGATCAAGTTGAGGTCCTAAATTTAAAATAAAAAGGACAAAAAAGAAAAAGAAAGAAAGAAAGAAGAAAAAAAAGATGAAAGAGGAACAAATGAAGCTGAAATACGAAAGAAAATTTGAAACAAGAGAAAAGCATTCTTCAAATGATGATATGTACCAAAAAAGAAAATGAACTCTAGGTTGAAAAACCAAAACGGGCAGTCTGGATTGATCCAGAGAATGAAAGAACGAAGATTTCATCAAGAAAGGTTGATCCTTGGTTTAATCACCCTCAAACATGTATTTGAGCCCATATATCCTTTTTTGTAACCTAAGCCTAGCCTGTATTACAAATCTTTAAAGACCATTTGGATCGCACATGAATGGCTGAGAAAAGGAGTTTTTTCAGAACATATTCCGACTAATTGAGTTAACCTTTCTTCAAGGACCTCCAAACATCTAATGTCTGACTGAGATTAGAAAAATGGGAAGACTGAAATTTAGGGAGTTGGTGAGTTAAAGAGAGCCACCTAATAGCGGGACACTATCCAGTTGATGGATTCATGAATTTTTTTCTTTAATTTCTCATTTCTAGCCTTTTCTTGCATCCTACAAGTAGATTGGCGTACATTCATGAAAAACAAAAGATTTTTTGGTATTGATCATAACTATAGGAAAACATGGGGCAAATGTTTGCCATCGCATCAGGAAATAATGAAATGGCTCGCCAAAAAAGAAGATGACAATTGAACCTCATATTGAATGGGGCATCACCTTATATTAAGAAGGTAAAAAACACATGTGATTGAAGAGTGTAAGGCCGACCATATGTCAAGAAAGACTCGTGCATGAGATGTAGCAAATCGAAAAATCCTTTAAAACATAGAAATGGGGTTGGAGTTGCGCTAGTAAGCTAATCATGCCATCAAATAGGGGCAATTTATGTTGACCAAGGGTTCAAGATCCCTAACTTTGATAAGCGTAAGAGGAAAAGATTGAAGTGTCAATATCATTCGAAGACATGTAAGGAGGGGATTCTCTTACGAACAATTTTAAAATTCATAAGGAACATTACGAGGGTTTGACATTGTTTTAAGAGTAGATCAAAGCTTTCACTTGATATTGATGTATCAAACACAATGATAGTAGGTTTGTGGGACTATGGAACATCTGCAGTGCAAAGATCAGATGTTTTCTATGAAGCAAAGAAATACAAAGCATAAAATGGCAAGGCATAATTGTCTATCTGGGATGGATGAGCAAATGTGCACAGGAGTAAGGGGATAAAACCCAAAGGAAAAAACAAAGAAAAGAGAAAATAAAAGAGAAAATTTTAAAAACAAAAAGAAAAAAATAAAGAGAAAAAGACATGCATTCACATACTTGGCATCCCTATAAGCATAATTGTCATAAGTATTATCATTTCTACATGATTTTGAATTGTCTTGTGAAGATGGCATTAGTTGGTTACGTCCTCGTGCCCTACTTTTAAAGTGATCAGTTGACTTTGTTCCTATCATTATCTTCAGATGATGGCATTAGTTGGTTACGCCCCCATGCCACATCAAACAAAAGTTATTAGTTGGTTATGTTTGCAAGCCCTGCTTTTAAAGCGATCAGTTGACTCTGTTCCTATCGCTACTTACTAAGATGACATTAGTTCGGTACGTTCCCATACCCTGCTTTTAAAGAGATTAGTTGACTACGTTCCAATCGCTACTTAACTAAGATGGCATTAGTTGGTTACGTCCCTATGCCTCTTTATTTTCAAGCTGGTGGCATTAGTTGGTTACGTCCCCATGTTTCGCTTTCAAAATGATCAATTGAATATGTTCGTATCACTATCTTCAAATGATGACATTAGTTGGTTACACCCCCATGCCACATCAAGCAAAAGGCATTAGTTGGTTATGTCCCCATGCCCTGCTTTTAAAGCAATCAGTTGAATCTGTTCCTATCGCTACTTACCGAAGGAGGCATTAGTTACTTACGTCCCCATGCCATGTTCTTTTAAAGTGATCATTTGACTCTATTCCTATCACTATCTTCAAATGATGGCATTAGTTGGTTACGCCCCTATACCACATAAAGCAAAAGGCATTAGTTGGTTACGTCCCCATGCCCTACTTTTAAAGAGATTAGTTGACTATGTTCCTATCACTACATACCGAAGATGGCATTAGTTGGTTGGGTCACGTCGGAACACTCCATGGCGCAGTGGAAAAATAATCTGGCAATTACCACCAAAGATCCATGTACGAGGAACAAATCGGGGTGAATAAGGGTGAAGAATTACCTGTTTAAAATCTGGAATCCTGAATTTGGATGAGATAAATATTCAATCACGATTCCACTATGTCAATTCCTAAGCCACAACGATAAAGCTCCGACCTCTACGTAGATCACCCAGTTGAAACGAGCATATAAAAAATCTCTAAACCATTTAGAAGAGAATGAGAATATAAAAACTCTCTAAACTATTTAGAGAATTTTTCCCAAAAAGCATTACTGGCTGCTAGATCTCTCATGTCTTTATATAGCCTTTGAAATCCTAATTTAACTCATATTAGGATTTAATTATATATATTAAATATATATAATCCCAATTCAACTTAATTCGGATTTCAATATATATATATATATAATTCAACTTAATTAGGATCTCAATATATATCTATATATGAAAATATATAATTCTAATTCAACTTAACTAGGATTTCAATATTTATATGTTAAATATATCTTTCCAACCAAGATTCGGATCCTTCAGGAGATAAACCTCTGAACTCAGTCCCTCCCAGACTGTAGAGACGTTCCAAAGGCAATCTCACGTTAGCAGCACCCTGATGCGCAGCTCCGTGAGCTCCAGCTACTGCTGCCCGGAAGGCTCCCGCAATAGCCTGAATCAAAACAGTCATGTCAGGAGCAGCTTGCCCCTGCCCACCTTCAGGTCCAGCGACCCCAGCACAAATACCAGCATTATAACCTCCAGCACCACCACCACCGGGTGGTCCACCACCAGGGGGAGGAGGTATATCCACAACATTCTCAGCGTTTTCCTCGTTCTCATTCTGAGCCATAGCTCTCGTATTCACCCTCATTTCTCTACGAGGCCCCATTTACACGAAAACAATGCACTGACACAAATGCAGTAAACATAATTAGGCTCAACAAGGTAAGTAATCCAAGTACTCAAGCTCATTTTCCAAAAACAATTCCTTTCATTAGTTTTGATATGGCAATGAGTTCCCCTAACATGCTTCAACACAGCATAACATCACAAATGCAACCATACTTCACAATTCATAAAGCATACTTTCACTCAAAAGGCATATCATGCAAAAACACATACATTATCCACACAACAAATCCCAAAGATACGAGAACTAAGCTCTGATACCACCAAATGTAACCCCCTTAGCCCGGCCTAGACGGTTGACCCGAACTACGAAGATTACACGGGGAAAACCAAAGTCAACCCGGAAGTCAACCTTGATTAACGACCCTTTTTTTCTTTTTAATCTTATCTAGATGCACATTAACCCTAACTGAGTGCTCGTGAAACATATAGGTGAAAGACACAGCGATCGAACAACAAGAGGGACTCAAATGCACTTATTACAAGATTAGGGACCAAAATGTAATTTCTGTAATTAGAAGGTCATAATTGCCTTTTTAAGTTACCAATATGAAATTAGTCATATTACATGCTTCCCTGTCAAATTTCACATTAATTGGACATCTTGAACTCATACAATTGCAAAAACAACTTTCGGGACAAAAACGTAAAACTCGCAAACTTCAAAATCATTCAAATTTGGTGCCCAACGGTCACCTGTTCCGAAACACATAAAACTCATATAGAAATGCAGGGCATTACTCACTCGTTTTAATACTGGTTCCGAAACACGGCCTTCCAGTAGCCAAATCGTTTCGAAACAGCCTCCAGCCGTTTCGAAACACGATGGCCATTACAGGCCCCCGTTTCAAAACGCCAGAGAGTGTTTCGATACAATTTGCTGGTTTTTCATACATAACTCCATTCAAACACTTCCTAATGACTTCCTAATCATGACAACAAGTCATCATACATATATAGAGCATGTTTGCAACTCCCAAACTCATTCATAACATCAAACATGAGAATTCGAATGTCTATAGGCATGCTTCCTATTATCCAAAACCAAACAACCAACCAAACTTCAAAACAAGCATTAATAGGCCATTTACAAAATCAAACCATCAAAAACAACATGCCACAACCTAAGGAGTTCAAACATCTCCCAAAACACACCTTAGGTTCCCATTGCCAAAATACCAAAACTAATAGTGTACGAAAACATCACCATACATGAGCTTAGTTTCCCTTGGACTCTTAGCTTCCTTGTTGCCCTCAAACACTTCAATTGTCTGCATTATTGGTACAAAAGAGAGAGCGTAAGCACAATAGCTTAGTGAGGCATGCTCTAAATGAACCAACACAATAATGCATTTTTAGAAAACATTTAAACAAAGCTTAAAACCATAAGCCCATCTCTTTTCATGCAACTTTGCATACTTTACAAGCAGCTCATGCTTCAATACATTCAATGCAACATATTGGATTTCAAGTGATAGTTCATAACCATTTACAAACCAAAACACAATCGGATATGCGGATTACAAGCGTTGTCCTACACGCTTCATACACACTACCGAACAACATAAGGTGGAGTTTAACGGTACAATCACAACCCCTCAACACCCGTGATGGAGTTTAACGGTACAATCACAACCCCTCAACATCACTCATCGGTAGTTGTATAATTCCACTAACGAGTGCAAGGGACACATAACACAAGATCCACACACGGACTTTTAACCACCGTTGTGATCTTACCTCACTCGTTAGGGTACTTGGATGGAGTGTACGGTACAATCACAACCTCTCAACATCCAAGGCGACTTTATTCACGGTGCACCCAATCCTATAGCCGGCTAACTATATCCGATTCAAGTACTTTAACACCATACATCACTTGCCAATATACATCATATAACATCAACAATTCACTGTTTTAAAGCATTTAAACAAAGCCATTTAACATCATGCATCACTATGCATCAAAACCATATTAATAATATGTCAAACCAAGGATCTCTTACCTTGAGCATCCTTCAACACATGGCTTTCAAAACCAGCATTAACCATGCTAAAACATGCTTTCAAAACAGAATTTAAACATGCACAATGTAACCAATGCATCAAACCACTTCATGGCACATCTGAGGGAGTTTTTCCGAAAACTTACTCTTGAGCTTAGCTAAGTTGTTTAGGCTTAAACTAAGCTCCCAAAACCTCCAAATAATCGTTTCAAAGCTGCAAACCCAACTCCACTCACCAATTACGTTTCGCTTGCTTGCCGAAACACCAATCAAGCCTCCGGATCAACTCCAAAAGTGTCCGAAGAGGTCTCCCCTGTTTTAAACACATCAAAGCAGAGGATTAATGCATCATCATGCATTGAAATCTTCAGCCAACACACCTAAACCCGCTGGTCAACAAAAACCAACATTTCGGCTACCAAACACAATCGAAAACACCTCCAAACTCTTCCAAAACTTAACCCAGCCAAGATCCATCACTTCTAACCATTTCTAAACATCAAAAAACATCCAAAATAAACCTAAACTCGTCCTTATACCTCCAGCTATAACAAAACACCTCGAAAACCACCATTTTCATAAGCAAAAACTTAGGAAATACAACCTATTCGGGATTGCATTGATAAAACCTCATTTCCACATCATTAGACATCCAAAATACATTAAAGAATCATCTCAAAACAGAGCCCAAACAATCATAACGAAATTCTTCAAGATTTCTCCCAAATCTTGAGTTTTAAGCCAAAATCAAGTTTCTAACAATAAACCATTTATAAAACTTAAATTAAGGATTGACAACTTGGGAATTTCAGTAAAGAACTGAGTATTTAGAGGAGAAGAACAATCTTACCTCTAAATGGTGATTTCTCCTTGATTTGAGCCAATTTTCTTGAAAATCCAATGAGGAAATCAAAAGGATTTGATGCAAGATTGATTAGGAACTAATTGATGATAGAAATCTCATCAATTGAAGTGAAGATCAATGCAAAAGTTGCTAGAGAAAAGTGTTTGGATGATGGGAATTTTGAGAGAAAAAGAACTGAGAAAATTTTAGGAAAAAGTAGTTATGAATTTTCAAAAGGTAGTTTCTCTTCTCTTTTAATTAATTAAAACATTAATTAATTCACCCAGATTAAGGAAAAATCTGGAGAAATCATTTTTGGGTAAATTAGCTCCTTAAAGATTCAAAGTTTCAATCCTTACAAAACAGTCACCACTAAACTTTTCAAAAATCGCATTTTAGTTACTACACCGAAATGTAGTATTTCCAAACCTTATTTTGTAAAATTGATTTCACCACTCTCTTATATATATTAAAAGAGGATTTTTAGATATTTTTCCATATTTTTAAAGCATCCCGAACTAGGCTTTCCCTAAAACCTCCTTTTATATTCGAACCGAAAATCAGATCGGTCCAGTTCAGACCGTAAACTTCTAAGCCCAAAATTGGGGTGTTACAATCCTAATGATCGATCATTTATACCCGATAAGTTAACTAGTCTCAATTATACCTTTAAACCACATCATGATAACCATCATTTATAGCATACATCCATCATCACACACACCAATATATATTCATTCATAACCAAATCATGCTTCACAAGATCATAATAAGCATAAACATTTCAAGCTTATAAACACAAAAGAAGTTAAACTACCAATTTAACTTCTACCTTGGAATGGCCTACCAAGAACATCCCAAAACCTCAACTACACACACTTGAACCAATTTAAACAAATTTGAAAGTTTCACTCACCACCCTTCCTTAAGCAAACCAAGCAAAGCTACTCAAGCCTCCACAATTTCCGGAACCGATCCCGAACCTTCTCCGATGTTTCCTCTTGCTTCTAACCTATCAAAAGACAAGTATTACTCAACCCAATCAATGCTAAACTCAGCCACAATCTCAACCCACAAACACAAGCCAAAACTCCATAGTTTCAAACCCAAACTAACCAAAAAAACTCACATTTTCGTACTCCAATAATACCCAGCTGAAATCTACCATTTCCAACACCCAAATGACCTCTAAAGACTTCCAAAACACCTTCCTAACAACCCTAAACCATCAGCCCTTCAACCCAACACAAGAACACACCAAAATTTTAAGTCTTGACACTTTCGAAAACACCCCCAAGACCCATTTCGGGATTTTTCTCAAAATCCTTCCATTTTAAGATATTAGGTGTATTAAAGTAAGGTGAACTCAAAAATCAACTAAACAAATCAAAAACATGTCAAAAACCCAATAAAGCTTCATACTTTCTTCAACCTTGAAAGCTTGAAAAACTTAAAAAGATGATGGTTTTGAAATATAAAACCATGGAAATGCTTGAGATGGAAAGGAGAATTCAAAAACGAAATTACCTTGAATGGAGCCCTTGAGATGATGGAGAAAAGAGATGGAATAGTAATTTTGGGTTTTGGGGAGGGTTTTCACGTTAGAAGCAAAATGGGAAGAAGATGACTCCTTTTATTTTCTTTCTTTTTGTTTCAAAAAGTTTGTCTTCCTTTATTTTAACTTAATTACCGAAATGCCATTATGAGGATTTTAGGCTCATTTAAATTAAAACCAAGGCCTAAATAAATTAAACCGGTTCGGACGACTCGAACCCAACACACACACCGAACTCCTAACCCCAAAACACAGGTGTTACAAATTTCATGGCCTCTAGACATTTCTCAGTAGGGGTGGGAGAAAATACCCGACTCGATTGACCCGACCCGAAAACCCGACGACCCGAAATAAAAATACTGGGTAATTCACGAAAAAAATTACCCGACCGGGCCGGGTACCCGACCCGGCAAATTTCCCGGGACACAGGCCGAAAGTTTTCCCTTACCGGGTACCCGACCCGACCCGATAAAATTTAATATATATATATATATTATTTAAAATTATATTTTTATTTTATGTTTCTTAATATTTTCACTCTAAAATTAAGTTTAAATCCCTACATTTTTTCTATGTTTGTATTATATTCTTTTAAGTTTTAAGTTTAATTTTTTTTAAATATTTTTGTGTTTAACATGTGATTTTTCTTAATTTTAAAATTAAAAAAAATTAAAAAAAAATAGGAACCGGGTACCCGAATTTTACGGGTACCCGGATATAATGGGCTGGGACACGGGTCGTTTAATGAGGTACCCGGTTTTTCGGGTACCCGAATCCCGGGTACCCGACAATTCTCACCCCTATTTCTCAGAGTCTGGGCCCATCACTGTTTCTTGATAAGTCATAAGCTCATCTTAATCCATGAAGAGAACATCACCATGCAATGTGACAAGAAATTCATATTTTCTCAAGCGCATTGCATTCTCTAAAAGATCTTCACAATGGTTGTGTTTCCAAAACTGTTGAATGTTCCTCAACAACTTGTGGAACTTGTTGTTGTTCAATCTCTTTTTCAATGATATGTGGTTGATCTCGAATTTCATTGAGTTTAATATTTCTCCCACTTCCTTTTGGGAAAACAAATTCTCTTTCTATGAAGATTCTTGTTCGAGCAACAATCACTCTGTTCTCGGTAGGATTGAAGAAATAATATCCTTTAGTTTCTTTAGGATAACCCACAAAATTACATTTATAAGATTTGAGTTTGAGCTTTGTAGACATCTTATGTTTAACATGAGCTTCGCATCCCTAAATTTTCATAAAAGACATACTTGGACGTTTCCCCGTCCATATCTCATATGATGTCTTTTGAACTGATTTAGATGGAACACAATTTAGTGTGAAAGCATCTATTTTTGTGTATGTCCCCAAAAAAGAAATTGGAAGATCAACGTGACTCATCATTGATCGAACGATTTCTAACAGTGTTTGATTTCTTCTTTTCGGAAACTCCATTCCATTGTGGAGTACAAAGAGGTGTGAGACAATCCCACATTCCTTAAGAATCTCACCAAACTTTAAGCTTAAGTATTGTCCTCTTCGATCTGATCGAAGAGCCTTAATGCCTTTTCCTAGTTGGTTTTGTACTTCATTTTAAAACTCCTTGAACTTTAAGCTTTATGATGCATTATGTAAATGTACCCACATCTACTGAAGTCATCTATGAAAGTAATGAAGTATTGAAACCCTTCTCTAGCTTGTGTATTCATTGGTCCACATACATCACTATGTATTAATCTCAATAAATCACTTGCTCGCTCACTTTTACCATTAAAAGGAGCTTTTGTCATCTTTCCCAATAAGGAATGCTCACATAATCAAGTTGTTCGAAAACAAATGAATCCAAATATCCATCTTTATGGAGTTTTGAAATGTGTTTTTCACTTATGTGACCCAAGTGACAATGTCAAAGATAAGTTTGATTAGAGTCATTTGTTTTTTATCTTTTAGTATTTATGTTGTAAATTGAATTCTCTTGATCCAAAATATAGAGGTCATTTATTAATTGTGTCACACCATAGAAAACATTATCGAAATAAAGGAACAACAATTATTCTTAATAATTATCTCAAAATCAATCTTGTCTAAACAAGAAATGGAAATGATGTTTTTAGTCAAACAAGACACAAAATAACAATTCTCTAAACATAAATTAAGTCCACTAGGAACGATAAAGTATATGTTCCTATAGCTAATGCAACAACTCTTGCTCCATTACCGACCCATAGGTCCACCTCTCATTTTTCTCAGATTTCTACTCTTTTGTAGTCCTTATACAAATGTAAAATTTGAGAACTACAATCGGTATCCAATACCTAAGAAGCAGGTGTTGATAAATTAATATCAATAACATAAATATTCTAGGCGGACACTCCGCTTTCATTTGCCTTCTTGAATTTTTCAAGATAAATGGGACAGTTCCTTTTACAATGACATGTCTTATTACAATGGAAACATTTTCCTTATAGTGACCAGACAAGGTAGTTTACGTCGTTCAACTTGTCCTTCTCAAGGATCGATCACAATGATAACAAAATTTGTATTTTCCATAATGAGTCTAAAACAATAAAATATGAATTTTGAGTACGCTTACCATGTTTGTTTATAAAAGGATTGTATACTCCCACTACTTTTATTAAAATTTAATAACCCTCAAACACATTTTGTAAAGTTTTTCTAGTGGGCAAAGATCCAAATTTCACATTCTCTTAAATCATTCGTGGCCTTTCTCTTAAGATTATGGTCTATTTAGGTAAGCAACACTTGCTAATTAAATCTCATGTAACTCATTCATTTGGTGAACAACTCTTGCTCATAATCATCTTATGATTATCCAAATAACTAACTTTTAGGTTTTCTAATCATATTAGAGTAACCTAGTTAAGTCTTTAACCAACATTACAACCAACGAATATTACTTTCTTATTCTTCGCGTTTGGCCAAGATAGATACAAGTACCTCGCTTTAGTATAACCTATATTGTATCAATCTAGACTTTAACGAGGGTTAACATTGGGAAACAATAAAAGACTTAATATTTTATTGAGGGGTTTTGTGAATATTATCTCACCATTTAACATTTGATCTTATCAATTAACTAGCATGCATTCCATACATTCAGTTTATCACATACATGAAAAACAATAAATATGAATGCAATAGTTATAGCCCATACCCTAAGGTGGCTCGTCCCAAGCCAATGGGAGAACCAAATTATTCTAAGGATAAAAACACTTCTCAAGCATCTTTCTGTCGGCCCATACTTCTGTTCCTCTAGTCCATACTTCTTCGTATAGATTACAATTTCAGAAACTCCTTTTACATACGAGGGAGTAAGAAGAGAAGAAAATTACAATAGAAGTAGAGAAAGGAATGACACGCAGGCCATATTTATAAAAACCTTATAAATAAAAGTAAATGGGTCATTGGGCTATAACCATGTATTCCAAACATCGTGCATATCAAAAATAATAACGATGTAGTTTGTTATTAAGGTCTTACCAGATTGTTCCTACGCATGGGTCAAGCCCTTTGCGGGGTTTCAGCAGGCCTGCAGCTGCTGGCGGGGTTACCCCTGCCCGGTAAGTGGCAGGGAATTTTTTTAAGATCGGCATCTTAATTGATGTATAAAAACCTCATGATTTGGTAAATTTTATCAATATTATCGCATTTTTTTAGGATTTTAAAATTCACGAGGTTTTTACTAAAACAACTCTTGTTACTTCCTAGCACGAAATCTCTAAACTAACAATTAGTCTAATATATAAATATAACTCGCGTATGTTAACATTTAACATCTAAAACCCTAAAACTTCATATTAAATATGTTAACAATTAACATATAATATTTCAAACCCTATAGACAAAGATCCTGATGATTAACTCTGAATCATCAATCTTAGGAACGTCTTTTAACTGGATTAACAGATTAACCGTGATTGAATAGATTTGCTCGTACAAATATCATATATTCACTAAATAAATTGAAAAATAACATGTATCTAATACAATTACATCACCCAAGTAATTAAAACCCAAAACCGTATCATACAAGTGACTCTGATACCACTGTTGGGTCACGCCGATACATTCCATGACACAGTAGAAAAATTATCCAGTGATTACCACCAGAGATCTATGTACGAGGAACGAATCGGGTGAATAAGGGTGAATAATTACCTCTTTAAAATCTGTAATTCTGAATTTGGAGGATATAGATATTCAATCACGATTCCACAATGTCGATTCCTAAGCTGAAATGCTAACGCTTCGACCTCTATGTAGTTCACCCAGTTGAAACAAACATATAAAAATTCTCTAAACCATTTAGAATGGAATGAGCATATAAAAACTCTCTAAACTATTTAGAGGGTTTTTCCCAAAAAGCATTAATAACTGCTAGATCTCTCATGACTTTATATAGCCTTTGAAATCCTAATTTAACTCATATTAGGATTTCAATATATATATTAAACATATATAATCTCAATTCAACTTAATTAGGATTTCAATATATATATTAAATATATATAATTGTAATTCAACTTAATTAGGATTTCAATATATATTAATATATATAATTATAATTCAACTTAATTAGGATTTCAATGTATGTATGTATGTATGTATGTATGTATGTATGTATGTATGTATGTATGTATGTATGTATGTATGTATGTATGTATGTATGTATGTATGTATGTATGTATGTATGTATGTATGTATGTATGTATGTATGTATGTATGTATGTATGTATGTATGTATGTATGTATGTATGTATGTATGTATGTATGTATGTATGTATGTATGTATGTATGTATGTATGTATGTATGTATGTATGTATGTATGTATGTATGTATGTATGTATGTATGTATGTATGTATGTATGTATGTATGTATGTATGTATGTATGTATGTATGTATGTATGTATGTATGTATGTATGTATGTATGTATGTATGTATGTATGTATGTATGTATGTATGTATGTATGTATGTATGTATGTATGTATGTATGTATGTATGTATGTATGTATGTATGTATGTATGTATGTATGTATGTATGTATGTATGTATGTATGTATGTATGTATGTATGTATGTATGTATGTATGTATGTATGTATGTATGTATGTATGTATGTATGTATGTATGTATGTATGTATGTATGTATGTATGTATGTATGTATGTATGTATGTATGTATGTATGTATGTATGTATGTATGTATGTATGTATGTATGTATGTATGTATGTATGTATGTATGTATGTATGTATGTATGTATGTATGTATGTATGTATGTATGTATGTATGTATGTATGTATGTATGTATGTATGTATGTATGTATGTATGTATGTATGTATGTATGTATGTATGTATGTATGTATGTATGTATGTATGTATGTATGTATGTATGTATGTATGTATGTATGTATGTATGTATGTATGTATGTATGTATGTATGTATGTATGTATGTATGTATGTATGTATGTATGTATGTATGTATGTATGTATGTATGTATGTATGTATGTATGTATGTATGTATGTATGTATGTATGTATGTATGTATGTATGTATGTATGTATGTATGTATGTATGTATGTATGTATGTATGTATGTATGTATGTATGTATGTATGTATGTATGTATGTATGTATGTATGTATGTATGTATGTATGTATGTATGTATGTATGTATGTATGTATGTATGTATGTATGTATGTATGTATGTATGTATGTATGTATGTATGTATGTATGTATGTATGTATGTATGTATGTATGTATGTATGTATGTATGTATGTATGTATGTATGTATGTATGTATGTATGTATGTATGTATGTATGTATGTATGTATGTATGTATGTATGTATGTATGTATGTATGTATGTATGTATGTATGTATGTATGTATGTATGTATGTATGTATGTATGTATGTATGTATGTATGTATGTATGTATGTATGTATGTATGTATGTATGTATGTATGTATGTATGTATGTATGTATGTATGTATGTATGTATGTATGTATGTATGTATGTATGTATGTATGTATGTATGTATGTATGTATGTATGTATGTATGTATGTATGTATGTATGTATGTATGTATGTATGTATGTATGTATGTATGTATGTATGTATGTATGTATGTATGTATGTATGTATGTATGTATGTATGTATGTATGTATGTATGTATGTATGTATGTATGTATGTATGTATGTATGTATGTATGTATGTATGTATGTATGTATGTATGTATGTATGTATGTATGTATGTATGTATGTATGTATGTATGTATGTATGTATGTATGTATGTATGTATGTATGTATGTATGTATGTATGTATGTATGTATGTATGTATGTATGTATGTATGTATGTATGTATGTATGTATGTATGTATGTATGTATGTATGTATGTATGTATGTATGTATGTATGTATGTATGTATGTATGTATGTATGTATGTATGTATGTATGTATGTATGTATGTATGTATGTATGTATGTATGTATGTATGTATGTATGTATGTATGTATGTATGTATGTATGTATGTATGTATGTATGTATGTATGTATGTATGTATGTATGTATGTATGTATGTATGTATGTATGTATGTATGTATGTATGTATGTATGTATGTATGTATGTATGTATGTATGTATGTATGTATGTATGTATGTATGTATGTATGTATGTATGTATGTATGTATGTATGTATGTATGTATGTATGTATGTATGTATGTATGTATGTATGTATGTATGTATGTATGTATGTATGTATGTATGTATGTATGTATGTATGTATGTATGTATGTATGTATGTATGTATGTATGTATGTATGTATGTATGTATGTATGTATGTATGTATGTATGTATGTATGTATGTATGTATGTATGTATGTATGTATGTATGTATGTATGTATGTATGTATGTATGTATGTATGTATGTATGTATGTATGTATGTATGTATGTATGTATGTATGTATGTATGTATGTATGTATGTATGTATGTATGTATGTATGTATGTATGTATGTATGTATGTATGTATGTATGTATGTATGTATGTATGTATGTATGTATGTATGTATGTATGTATGTATGTATGTATGTATGTATGTATGTATGTATGTATGTATGTATGTATGTATGTATGTATGTATGTATGTATGTATGTATGTATGTATGTATGTATGTATGTATGTATGTATGTATGTATGTATGTATGTATGTATGTATGTATGTATGTATGTATGTATGTATGTATGTATGTATGTATGTATGTATGTATGTATGTATGTATGTATGTATGTATGTATGTATGTATGTATGTATGTATGTATGTATGTATGTATGTATGTATGTATGTATGTATGTATGTATGTATGTATGTATGTATGTATGTATGTATGTATGTATGTATGTATGTATGTATGTATGTATGTATGTATGTATGTATGTATGTATGTATGTATGTATGTATGTATGTATGTATGTATGTATGTATGTATGTATGTATGTATGTATGTATGTATGTATGTATGTATGTATGTATGTATGTATGTATGTATGTATGTATGTATGTATGTATGTATGTATGTATGTATGTATGTATGTATGTATGTATGTATGTATGTATGTATGTATGTATGTATGTATGTATGTATGTATGTATGTATGTATGTATGTATGTATGTATGTATGTATGTATGTATGTATGTATGTATGTATGTATGTATGTATGTATGTATGTATGTATGTATGTATGTATGTATGTATGTATGTATGTATGTATGTATGTATGTATGTATGTATGTATGTATGTATGTATGTATGTATGTATGTATGTATGTATGTATGTATGTATGTATGTATGTATGTATGTATGTATGTATGTATGTATGTATGTATGTATGTATGTATGTATGTATGTATGTATGTATGTATGTATGTATGTATGTATGTATGTATGTATGTATGTATGTATGTATGTATGTATGTATGTATGTATGTATGTATGTATGTATGTATGTATGTATGTATGTATGTATGTATGTATGTATGTATGTATGTATGTATGTATGTATGTATGTATGTATGTATGTATGTATGTATGTATGTATGTATGTATGTATGTATGTATGTATGTATGTATGTATGTATGTATGTATGTATGTATGTATGTATGTATGTATGTATGTATGTATGTATGTATGTATGTATGTATGTATGTATGTATGTATGTATGTATGTATGTATGTATGTATGTATGTATGTATGTATGTATGTATGTATGTATGTATGTATGTATGTATGTATGTATGTATGTATGTATGTATGTATGTATGTATGTATGTATGTATGTATGTATGTATGTATGTATGTATGTATGTATGTATGTATGTATGTATGTATGTATGTATGTATGTATGTATGTATGTATGTATGTATGTATGTATGTATGTATGTATGTATGTATGTATGTATGTATGTATGTATGTATGTATGTATGTATGTATGTATGTATGTATGTATGTATGTATGTATGTATGTATGTATGTATGTATGTATGTATGTATGTATGTATGTATGTATGTATGTATGTATGTATGTATGTATGTATGTATGTATGTATGTATGTATGTATGTATGTATGTATGTATGTATGTATGTATGTATGTATGTATGTATGTATGTATGTATGTATGTATGTATGTATGTATGTATGTATGTATGTATGTATGTATGTATGTATGTATGTATGTATGTATGTATGTATGTATGTATGTATGTATGTATGTATGTATGTATGTATGTATGTATGTATGTATGTATGTATGTATGTATGTATGTATGTATGTATGTATGTATGTATGTATGTATGTATGTATGTATGTATGTATGTATGTATGTATGTATGTATGTATGTATGTATGTATGTATGTATGTATGTATGTATGTATGTATGTATGTATGTATGTATGTATGTATGTATGTATGTATGTATGTATGTATGTATGTATGTATGTATGTATGTATGTATGTATGTATGTATGTATGTATGTATGTATGTATGTATGTATGTATGTATGTATGTATGTATGTATGTATGTATGTATGTATGTATGTATGTATGTATGTATGTATGTATGTATGTATGTATGTATGTATGTATGTATGTATGTATGTATGTATGTATGTATGTATGTATGTATGTATGTATGTATGTATGTATGTATGTATGTATGTATGTATGTATGTATGTATGTATGTATGTATGTATGTATGTATGTATGTATGTATGTATGTATGTATGTATGTATGTATGTATGTATGTATGTATGTATGTATGTATGTATGTATGTATGTATGTATGTATGTATGTATGTATGTATGTATGTATGTATGTATGTATGTATGTATGTATGTATGTATGTATGTATGTATGTATGTATGTATGTATGTATGTATGTATGTATGTATGTATGTATGTATGTATGTATGTATGTATGTATGTATGTATGTATGTATGTATGTATGTATGTATGTATGTATGTATGTATGTATGTATGTATGTATGTATGTATGTATGTATGTATGTATGTATGTATGTATGTATGTATGTATGTATGTATGTATGTATGTATGTATGTATGTATGTATGTATGTATGTATGTATGTATGTATGTATGTATGTATGTATGTATGTATGTATGTATGTATGTATGTATGTATGTATGTATGTATGTATGTATGTATGTATGTATGTATGTATGTATGTATGTATGTATGTATGTATGTATGTATGTATGTATGTATGTATGTATGTATGTATGTATGTATGTATGTATGTATGTATGTATGTATGTATGTATGTATGTATGTATGTATGTATGTATGTATGTATGTATGTATGTATGTATGTATGTATGTATGTATGTATGTATGTATGTATGTATGTATGTATGTATGTATGTATGTATGTATGTATGTATGTATGTATGTATGTATGTATGTATGTATGTATGTATGTATGTATGTATGTATGTATGTATGTATGTATGTATGTATGTATGTATGTATGTATGTATGTATGTATGTATGTATGTATGTATGTATGTATGTATGTATGTATGTATGTATGTATGTATGTATGTATGTATGTATGTATGTATGTATGTATGTATGTATGTATGTATGTATGTATGTATGTATGTATGTATGTATGTATGTATGTATGTATGTATGTATGTATGTATGTATGTATGTATGTATGTATGTATGTATGTATGTATGTATGTATGTATGTATGTATGTATGTATGTATGTATGTATGTATGTATGTATGTATGTATGTATGTATGTATGTATGTATGTATGTATGTATGTATGTATGTATGTATGTATGTATGTATGTATGTATGTATGTATGTATGTATGTATGTATGTATGTATGTATGTATGTATGTATGTATGTATGTATGTATGTATGTATGTATGTATGTATGTATGTATGTATGTATGTATGTATGTATGTATGTATGTATGTATGTATGTATGTATGTATGTATGTATGTATGTATGTATGTATGTATGTATGTATGTATGTATGTATGTATGTATGTATGTATGTATGTATGTATGTATGTATGTATGTATGTATGTATGTATGTATGTATGTATGTATGTATGTATGTATGTATGTATGTATGTATGTATGTATGTATGTATGTATGTATGTATGTATGTATGTATGTATGTATGTATGTATGTATGTATGTATGTATGTATGTATGTATGTATGTATGTATGTATGTATGTATATATATAATCTCAATTCAACTTAATTAGGATTTCAATAACTATATATACTATATATATCAATATATATATATTGATTTAAACGAATTATATTATTTATATATTAAAAGATTTATAATTACAATAATTATTTTTCTTTTAGTATTTACCCAATAGTTAAATTATATATATCATATAAATTACATTTAACTAAATTCGTGTATAACAAATTTTACATATATAATTCGTTTAATATATGCTCATTTCAACTGTGAGTGTGACCCTGTAGGTTCATGTAACGTTAGTAGTAAATATTAGAACATTTCTAATATTACAAACAATGAGTGACATCTAGTAATATATCATAGTCAACTAAGTTACAAGAAATCATGATTCGACATAACCTTTTCGTTATTAACTCTATTTATGTATTACATCCTTTTGTCCTTTATATCTAGATTGGACACAAGTCATGGAACAGTCACACTTGTATAGTCCATCTAATATTTCTTAATATCTTGAGTAAACTATTATAAATGAATAACTATGATATCTCATATCAACTTATTCGAGCATGGCCATGCATTTCTAGTCTCACTCAATCAAGTGGCCAACGATATTACTCCTATTATGTAGTAGGGACAAATCTATCTTGATCAACCATATTCTACTACATAGATTGTGACATATCCAATATCAGTCTTTATTGTGTAGTTAGTTACGACACACGTTTGACCTTATCGAAATATGTAACTCACGATGTTGAAATAATGATGATCTCAAGTCTGAGGATCATACATGTAGTCATCATTATGAGCAATGTTGTGATTGTCACATAATAATCTAAGAAACATGCTCATAGCGGGTCAGTTCAGTATGACGTTCTCTAACACCTACTTATGTATTGATTTTGACATCTCCATGCCAATGACAACACTTTGTCATCAATCAACTACATATTAGTCTTAATGCATTATTGTTGTTCATGCCCGCAATAATACTTGACTAAGGCCATTTTAGAATAACCATATTATTCTAAGGACTTTATTATAATTCAGTTTATTTATGCACGCAGAATTGTAACTGAAAATAATAATGGCAATGCCTCTTTATGAATAAACAAGGTAAAAATAATTGTCATTTACAATCATCTTATGATTGGTCTTTGGGCATACTCTAACAGTTAGCCCCCATGTCGCTTTGTTTTCAAGCTGGAGGCATTAGTTGGTTACGTCCCCATGCCCCGTTTTTAAAGTGGTCTATTGACTATGTTCCTTTCACTATCTTCTAAAAATGGCATTAGTTGGTTACGTCCCTATGCCACTTCATTCTCGAACATGAGGCATGTTGTCTATCCTTTTCATCACGACACTTCACTGCTTCGGGAAAAAGTTGTGACTTCATTTTGTGCGACGGGTGATAGCAGGTCACTCTAGGAGGCCAAAGCAATTTATCTACCAAAGAGGGCAGTTGTTGATGTTTACCTGCCACTTCATTTCCACCAATAACAATAGTTGATTTTCACCCTATCGCTTCGGCACTATCTTCAACAAGAATAATAGGTGAAAGACACCCTACACCGCTTTAGGGGCAAGACACCCCACGCCATAGGCGTAAGACACCATATTCCGTTTCCGGGGAAAGATAACCACACCATTTTCTAGAAAAGGTTATAGCCACAAGACACCTTATATCGCTTCTAAGATGAGGGGCAAAACACTCGATACCCCAGAAGAGTAGATCATTTTTTGATTCGGCTTTCTCGAGTTCGAAGGAACGGAGTTTCCTATCCGTTCAAGCATAAGGGGAATGGAACCTTGTTTTCAACAAAATTCTTATTTGTTAAAGCTCTTGGAGAATGGAACAATGCTTTTTAGAAAACAGTAAAGTGTCCACAAGTCCTATATTTCACGCACATTCCATCTCATATTATTGTTGTTTTTAAGCACATCTTAGGCATAATTAGGATCATGCATTGCATTTTACAGTATTTCTTAGCTTTACCATGTTTTTATTGATTATCCTTTAATTGGTGAAGAAAGGTATTGTTTTAGTATATTTTTGGTTTTAGGTACTAAAGGCTAACAGAGGGAAAGAGGGGTTGAGGATGCGATGTTGAGGCAACGAACCGTGGAGCTGTACTGGTGCAATTCCAGCCGAAGACAGTATCTGCCGAGTGCTGCCGCCACCAACCTTGCTGCCCACGGCATCAAACTATGGAGTTGGAGAACCGGCATGCAATTTATAGAGCCAAAAACCCTGATTCTATCGACGTTGTCCACTCGATTTTCCGACGTCTTTAGTAGCGGGAAAAGCCACCAACGAGAAATCTAGAGATTGCTTGCGGGACAAGGCAACGTGATAAAGTCCACATTCAACTCAAAGAAGTCAGAGTTTAAAGTCACATTAAATGTGGAAAGCTACTTTTGAAGACTTCTACTTCAAGAAAGACTAGACCTAGCTATTATCTGTAAATACTCATTGTAATTCTAATTCAAATCATCTTAGGTTTTCTTTAGGCATAGCTTATATTTTCTTGTCGCCGTCATGTTCTAAACTTCTCTTGGGTTTGGGGTTATGTTGTAAATTAGTTGTGAGAACGGTTGTTTAGGTTTTAAAGTTTGTTTTTTGCAATAAAATATTACAAGTTTACTTAATTCATGTTCTTCACTTCTTCAATTAGTTCCAAAAGTCCAGTTGAAGAAATCCATTTGTCGGGCACGAGAGTGTCAAACTCACGAAAGAATTAAGTATGGTCTCACCATGTCGAGGTGTTGACTAATTCGGCTTAGACATAAGTTAGAATTTCAGCGGCTAAAAGGAGCAACCAAACATCGACTGCCTGTGATAGGTTTACGTTGAGATTGCTAGGTAATGCCTACATCACGTGGTGAAAGAATCCTTGCCTAGACATAGGAAGGATCACTTCAAAATTGCTTTGCCGAACTTGGAGTATCTGCCAGACTTGCCGTCGGGACTTCTCCTCATCTCACCTGCCGAGACAACGAAAGTTGCAAGAGCAAAGTTCCACCGTGACAGCAAAAGTTGCCACAACCTCAATCCGCCATTACCCGCCAAGGCAGCATATCGTGGTAGCACAAAGAAACTTGACCTATTCAACGCAGTTTCATACTAAGCAGCAGCATAACCCTACCCTCTCTATCAACCTGATCACTTCCTTAATTACTTTTGTTTTTAGTTTACTTTTCTTCTCAACAATCACCTCACTTGTGCAATTTACTTTTCCTTGTGCAGGAACAACAATTCGAACTAAGATGTCCAATCCCTGTGGAGACGATATCTTATATACTATAACTTGACAAGAGTGTGCACTTGCGCTCATAAATAGAGTACACCCAAACGCTCTACAAGTATTTGGCCTCGTTTCCGGGGATTGGTAACAGTGAATTTCATTTTTAATTTCTGCACTTTGATTTCTTTACTTTTTACTTTATTTTTATTTCTACTTAAAAAAAATTTACAGTTTCCTTTGCTAGTGTATGACCAGGGCGAATCCAAAAGGAGAAATCCTCTTCTACGACGATATCGAGCGTAGAGCAATAGAACTCAAGAAGGAACTCAGAGTAACCCTCGAGAAAAAAAAAGAAGAAAAAGAAGAAGCAAAGGTAAACATGAACCCACCAAACAATGCCGCGAATGGCAGGGATGGGCAGCAAAACTTGCCGCCCAGAGGTCACTAAGATTCACCAAGGCAAGACTCCCCTATTCCGCCCAGGCAACCCCAGATTGTTCGAACCACTAGAGATTATATAGAACATGATTTCAGAGGATTCGATCCAACAGTGATGGAACCGAATATTGAGACAGACCACTTCGAGTTGAAGCATGTCATGTTTAACATGATCAACACGCTAGCGCACTTTGGCGAGACAACCACAGAAGATGTCCGACAACACTTGAGAGGATTACTAGACATCTACAGAGCGTTCAAAATACATGAGGTCAATCAAGACGTACTGAGGCTGAGGTTATTTCCCTATTCACTGAGGGATATGGCAAAACAGTGGTTAAACAATTAGCCGGCGTGATCGTTCAACACATGGACAGAGCTTTGTAATGATTTCCTAGATCGATTCAGCCCGTCCAATGTCACAGACAAACTGCGCAATGTGATAACAGCCTTCAGACAAGGGGATGACGAGCCGATGTATAAAGCATGCAAGCGGTACCAACAGATGCTGATTAACTGCCCGCTACACGGTCTTCTGGCTTGGACACGGGTATCAATATTCTACAATGGGGTGAACTACCCAACACAGATGATGATCGATGCCTCAGCCAATGGAATCATCCTTGACAGACCACTAGAAGAGGCACTACGGCTTCTAAATCAAGCCGCCAAGAATGACTAGAAGTATCCAACAGCCCGCCGAGGCGGCATTAGGCGGCCAGCCACTGTGAACAAGGTAGAAGCCTCAGAATCTGTCAATGCCCACCTTGACACGCTAACAGAGCTGGTTATGAGCATCGTGAAACCTGCTGCGAAGGCTTATGAGATAAAGGCTGTGGAGCCGTTCTGTGACGAGTGTGGGGGAAACCATGATTCATGTTGCGTGTAAAAGAGTCCTATCACAAATAGTGCAAGTGTACACGATGCAAGTAGTAAAGTGATACTTGGAGTATCGGATATCGTCTCCACAAGGACTGGAAAAAGCTCTATACTTGAATTGCTGCACAAGAGATAGAAAATAGTTTAATTGGATTGTGAATTAATCTTGATAGTCAACTAAAATAAAAGAGTAAAGAATCAGGTTTAAGAAATAGGCCGGTATTGATTTGCTTAGTAGTACAGGTGTTGCACTGTAAGAGGAACTTCTGTTCTGTCGTCGTCCCTGCCACGGCAGCATCTGTCGCGGCAGAAGTTTGTTGATGTCGCGGCAGCGATCACACAACTCTGCACTTCAAGCTTGGCAAGAATCCCTGCTATGACTTGTTCTATCCCTAGGCCCAAGTTCTGTTGATGAACACTTCTTCGAAGATACCTCCCGGCGTGAATCGAAGGGTGAACACCAATGTTGTTGAATTCTTCCTTAGCCACTTAACCTCGTACTTATCCCTAAGCCTAGATGGTTTAACCATAAACTGGAAAATGCATATATATTTCATTCGTATGTTTGACTCTCCCGATAGCAAACAAATGGATAACCTCACAATACTCTCTCGAAACTCTTGTAAGATATGAAAACCAGAATAAATAAACTTGAAGTTTTTTATTACTTGACAGAAAATTCCTAAAATAGTACAATCCTTGCAACTACTTTACAGAATCAACTCTTAGCCCTAGGGGGAGTTTAGAACATGATGAGAGGGAAAACGACAATGGTTTTGGGGAAGATGGCTAGGAATCAGATATCCTTCCCTAGGTCGAATTACATGCCTTTATATAGGCCTTGGGTCCAAGTTTTCTAATATGGCAAGAATACAAGTTTAAACTAAAGTACAACTCTATTGGAGATTAAATCTTCTGAGTGTATGCCTTTAATTCATCATCTTTTCTTACCTTGAGTTTCTTCCTTGGACTTTGGGCTTGGCCTTCATTCTAGCTCAGGGCTCAGAAAAATATGGGAGTGGCCTACGACAGACCGACTTGAAGTCCTCTATCTGTCGAGCTCCACTTCACTTGTCCACTTCATCCTTCTGTCGTCGTGGCTGCCACGACAGTGGCCACGGCAGCGTGTGCTCCTCGACTCCAGTTCTCTGATCCAGCTCTGCTCCTTTGCTGCCCTGAGTCTGCCGCAGCAGATACCTGCAAAAGTGACCAAAATCAGTAGCAACTGTGCCATTTTATCTAGTTGTGATGTTTATGCAGAAATCTATCCTAAATGCAATGAAATATGCTTGAATGCAGTAAAAATATGGGTAAATGAGGGGTAAAATATAGAACTTTTATACACTCAACACACCCCTAAACTCAAGTTCTTGCTTGCCCTCAAGCAAATACTACCTAACTAAAAATAAAAACTTTTTGTTTTGGCTTAATTCAGTGAACTTTTCATTACATGTCACATATTCCCTATCACGAGCAATGCCTTGTCGGGTGTTTCTGGATTTATTCGGAACAATGCTATAGTTCTTGTGCAGTGTGTGCGGGTTTTGTGAACAAATATGTGCCTAGACTCCCTTAGCATACCAGAAAAGTCATGCTTACAAACTTGAGTTTATGCCAATTCATTTTTTCTGGATGCAGTTCTTAGGCTTCTTTAGTTTTTTCTGAATCTTGACTTAACTGCGTCTTTTATGGAGGCAATTCTTAGGCTCCTTTAGTTTTTTCTAACTTAAGCTTAAAGAGAAATCTCTCTAAGTTTAGTGCAAGGCAATTTTGCAAGCAAATGAGTCTGAATTTTTCTTTCTTTTATTCATTTCCTAGAACCGGTGATAGGCACCTCTAGGGGCAACTCAAATGGGTAATTATTCCTATTCCATTGCACTACAGAAGTCTAGATAGCATAAGAGTCACAAAGGGTGTTTTATAGTTCAGAATTATAGCAAGGCTCTAAACAGTTCCTAAAACTTCCTAAAGGCACTGTCACGACAGAGTATGTCGCGGCATGTAAGTTTAGTTCAAAGACTTAAGCCAAATTTTCTTGTTTTAATTTTCATTTTTTAACACAAAAATAAACTTAAAAATAAATTAATAATTAGACACAATTTAAGACACAACTAACAGTTTCATTAATGAAGGGATGCCACCCCAAACTCGAGGGTTGCATTGCCCTCAATGCATGACAGAATGAAGTAAAAAACAGAAAAGAAAATACATCACAAAATAGATAAAACAGCAAAGACAGCAAAATATAAGAAAAGAAACTTAATTTGAGGAGTTGTCGTCGCTGCTACTGCTAATTTGGAGCTGCTAGTGGGCAGTGACTTTCATGGCAAGGGCTGGCAGGTTACTGGGGGACGCAGAGGCTGTTTTCTTCTTTGCCTCTCGAGGTGGCTAGATACGTGTCGGTGAGATGCGTGAAGGCTGGTCCAGGACCTCGAGATCATCATCGGAGCTGCTGCTGCTGCTGCTACTGGCAGATCTTCCTTGGCAGGGTCCTTCGACGGTCTCATTGAGATTCTTCCTTTTTATCGGAGGGTAGTCCTTTGAGATGTCTCGGGCTACGGAGAGCTCGGAGTCAGAATCCTGCCAGGCGAACGAGGAGGAGAACCCTTCAAAGTATTTGGGGTCGATCTCCTGTAGGAGGTCCTTCCTCTTCTCTCATCTGGCAGTGGCAGACTGTCTGCCGCCTTCGCCTGTCGTGGCAGGTGTAGGATTGGAGGCAGCAGTGGGGGTTCTGGGGCTTGCAGTAGGGGTGGGAGCAGCAAAGAAGTTTTCTGGGAAGGAGGGGAATGGCACATGGGTAAAATGTAAATAATTGTGAATGAAATTTACCGTTGCGGCTGTGAAGTCCCTCATAAAGCCCATCAGTCCGAGCTGTCGTTCCTCCATCCTTTTCAGTTGGAGGTGTCTGCTGGAGGTGCTGTTGTTGTCTGTTGTGGATCTGCTGCGACAGGTTCAGGAGAGCTCGGGCCTGCCGTCGGTTCTGTCGTGGCAGAGGGGTTGATATACGACAGAGGGGTGGCAGCTTTCAACTCGATTAGACTGAAAATATTCCGCTGCGTCCACCCTTTTCCTTGTACCTTGACATCTTCCTCAATTTCTGGTACATTATTGCCCCGGCAGATGGTGGTGATGAGGTAGGGGAAGACGAGGGGGCCCGACGGTCAGAGAGCACATTCGAGGATTCTGTCCCAGATGTAGCGGCCGACATTAATTTGCCTCTCGTTTAAAATAGAATGGACAAGGGCTAACCTCGGTCTGTCGATAGTGCTGTTGTGGGAGGATGGCATGATGCGCTTCTTGACAAAGTGGTTCCACAGTTTGGCTTGTGGATTCAGCTGGGTCTTCCTCACGGTCCATCGGTGTTTAGGGTCGTCGTTCCACTCCGTTACTTCTTCTATAACCTCAGCCATGACAGCGTCATAGTCTGCCGGCGATAGACTATTCATGAACCTTTTGTGGGAGTCCTCCTTCTTGCTCACGTACAATCCGTATAATGTGTTGATGTATGTAGGCTCGAGAGAGATTTGCTTGCCTCGAACGGTCACTGTCGTGGCATCCTTATTGTCGACAGTAGCGTAGAATTCTCGGATGAGGGTTATATTCATTTCCTCGGGTTGAACAGCAAATTTCTGCCACTTGAGGGCTTGAATCTTCTTGGCTATGAAACTTTCTAGCCCTAGATCTCCCGTTTGTTGTGTGTAGATGAACCCTCGTTCCTCTCACATTTACCTCTTTTGGAAGGAACTGTAGTACCTCTTGGCAGATTCTGTGGAAGCGAACCGGTTGGGAATGGCATTGTGACTTGGGGTTGATACTGTCGTGGCAGAAGTGGAGGCAGCACTGTGGCGAGTGTGTCTGCTAGTCATTGCAAGGATTGTAGCAAAAATAAAAAGAAAATTTTGAGATCTAAACTAGAGGAAGCAGGTTGAGAGAATGAGAATGAGATGAAAAATGAATAGGGAGTGGGGGTTTATATAGAATGGGGATTTTCTGCCCGTTGGGTCTGTAACGACAGGCGCGAATAACGGGGCCAGATGTTATGCGGTTTCTGACGCGTCTGTCACGCGTCTGTTACGCGTTTGCATGTCTGTCGCAACAGCTTCGTGATAGGCTGTCTTCTCCGCGTCTGTCGCAACAGCTGGTGACAGGCTATGACGACATACTTGTCCGTTGGGCTTTTTGGGCTGATGTGAATGTGGTGGGCTAGTTCATTCCTTCTCTTTGCTTTGCTTCCTTTATTTCCTAAAAATAATTAAATAAATAAACTAAATTAAAATCTAGGTTCCTAAAATAAATAAAAAACTTAATTCCTAATAAATAAATAAAATAAAATACTAAGTTAAATTAGGGATGCCTTGAGGGGCATCTCCTAAAGTAACTACTTCCTGCATCCTTGAGGCTTCAGTCCCCTGATAATGCTTGAGTCTCTGTCCATTGACCTTGAACTGGTGCCCATCTTTCAATGATCTGATTGTAATGGCACCATGGGGGAAAACTTGAACATCCTGGAAAGGACCAGACCACCTAGATTTATGCTTTCCTGGAAAAAGCTTCAACCTGGAGTTGAATAACAACACCTGCTGCCCTGGGCAGAACTGTCGTGGCAGTAGCTTTCTGTCGTGCCACTTCTTGGTTTTGTCCTTGTAGATTTTGGCATTGTCGTAGGCCATTGCTCGAATTTCTTCAATTTCATTCAAGTATAGTAGCCTTTTCTGTCTTGCCTTATCTCAGTCCATATTTACTGCCTTGATAGCCCAGTAAGCTCTGTGTTCTATCTCAACAGGTAAATGTCAGGTTTTCCCATAGATGAGTCTATAGGGTGACATCCCCAATGGTGTTTTGAACGTTATTCTATAGGCCCAGAGTGCATCATTGAGATGTAGAGACCAATCCTTTCGAGTGGGTTTAACCATCTTCTCTAGTATGTTCTTTACGTCTCTGTTCGATATCTCGGCCTGCCCATTGGTTTGAGGGTGGTATGTTGTAGCAATCTGGTGCTTTACTCCGTATTTTCTCAAGGCAACAGCAATTACCCTGTTATCAAAGTGTCTCCTTACATCACTAATTATCGCCCTTGGGATGCCAAATCTGGAGAAGATGTTCTTGTGAAGAAATCTTTGAACAGTTTTGGCGTCGTTCTTCTGAGTGGCGATCGCTTCTACCCATTTTGACACATATACCACTGCCAGTAGGATATACAAGTTCCCGCAAGATGCTGGGAATGATCCCATGAAGTCAATTCCCCATACATCGAAGATTTCAACCTCTAATATGTTCTGCAGTGGCATCTCATGCCTTCTTGATATGTTCCTAGTCCGTTGCCACTTGTCACAACCTTTGTAAAAAGCTTGTGCATCCTTGAACAGTGTGGGCCAATAGAGACTGGAGTGCAGAACCTTGACAGCGGTTTTGTTTCAACCTAGGTGCCCTCCATAAGGGGAATCATGGCAGTTGTGAAGCACAGCTTCTTGTTCGTCCTGTGGTACGCATCTCCTGATAATCTGATCTGCACAGTGTTTGAAAAGAAGAGGTTCGTCCCAATAATAATGTTTTGCATCATTTTGGAACCTCTTCCTTGCTTGGTAATTAAGTTCAGGAGGTAATAACCCACTTACAATGTAATTAACAATGTCAGCATACCAAGGGGTTTTAGAAAGCTTACCTGCCGCCATGGCTGTCGCTGCAGTGCTGGCGGCAGCAAACAACTGCTCATCTGGGAAGGTCTCCAGTATGTTGGTCCTGTCTGTGGGTTGACTTCTTCCCGTCTCCAGCCTTGACAAGTGGTCTGCTACTTGGTTTTCTGTTCCCTTTTTATCTTTGATATCAATGTCAAATTCTTGCAGTAGTAGAATCCAACGTATCAATCTAGGTTTCGCATCCTTTTTCGTGAACAAATACTTCAGTGTTGAATGGTCTGTATGGACCACCACCTTTGTTCCAAGTATGTACGGACGAAACTTGCCGATTGAGAACACCACTGCTAACAACTATTTCTCTGTCGTGGTGTAGTTGACTTGGGCAGCATTAAGTGTTTTGTTAGCATAGTAAATCACACGGAAGAGCTTATCCTTCCTCTGCCCTAATGCTGCCCTGACAGCCTAGTCACTAGCATCACACATTATTTTAAATGGCAAACTCCAGTCTGGTGGTTGTACGACTGGGGCTGTTACCAACTTCTCCTTCAGAATTCTGAATGCCTCAGTACATTCAGTATTAAAATCAAAGGTATGATTATGTTCCAATAGGTGGCATAAGGGTTTGGTAATTTTTGAGAAATTTGCGATAAATCGCTGATAAAACTCGGCATGCCCTAAGAAACTTCGAATCCCCTTGACTGTGGTGAGTGGCGGCAGCTTTTCGATAACCTCTATTTTGGCTCTGTCCACCTCTATGCGCGGCAGCTCACCTTGTGGCCTAGTACTATTCCTTCATCTACCATGAAGTGGCACTTTTCCCAGTTCAAAACCAATTTCACCTCTTCGCATCTTTCAAGGACCTTCTGCAAGTTGCCTAAACAACCTTCAAAGCTGTCTCCAAAGACGGAAAAGTCGTCCATGAAAATCTCTAGGAAATCCTCCACCATGTCGGAGAATATTGCCATCATGCACCGTTGGAAGGTTGTTGGTGCATTGCAGAGCCCAAATGTCATTCTCCGAAAGACATAGGTGTCGTACGGGCATGTGAAGGTAGTTTTCTCTTGGTCCTCCAGTGCAATTGCTATCTGATTATAACCTGAGTAACCATCAAGAAAATAGTAGTAAGGCTTCCCCGCTAATCTATCAAGCATTTGATCAATAAAAGGTAAGGGGAAATGGTCTTTTCGGGTAGCTTTATTAAGCATTCGGTAATCCATACAAACCCTCCAACCGGTCACAGTCCTGGTTTGGATTAGTTCATTTTCTTCGTTGGTTACCATGGTTATGCCTCCCTTTTTGGGCACACACTACAACGGGCTCACCCACTTGATATTTGAGATGGCGCATATGATTCCGGCGTCGAGCCATTTTATAATCTCTTTCCGCACCACCTCTCGCATAACCTCGTTCAATATTCTTTGGGAATCAATGGTCGGCTTATGATCAACCTCCAAGAGAATCTTGTACATGCATAATACAGGGTTGATGCCTTGGATATCGGCTATAGTCCATCCAATGGCCTTCTTATGCTGCTGTAGCATTTTGATTAGCTGTTGTTCCTGTTTCTGCATCAACTTGGAAGAGATGATTACGGGCAACGTATCATTTATACCAAGAAAGACATATTTAAGCTGCCCTGGCAGGGGATTAAGATTTAGAACAAGTGGCTTTTCAATGGAAGGCTTCTGGATTATATGTTCATTCGAGGTATAATTAAAAGGCTCGAAGAACATACCTGGATGAGTGCCTATCCAATTTACCTCCTCAGGACCTTCAGTGTCGGATGTTTCTGAGTCGGAGGAGACACTGTTTTCGTTGCTACCGTGACAGTCTTCCAAGTGACTGCTGGGGCAGTGACCAATCTTTCTGTCGTGGCAGCTTGACCTGATGCAGGGTTGGTCAAGGATTACTTCAGAGATTGCCTTGCACTCTTCTTCTGCATCAGCATGTTTAATTGCTTGGAGAACATTGAGTTTGGTTTCTTGATCATTCACTCTCATGGTCAGTTCTCATTTCTCCACATCGATCACGGTTCTGCCTGTGGCTAGGAAGGGTCGCCCCAGGATGATCGGTGTGTTTTCATCTACTTCACAGTCTAAAACGAGAAAGTCAGTAGGAAAAATAAATTTATCCACTCTTACCAGAATATCTTCTATCTTCCCTTCTGGTTGTATGTAAGAGCGGTCTGCCAGCTGCATCATGACTGTCGTGGGCCTTGCTCGTCCAATACCTAATTCCTGAAACATAGATTTGGGCATTAGATTTATGTTAGCACCAAGATCACAAAGTGCCTTACCCATGAACTTATCGCCAATTATGCACGGTATGATGAAGCTCCCAGGATCCTTCTTCTTCTAGGGTCGATGCCTGTGTAAGATAGTCATGCATCCTTCTGTCATCTTCATCGTTTCGAACTCCCCAAGTCTGGACCTTTTTGACATTGCGTCTTGAGAAATTTTGCATAACCGTGCATATGCTTGATGGCCTCTAACAGCAGTATGTTAATGTGCACCTGCTTAAAAATATCATAGATCTTCCTTAGTTGGTACTCCTGTTTTTGTTTCTGTAACCGCTGTGGAAAAGGAGGTGGAGGACGGTAATCTTCAAGACGTCCTTCACATGGTATTCGGATTTGAGGAGGTTTAGGTTCTTCAACATCCTTTTCTTGCTCCTCTATCCCTTCTACTGTCGTGGTAGAAGTGCCGACAGCAGGTTGTTCTTCCTCTGTCGGGGCAGTGTTCTCGGCAGGTGTGTCTAAGGTCGGTTCCTCACTTGGTATGTTCTTCATCTCTGGCCCTTGTAACTGTTTCCCACTCCTAGTTGTAATTGCTTTACACTGCTCATGTGTGGGTTTTCTAGTGAGCTCAGTATAACTAGGGAATCCTCCTTTCTACCTTGGCTTGATATGCTGGGAAACTTGGCCCATCTGTGTCTCCAGAGATTTCAGGGTAGCCTCATGGTTTGTCATCCTCATCTCTGTCTTGTCCATGAATGATTCAGTTTTCTTGACAAAGTGATACATGTTCGCCATGTAAGCTCTTGTCTATGACATAAATGTTGTGAATGTCTGTTCCAGTATACTAGGTGCAGCTGTCGGCTGCTATTGCGGCTGCTATTGTGGCTGTTGTCGCGACAAAATTATGGGTGCCCTTTGGTTTTGGTTGTTCTGCATTGGAGGATTTAGTGCATTGTTCGGATTGCTCCATGAAAACTTAGGATCTTTCCATCAGTTGGGATTGTAATTGTTGGAATCATAGTTTCTTGGCTTGCTGTAATTCCCAACATACATCCCTTCTTCCAACAGTAAAGGACAGTATTTTGAACTGTGATTCCCACTACAGGTCTCACATACCTCTTCTGCAGAATATACGGCTATGGATTCCACTATCTTCGTGAGGTATGCAACTTGTGATTTCATCGAACTAACAGCTTCATAATCCTTTACAGATATCCCTCGTTTTCCCCCTCTCCTAGTTGTAGGAAATTGCTCATCCTTTTTCGCTAAATTCTTCAACACTATCATTGCCTCGTCTGGTTCCTTATCCAGTACTAGCCCATTCGATGCTGAATCTATTCTCAGACGAGTGTGTGCATTGGCAGCGTTGTAAAATTTGACGACTTGATTCCACATGGGGAATCCATGCATCGGGCAGTTCTGAAGAAGAGTTGTAAATCTATCCCATGCCTCGTGCATTGGTTCGTCATCTTCCTGTTGAAAAGTAGCAATTTCGTTACGCAATCTTTCAGATAAATGAGAAGGATTAAAACGAGATAAAAATTCACGAGAGAGATCTGCACAAGTTCGTATTGAACCCGGCGTTAATTTATTCCACCAAGTTTTAGCTCTGTCTCTCAATGAATGAGGAAATAATCGGAGCCTCAGTACTTCCGGATTTATTCCTGGCAGTCTAAACGATCCATAGATTTCTTGGAATGTTTTTAGATGTTCTCGGGCATCCTTAATTGCAGAACCACTAAACTGGCCAGTGGAATTTATCATGCTGAACATGACAGGTTTCAGCTCGAAGTTCTCAGATTCCACGTCTGGCAAGGTGGCTTCCAGTTCAACATGGTCATTGACCATGTAGTGGCGGCAGGACTGCCGTGCGGCAGCGGGCCGTTCATTCTAGACATCTTGGGGAGGATCTTCAATAACCATCTGGTTATTGTTGCGTGGGTCATCTACCCCCTCATTCTGTCTTTCGTTCACCATTGCTTCTAGTTGCTCCTCACGATAGTTGTTTCTTGCTATCAAGAGTCGGGCTTGGTTCCTGAGTTGGTACGTGCATTCGATTTCGGGGTCTAGTTCGTACACAGGTTCGTTGCCTCGTCTAGACCTGTGCATAAGCAAACAGAAAACCTTGTGAAAAGCACAGGGTAAATAATACCACTAAAAACAGAAAAATAAAAAGAGAAAGTGCAGTAATAGAAAGGGTAAAGATATGTTGCCAGTCCCCGGCAACGGCGCCAAAAACTTGTTGCGTGAAAAAGAGTCATATCGCAAATAGTGCAAGTGTACACGACGTAAGTAGTAAAGTGATACTTGGAGTATCGGATATCGTCTCCACAAGGACTGGAAATAGCTCTATTCTTGAATTGCTGCACAAGAGAGAGAAAAATAGTTTAATTGGATTGTGAAGTAATCTTGATAATCAACTAAAATAAAAGAGTAAAGAATCGGGTTTAAGAAATAGGCCAGTATTGAATTACTCAGTAGTGCAGGTGTTGCACTATAAGAGGAACTTATGTTCTGTCTTCGTCCCTGCCGCGACAGCACTTGTCGCGGCAGAAGTCTGTTTATGTCGCGGCAGCGATCACACAACCCTGCACTTCAAGCTTGGCAAGAATCCCTGCTATGACTTGTCCTATCCCTAGGCCCAAGTTATGTTGATGAACACTTCTTGGATGATACCTCCCAGCGTGAATCGAAGGGTGAACACCAATGTTGTTGAATTCTTCCTTCGCCACTTAACCTCGTACTTATCCCTAAGCCGAGATGGTTTAACCATAAACTGGAAAACACGTATTTATTTTGTTCGTATGTTTGACTCTCCCGATATCAAACAAATGGATAACCTCACAATGCTCTCCCGAAACTCTTGTAAGATATGAAAACCAGAATAAATAAACTTGAAGCTTTTTATTACTTAACCGAAAATTCCTAAAATAGTACAATCCTTGCAACTACTTTCCAGAATCAACCCTTAGCCCTAGGGGGAGTTTAGAACATGATGAGAGGGACAACGACAAGGGTTTTGGGGAAGATGTCTAGGAATCAGATATCCTTCCCTAGGTCGAATTACATGCCTTTATATAGGCCTTGGGTCCAAGTTTTCTAATATGGCAAGAATACAAGTTTAAACTAAAGTACAACTCTATTGGAGATTAAATCTTTTGAGTATATGTCTTTAATTCTTCCTCTTTTCTTACCTTGAGTTTCTTCCTTGGACTTTGGGCTTGGCCTTCATTCTACCTCAGAGCTAAGAAAAATATGGGAGTGGCCCACGACAGACCGGCTTGAAATCCTCTATCTGTCGAGCTCCACTTCACTTGTCCACTTCATCCTTCTGTCGTCGTGGCTGCCACGGTAGTGGCCACGACAGCGTGTGCTCCTCGACTCCAATTCTGTGATCCAGCTCTGCTCCTTTGCTACCCTGAGTCTGCCACAGCAGATACCTACAAAAGTGACCAAAATCAGTAGCAACTGTGCATTTTATCTAGTTGTGATGTTTATGCAGAAATCTATCCTAAATGCAATGAAATATGCTCGAATGCAGCAGAAATATGGGTAAATGAGGGGTAAAATATAGAACTTTTATACACTCAACAATTCCTCTGACTGCACTGCATATGCCAACTTCATGGGAGGATATGAGAGGAACAGCACACCTGCCCAGAACACTTAAAACCCTAGATGGAAGAACCATCCCAACTTATCCTGGAGCAACCCAAAAACTACTGCAAACCCATAACAGCTACATGGAGGCTACCAACAGAACATATCCAGACAGTAGGCTCAACAGCCACAAAACAATAATTCACTAGAAGAAACCCTTCACACCTTTATGTCTAAAACTAGTGATTTTATTGTTCGTACCAATAAATTCATTGATAAAATTGAGTCTTTTTTGGATAGGATGGAGATGAAGATGAACAACTAGGAGGTTCCTATAAAAAACCTGGAGACCCAGTTTTGGCAGTTCACAGAAATCTTCAGCAGGCGAACAATGGGAACAGCATCCAGCAGCAGCCAAACCCACTTACGAGTAGTGCAAAGCCATATCTACCATGAGTGGGAAGCAGTTTGATGAACCCAGGGTGGAGAAACAAACAGATAATTAGCCAGACCAGAAAGAACAGCATGTCGCGGTAGCACCAACACCAGCCGCCCTGTCAGCTGAGCAAGACAGCGGTCCTGAAGCAAATTATCCTCCCCAGATTAAGTTCCAACGCAAGGAGCGTATAGAGGACATCCGCCTGCCAGCACCTTTCCCCCAAAGGCTGAAGCAGTAAAAGCAAGAGCACCAGTTCAGAAGATTCCTGGATATTCTGAAACAGGTACACATAAACATACCTCTAATAGAAGCCATTCAAAACATGCCCAACTATGCCAAATATCACAGGGACATGGTTTCTAGAAAGAAGATGATTGGGGAGTTTGAGACAGTGGCTGTCACAGAAGAGTGCATGGCAATGCTGCATAACAAGATGTCGCCCAAGCAAACAGACACGGGCAGCTTTGTTATTCCATGCAGGATAGGCAGTAAGCACCAAACAAAAGCCTTGTGGGACTTGGGAGCCATCTTCAACCTTATGCCCAAGGCAATCTTCGATAAGCTAGGAATTGTACCAGCCAAACCTACATATGTCATGCTAAAGCTTGCCGATCATTCGTTTGTACAAGCAGAGGGAAAATCGAGGACATCCTAGTGAAGGTGGACAACCTGATTCTTCCAGCCGATTTCCTCATCTTAGACTACGAGGCTGATGAAAAAGCCCCTATCATCCTTGGGCGACCATTCTTGGCCATGGGCAGAACGTTAATAGACGTGGAACATGAGGAGCTGACTATGAGGGTAGACGACCAGAACATAAAGTTAAACGTGCTACAACCCTCAAGAAAAGAAGAGGGAGGATGCCCAGATGTAAGAGCTGCCAAAATCAGCATAGAGACAGGCCAAGGTAGCAGCTGCCGCAACAGCCCAAAGGGAAGGCTAAAGGACCTAGTAGTGCAGCACCTGAAGGAACAAGAGGACCCCCCCATCTCAGGTTTTCTTTAGGCATAGCTTAGGTTTTCTAGCTGCCGTCATGTTCTAAACTTCTCTTGGGTTTGAGGTTATGTTGTAAATTAGTTGTGAGAACAGTTGTATATGTTTTAAAGTTTGTTTTTTACAATAAAATATTTCAAGTTTACTTAATTCATGTTCTTCACTTGTTCAATTAGTTCCAAAAGTCCAGTTGAAGAAATCCATTTTTCGGGCACGAGAGTGTCAAACTCACGAAATAATTAAGTACAATCTCATCATGTCGAGGTGTTGACTAATTCGGCTTAAACATAAGTTAGAATTTCAGCGGCTAAAAGGAGCAACCAAACGTCGACTGCCTGTGTTAGGTTTACGCTGAGATTGCTAGGTATTGCCTACATCACGTGGTGAGAGAATCCTTGCCTAGACATAGGAAGGATCACTTCAGAATTGCTTCGCCGAACTTGGAGTATCTGCCAGACTTGCCGCCGGAACTTCTCCCCATCTCACCTACCGAGACAGTGAAAGTTGCAAGAGCAGAGTTTCGTCGTGGCAGCGAAAGTTGCCGCAACCTCAATCCGCTATTACCCTCCAAGGCAGTATATCGTGGCAGCGCAAAGCAACTTGACATATTCAACGCAGTTTCACACTAAGCAGCAGCATAACCCTACCCTCTCTATCAACATGATCATTTCCTTAATTACTTGTGTTTTTAGTTTACTTTTCTTCTCAACAATCACCTCACTTGTGCAATTTACTATTCCTTGTGCAGGAACAACAATTCGAACTAAGTTGTCCAATCTTTGTGGAGACGATATCTTATATACTATAAGTTAACAAGAGTGTGCACTTGCGCTCATAAATAGAGTACACCCAAACGCTTTACACAAACCATCTATCTGTCCAAGCGTAAGGAGAATGGAACCTTTATTTTTCAGCATAGCGCCTATCCGTTCGGGCGTGAGGAGAATGGAACCTTTATTTTTCAGCAACCACCTATCCATTCAGGCGCGAGGAGAATAGAACCTTGCTTTGATGTCCATCAACCTATTTACAATGTAATTGGCTAAAATCAGTGCCTTTTGTTCTTTGCTCTATTCATGTCCGAAATGAGCAAAGAGGGGCAGCTATTGTCACTGATTTTTAGCTCGACATAAAAAAACAAGGAAAGAGATCACATCAAATATGGAAAATAAAAGGAAAATCAGCTCCCAAATTGGAGTTGAATCGAGTGGAAAAGGGGGAAATCAACTCAAATATTAAAACCAGTCAAAATTGTCTACAAAACGCAAGGAAACAAGAAAGAAAGCTGGATCGAATATGAAGAAAAAAGGGAAAGAAAAAGCAAGCAATTAGGGATTGATATGAATCAAAAAGAAGAAATAAATCAGTCCCAGATTTTTGTAGATTCAATTCAAAAAGGGAACATATCATCAGATTTGGACAGATTTCAATCAAATTGGAGAAAAGGAAAGTGGGAATCAAATCAAGAAAATTGAGTAATATTCTTACCTGATTTTTGGGATTATTATCCCGATCTTCCATGTATTTTAGGTAGTGAAAAATATATATATAACCCCATTTTTGTAACACAAGGGTACACTCTCATTTTCACCACTCACTCACCCTTTTAATTCACTCACAATTCATCCACCATTCGAGTAGAATAGATCCAAAAATCACAAGGAAAAAGCAAGAAATTTGTACAGAAATTTTCAAGGAATACAAGAAGTAAGCTCTGATTCTAGGTATTTTGTTCTTTCTTTCTTTTTATTTTTAAGTTATTATTATATTGAATTTGATAAAAAAATTATTTTTTATCATTTTTTTAGTTTTAGAGTATTTCAATCCAACAAAAGAGAATTTTTTGGTGTTGCGCCGCCATAAACGGTGGTCAGCGTCGGTGAAAGGGTGGTCGGCACGATGGTGCACCATCATCGTTCATCATTTTTTGGCCATGTATGAACACTTGCAAGTTTTTAAAAGAGGATGTTTTGATCCACTTTTTAAAGAATAGATTATAAAAAAGTATTTTTTAAATTAGGCTTTATACCCGTATATCCTAAACTAAAAGTGGGTCAATTGGTTTAATTTAAATCCCTTTTCATCATTTCGTAAATTTGTGGCCTTAAAATTTTCTTTCAAGATGGAAATTATTCTCTTTAAATTTGGCTTTTAGTTTTCTTGGTCTTTGATTCGGTCACTAACCCTTTTTTCCTTAAAATATTAAATTTTAAATTATTAAACATATTTTATCACATTTTTTTAATTACTCATTTTTTACAAAATCAGTCTAAATACACTGTGTTAACTCTATTTAGAGAAGGATGCAACTTTTTTTAAAAATCCATTAAATTTCCTTCCATTTTTATTATTTTATTTTATTTTGTAAAATAAACTAATATTGTCTTTTCTGATCTCGCTAATTTAATTTATTTCGTTAGAATTTAAAATTGATTTTTTTATTTATATTCTTGGCTTAAATAAAAACCCCTAGAATTAGGTTTTTAAAAGCCTTAGTTAGAGTCTTGAAGTTAAAAAATAAAAAACTCTTCTCACATCAAAAATTCATAAAACGCACTTAATTATATTTAAACCCTAATAGGTAAAATTCACTTAGACAATTCTTAGGGTTAATAATCATCAGCTTAGAATAATAAAAGCCTCAACACACCAATTGCTTCTTTGATTGTTTGCTTAAAAAGTAAAATTTAATTAATGTGATGTCCTACCAAAAGGAGGTAACGAGTTAGCGTCACAGATGTTGGCGTTGATTAGAGTTTACTCTCCGGATGGTGGGGCCGTTAAAATGGAATTATATTCATAAATGGACAATAAGTTAAATTTTATACGAACTTGAAAATTCCGACATTAAAAGTAGAATTGTTGTTTTAATAAAATAAAATGATTTTATTAAAATAACTTGTTTTTATGTGATCCAATCACACCTCTTTAAAAAATTGGTAGCGACTCCGTTGTTTTGAGTTTTTAAAACGTCGAGCTCGAAAAAAGGCTGTGACACCTCCTTGGCCAAAATATCGACAATCACATTCGCCTCCGAAAAACATTTAAAAAACACACATCAGACAATTCCTCACATGCCATGCCAATGTCCACGAAGACCTCATAGAAATTTTAAGGTCGTCTATCCAACTGCGATATTCATTTAATAGAAATTTTAAAATCTGCTTCCACAAATAAACGTACAATATCCTTCCATTGCGAACGCCAAAACATAGAGAACGCAAACGCAATGGTATGAAGCTCAGCCTCATTCGAATCCATTATACCCAAAAGACCTGAGAAAAGAGTCAAAATTTTACACGAAGCATCCCGCAGAACACCCCCCAAAGCATGCTGGACTCGGCTTGCCACGAGTAGACCCATCAACATTAAACTTAACACTACCCGAAGGAGGAGGAGTCCAGCATATACCCACACGACTAATCAAAACACCATAAGTCACACTAAATAAATAAGGACAGCTCCAATATTTCTCCTCGTCCACTAATTCTGATTCTGATGATACCCAAATCCAAAATAACGATCGCAACTTGACCAAAAAGAACAATTCATCCATCGTCATCCGCTTGCCAGTAAACACAGCCTCGTTTCAACCAAGCTAAAGCGACTAATGCAGCGCAACTACACTCGATATCCACCAATGACAAAATGTAAGTCATTCCCAACGATCTCTCGCAACGCGCATGGAAAAGATAAACATATATCCCACCACCATATAAACAAGTCTCATATCGTACGTATCTTAGGAGACAAGAACAAAATATGATCGATCTCCTCATTCTCTTCACCACATCACACGCACAGACCTTGTCCCTCCTGTAATGTCACGCCACGCTACCACAAGAAGGCAAAAGTTGGCAACCGTTCTAGCCACACAAACTACAGGAAAGTTTAAATTTTCAGCGAAACCAGCACTTTCCACACAAAGCCTAAGCCGCTCATCGTCTCACCAACATCAACTTATTTGACAAAATCTGGACTGAAAAATTACCTCTCAAATCCAACTTCCAATAAAGCCTATCATGCACTCCAACACGCAACTGGAAAAGACTCCTAAAGAGAACGATGCTCAAAATTTTGAAGCTCTTGGCGAAAATAACCATCCCAATTTTAATGACCAAATGACCCATATTCGGCATATTCCCAAACCAGTTCCACCTTATTTATAGCGATTCAGAATAACCGCGTGAACACGTCCTTCAAAGGCTTATCTAAACACCACGGATCATGCCAAAATAATACCATATCCCCCGCTCCTACCTTCCAAATAAAATTTGCCATATCAAAACACAATCCCACTTGCGGTTGCGATGTGATGCTCACAATCTGCTTTCAAACCAGAGACATAGCATGCATCCCGAGCGTGTTAAAATGCCACCGCAGGAATATTTCTCCATATTTTTTCTGTGAGAACCACTCGCCATAAAGAAGAGAATTTTGTGCCATAACGCCATGCCTATTTAGATAACAAAGCCAGATTCCGAATTCGCAAATCCACAACTCCCAAACAACGTGGGAGACAAACCATATCCCAACTAACACGAAACGTTTTCTTCTTCATCTCCACACCACCCCAAAGAAAACCTCTGCAGATCCTATCAATCTTTGCTATCACTCCCTTAGGTACCACAAAAAGCCCCATGTAATAAACTGGGAGCGAGGATAAGAGTGAATTTACAAGTGTCACTCTGGTTACAATAGACATTGAGGAACGTTTCCGCCCAGCCAACTTACACCTAAATATAGCGATCACTGGATCCCACATTTCTTTATTTCTTGGATTAACCCCTAACGGCAAATTCATGTAAACAAATAGTAGCTCATCTTGTTAACAATGCAACACCTCGACAACTTGATCAAATAAAACCCAATCCACCCCAAACTCAAAGATTGAAGACTTCTATAAATTAGTTTTCAAACTCGAACATGCCTCCAAACAATGTAACAATCGTTGCACATTGCGAGCCACTTCTGAAGATGCTTCGAAAAATAAAATGGTGTCATCGGCGAACTGCAAATGAGATATCGATAACCTAGTAGTCACACTAATCCCATTAATTATGCTAGCCTCTCGTGCATTCTCTAGCAGCATATTTAAAGCTTCTGCAACAATCACAAATAACAACAGAAAAAAGGGGTCTTCTTGTCGTAATCCGCATCCCATACCAAATTATTTAATAGCGAACCCATTAAACAAAATAGCCAGCTTGCCGTCGACACACACTCACGGATCCACTTGCACCAGACACAATCAAAACCCATTCGAACCATGGTATGATAAAAAAAAGACCACCGTACGCAATCATACGCTTTGGCAAAATCAAGTTTTCAAATAAAACTCGTCTGTCGAGAGCCCGGTTTACGAAGTGAATGTATAATTTCATTCACCAACAACACACCATCTACAATTTGTCGTCCCAATACAAAAGTCATTCGAGTATCGCTGATAACATCATCTAGCACCCCCTGTAAGCGACTGGCCAAGACCTTCATCAAGATTTTTAAACTTTTAAGATTTATATTTCAATTTTTAATTCAATACAAACTCAAATATTTAATTAGTGAAAAAATTATATTAAAAATTAGGGGTCATTTGCATATCAAAACTAATGTCAGGAGTCAAATTACAATCAACAAAAAATTTGAGATAAAATTGCATTTCAAAGATGAAATCAGTGTCAAATTGCACTAAAACAATTACGTACGAAATTTTAGATTAGAACTAAAATCATGAGATAATAACTACACAACTTTTTTTTGAAGAATCTAAGGGTTTAAAAAGTTATTATCAGTCTACTTCCATTTCCGGGTTAACTAATTTGGGAGAGATTGGAAACAAAAAGGACGATTGTTGAGCAATTTGAACTTTGAGACATGAAAAACCAAGGCAAAGGGATTGAAGTTGGTTGATGAAGAAGCTAGTTGTCATTGGGGTGTTTAATATCGAGTACCCGGGTTTTTGAGTAACCGAAGTTTTGGGTACATAAATTTTTAGGTATTAGTGGTTAGTGACCCGGATTATGAATATCGGGTATCCATAAGTCTAGCACCCGTAATTTAAAAACAAGTGGCGGGTACCCGCAATTTTGAGTAACCAAAGTTTCGAGATTTCAACATCAAGATTCGATGTTTTCAATTTATCGATTGATTCAGATACGCTTCTGCATTTTGTACTTTGTTCTTGATGATTTTACATGATATCATGATTATTAAATTTTATATCAGATTTATGTTTCGTTTCTAACATAAATTGCTAAGTTGAAATGTCCCCCAGAACCCTCGTGAAAACAAAAAATATTTAGTTCATTTGGTTCCCCCAATTGTCCAATCATCCATTTATTCCTTCCAATATACATGCATTGCAAAAATACCCCTTATAATGTCATTTACGTCCAATTCCTCAACAATTAAATGAATTGTTCGTCCCACTATTCTCAAATAAGCCTAGTATTCCGTCTTCTTTTTAATTTGAGATTACATCCGAATATTGACCTAAACTCTGAGTCTGAGACGTTAGAGGTTTTGTTAGTTGAGGGAGGAGAGTATAAAGCCCGTGTAATATCCGGAACAAATGTAGAAAGTTACTCTTTGAAAAGATCTTAAAACAATAAAAAGAAAATTAAACGGAAACGGTTACGGAAGTAGCTTTTTTTAATGAATATTTTATGTAGTTAAAACGTGTCTTACTCATTGTAACTTGATCTCATCCCATATAGGGTTAGGATCAACTTACACTGCGTAAAACTCAATTACTTTTACATAGTTTTTGGATCGTTAGATGATGGTAATTAATGGCTCAGATTATTTTCTTATCTTTTTTCCCAAGTGATAATCTTCAGATTTTTTACTGTTAATCTCATTCATTCATTTTTCTTATCCAATGGTCTTAAATTAGTGTAAAACTAAATGAGTTTTACACCATGTAACTTGATCTCATCCCATATAGGGTTAGGATCAACTTACACTGCGTAAAACTCAATTACTTTTACATAGTTTTTGGATCGTTAGATGATGGTAATTAATGGCTCAGATTATTTCCTTATCTTTTTTCCCAAGTGATAATCTTCAGATTTTTTACTGTTAATCTCATTCATTCATTTTTCTTATCCAATGGTCCTAGATTAGTGTAAAACTAAATGAGTTTTACACCATGTAACTTGATCTCATCCCATATAGGGTTAGGATCAACTTACACTGCGTAAAACTCAATTACTTTTACATAGTTTTTGGATCGTTAGATGATGGTAATTAATGGCTCAGATTATTTCCTTATCTTTTTTCCCAAGTGATAATCTTCAGATTTTTTTACTGTTAATCTCATTCATTCATTTTTCTTATCCAATGGTCCTAGATTAGTGTAAAACTAAATGAGTTTTACACCATGTAACTTGATCTCATCCCATATATATATATGAGTTGGGATCAACTTTCACAGTCTAAAACTCTTTAAGTTTTACACGTTTTTTGGATCGTTAGATGGGGAAATAGATGGCTGAGATTAACTCTTTATTTTTTTTCTCAAGTGATAATCTTCACATATTCTACTGTTAATCTCATTCATTTGTTTCACCCATCCAGCGATCCAAAAAACGTGTAAAACTTAGAGAGTTTTACATTGTGCAACTGGATCCTATATATATAACTTATGCAATGTAAAACTCTTTAAGTTTTATACGTTTTATGCATCGTTAGATAGGGGAAATGGATGGCTCAGATTAACTTCTTACTCTCTCTTTTTTAAGCGATAATCTTCACATACTTACTGTTAATCTCATTCATTCGTTTCACTCATCCAACGGTCCAAAAAACGTGTAAAATTTATAGAGTTTTACACTGTATAAACGGATCCTATCTCATATATATATATGGATAGGATCAAGTTACATGATGTAAAACTCATTGAGTTTTACACTAATTCATAGCCATTGGATTAGTGAAATAGATGGATGAGATTAACAGTAAAAAATGTGAAGATTATTACTTGAGAAAAAATATAAGGAAATAATCCGAGCCATTAATTACCATCATCCAACAGTCCAAAAACTGTGTAAAAGTAATCGAGTTTTACATAGTGTAAGTTGATCCTAACCCATATATATATGTGTGTGTGTGTGTGTGAGAGATAGGATCAAGTTACCTGATGTAAAACTCATTGAGTTTTACACTAATTTATAGCCATTGGATTAGTGAAATGGATGGATGAGATTAACAGTAAAAAATGTGAAGATTATCACTTGGGAAAAAAATAAAAAAATAATCTGAGCCATTAATTACCATCATCAAACGGTCAAAAACTGTGTAAAAGTAATTGAGTTTTACACAGTGTAAGTTGATTCTAACCCTATATATATATATATGGGATAGGATCAAATTACACTGTGTAAAACTCTTTAAGTTTTACACGTTTTTTTGATCGTTGGATGAGTGAAACGGATGGATGAGATTAACAGTAAAATATGTGAAGATTATCACTTGGGAATTAAAAACACGGAGTTAATCTCAACCATCCATTTTCCCCATCCAACGATCTAAAATACGTGTAAAACTTAAAGAGTTTTACACAGTGTAAGTTGATCCTAACCCATATATATATATATATATAGGGAAATGAGCTTTCCACGTGATTAGGCATTTTATTGTATGAAATAATTAAGTCATTTTCACCGGTTGGAAGCCATCAATTTACGCATTTTATTTATGTAAATTAAACAAATAATTCTGACGTAAACTCCAATAATATTATAAATCAATTCAAATTGAAAACTATTAAAATATGTACGCAGTGGAAAAGACGTATTTTTTCACCTCAGGATGAATAAGACATGAATATAGTTTTACTGTAAATTTTCAATAAAAAATTTTAGTTTTTCTTGGGTAAAATACTTAAATAGTCACTCAATTTTGTTCTCTGACCTATTTTGGTCACTGAACTTTAAAAACGATCAATTTAATCACTGAATTTTATATATTGACATATTTTAGTCACTCCTTGATGACATGGATTATTTTATTATTATTTTTATCCTAAGATGTTATTTTTATTAATATTAAATGCCAAATGTGATTTAAAAAAATAAAACTCAAACACATGAAATACTCAAAACTCCAAATTAAATCCATCTTCAATAGAAAAATCTAAACCCCAAATACACACAAATCGTGATCTTTCCATCTTCTTGTGATATGAAATTAAAATTTAATACCCTTGACGGCGCCGGTTGCCTGCAACTCTATCAATGACCATAATGGTCATATTTTCCGGCCAAAAGCACACAAAATAAAGTGTTTCAAAACAACCACTCCGAAAAGAGAACTCACGAGGCTTACCCAAACACTTATTTTAAAAAGGGAAATGGAAAGGACGACGGCACAAGTTGTTTGAATCACCTCCTTTCAAGCCGCCTTAGTCTCTGGAAGTTGAGTTTAGATGTTTTCATAAGTGAGCTACCAAAGTATGACCACTTGTCTTCAAATCTCGCTTACATAAAGTTGAGATGGTGCAAGTTTCAAGAAGAACCAATGCCAACACTAGAGAAGCTTCCTAACTTAAGGATTCTTAAATTGCATGTTTAAACTCTTAAACATTAATTGGAAAATCAGTTATGACATGATTTTTCTCAATATTATGGGAGATAATAATAAGCTGGATAAAGAAAAATGAATTATCGTTATCTAGATCATCGTATATGAACCACAAGTTTATAAGATAATTCATGTTATTATATGTCAATTGGGAGATATATTTACTGACCCAATAATAGTAACTAAGTCTCATATACCAGCTGGAATGCTCTAAGTTTAAATTACATGTTAGAGCGAGAGGATGTAAATCATGCCTTAAGCATGATAACTGAAATGGTTCCAATGATCAAAATTCTCATAAATGGAAAGTAATATGAGATAGTCATATATTGGAGGCGGGTGCTTCTGAAGAGACTCAAGACATAACTAATAATAAAACTCTTGAAGAGTTTTAGGTACCTGAAATAAAGATTGAAATCTTGAAGAGATCTCAATGAGTTTTGTCACTACAAGAATGAAACCAGAAAATTGAAAAGTTGTTGACAACGATTTTACAAATAGTTTTAAATAAAATACTTCTATAGAAGTAAAGAAAGAAAACGAGAATCTTGTATAGAAATCTATCAAGAAGTATAGATATTGAATTGACCAATATAGAAAGACGCTTTGAACTTCTAAAAGAGAAGTATTTGGACCAACAGTCCAAACACCTAAAGGTGTAATGCAAGTGAGGCACAAATAAGTAGTCGTAAATTCGACTTGAATTATGATTTATGAAGAGTTTTAATTACTTCATGGTAGATGCAATTACTTTGGCAATATGAAATATATTACATGCGTCTAATTATTTATGGATCCCTATTTATCCTTAAAGAATTTAAAATGCTAAAAGCATTTGGAAATTTTTTAGAAAATTTATTTAGACATGTCTCATTGAATATTTTGACGCATTCGATATAATCGCCTTAGTGAGTACTAATTGAGAAAATACTATAAGAATGATAAGATTTCCTTATGTATTTTATAAAGGAATTTGAATCAAGATTCATTATATTATTAGAACTCCTGAGGAGCTTTCAAAGCATTTGGTTATTTAAGGAAAAGATTTGAGAAAAAAAATCTTGAGATGTGATTTTGTCTCGACCTAAAGATCGAGCACTTAAATATGTGTTTTTGTCTATGAATGGACATAAGTTGAAAGAATCTTAAAAAAGATTCAATATGGATAAAGCATATCTATTGTAAGATTATTGGATGTGAATAAAGATAATTATATCTTTTCTTGGTTTTGAATCACCATATATTAGTTGGCCAAGCAGTATCCATGGATATACAAAGATCATTACATTTAGATCTTCAAACATTCGTTGATGTCTCCTAAAATGTCGTAGAAATAATTGATATGCACAAGGCAACCCAAAAATGTGTTTGGCTAAGAACATTGACCCAACATATCCAAAAGATATGTGAATTTACTTTTACAAGATATGATAAAAGCTATCTTGTGTGAAGATAATGCAAGATGTATATCTCAGTTTGAAAGTGGATACATCATGTAACATATTACTCCAAAGTTTTATCCCTCGCGATCTTTAGAAAAATAATATTCAAGATTGAATTATGAAGATTCAAAGATCTTCTGTGATGTTTTCATGAGGGGGAGTAAATATGCGTTGCACTCTTTTTTCCTTAACCGAAGTTTTGTCCCAATGAGTTTTCCTGGTAAGGTTTTTAATGAGGCAACATAACATGTTATGCGTATAAAAAATGTGTGTACTCTTTTTCTTTCACTAAAGAAATTTTTTCCCACTGAGTTTTTATCTTAGTAAGGTTTTAACGAGGCACATTATCTTCATAGACATCCAAGGGGAAGTGTTATGAATATTTATCTATGTGGATGTCTATAATGATAAGGACTTTATCAAGGAGATTTGATTTATTTTATCATTAGAAATATTATATTCATTAATTAGAGTTTATTATGTACTTCTTATGCCTATAAATAGATAATCTAATGAAGGCATTGTATACACTTGAGTATTGAGAATAATATAAATCTCTCTCTTCTTCTTATCTCTTTATTCTTTCATTCTTGTTCTTCTTTATTTTATTCACAATAAGATAAAAATAATAATAAAATAATTTATATCATCAAGTAGTGACTAAATAGGTCAATATATAAAATTTAGTGAGTAAATTAATTTTTTTAAAGTTCAATAACTAAAATAGGTCAAATAACAAAGTTGAGTGATGATATAAGTATTTCACCCTACTTTTTTTTTTTATGGGAAATACTTTTGAAAGCCGTCATACATATTATTAAACTCAAAATTTTGCAAACATTTCGCGTCTGAGCAATGGATCTGTTGTTGGTGGCTGGCCACTACTATAAATAGGAGAAATTATTTCATGGTCCCGGACCACCACGTCATCCATGGTCCCATCCACTAAAAATCAGCCATGTAATTTCTTTTTTTCCATGTCACTGTATAACCACCCACTCCCTATTTATATGGCTTAAAAAGATGAAGATTCATCTTTGAAAAAATGACATGGAAATTACATGGCTGATTTTTAGTGGAAGGGACCATGGATGACGTGGTGGTCCGGGACCATGCAATAATTTTTCTATAAATAGAGACTCCACTTGTCTTCTCCCTTGCAATCCACCTCAGCTTTCCAAAGCCTATTACATTTTTGCTTAATTCCATAATTATCTTTGTGGATATCGGTAATTCTTAGACCGTCCCAATGGCTACTACTTCGTCTTCTCGACCTGCTGCTGTTCTCCCCGTTACAGACTTGCGGCCGGAGAACCCATCTGTGCCAGCGCCGCAGTCAGTTACGGTTTCCCAGCCCGGAGAAACCAAGCTTCCTTTGAAGCAAATTCCGGGGGACTACGGGCTTCCTTTCATTGGTGCAATCAAAGACCGGCTTGATTTTTTCTACAACCCAGGTCGAGATGAGTTTTTCAGATTGAAAACCCAGAAATACCAGTCAACCGTGATCCGAACCAATATGCCGCCCGGTCCTTTCATCGCTTCCAACCCTAAGGTTATCGTTCTACTCGACGGAAAGAGCTTCCCTGTTCTGTTCGATGTCTCCAAAGTTGAAAAAAGAGACGTTTTGACCGGCACTTACATGCCTTCGACGGACCTCACCGGCGGATACCGGGTCCTCGCATACCTCGACCCTTCCGAGCCCAAACATGCCAAGCTCAAACAACTTGTCTTTTTTCTCTTAAAATCTAGCAGAGATAAAGTGTTTCCCGTGTTTGAAGCTTGTTACACCGGGCTGTTTGAAACACTGGAGAAAGAAGTCGCTGAGAAAGGCAAAAGCAGCTTCGAGGCACCCAATGAGCAAGCTGCATTTAACTTCTTGAACCTGGCTTTCTTTGGTTCGAACCCTGCTGATACTAAACTAGGAGTTGAAGGTCCGAGTTTGATTAACAAATGGATGCTGTTTCAACTCCATCCGATTCTCTCCCTCGGTCTCCCAAAATACCTTGATGATCTTTTACTCCATACTTTTCGTCTCCCGTCGTTTTTCGTTAAAAATGATTACAAAAGACTCTATGATTTCATCTACGAGTCGTCTGGTTTCGTTCAAGATGAAGCAGAGAAAATGGGTCTTTCGCGAGAAGAAGCTTGCCATAATCTGTTATTCGCCACATGCTTTAATGCCTTCGCCGGCATGAAAGCCTTCTTCCCCAGCATGGTGAAATGGATTGGCAGAGCTGGAGGGAAACTACACACTGAACTAGCACAGGAGATCAGATCGGTCATCAAATCTAACGGTGGGAAACTAAGCATGGCTGCCATGGAACAGATGCCGTTAATGAAATCTGTGGTATACGAAGCGCTACGTATCGAACCTCCAGTCCCGTATCAGTACGGGAAAGCCAAGAAAGATCTTGTGATCGAGAGCCACGACGCCGTTTACGAAGTGAAGGAAGGGGAGATGTTGTTTGGGTTCCAACCATTTGCGACAAAAGACCCAAAAATATTTGAGAAGGCGGAGGAGTTTGTCCCCGATAGGTTCAAGGGCGAGGATGGGGAGAAATTGTTAAAGTACCTGTTTTGGTCGAATGGACCGGAGACGGAGAATACAACGGCGGGGAATAAGCAGTGTGCGGGCAAGGATTTCGTGGTGCTGGTGTCAAGGCTCTTTGTATCGGAACTTTTCAGACGTTACGACACGTTTGAGATCGAACTCGGGGAGACGTCATTGGGGGCTTCAGTTACAATAAAGTCAATGAAAGGAGCAAGCTTTTAATGTCAAAGCAAAATAAAAAATATATATATATACGAGGGTGATCAGCAGATGTATTATGTTATGTGGACAAAAAAAGTAAATCATTAATGGAATAAATGAGTCCCGTATGTTTGAATAAATAATTGAGAAATCGAATTTAAGTTTTATTCTATAGTTTAACAGATGAAACTGCAGTTATAACTAAATTGTGAATAAGGAGATAACATGATTCTGAACGCAAATCCTCTTCTCCGATTTGCTGCTCCGATCGGTACCCCTTTATGAAACTAAGCCGGGGTTACTTTTCTTTTTATTTTAAAATGTTTATATTTCTTATAAATTTTATTTGAACTATTTTTTTCGTATTAACTTTAGACAAATAATTTAGTATAAAGTTTTTTTAAGAAGTGTGATACTACCACAAGCCTTGTTAAAAACCTCCCTAAGTCTAAATAGAAAAAAAGAGTACCTCATTGCAATATTTTACAAAAACTAAATCGAGATAGACTCGACCAAAATAACCAAAAAGAACAACAAAACAATGCCTAATAAAAACCAAATAAAGACCAATAACCAAAGGATTAAAACCACGCGACAATACTTAGTCTCCAGGATCATCGTGCTTGCGATAAATAGGCATGTATGTCGTTCTCACTTGAGTGCTCAAAAGATGTATTGGTTCGCCATTGTACCTCGTTGTCGTTCTTTATAGGGGACACCTGGACATTAGATTGTCGCGTGATCTCTGCAGCTTTAGCCTTATCAAGTTCCGAGACACGAGCCGAAACACAAGTAGCTAAACCTAGATTAAAAGAACCCCACTCATCCCTCTTTTTATTTTTGAAGTCTGGCCGCTGCACCCCATTAGTACCCACTACAGTCTTGGAACACCCCTTATTGCTTAGCCCTCGGAAAGATTTCGATAGAACGCGACTGTTTTTATCCTTGGGCACTCGGCTCTCCACAGTACCAACCACCTAAACCACCGTATGCTTGTCATTATTTAAGATAGTTTTCAACTGTACGACCTTGTCCCTTGAAGCAACGTGGGGAGTGTCAACCGAAACAGGCTCACTTAGTGTTGTATCAACCTTAGAATTCAAAGCAGAACTTGGAACAATTCATTCCTATAACCCACTACTAATCTTGGACCCTTATATAGTGCCCCCACCGGACCCATCCGTACTGCCAGCATGCTTACTAAGTTGAGCATGTGGCGATGTTGTGGCCTTGGCTTTAGCCAAGGGTAAAATTTTTCAAGCGTGGTAGCGGCACCAGGTTGCATCAGCATTGACAAATCCATTGGCCTCTCAAGCCCCTGATCACTATCAAAGGTTGCGAACCTCGAGCCATTGGAATTGTTATTCAACGGAACAACATCATCCTTTTCTCGGTTAACAGGGTTCCTCCTTTGTCGGTTCACAACTTGTATTCATGGTCTATACGATCAGTAGGATCTCTAGCATCACTGCATTCCTTCCTTCACCGCCATTAGCCTTCTCTTGACCACATGTATCCCTCGAATGGCCATATTTCCCACAAGTGTAACAAATAGATGGCAAGCCTTCATATTCAATATCAAAACGTTGACCATCAATAACCACTCCTGACACCAAAGATTTATTGAGATCAATCATAACAGCAAGATGGGTGAACCTTCCCATTTTTTTTCCTTTTGTTGTGTTGTAGTCCACTTGCACAACCTTGCCAAGAGAGCTCGCTATATAGCGAAACAAACTCTGTGTATAGTATCGATAAGGAAGCTTTGGTATACGCATCCAAGTCATTATCCTTGCCGGGTGGGATTCTAATATGGAAAAATATCTGCTCCATGGTTGGATCGTAAGATAGTTCCCATATATGACCCATGGTCCTCCAGCCAAAACCTTATGAAAATCACCTTCGCGAGTAAAACGGAAAAGATAGTAGTCGTTACCAAGATCAATAAGACCCGTGTTCCCTTCAGGATTCCACAAGGATTGAATTCAATTTGTGAGAGTCTGATATCCAATTGTCTTCCCTAATAGACGAACGGTGACCGAGGTTGCTAATTTCGCATATATGGCATCATGGACTCTATCAAAAAATCTAATCTCGAGTAGTGTGCTTTCTCCTCCGATAATGACATCCTTCGCACGCACTTCCACATCAAGTACGCTTATCATATGGTTTTGTTTCAACGATTCAGTCGCGCCAACAAGCGTATCCCTAAAAGAGGGCTTGCTCGTGACCCTACCTTGAAGCAATCCAAGATCCCTCAATGGAAAAGCAGGATTTGCATTCACGTTCTCATTCACCACAATAGGAACATTCGCAGTTGCATCACTCATGCAAGTTGTTGTGTGGATCAATTGATGAATAAATGGCAAAAATGGGGTGAATTGGCTTTTAAAAGTTTGAGGGATGCAATTGGTAAATTAAAAATGAAGGCACAAGAGATTTATAGTGGTTTAAGCTTAAAAAAAGCTGTAACACCCGTGTTTAGGGGTCGAGTGAAAATAATATTTAAATAATATTTGAGTCTCGGTCTTATAATTAAATAAATAAAATAATGTCTCGGTTTTATTTTGCAAAATTTAATTGAAGAGTTAGACCAAAATTGGATGACAAGCCCAATAGCCATTTTAATGACATTTTTGTAAATAGATAACCTTTTCAAATAAGCCTATTTCCTTTTTATTATATTTCAAACAAACAAAAGAAAATTCCTACCTTCTTCTCCAACAAAACCAACGACAACCCCTCCCTCTTCTATGGATTTCAGTATTCCATCTCCTTTCTCCCTCAATTTGGCTCGGTTTTGAAAGGTAAACATATCCCAATCTTGCTCTCATCTTCCTCTACTTGAAAGTACAAATAATTTTCGTTTTCGTCAATGTTTTGGAATTTGAGTTTTTAGAGGATTTAAATAAAAATGGTAGCTTTATTGTGTTTAACTTAAATTTTTGATTTAATAGTGTTAGATATGAAGTTTATGAACCAAATGGTCCAACATATGTATCGATACGGTCTTCCCGTGTTGACTGTTGGGCGTTGACCTTGGTCAAGGCGTATCGATACCCTCTCTTAGAATATCGATACGACCTGCTTTAAGAAGATAAAATGGGCTGTTTGACTTGTTGTGTTGAGTTCGGTTGTGTTTCTTTCTTGTTGTTTTCCCGCTGCCATGATCACTTAAGTAACGATATGCCTTTAGACAAGATCAAATTAAAAGGAATTTTCTAGGGTTGCTAACTGAGGAGGAACCTTAACGGGTTTCACTTCGGTTTTCCCCGTGTAGCCTACTCGGACCGGTCAAACGTCTGGACCGGGACGAGGGGGTTACAAAAGCTCTACATCCACTAGCTTAGCTCCCACTAAGAATTTTCAACCAATTTCACTAGAAATTCTTTCCCTTTTCTCAGATTAGGAGGAAACCTTACAAACCGATTAAGCTTTCTACCCAAAGCTTAATCAAAGATCACTCTTAACAAGAGAAGTTGTTGACAAATGAAAATAAACCTCACAAAGGTAAAATATTTGCCCCAAATTACAAGTACACTCTCCCCAATCTTAAAATAAAGAATTACAAATGGATTAAACAAGATGAGTACAATGGTTTGACTCTATTTGGCTCAAATTAGATTAGATTTTTACTTGAATGTGCTTGACTTGATCAATAGTTGTTGTTGTAGCTTTAATAGCTTGCTTTTATACCTCTTCATTGAATTCTAACCGTTTGGGTGGTTGGCATCATTATTAGAGTCGTTGGGCTCTTCTTTTCTCACTATAAATGTACTTCTACAATCTACAATATCGGTACTCGCGTTACCGTATCGGTACCTATCAAAAGAAGAAAGAGTCGTTGTATACAAATAGCGTATCGATACGCGATACAAAAACAATATTTTATAAAGGGGATCGGTACGACATAGTGCGTACAGGTACCGATTTTGCTTACTAGATTCTAGAGAATTGGTTAACCAAAAAGCGTATCGGTACGATTAACCAATTTTCAAAGTGTTTTGTTCAAATAAACTCACAAGGCAACGGTCAAAAATTAAATGCCAAGATTTAACAAATCTTACCGACTCGTATCGGTACGGTAGGGAGCGTATTGATGCGGTAAGTAGTTTTTATTTTCCAGGTTTACATCGAGTCTAAAAACTGTATATCGATGTAGAAATGAGCGTATCGGTACACTTTTCTTAACTCGTTTTTTGGTAGCCAAAAATCGTATCAATACAGATGTAACCGTATCGGTACACTGGACCAAACTTGAAAATTGTAGTTTGAAAATACTTAGAAAATATTTTGGATACTTGACTTTTGATTTAGAAATACTTAAAGTTCGAATCCTTGTCATTTGTGAGTCTTTTGAGTATTTAAAAATTTATTTCATTTTTGCAATTAAGTCCTTAAAAAATATTTTATATCAAAATCAATTTTGGTTTTACAATCTCCCCTTTTTGATATAACAAAACCCAAATAAATTTTTAAAATTTCTCCCCTTACTTTAAGACTAAAAAATGTATCTTTGAAAAAAAAATTAAGGCTCTTGTTACTTCTCCCTCTTTCTGTTAGATCAAAATCAATGGTAGAAATATTATTAGCGATGCAAAGCAATATAAACTTCATTAGCACTTGAAGCATAATAGTTCAAAGAAAAAAAATCCAAACTAAAATCCTAAAAACATAATTCAAAAATAAAATAAAACATAGGTTCAAAAGGAAATAACATAGATAGAGGCATAAAAGAAAATCCTAATTGAGATGATATGATATTATATGATATGTCTAAGGAGCGTCATCATCGTTTTCATCATCATCTTCAACATCATCTTCATCTTCCTTGGAATCATCACCAAAGGTATGTCCACGTCATTGTCCCTGAAAGGCGATGAGACTCATATCCATTGAGGCTTGACTAGCCTCCACAGAGGTGACTCTAGCATCCAAAGCCACGAGACGAGTGTCAATAGAGGAGAAACTGACATTCATGCTCGCACTCATCGAAGAAAATTGCCCATTAAGATATGTCATAAGAGCATCAAAGGAAGGCAGTGGAGGAGCAACCGGAGGAGGCACTACTGGAACATTCTCTTCATCTTCGGGCTGAGCATGTTAAGATAGATCCACATTCTGAACCCATTGGTTGTTATACTTAGTGAATTTAGCCTTGCAAAGGGATTTGTCACCAATAGGATTGGTAAGTGGAATTTCAAGATCATACGAACAATCAATCCCAATCTTATGAAATATATAACTCAAGGCGGTGCCATAGGTGAAAGATGAGACAAAGGTCGAATGGCGATTCTGAACAAGGTAGACGATCTAGGCAAACATAATCTGAGCAAAGTTTGGGCGATTTCCTTCCTATAAGCATTGGATCCAAAAGCTATCAACTTGACGAATAACGGACCATTTACCACCGGATGGATAAAACCACCAAGTGATAAGGAAGTGAAGGAAGCGATCATGAGCATCAAGGGTGGAAACGGAGCCGAGTTGACTATTGCCCAAAGAGTGTTCATCATCTATCACAATATCCTCAGCACCCAAACAATTAGATATAACATTAGAATCAATTTTAAAAGTTTTTCCAATGAGGTATGACTCAACGACTATAACTTCTTTTTTGGTTTTGTCCACAATACACCGGGCATTGGAGTAAAAGATTAAAACATGGTTTTTATAAAAGACCCCGAGTATACTTAAAAAAGGCATGAACTTCCATTGAGTAAGTAAATCAAGATAACGAAAGTTAAATTCAGAGGAAGTCAAATAGAGAATAGAAACCTTACGCTCACGACGGGTTTTATAGTTTTGAAAGATTTTAAAACGATCCATCGCTCGAGTGTAACTGGGATCATTAACAATATGTTGTAAAATATAGGACAAGTTTGGTTTAGTGACATTGGTTTCGGTGTTAGAAGAGGATGCAATATCTTTTCTCATACGTTTCTTAGGAGCCATATCATGAAATCAAAATCAAAACACAAAAACAATGTATGCACAAATCACCATATTTGATCCAATGATTAATCTAAAATTCAATGTGTTTGTTAAAAAATTATACAACATGGTTTAAAAACATATACAGATATAAAAAGAATTTTTGGTAAGAAAAATTTCGAAAAACAATTTATATGAATATACAGTATATTTTTATATTCGAATAAAAAAATTCAGTTTTGAATGAGTTTTTGCAAAATCTTTAAAACACATACTATGTGTATATTACATAAACAAAAACTAATTAAAAACATTATATAAATTTAAACGAATTTGAAAAAGATAAGAAAAAGAGTTTCTAGCTTGAATATGGGATTTTGGATGAATGATGAGATGATAATGCACAAAATTGATGATATAACTTAGGCTTGATTTGAAAAAGAAAAACCCTCAAAAGATTTGAAGAATTGTGTGAGAAATCAAGAGGATTTGATGGTTTTTATAGATGAGAAATTAGAGTTTTGAGAGAAAAAAAGTGGTTGAGTTTTAATTAAAGTAAGAAACCATTATTTGATGACATTTAAACTCTCCAACGTCAACGCGTACCGGTACGCTAATAGCCGTATCAATCCCAAACTCGCAAACCATACTGGTACAGTTCTACTTGTATCAGTTCCCTCATGAACACCTGTATTGGTACAGTTTTACGTGTACCGGAACCCTCATAAACACGTACCAATACGCAGTCAACCGTACCGGTACCCCATTGCCAGAAAATGACATTTTTGGCAGCAAAAAGCTTAGAAATTCGATTTTAATAGAATCGATATACATGTATGTGATATGACATAATCATGAATGAGCATAAAAAGGTGCATATTCCCCCTAGCGACAAGCATAGATGCATGAAGGAGCAAAATCACAAAAGCACATACATCATTCAAATTCAAACGAGTTTTGGATCTTAAAAGGCTCTAAGGGGTCAAGAAAGGCTGGTTAAACCTAACTCTCTCCTAAGAGTCCAAAAATGCTCTTTCTCTAAACATTTGGTAAAGATGTTCGCTAATTGGTTTAAGGTGTCAACATATTCTAGAACTACATCATTTTTCAACATATGATCTCTAATGAAATGATGTCTTATTTCTATGTGCTTTGTTCTAGAATGTTGGATGAGATTCTTAGTGAGACAAATGGCACTACTATTGTCACACCTAAGGGTTATATTACCTACATCAACTCCATAATCTAGAAGTTGTTGCTTCATCCAAAGGACTTGAGCACAACAACTTCCGGTCGATATGTATTTCGCTGGTTGTAGATAAGACTACACTATTTTGTTTCTTAGAGAACCAAGATATGAGCATACTACCTATGAATTGACAAGTTCCAGAGGTACTTTTTCTATTTATCTTACATCCCCCATAATCTGTATCCGAGAAAGCATGCAAATCAAAGGAGGAATCTCTAGGATACATAAGTCCTAAACAATGTGTGTCTCTAAGGTATCTAAATATTCTCTTAACGGCTATAAGGTGTGATTCTCTAGGACTAGCTTGAAACCTAGCACACAAGTAAACACTAAGAATAATATCGGATCTACTTGTGGTAAGGTAAAGCAAAGAGCCAGTCATAGAACGATAAAGCTTTGAATCAACATACTCACTTCCTTCATCTTTTTCAAGCTTTATAAAAGAACTCATTGGAGTGGCTTAAGGCTTCACATTGTCCAAGCCAAACTTCTTGAGCATGTCTTTGATGTACTTACCTTGATTAATAAAGGTGACATCCTTCCTTTGTTTGATTTGGAGTCCCAAGAAGAATGAGAGCTCCCCCATCATGCTCATCTCAAACTCACCTTGCATTAACTTAGCAAACTCTTGGCAAAACAATTCATTAGTAGAACCAAAAATGATATCATCAACATATATTTGAACTACTAACATGTCTTTGTCATTTCTTTTAATAAAAAATGTAGTAACCACCTTCCATTTTTCAAAACCTTTTTCAATCAAGAAGTTTGAAAGCCTTTCATACCAAGCTCTTGGAGCATGTTTTAAACCATATAAAGCTTTAGTGAGTTTAAAAACATGGTTTGGGAATTTTGGATCTTCAAAACTGGGTGGTTGTTCTACATACACTTCTTCATTAATAAAACCATTTAGAAAATCACTTTTGACATCCATTTGAAAAAACTTGAATTCATGATAACATGCAAATGGAAGAAGTGTCCTAATAGCTTCCATTTTAGCTACGGGTGCATTTGTTTCATCAAAATCAATTCTCTCTTCTTGAGTGTAACCTTGAGCAACAAGTCTAGCCTTGTTCCTCGATATGGTACCACTCTCATCTAGTTTGTTTCTAAAATCCCATTTAGTTTCTATAGTAGATTTATTACTAGGTCTATCAACTAATGTCTAAACTTGACTCCTCTCAAATTGATTTAATTCTTCTTGCATGGTCAATATAAAAAAAAATCATCTTTTAATGCTTCTTTGATATTTTTAAGCTCTATGCATGAAATGAATGCAACATTATTCATAAGTCTAAGAGAGGGTCTAGTGATTACCCCTTTGGATGGATCACCCAAAATCTCACCACCTTTTACATAGTTGAACACCCTTGGGTAGATTACTTTCTTCACCTCTAGAGTCATGTCCTTTAAGGCTTCTAGAGGTGGATCTTGTGCTTCTTCTTCCTTGGTTGAAACCTCATCCACCTTTGATGATTTTCCATCATCATTAGCTTCAATGATTCCTACATCATCATCATCACAAGAATCCTTCCTTGGAAGGAGGTTATCATCGAAAACCACATGAATAGATTCTTCAACAACTAAGGTTCTTTTGTTAAATACATGATAGGCTTTAGAGTTTAAAAAGTAACCTAGAAAAATATATTCATCACTTTTATCATCAAATTTACCTAAATTATCTTTTCCATTATTTAAAACAAAACACTTGCATCCAAAAGGATGAAAATAGATAATGTTAGGCTTCTTTTATTTCAAAATATCATAAGGAGTTTTCTTTAAAATTGGCCTAATCATTACTCGGTTAATAATATAACAAGCGGTGTTTGTGAATTCTGCCCAAAAATATTTAGGTAAATTGTTTTCACAAAGCATGGTTCTAGCCATTTCTTCCAAAAGTTCGGTTTTCCTCTCAACTATCCCATTTTTTAGGAGTGCAAAAAGCGAAAAAATTGTGGCTTATACCATTAGTGTTACAAAAATCCTCAAATCCTAAATTTTGAAATCTGGTTCCATGGTCACTCCTAATATGAGAAATTTTTTGACCAAGATCATTTTAAGAAAATTTTGAAAACGTGATGAACTTTTTTAAAGCCTCATCCTTAGTACTAAAAAATAGAACTCAAGTGTATCTAGAGTAATCATCAATTAACACAAAAGCATATGATTTTTACCCCAAGCTCATTGTCCTAATATGTACAAAGAGCTCCATATGGATCAATTGTAATACTCTGCTAGTTGAAACATCACTAATAAGTTTAAAAGATACTCTTTTATGTTTACCCTTAGCACAAGCATCACAAATTTTATCTAGAGAAAATTTTAGCTTAGGTAAACCTCTTACTAGATCTTGGGAAACCAATTTTTCTAAAACATTCATGCTAGCATGTCCTAGTTTCCTATGCCATAAACATGAATCATGTTCATCCTTAGCTACAAAGCATGCATTAGAAATGTGAATGTCATCTAGATGCACCGTATATATATTACCTATGTGATGACCTATGAGAATTATCTTATTTGTTTCAATGTTCATAATTTTGCAACCATTAACATCAAAGAGAACATAAAAACCTTTATCACATAATTTTCTAATGCTCAATAAATTATATTTTAGACCATTTACGTAAAGGACATTTTTAATGAGAATGGAAGAGTGATTACCAATGGAACCAATTCCTCCAATGTAGCGTTTGGATTTGTCACCAAACGTCACTACTCCTCCACTTTTTGGCTTTAATTCCAAGAATCTACTCTTGTCGCTGGTCATGTGTCTTGAGCATCCACTACCAAGGTATCATGTGTTTTTACTTGAAGCTTTGGCCTTGTAGCAATGCTCCCCTACAAACAAAGATTAAGTCTTGATTTTTGGTACCCAAATCATTTTGGGTCCATGGACTTTAGCTCCCAAAATCTTGGTTCGCTTGGGAATCCAAGAAGTAATAGCATGCAAATCATTATAAGTAATTAGGTTCTTAGGAACCGAGACACTCCTAATTCTATTACCTCTATAGGGCCTTTGAAAGCCTCTTTGTTTGTGGTCAACAAAGTTTCTTTTTACATAGTTAGGTTTTGAAGATTCACCTTTTTCAAAACTTGAGTTCCTAACTTTGTTCAAAGAAGCTTTAAGATCATTCACCTCTTTATGGTGATGATCATTAAGCTCGAAAAGAATGTTGTTTAAATCAATGTTTTCTTTTTCAAAATAAGTTAAATTGTCTTTTAAATCACAAACCTTCTTTTTAAATTCCGAGTTGGTTTTGGATAAAGAATCATTTTGGTTTTTCAAATCAGAAATAGTTTTCTTGTTTTTCAAAATCAATTCTTTAAACTTTTCTACCAACTCATCATAAGCTTCTTAAAGCTCTTCAAAAGTGAAATCAAGAGTAGATAAGTTAGGGTTTACTTTGGATCTTCCTCAAAAGCCATAAGATAAGGGTTGGCAACTTCTTGCTCCTCTTCATCAGATGATGATTCCTCGTCACTCCAAGTAGCAACGTTGGCCATGAGCTTTTTCTTCTTCACGAAGCTCTTCTTTTTGAGTTGGGGGTATTCGATTCTAATGTGGCGTGCCTTCTTGCACTCATAGCATATGAGTTGATCATTTTCTGCTTCCTTGTTCTTGTTCTTGAAGTCACTTTTTCTAAAGAACTTTCTTCCCCGATTGAACTTTATGAATCGAGTGAATATTTTGGTTAGCATAAACATCTCTTCAAGCTCCTCCTCCCTTGAATCGCTCTCTTCTTGTGAAGCTTTGAGAGCAATTCTGATTTTCTTGTTCTTCACTTCCTTCTTCTCCATCTTCTTCTCTTCTTTTTTCTTTTCTTTTCTTTTCTTCTTCCCTTCCTTGCTTAATGATCTCATGAGTAAGGGGAGAACTCATGAGTGCATCGAGCTTCAATGTCATCAAGTCTTTTGCCTCGATGATGACGGTTCTCTTCCCATCCCATAACTTGGGAAGAAAGTAGAGTAGTTTCCGGACAAACTTGTCTTCGGGGATGACTTCTCCGAAACCTTTGAGACCATTGATGATGACCAAGAATCGATCAAACATCTTCGTGACACTCTCGTCGTACTCCATTTTGAAATTCTCGTAGCTTAAACTGAGGAGTACAATCTTTCTCTCCTTAACATCGTTGGCTCCCTCGTAGGTCATCTCGAGCGTGTCCCACACCTCTTTCATTATTGGTCATTTCTTGTTTGGCCTTGAGAACTTGTCTATCACCTTCTTGCTTCATTGGAATGGATGGTCTGTCTTCGATTACATCCCAAAGAAGGTAATCGTTGGATTTGATGAATAGCCTCATCCGGTTCTTCCAATATGGGTAGTTGTCCCCATTGACGAAGGGAGGTTTGGTGGTGGATTGACTCTCAAGCAAGTTGGTAGAAGTAGACGTCATTTCTTTGTTGTCAATTGATTGGATTGCTTCAAGGATTGACTCTTGTAGATGTTAATCTCTCAAATAGTTAGGCTCTGATACCAATTATTGTGTGGATCAATCGATGAATAAATGGCCAAGAGGGGGTGAATTGGCTTTTAAAAGTTTGAGGGATGAAATTAGTAAATTAAAAATAAAGGCACAAGAGATTTATAGTGGTTCAAGCTTAGAACAAGCTCTACATCCACTACCTTAGCTCCCACTAAGGATTTTCAACCAATTTCACTAGAAATTCTTCTTCTTTTCTCAGGTACAAGCCAATTAAGCTTTCTACCAAAGCTTAATCAAAGATCACTCTTAACAAGACAAGTTGTTGGCAAATGAAAATATACCTCACAAAGTTAAAATATTTTCCCCAAATTACAAGTACAATATCCCCAATCTTGAAATAAAGAATTACAAATGGATTACACAAGATGGGTACAAGGGTTTGGCTCTATTTGGCTCAAATTGGATTGAAATTTTGCTTGAATGTGTTTGACTTGACCAATAGTTGTTGTTGTAGCTCTAATAGCTTGCTTTTATACCTATTCATTGAATTCTAACCGTTTGGGTAGTTGGCATCATCAATAGAGCCGTTGGGCTCTCCTTTTCTTACCGTAAATGCACTTCTACAACCTATTGTATCGGTACTCGTGTCACCGTATCGATACCTGTCAAACGAAGAAAGAACCGTTGTATACAAATAGCTTATCGATACGCGAAAAGGTGTATCGGTACGAAAACCATATTTTACAAAGGGGTCGGTACGACATAGTGCATACCGGTACCGATTTTGCTCACTGGAATCTGAAGAATTGGTTAACCAAAAAGTGTATTGGTACGGTATGGAGCGTATCGATCCAGTAAGTAGTTTTTAGTTTCTAGGTTTACATCGAGTCTAAAACTCGTATTGATACGGCAAGGAGCGTATCGGTTCACTTTTCTTATCTCGTTTTCCAATAGCCAAAAACCGTATTAATACAGATGTAACCGTATAGGTACCTATGGACCAAACTTGAAAATTTTAGTTCGAAAATACTTAAAAAAATATTTTGAATACTTGGCTTTTGATTTAGAAATACTTACAGTTCGAATCCTTGTCATTTGTGAGTCTTTTGAGTATTTAAATATTTATTTCATTTTGTAATTAAGTCTTTGAAAAATATTATTATATCAAAATCATTTTTGGTTTTACACAAGTATCACTGCCTTCCATATGCTCTTGTATAGAAACACTTCCGTCAAAGATAGTCTCATCCTCACCATGACCCTTTTTAACCACATGCAGAATTGCATCAGGAATCGGTGAACCTAGTCGCTCCAGGTCGATTGACGTAGTGAAGACCACAATCACGTCGGGTGGCCGACCACCCGAATTGCCAGACAGATCTTCAGTGAGAGCGGTTGTAAAACTCGTGTTAGGGTTTTCCATTCTTATACTAGAAAAACTATTAGTATGATGTTTTTTTCATCACAAGCAACATTAATCTATAGACATACATCTTTAGTTACTATTTTAAATAACTAAAAAATATGTCGATAGATTGAAAATACTTGTGGATAATTTTTTACTACTAATGTATTAGATAGTTACTAATTCTAACCTGTCTGTAATTACTATAGAATTAGATTTAAATTACATTATAAATATTATATAATTAAACTACATAACAATATTATATAAATATTTTTATTTTCTATTAATTTTAATCATTTTACTATGAATTTAGAAAAATAAAAAAATTACCAAAAAATAAAAATAAAAAACTAAACATTTTAAAAATTTTACAAAAAAATTATAAATAATAAAGAAAAAATTAGTAACATGTGGCTTAATTTCATAAAGAGACACTGATGGAGGCAACAAATCGGGGAAAGATGATATGTGTTCGATGATTGTTTATGTAATTAGGAACCTAAGGCTTTGTTCAAAGAATGTACGTGTTAGTCAACAATCTCTAGAGTAAGTGGTTAATAGTTTGTAGTTAGTACCCTTATTTTTTTCTTAGACTGTGGGTTTAATATCTACTAATATGGGCGGAGCGATCATGGTAAATGGGGTGTCACATGACACCCCAAAATTTTCATTTTTTTAAAAAAATCACTTTAAATTTAAAAAAAATAATGTTAAAATAAAATTAACACAACATTAAATGAATATTGACATCATTTAAAAGAAAATTGATGCCACATTAAAGGAAAATAATATTTGTTTTTTGTTTTTTTTTTTGCTAAATAAATATGATTTTATTAAAGGGAAAATCATACAACGACATTATCCGAAACCTCATTAAAAACCCCTACCACCTAAGTGGGGGAAAAGAGTACTTCGAGATAACGTTAAAAGAAACGAGTAACCAAAGCTACAATCCAAAGAACATGTAGCGGAACTCAAATCAACCACGTCCCAAAGAGCAAGCAACAAAACCCATAATTGAGAGCAAAAAATGACAGAGACCAAATGCAGCACCAAATCTTGGAAACTAGCATACCATTGCACCCCAAATGATAACCACAACCGAGAAACATCAGAGGCATACCCGAAGAATCAAGCAACGACCCACTTCACTCTTTGCTAAAGCATTCGTCATTCCATTCGCCTCACGATAAATGTAAGTAAAACACACATTGGGCATTGGCGCACACGTTGTATCTATGCTTCGAAACATATCCCATAAATGCCAAGGTTGACGCTCAACATTAAGAATCGAACTAAACGCTACCATGGAATCTGACTCAATTACCACACTCAGACAACCCAACCAACGCGTATCCAACAACAAAGAAAGGGCATAAGCGATCGCCCTCAATTTCTCTTTATTAGAGTCTAATCGACCTAAAGGTCCCAAAAACAAAGCACACACACGACCATGGCAATTGCGCAACACTCCCTCTTGCCTGCAGGTCCTGGCTTCCGAAAAGCAGCTTCATCCACGTTATATTTAAGAGAATCATAAGGCAAAGGAGTCCAACTAACACCCATCCTTGGCTTTGGCACCACCGGAGAAGTCGAACAAGACCAAGAACATTCCCACCACTGAGCCTCCTCAATATAAACAGCCTCCTTCAACGCCTTCACCCAGTACAAGGATCAAAGCTTTGCCAATAGAAAAATCTCATCCAATGCCAAAAGTTTGTTATTAAAGACCTTTTCATTTCGAGCAAGCCAAATGAACCAAAGAAGTGCAGCACACCCCGACACCCACCATTGCTATACTAAACCAGAGAATGAGCAATGTAAACCCGGTACTAAGAAGGCTTTCAAAGTCCGCGACAAAGAAACTCACCACCAAGATAAGAAGCGATACCACAAAGTTCTCACCTTAACACAAGAAAATAATAGATGATCAAGCTCGTCTTCTTTCTCCCTGAACCAAACGCAAATATCAAGTGCGATAGGCATTAGAACACCCCGTTGTCTAAAAAAATTTAATGGTTGGCAAACGATCCAAACATGCAAACCACATAATACTTGAACCTTCGGAGGCACTACAAGGCGCCATGCAAAACAAACCCCTAAGTCAGATCCTCCATCTCCCATTGAACACAGCAAATGAGCCAAAGCACGCACTGAAAATTTTCTATGTTTATCTGGCTTTCATGCAAGTTGATCAAGTTTATCCACTTGAATCTGGTACAATAAAACAATCTCAACCAGCTGTTGCAGCATCACCCGCTCAAATGACCTCAAAGACCTGCAAAATAGCTGCTCCCCGTTTGAATGTATAAAAGAGCCACCACGAGCATAATCCCAGACCAAAGCCATTTTGTCCACTAGAAGGGAAAATAAGCATGGAAACAAAATTAACAAAGGCTCATCCTGGCACCATGAATCAGACCAAAATAAGAAACTTTCCCCATTCCTGATCGACCAAATAAAATAAAACTCAACAAAATATTGTCGCACCAGATCCGACAAGACCATGTCCACAATTTGTCGCCATACCACCGATACAGATCTCTTCGGATCCAACTGAGGTCTCCACCAAGGGGTTGAGTCACCATATTTTGCAATTATTAAAGACCGCCATAATGATTGTCTATTCGTAGAAAAGAGCCACGCCCATTTCGATATTAATGCCAAATTACAGACTTGCAAATCACTCACTCCCATCCACCTAAAGCCCGAGCTTGACATGCCAAATCCCAATTCACTCGACTCATTTTACCCTTTAGTTCCACACCACCCCACAAACATACTCGGCGTAGTCGATCTAATTTCGCAATAACCCCCTTAGGTGCCACAAATATACCCATATAATATAAAGGTAAAGTTGAGATGACAGAATTTACCAAGATCAAGCGCGCTGAAAATGAAAGAGAGGCCGCTTCTAACCTGTAAACTTCGAACGAAAAGAAGCAACAACCGGCTCCTACATTGCCTTGCCATGAGGATTCACACCAAGCGACATTCGCAAATATTGAAAAGGCAGATTACTAATTGCACAACCTAAAATCATGGAACTTGATTTCATGAAATTTATTTGTAACCCCGAACATATTTGAGAGCTAACCAGAACCTTCTTCCCATTTAACACCACTTCCAACGACCCATCAAGGAACAAGATTATGTCGTTGGCAAAATAAAGATGTGAGAAAGAAAAATTTGTAGCCACTCTAATCTCATGAATCAAACCAACCTCCTCTACTTTAACTAACATCCAGTGTAATGCCCCATCCACAATCACGAACAACAAAGGGGACAAAAGATCTCATTGTCGTAATCCCCTACCCATTACAATATCTTGTGTTGCACTCTCATTTAACAAAATTGACATCCTTTCCATGCTCAGTCGTTCCCAAATCCAATGTCGCCATAGAGTTTCAAAACCCATCAGATCCATAACCAAATCGAAAAAATTCCCAACTAACACTATCATATGCTTTTCAAAGTCTAGTTTTAAGATAAAACATTTCTTCACCGGACGATCCTCCTTCAAAGAATGGATAATTTCATTGGCTAACATGATGTCATCTATGATTTGTTGACCTTTGAAAAAGGAGCTTTGAGTATCACTAATCAAACCACCCGAGACCTTCTGAAGATGTCTCGAGAGTAACTTCGCCAAGATTTTATAGATGAAATTGATAAGGCTTATAGGTCGATAATCACTAAGTCCTAACGGTGACTCCTTTTTGGGATAATAATAACAAATATGGATTTAACACCCCTCGATAGTCGACCCTTCGCAAAGAACTCCCCCATAAATTCCATCACGTCTGATTTTATAAACTGTAGAACTAGTGTTTTGATATAATAATTGAAAAATGTTTTGGACTAATTTGAAAAGAATTTAAAAACTTGTTTTTAAGTCCAAACAACTTGAATTTATGTTTGAGGTATTTTAAGAGGTTTTTGGCAAAGATTTTTCATGTTTTTTAATAGCCAAACTTGTGTTTTCACGTTACCCGTATCGATACGGTTGTACCCGTACCGATACCTTTTTGCCTCAGTTTGGTCACTGTCAAAACCCGTATCGAAACAGGCTTGGTCGTTTCGATACGGATCGGGATCGTTTCGATATGCCTGGTAAGCGTACCGATCCCCTTTTTAACCACCCAACGGCTATTTCCCAACGGTCTTTTAAAAGTGAACCCGTACCGATACGCCCTCAAGTGTATCGATACGCCCAGGCTAGCAAGAGCTCGACGACTAGTTTCTCATGAAGGCCGTACCGATACGGTTCCATGCGTATCGAAACGACTAGCTGCAGAACAACATTTATGAAGGGAAATAAAGTCCTCAACGGCTCCAAATCATCCCCAACGGCTAGTAACGGCTACAAACTCAATTGGGAGTATAAAAGGGACCTCCAAGCATCTTGTAATGGTTAATGCTTCAATTGTTACAACATTATGATGTCAAAATTTGTCTAGAGCTTTAATTGTTCATTTCTTTCTTAGACAACACTTGTGAGCTTACATTGTTAAATTGCTCAAGTGTTTAGGTTTTGGGTGAGAGCTTAGAATTGCAAACAAACACCTTTTAGAGGGATTTCTAGTTTGCTAAGTCTTTCTTTGTAAAAAGAGTGTTCCTTCAAGCTTTGGGTAGAAAGCTTTGAGGGTTGTAACGGTTTCCTCCTAATCCGAGAAAAGGGGACGAAATTCTTAGTGAATTTGTTGGAAATCCTTAGTGGGGAGCTAAGGTAGTGGATGTAGACCTTAGTTAGAAGGTTGAACCACTATAAATCCTTGTGTCAAATTGCCAATTTTTCACCTCCCACTAAAACACCCAATTATCCAACTTCTCCATTCTTGGCAAGCAAGAACGGTTGATCGAATCGAGCCCCTAAAATCTCAACAATTGGTATCAGAGATTGGCTCAATCGAAGGGGATTCACATCCTATTAAGAAGATCCGGCAAGATCGAACAACATTTCACCAACCGGCTCAATGGCACAATCAATCGACAAACCGCCTTTCTTCGACGGAAACCACTATGCCCATTGGAAGACAAAGATGAAATTCTTCTTGAAGTCAAGAGATTACAAGCTATGGGACATAGTTGAAGATGGTCCGTTCGTGCCTCAAGGAAGCAAAGCGGAATGGAGTGCCGACGATCGCAAGAAGATGGAGCTTAATTGCAAAGCCTTGCTCATGCTCTTTTGTGCATTTGGCCCAACCATCTATGAGAAGATGTCTTCTTGTGAGAGTACCAAGGAGGTATGGGACAAGCTTGAAGTCACATACGAAGGAATCGATGAAGTCAAGGAGACCAAGATTGGGCTCCTAACCTTAGAGTATGAGAACTTCAAGATGGATCCGGAAGAGAACATTGAGAAGATGTTTGATAGGTTCTCCACTATCACAAATGGTCTTAAAGGTTATGGAGAAGCCATTCCGGAAGAGAAGCTTGTCCGAAAGCTCATCTATTCCCTTCCCGAGTCATGGGACTCAAAGAGGACCGCCATCATCGAAGCCAAGAATCTCAAAACCTTGAAGCTTGATGAACTAATGGGGTCACTTCTCACTCACCAAATAATGAAGAAAAACAAAGAAGAGGAGAAGAAGAAGGAAGAGATTAGAGCGATGGGGAAGAAGAAGATCATGGAGCTAGGCATCAATGCTAGTGACGTAGCTCTCAAATCCTCCACATGCCATCATGTAGATTCAAGTGAGGAGGAAAGTGAAGATGAAGAGATGGCCTATCTCTTCAACAAATTTGCCGGTTCATAAAGAGCAAAATGGAAAAATCCAAGCATGAATCGATGAAGAAGATGAAGGACTCCCACAAATCCAAAAAGAAGGGATCATCTTCAAAATGGTTTGATGGTTTGAAAAATTGATTTTTTCAAATGAATAAGGGGGAGCTTTAATTGATTTCATATCTTTAATCTCTTATTCACATTTTTAAAGTTAAAGGGGGAGAATCCCAAACAATTTTTCAAGTGAGTTTTATTAAATCAAAAAGGGGGAGATTGTAGAACTAGTGTTTTGATATAATAATTGAAAAATGTTTTGAACTAATTTGAAAAGAATTTAAAAACTTGTTTTTAAGTCCAAACAACTTGAATTTATGTTTGAGGTATTTTAAGAGGTTTTTGGCAAAGATTTTTCATGTTTTTTAATAGCCAAACTTGTGTTTTCACGTTACCCGTATCGATACGGTTGTACCCGTACCGATACCTTTTTGCCTCAGATTGGTCATTGTCAAAACCCGTATCGAAACAGGCTTGGCCGTTTCGATACGGATCGGGATCGTTTCGATACGCCTAGTAAGTGTACCGATCCCCTTTTTAACCATCCTAACGGCTATTTGCCAACGGTCTTTTAAAAGTGAACCCGTACCAATACGCCCTCAAGCATATCGATACGCCCTCAAGCGTATCGATACGCCCAGGCTAGCAAGAGCCCAACGGCTAGTTTCTCATGAAGGTCGTACCGATACGGTTCCACGCGTATCGATACGACTAGATGCAGAACAGTATTTATGAAGGGAAATAAAGTCCTCAACGGCTCCAAATCATCCCCAACGGCTAGTAACGGCTACAAACTCAATTGGGAGTATAAAAGGGACCTCCAAGCATCTTGTAATGGTTAATGCTTCAATTGTTACAACATTATGATGTCAAAATTTGTCTAGAGCTTTAATTGTTCATTTCTTGCTTAGACAACACTTGTGAGCTTACATTGTTAAATTTGCTCAAGTGTTTAGGTTTTGGGTGAGAGCTTAGAATTGCAAACAAATACCTTTTAGAGGGATTTCTAGTTTGCTAAGTCTTTCTTTGTAAAGAGAGTGTTCCTTCAAGCTTTGGGTAGAAAGCTTTGAGGGTTGTAACGGTTTCCTCCTAATCCGAGAAAAGGGGACGAAATTCTTAGTGAATTTGTTGGAAATCCTTAGTGGGGAGCTAAGGTAGTGGATGTAGACCTTGGTTAGAAGGTTGAACCACTATAAATCCTTGTGTCAAATTGCCAATTTTTCACCTCCCACTAAAACACCCTGTTGTATGTAAAATAGTCTATCGCAATTGTAGTGCAAGTATACACGACGCAAGTAGTAAAGTGATACGAAGTATCGGATATCGTCTCCACAGGGATTGGGCTAATAGCTTCACCTTAATTCACTGCACGAAAGTAAAGAAGATGTTTGAGAAAGTTGTCACGAAAATAATAAAGAAGACGTAAATAAAAGAGTAGAGATATTAAGATAGAGAAAATGGGCTGGTATTGAATTGCTCAGTAGTGCAGGTATTGTCGAGTTTAGGAAATCCAGTTCTGTCGCCGCGCCTGTCGCGGGCAGCACCTGTCGCGGCAGCAGTCCGTTGATTGTCGCGGCAGCAAACACTTAACTCAGTACTTTCAAGTTTGGCAAGAATCCCAGATCTGCCTTGGCCTATCCCTAGGTCCAAGTCTGTCGATGATCACGTCTTGATGATACCTCCCGGCGTGAATCGAAGGATGAACACCGATGTGTATGAATTCTTCTTTAGCCACTTAACCTCGCCCTATCCCTAGGCACGAGATAGTTCAACTATAAACTAGAGAACTTGCTCTTATTTCTTTCGTATACTTAACTCTCTCGATGCTAAGTAAATAGATAACCTCACAATGCTCTCCCGATGCTCTTGCAAGATATTAATAACCAAAATAAGAGAACTTGAAGTTTATTTTATTGAACTGAAAATACCTAAAACAAAACAACCCTTGCAACTACTTTACAAATCAACCCGTGGCCCTAGGAAGGATTTAGAACATGTCGGCGGCGGGAAAACAGCTAGGGTTTTTTGGTTATCGGTTATCGGGTATTGGGTATATGATATGCCCTAGGTTAAAATACATGCCCTTATATAAGCTTTGGGCTCAAGTTATCTAATTTAACAAGGATTACAACTTTAATTAAAAGTATGATTCTAATAAAGACTAAATCTTCAAGGAATCTACTTTCCAGCCGTCCTCCTTGTTTCTTGGGATTTTCTCTCCTTGAACTTTGGGCTTGACATATCTTTTGATCTGGGGCTTGGAAAAATATGAGGTTTTCACACGACAGACGGGCTGAATTTTCTCTATCTGTCGAGGTCCACTTTACTTTTTTCTCCACAAAAACTGCTGCCGTCCTCTGCTGTCACGGCAGCACCATGGCAGCATCGTCCTCTTTGTCTGCTTGTCTAGTTCAGCTCTTCTGCTTCTCTGCCCAGCGCCTGCCTTCTCCGTCAGCTACGGCGGCAACCTGCAAAAACAACCATTTTTAGTAGAATCTGTGCCTTTAATATATTTGTGATGTTTTGCTGTAAACTATCCTAAATGCAATGAATAATGCTTGAATATAACAGAAATATGGGTTAAAAAGGGTGTAAATAATAGAACTTTTACACACTCAACACACCCCCAAACTCAAGTTTTTGCTTGCCCTCAAGCAACTAAGACCTAAAAGAAAAATGAAATATTTTTGTTTTGGCTTTCAAACAGTGAACTTTCCCTTACCCGTCGTTCCTTCCCTGTGGCGGCAGCAACCTGTCGGATAATTTAGGATCTGTCCGGAATCTCACTATAGTCCTCGTGCAGTGTGTGCATGCTTGTGAATAGTTATATGCCAAGACTCTCTTAGTTTCGCTAGAATATTCAACTCTTAACTCGAATTTTTATGCCAAAGTTTATCTTTTTAATGCACTTTTTCATGCTCCTTTGATTTTTTTTGTTTTGACTCGATTTTTCTATTTTTTTCAAGCTAAAGTTTTACTAGAGCCAGTTTTAGGCACCTCTAGTTAACTTCCTAGAGCCGGTTTCGGGCACCTCTAGGGCTATTGAGTCTCTTTTGCTAAACTTCTTTCCTAGAGCCAGTGTTAGTCACCTCTAGGGGCTATTCAAGTGCTAAGCTTCCTATTCTAGTTTGGCTAAAAGAAGTCTAAGCAGTATAACAGTCACAATGGTGTTTAAGTTTTCAGAACTATAGAAAGGCTCTAAACTTCTCCTTAAACTATCCTAAAGTTTCTGCCACGACAGAGTTGTCACGACAGGTTAGCTCAGTTCACAATTTTCAGCCAAAGTTTTCAATTTTTTCAATTTTTTTAAAGAAAAATAACTAAGTAAAAGACACAACAATTAACTAAGATGTACTCAGACTCCATTAATATGGAGGGTTGCCACCCCCAAACTCAAGGGTTGCATTGCCCTCAATGCAAATGACAAAATAAAAATGAAAACATGTGCATGCAGTACATCACAAAATATAGCAGACAGCAGTCAAATAAGATAAGAAACTTAAATTTAATCGCTATCTTCGCTGCTGCTGCTGAGGCGGATCTGGCGGCGGATTCTGGTCCTCGGGGCAGGCTGGGTGGGTTGATGTACAACCTGAATGTCAGAGTTGTTGCCGCTGTTGTCAATGCTGTCACTGCTGGCCTTTCGCAGTTTGTTCTTATCTGCCATTCTTTTCTGCCTCTTGACTGGTGAAAAGTCCTTTGACAGATTCCTCTTAATAGAGGGTTCATCATCACTGGCTGCCCACACAGAGGCGGAGGAAAACCCATCAACAAAGGCTTCAAGATCATCCGATGGCACTGGTCGCTTTGTTCCTCGAGTGGATGTTTCGACATGGGTGCTGTCGGCTGCCGTCGGGGCAAGTGATGGTGTGGAGGCGGCAGGGGTGGGGACAGTGAAGTAGTGGGCAGGGAAGGTGGGGAAAACAACATCAGGGAAATTTAAAGTATTTTGAATAAAATTTACCGTGGATTCGGCAAAGTCCTTGATGAATGTCATGAGGCCCAACTGTCTTTCCTCCATCCTTTGAATGGCAGCTAGGATTTGGTTGGAGGGTTCTGCCGGCGCAGCTGCTGTGGCGGCAGGTTCATGACTTGGCTGCTCTGTTGATTCAGCTTGGGCGGCAGCGGGGTTGAAAGATGAGAGAGGGGTTGCCACTGTCAGTTCCATGAGGCTGATGATATTTTTGTCTGTCCAGCCCCGTCCTTTCACTATGCGATCGGTGTCGGCTTCCGGCACGTCATAACAGCGGCAGAGGGACGTGATGAGGTAGGGGGGGCAAAGGAGGGCCGTCGGTCTATGGGCACTTTCCAAAATACTCTCTCGCATATAACTTCCCACATTAATGGATCGTTTGTTTATAATGGAGTGTATTAAAGCTAACCTCTGCTGGTCAACAGTGGTGTGATGCGATGACGGCAGGATCCTTTTTTTGATGAAGGCATTCCACAGTTTTGCCTCCGGCAGCAGCTGCCCCCTCTTTACTGTGTGGGGATTTTTCCGGCTTGTGTTCCATTCAGTCCCTTCTTCCGTCAGTTCTGCCATGACAGCGTCATAGGCAGCATCATCCAAAGTGTCAAGGAACTGCTGATGAGCATCATCATTGGGGCCAAGGCATAGGCCATATAAAGAGTTAATGCGCTCGGCTGTGAACTGCACCTCTTTCCCTCGGAAAGTTACTGCTGTTGCCGTCTTGCTGCTGATGGCAGCATAAAATTCCCTCACCAGTGTCTCGTTCATCTCTGCTGGTTGCTCCGCAAATGATTCCCATAAAAGAGCTCTAATCGTCCTTGCGATGAACGGCCTGAGGCCCAGATTCGTTGCCTTTGGTAAATAGATGAAGCCTCGTTCTTCCCATATGTCTCTGGTTGCAAAGGACGGTGGAGGAGTTGCTGTCGGTGAAGAGTTTGAAGCAGCACTGCGGCGGGTTCTTCTGGAAGACATGTTAGTTGCAAAGGTTGTTGAAAGTAAAAGAAAGCAAATGAAAACTAAAGGGGGAGAGCAAGTAAGAGAGGCAGAAGTGAATGAAAATGAAAATGAAACGGGGTTTTATAGAAGAGAAGTTGCTGCCCGTTGAAGCTGTAACAGCAGGCGTGAATAACGGGGCGACTGTTGAGCTTTAGCGTGTCTAACGTGTCTGACACGCGTTTCTGCGTCTGTGACGCGTCTGTCACACGTTTCCGCGTCTGTCGTGATAGTCTGGTGACAGCATGTCTTTTCCGTGTCTGCCGCGGCAGCTGGAACGACAGGCTTCCATATTGGGCTTTGTTGGGCTGATGGATGGATGGTGGGCTAGGGTCACTTCTCCTGTTCTTCTTGACTCCTTTATTTCCTAAAAATAGTAAACATAAAAACATTATTCGAATAAAATAAACCTTATTACCTAATAAATAATAAATAACAAAAATAAATAAAAAATAAAATTTAGGTTAAATTAGGGCTGCCAGGTGGGGCATCTCCTAAGGTAACCACTTCCTGTATTCCTGGGGCTTCAGTCCCCTGATAATGCTTGAGCTGCTGTCCGTTGACTTTGAATTGGTGCCCGTCTTTTAATGATCGGATTGTGATGGCACCATGGGGAAAAACTTGTACGACTTGGAATGGGCCAAACCATCTAGATTTCAGTTTCCCTGGGAAGAGTTTCAGTCTAGAATTGAACAACAATACAAGCTGCCCTGGGCAGAACTGTCGTGGCAGCAACTTCCTGTCATGACACTTCTTAGTTTTCTCCTTGTAGATTCTTGCATTGTCGTAGGCCATTGTCCGTATTTCTTCAATTTCGTTCAAATCTAACAGCCTTTTCTGTCTTGCCCTATCCAAGTCCATATTCACTACCTTGATTGCCTAGTATGCTCTATGCTCTATCTCGACAGGCAGATGACAGGTTTTTCTATAGATCAATCGGTATGGAGACATGCCCAATGGAGTCTTGAAAGCTGTCCTATATGCCCATAACGCATCATTGAGGAGTAAAGACCAATCTTTTCTAGTTGGCTTAACCATCTTCTCAAGAATGTTCTTAACTTCCCTATTGGATATCTCAGCTTGTCCATTGGTCTGTGGGTGGTATGCTGTCGCGACCCTATGCTTGACACCATATTTCTTCAAGGCGGCAGCAATAACCCTATTGTCAAAATGTCTCCCTTCATCACTGATAATCGCCTTAGGGATGCCAAACCTAGAAAAGATGTTTTTGTGTAAAAACCTTTGGACTGTCTTGGCATCATTCTTTTGTGTGGAGATAGCTTCAACCCACTTAGAGACATAATCTACTGGTAGGAGGATGTATAGATTCCCACATGAAGATGGAAAAGGTCACATAAAGTCTATCCCCCAAACGTCGAAGATTTCGACCTCTAGAATGTTCTGCAGTGGCATCTCGTTTCTCCTTGAGATGTTTCCTGTCCTTTGGCACCTGTCACAGCTCTTGTAGAAGATTTGTGCATATTTATACAGTGACGGCCAGTAGAACCCTGACTGCAGCACCTTGGCAGCAGTTTTGTTGCCTCCTAAGTGACCTCCATACTGTGAAGCATGGCAGTGATGTAATATGTCTTTCTGCTCCTCCTGTGGTACGCATCTTCTTATAACCTGATCTGCACAAATTTTGAAAAGAAGAGGTTCGTCCCAATAATAATGCTTAACATCATTTTGGAACATCTTCCTGGCTTGATAATTAAGATCAGATGGGATTATTCCCTAACTAAGAAATTAACGAAATCTGCATACCAAGGAAGTTCAGAATACTTACCTGCCGCCATGGCTGTCGCGGCAGTGATTGCGGCAGCAAAGAGCTGCTCGTCTGGGAAGGTCTCTAGTATGTTTGTCTCATCTATTGGTAGACTTTTTCCCTTCTCCAATCTTGACAAGTGATCTGCCACCTGATTTTCTATCCCTTTTTTGTCCTTGATTTCAAGGTCGAATTCTTGCAGTAGCAAGATCCATCTTATCAACCGAGGCTTTGCATCCTTTTTCGCGAACAGATACTTGAGGGCTGAATGGTCTGTGTGCACTATTACCTTCGTTCCAAGTATGTAAGAACGAAACTTGTCAATGGAGAATACCACAGCTAATAACTCCTTTTCTGTGGTGGTGTAGTTCACTTGGGCTTCATTCAGTGTCTTGCTGGCATAATATATGACATGAAACAATTTGTCTCTCCGCTGCCCAAGTGTTGCCCCGACAGCATAGTCACTAGCATCACACATGATCTCAAACGACTGTGTCCAGTCTGGTGGCTGTACTATTGGGGCTGTTACCAGCTTTTCCTTCAGAACCTTGAATGCTTCAGTACATTCTTCATTAAAGTCAAAGGGTCGGTTCTGCTCTAAAAGATGGCATAGGGGCTTGGTGATTTTTGAGAAATTCGCAATGAACCTCCTGTAAAAACCAGCATGTCCTAAGAAGCTTCTAATACCCTTGACTGTAGTCGGCGGTGGCAGCTTTTCGATCACTTCTATTTTAGCCCTGTCGACTTCTATCCCACGGCAGCTAATCTTATGGCCAAGGACTATCCCTTCATCCACCATAAAGTGGCATTTTTCCCAATTCAGTACTAGGTTTGCTTTTTCACATCTTTCAAGTACCTTTTGTAGATTGCCTACGCAGCTCTCAAAATCATCCCCAAAGACTGAAAAATCATCCATAAATATCTCAAGGAAGTCCTCTACCATATCGGAGAATATGTTCATCATGCACCTTTGGAAGGTGGCGGGTGCATTGCATAATCCGAATGGCATTCTCCCAAAAGCATAAGTTCCATATGGGCATGTGAAAGTCGTCTTTTCTTGATCCTCCGGTGCGATAGCTATTTGATTATAACCTGAATAACCATCAAGAAAACAATAGTAAGGTTTACCCGCTAATCTATCAAGCATTTGATCAATAAAGGGTAAAGGAAAGTGGTCCTTTCGGGTGGCTTTGTTTAGCTTCCGATAGTCCATACAAACCCTCCAACCGGTCACAGTCCTGGTTGGGATTAACTCATTGTTTTCATTGGTCACCACGGTCATTCCTCCTTTCTTTGGAACACATTGCATCGGGCTCACCCATTTGCTGTCAGAGATGGCGTAAATAATACCAGCATCTAGCCATTTGATTATCTCTTTACGAACCACCTCTTTCATCGCATGGTTTAGCCGCCTTTGGGCATCTATAGTCGGCTTATGATCTTCCTCTAAAAGGATTTTGTGCATGCATAACGCCGGACTAATGCCTTGAATATCAGCTATCGTCCATCCAATTGCCTTCTTGTGTTGCCGCAGCATGCCTATTAGCTGTCGTTCCTGTTCCTGTGGCAGCTTAGAAGAGATGATTATGGGCAACGTATCATTTGAACCAAGAAAAGCATATTTTAGCTGCCCTAGCAGGGGTTTTAGTTCTAAGGCAGGTGGCTCAACAGTAGATGGCTTTTGGATTGCATGGTTATCCGAAGTATAATTTAAAGGTTCGAATAACTTACCTGGACGATCGCCTATCCAGTTTACCTCCTCCTGATCTTCAGTATCAGATGTATCGGATTTAGAGGAGTTGCTGTCGTCGGTGCTGTCGTCAGTGCTGTCGTGACAGCCCTGTAGGTGGCTGCCGCGGCAGTGACCAATTTTTATGTCGTGACAGCCCGACCTGATGCAGGGTTGATCAAGGGTAACTTCAGTGATAGCCTTGCATTCCTCGTCTGCATCAGCATGCTTTATAGCTTGGAGAACATTCAACTTAATTTCTTGATCGTTCACTCGCATTGTGAGTTCTCCTTTCTCCACATCAATCAGTGATCTTCCTGTGGCTAAGAAGGGTCGCCCAAGGATGATTGGTGCGTTTTCGTCTGCCTCACAATCTAAAACAAGAAAGTCAGCAGGAAATATAAATTTATCCACTCTTACCAGAATATCTTCGATTTTTCCTTCCGGATAAACATAAGAGCGGTCTGCCAGCTGCAGAATTACTGTCGTGGGCCGCGCCTTTCCAATACCTAATTTCTGAAAAACAGATTTTGGCATTAAATTAATACTAGCACCAAGATCACAAAGTGCCTTACCCACATATTTATCTCTGATTACACAAGGTATGATGAAGCTCCCCGGATCCTTCTTTTTCTGAGGTGGCTGCCGATGAAGAATACTCATGCAACCTTCTGTCATCTTTACCGTTTCAAATTCCCCAAGTTTAGATTTCTTCGACATGACATCCTTGAGAAATTTAGCATAACCGGGCATCTCCCTAACGACATCTAACAGCGGAATATTAATATGAACCTGCTTAAAAATATCATAAATCTTTTTAAGCTGAGATTCTTGCTTAGCTTGCTGTATCCGTTGAGGAAAAGGTGGTGGGGGACGATAATCAGCAATACGTCCTTCCCACTACATACGAATCTGAGGAGGTTTGGGTTCATCATTCTCCTCTGTCGCTTCTGCTGTCGTGACGGGCTCATCGACAGCAGTCTGTTTGTTACCTGTCGGGGCAGCTTCCTCGGCAGGTCTGTCCAAGGCTGGTTCCTTTACTGTTTCAGCTTCCTTTTCCGGCCCTGGTAGTTTCTTCCCACTCCTAGTAGTAATGGCCTTACATTGCTCATGTGTGGGCTGCCTAGCATTTTCAGTATTACTAGGGAATCCTCCAGTCTTCCTTGGCTTAATATGTTGGGAAACCTGACCCATTTGTGTCTCCAAAGATTTTAGAGTAGCTTCATGATTCGTCATTAGCATCTCTGTTTTATCCATGAATGTCTCTGTTTTCTTGACAAACTGATTCATATTCTCAATATAAGTACCTGTCTGAGACATAAAAGTGGCCAGAGTATGTTCCAGTATACTTTTAGTGGCAGCTGGTGGCTGCTGTTGCTGCTGCGGTGGCAGTTGCGGCGGCAGTTGCTGTCGCGTCAGCAATCTAGGTCCTTCCTGATTCTGATTGTGTGCTTGAGGATTCAGGGCATTATTAGGATTGCTCCAAGAAAATTTGGGAACCTTTCTCCAGTTGGGATTATAGTTGTTGGAGTTGTAATTCGGCTTATAGTTTCCAACATATTTTCCCTCTTCTAACTGTATTGGACATTCCTCCGAACTGTGATTTCCCTCACAAATGTCACATACCTCCTCGACAGCAAATCCATGTTGTGCATCCTCGTTCAAGAGTTTTTTATTGCCTTAGTAAGGTATGCCACCTGTGATTTCATCGTGCTCTCGGCCTCATAGTCCTTGACAGCTAGTACTCGTTTACCCCCTCTTCTTGCTGTCGGAAACTGCTCCTCATTCTTAGCCAGATTTTTCAAAACTTGCATTGCCTCGTCTGGATCTTTATCCAATAATAGTCCATTTGCTGCTAAATCAATTCGAATACGAGTTTGTAAGTTGGCAGCATTATAAAACTTTGTTACCTGATTCCAAACGGGGAATCCATGCATAGGGCAGTTCCGTAGAAGAGTAGTAAATCTGTCCCAGGCTTCGTGCATCGGCTCGTCATCTTCCTGTTGAAAAGTAGCAATTTCATTACGTAATCGCTCAGATAAATGCGAAGGATTAAAACGAGATAAAAATTCACGAGACAAATCTGCCCAAGTTCTAATTGAACCCAGCGTAAGTTTATTCCACCAAGTTTTTGCTCTGTCCCTCAATGAATGGGGGAATAACCGAAGCCTCAGTATCTCCGGATTAATTCCTGGCAGTCTAAACGAACCACAGATCTCCTGGAACGTTTTGAGATGCTCCCTAGCATCCTCTGTAACAGCACCACTAAACTGCCCGACATTGTTGATCATACTAAACATAACAGGTTTCAGCTCGAAGTTGTCAACATCTATGTCCGGCAGCGTGGTTTCCAGCTCTACATGATCGTTCAACATGTAGTCACGACAGGACCGTCGGCCGACAGCGGCAGGCGGGTCGCCGACAGGCGGGTCGTTTCCATTGTAGGCCATCTTCTCTAGCTGTTCCTCAAGGTACTCGTTCCTGGCTAATAAGTGACGAAGTTGTTTCTTGAGGTTGAATGATCGTTCGATTTCCGGATCTAATTGATATTCAGAATCTTTACCTCGGTTCGATCTGCGCATAAACAAGAAACCTTGTGAAAAGCAAGAGTTGAATGCACCAAAGAAAAACAGAAAAATAAAAATAAAAATAAAATAAAAAATAAAAACGAAAAGTGCAATAAAAGAAAAGGTAGAGTTATGTTGCCAATCCCCGGCAACGGCGCCAAAAACTTGTTGCGTGTAAAATAGTCTATCGCAATTGTAGTGCAAGTATACACGACGCAAGTAGTAAAGTGATACGAAGTATCGGATATCGTCTCCACAGGGATTGGGCTAATAGCTTCACCTTAATTCACTGCACGAAAGTAAAGAAGATGTTTGAGAAAGTTGTCACAAAAATAATAAAGAAGACGTAAATAAAAGAGTAGAGATATCAAGATAGAGAGAATGGGCTGGTATTGAATTGCTCAGTAGTGCAGGTATTGTCGAGTTTAGGAAATCCAGTTCTGTCGTCGCGCCTGTCGCGGGCAGCACCTGTCGCGGCAGCAGTCCGTTGATTGTCGCGGCAGCAAACACTCAACTCAGTACTTTCAAGTTTGGCAAGAATCCCAGATCTGCCTTGGCCTATCCCTAGGTCCAAGTCTGTCAATGATCACGTCTTGATGATACCTCCCGGCGTGAATCGAAGGATGAACACCGATGTGTATGAATTCTTCTTTAGCCACTTAACCTCGCCCTATCCCTAGGCACGAGATAGTTCAACTATAAACTAGAGAACTTGCTCTTATTTCTTTCGTATACTTAACTTTCCCGATGCTAAGTAAATAGATAACCTCACAATGCTCTCCCGATGCTCTTGCAAGATTTTAATAACCAAAATAAGAGAACTTGAAGTTTATTTTATTGAACTGAAAATACCTAAAACAAAACAACCCTTGCAACTACTTTACAAATCAACCCGTGGCCCTAGAAAGGATTTAGAACATGTCGGCGGCGAGAAAATAGCTAGGGTTTTTTGGTTATCGGTTATCGGGTATTGGGTATATGATATGCCCTAGGTTAAAGTACATGCCCTTATATAAGCTTTGGGCTCAAGTTATCTAATTTAACAAGGATTACAACTTTAATTAAAAGTATGATTCTAATAAAGACTAAATCTTCAAGGAATCTACTTTCCAGCCGTCCTCCTTGTTTCTTGGGATTTTCTCTCCTTGAACTTTGGGCTTGACATATCTTTTGATCTGGGGCTCGGAAAAATATGAGGTTTTCACACGACAGACGGGCTGAATTTTCTCTATCTGTCGAGGTCCACTTTACTTTTTTCTCCACAAAAACTGCTGTCGTCCTCTGCTGTCACGGCAGCACCATGGCAGCATCGTCCTCTTTGTCTGCTTGTCTAGTTCAGCTCTTCTGCTTCTCTGCCCAGCGCCTGCCTTCTCCGTCAGCTACGACGGCAACCTGCAAAAACAGCCATTTTTAGTAGAATCTGTGCCTTTAATATATTTGTGATGTTTTGCTGTAAACTATCCTAAATGCAATGAATAATGCTTGAATGCAGCAGAAATATGGGTTAAAAAGGGTGTAAATAATAGAACTTTTACACACTCAACACACCCAATTATCCAACTTCTCCATTCTTGGCGAGCAAGAACTGTTGATCGAATCGAGCCCCTAAAATCTCAACAATTGGTATCAGAGCTTGGCTCAATCGAAGGGGATTCACATCCTATTAAGAAGATCCGGCAAGCTTGATCAACATTTCACCAACCGGCTCAATGGCACAATCAATCGACAAACTGCCTTTCTTCGACGGAGACCACTATGTCCATTGGAAGACAAAGATGAAATTCTTCTTGAAGTCAAGAGATTACAAGCTTTGGGACATAGTTGAAGATGGTTCGTTCGTGCCTCAAGGAAGCAAAGCGGAATGGAGTGTCGACGATCACAAGAAGATTGAGCTTAATTGCAAAGCCTTGCTCATGCTCTTTTGTGCATTTAGCCCAACCATCTATGAGAAGATGTCTTCTTGTGAGAGTGCGAAGGAGGTATGAGACAAGCTTGAAGTCACATACGAAGGAATCGATGAAGTCAAGGAGACCAAGATTGGGCTCCTAACCTTAGAGTATGAGAACTTCAAGATGGATCCGGAAGAGAACATCGAGAAGATGTTTGGTAGGTTCTCCACTATCACAAATGGTCTTAAAGGTTATGGAGAAGCCATTCTGGAAGAGAAGCTTGTCCGAAAGCTCATCTATTCCCTTTCCGAGTCATGGGACTCAAAGAGGACCGCTATCATCGAAGCCAAGAATCTCAAAACCTTGAAGCTTGATGAACTAATGGGGTCACTTCTCACTCACCAAATAATGAAGAAAAACAAAGAAGATGAGAAGAAGAAGGAAGAGATTACAGCGATGGGGAAGAAGAAGATCATGGAGCTAGGCATCAATGCTAGTGCCGTAGCTCTCAAATCCTCCACATGCCATCATGTAGATTCAAGTGGGGAGGAAAGTGAAGATGAAGAGATGGCCTATCTCTTCAACAAATTTGCCCGGTTCATGAAGAGAAAAATGGAAAAATCCAAGCATGAATCGATGAAGAAGATGAAGGACTCCCACAAATCCAAAAAGAAGGGATCATCTTCAAAACAAGCATATGTGGCCACATGGAGCGATGAAGACTCCACCGATGATGAAGTAGCCCACCTATGCTTGATGGCCCTCAATGAGGGGGAGGTAACTTCTAACTCATCTATTTCAAATTCTTATACATTTGATGAGTTACAAGATGCCTATGATGATTTGCTTTTGGAATTCAAGGCATCATTTTCCAAGAACAAAAAAGTTGATTTCAAAAATAAAAATTGAAAATGATTTGCTTCCCAAAACAAATCTTGAACTTGAAGCAAAATTGAAAGATTTTGAACAAAAATGTTTTGATTTACAAAATTTGCTTCTCAAAGTTCAAAAAGAAAAAGATTTGATTTCCAATGAACTTGAAAAAAAATAGTTTTGGAAAATCAAATTTTTATGTAAGACAATCTAGTGCCCCTAGATTTATAAATGGTAAATGTTTTAGAAGTGTTTGGGTCCCAAAAGGACTAACCACTTCAACTAAAAATGATGAAATTGAAAAATGGATTCCTAAGGGGACTAAATTTTGTGCTTCTAATGTCTATGGATCCAAAGTAATTTGGATACCAAAAATTACTTGATTGTCTTTTACTAGGTGTGATGGAGAGTGATCAACAAGTCAAAAATTGAGGGGGAGCTCCATGCACACATAGGAAGAACACTTGAAGAAGGAAGGCTTCACATCCTCCCTTGAGTTCAAGTGTGGTAAAATCTAGTTGCTTTTGCTTTTATTTGATTTTTTTATGTCAACTAGATAATCATATATGTTGAACTAACATCCTTATGATGCTTTGAGTAAGGGGGAGCCAATTTTAGACCAAAAATTTTAAGTGTCTCAAATTTCTTTTACCTCTATTGCTATTTTGAAACTTAATGTTTTAAATTCTTTTTGATATAACAAAAAGGGGGAGAAATGGTTTGATGGTTTGAAAAATTGAATTTTTCAAATGAATAAAGGGGAGCTTTAATTGATTTCATGTCTTTAATCTCTTATTCACATTTTTAAAGTTAAAGGGGGAGAATCCCAAACAATTTTTCAAGTGAGTTTTATTATATCAAAAAGGGGGAGATTGTAGAACTAGTGTTTTGATATAATAATTGAAAAATGTTTTGGACTGATTTGAAAAGAATTTAAAAACTTTTTTTAAGTCCAAACAACTTAAATTTATGTTTGAGGTATTTTAAGAGGTTTTTGGCAAAGATTTTTCATGTTTTTTAATAGCCAAACTTGTGTTTTCACGTTACCCGTATCGATACGGTTGTACCCGTACCGATACCTTTTTGCCTCAGTTTGGTCACTGTCAAAACCCGTATTGAAACAGGCTTGGCCGTTTCGATACGGATCGAGATCGTTTCGATACGCCTGGTAAGCGTACCGATCCTCTTTTTAACCACCCTAACGGCTATTTCCCAACGGTCTTTTAAAAGTGAACTCGTACTGATACGCCCTCAAGCGTATCGATACGCCCTCAAGCGTATCGATACGCCCAGGCTAGCAAGAGCCCAACGACTAGTTTCTCACGAAGGTCGTACTGATACGGTTCCACGCGTATCGATACGACTAGCTGCAGAACAGCATTTATGAAGGGAAATGAAGTTCTCAACGGCTCCAAATCATCCCCAACGGCTAGTAACGGCTACAAACTCAATTGGGAGTATAAAAGGGACCTCCAAGCATCTTGTAATGGTTAATGCTTCAATTGTTACAACATTATGATGTCAAAATTTGTCTAGAGCTTTAATTGTTCATTTCTTGCTTAGACAACACTTGTGAGCTTACATTGTTAAATTTGCTCAAGTGTTTAGGTTTTGGGTGAGAGCTTAGAATTGTAAACAAACACCTTTTAGATGGATTTCTAGTTTGCTAAGTCTTTCTTTGTAAAGAGAGTGTTCCTTCAAGCTTTGGGTAGAAAGCTTTGAGGGTTGTAACGGTTTCCTCCTAATCCGAGAAAAGGGGAGGAAATTCTTAGTGAATTTGTTGGAAATCCTTAGTGGGGAGCTAAGGTAGTGGATGTAGACCTTGGTTATAAGGTTGAACCACTATAAATCCTTGTGTCAAATTGCCAATTTTTCACCTCCCACTAAAACACCCAATTATCCAACTTCTCCATTCTTGGCGAGCAAGAACGGTTGATCGAATCGAGCCCCTAAAATCTCAACATAAACTTCTAGCCTACTTTAAAGAACTCAATAGTGAAACCATTGGGGTCCGGTGCCTTTGAACATGCACACGATAAAAGGGCCGAATGCACCTCCTCCTGTAAGAAATGAACCTCAAGTGCGTTAGCCTGAGCCGAATCAAGCATCTTAAATTCGGTTGATAGCTCTAACATGCTCAATTTACATACTTGTGCCAAATTTCGCTTGAACACTGAGGAGACATAACTCTTTAACCTCGTAGGATCTGTCTCCCAATGACCTTGCACAAACAAACCCTCGATCTTATTGCCCATAGCTCGCATCTTTAACGTTCTATAGAAGAATGCAGTGTTACAATCTTCTAGTTGAAGCCAATAAATTCTCGATTTCTGGTGCCAAAGGGACTCCTTGAGTTCCATCGCCTTCCAAATAGCCAATTGCCATGAACGTCGCTCCTCAATTAATGAACTTGGGATAACACTTGTGCCCAGCTGATGATCGACGGAATCTATAGCAAATTGCAAGTCAACAATTCTCTTTTCAATGTCCCCAAATTAATTCTTGTTCTAGCTTTTCAAGAAGTATTTCGATTCCTGCAATTTCCCTCATAATATTAAAAGCATCAGCAGAGGATTCAGAGATACTACATAATTGTTCAGCCATCCTATTGATATGTTGTCTACTATCCAGCCAGCAATTAAGAAAATGAAACAGTTGCAGCCTCCAATAAGTTGTATCACTAACAAAAAGAAACAGAGAATGTCCGGAAAAAAGGCGCGGCAAATTTACCAATTGCAAAAATGAAAATCAGTCCAACCAAGAACTAGAAACCATAACTCTATCAATCCGACTACATTGATCTCTTGAACCAAATCAAGTATATTGTTTCCCTTGGAGAGAAAGATCAATTAACCTCATAACGTCCATGAAATTCGCAAATTGGTTCATACCTGGAAAAATCGTGCTACATCATGGTCGCTCTGATAAATGTCTGATAGCGTTGAAATCGTCGCCCTTCAGGCAAAGATTAGCACACACCCTTACCCTACAACCAGCAGTTTTCCACAATGTCTCTTGTTCCTCTACACCGCATGGAGCATAAATAGTGAAAATATTGCAGTAAAGTTCTCAACACACCATCGACCTTTAAGCATGAGAACATGTCTGTTTATCTTCGAATCAACTAAATCAAATCGGCTCACTTCCCACACAACCATAATTCCTCCCCACGCCCCAACGGATGGCACAAAAGCATAACTAAAATTATCTGATGGCCATAATCGGTGGATTGAATTAATGGTCACCTCCTCCAATTTAGATTCTTGTATCAAAATCATCTCCCCTCGATTCCTTCAAATAACATCGTGAACTCCCCTCTTCTTTGCCGACATCCCCAAATCCACACGTTCCAAGAGATTATCCGCATTTTTCACGAAGAATTGATGTCTGCTTAATGATGTCTGCTTCTCGTCCCACAGTCGACACTCCAATTAAATTACTGACATCCAACACCGCTTGAGCTTCAGATTGCAACTCTTGATCTAAAAGATTAGCTCCACCTTGTTTCTCCTTTCGTGGTCTTCCTCGTTTTTTCTTAGCAGGCGATATCGATGTCTAAGCATGTCCTACATAGTTAATAGATTCCTTCAAGCCTCGAATATCTTGAACAATCCCATCAGAAGCTACCAACTCCATCCGATGAGAATTTCAGAAAATCTCAGCTAAATCTTTTCCAAAACGAGATAAAGTCAAAACCTCATCCCCTTTATCCAATACAACGTTTGAATTCAAACTACCTAAACACAACCTTCCATCTTCAGCATGATGAAGTTTAAATCCCCCATCATCGTGTCTTACAAACTCTAATCTCGGGAAGCCTCCTTTAGTGGCTTATGAACCACCATTGCCAAGTCATTCCCTAGATATTCCTCCCAAGATGCGTCAAACCCTACCTGTGAGCCTGTGGTAATCTCTCACAACTCTCTCTCGACCAGCCCTTGTTCCTCATCCAAAGAACAGCCACTGGTAACCTAAGCTCTATCTCTCTGATCATGTCGCTCAATCCATAAAGCATTATCACGCCATGTCCATGGTTCCCCCTACTTTCATTCTCGCCCCTCAAGTTTATTTACACCTTCTTATTTGGCTGATCATTTCCATCATGAACCTGTTCTCGATAGTGTTGTCCCTCTCCTTCCGATTCGCTGCTCTTTGAGTCCTCCAATCCTAGGCAACACTCCGCACTACACATATTAGAAGAAGGTTCGAACTGAGTCACCCAAACAATATACTTTCTACCCTAAACATGCAACTTTACTGACTCATTTATCTCCTTGAATATCTTTGTCTCAATCAATAGTTTACCCATCTCAAATGAGGTAGGTCCAAAGTAGATTTGTCAATATGCACCAACGTTCCCCACATTGAAGTCAGATTATCAAAAGATCCTCGAAACCAGGCGTGTATCGGCACGCCAGAGATTAATAGCTAAACTCGTCTCATATCCAACTTATAATCATGCAACCAAATTTCCACCTCACCAAACCATCACCCAAGTGCCCCTGTGCGCAATACCTTACTATGTATCTCCCCAGATTCAAAAATTAAAAGGACCGTCTTCCCCGATATCCTCAAGAGTGTTAGACCTCAAATATATGTTTCATATAATTCCCTCGTAAGGTCTGCTATTAATATAGGGAGTTTACACCCTCAATTGTACAATTTTGTAAAAACCTCCATCCTACAGTCGTCCACCACCCCTCTAACAATTCTCCGATCCCTTTGTATATTTTGTGATATATCCTGGTGCGCCTCTAAATGAACAATTTGAACATGAGAGATCTTTTGATCACTCTCATTACCACGTCGCCATGAATGATCATGTCTCGCTCTATGCGCCAATGAGAAGCGCACCCGTCATCCATATAGCCTGAAACCGTTAAGTCTCTCAATAGCCCGTATTGCGTATGCCTCAGACTCCATCTAATGAAGCCAAAACGAAAACCCTCTTTCAATTCTTTCTCAATATATAGACATCAACCACTACATTGTGTCTATCAAAGATCTGCCACACCCCTTTCTAATGCAACTGAGGCGCCAAATTGGCCACGAACAAGGTCCAGCACCGCCTTTGTTTCGCACCAATCCCACCAACGACAAGGGTTTTCTCCAACTTTATTCCAATAAGAGAAAGAAGATCATTTATACTCGTTATTTGTTACCATGTACTTAATTTTTTTATGAATGTTTATAATCGTTTATAAATATTTTAAATTATATTTATAGTTTATAATTTTTGATATTTTAATTTTTTAGAGTTTTTATTTTCAATATTTTTAATAATTTCTTACATTCTTATTTTTTAGATTAAAAATTAAATAAGTCATCAAACATTTAATTAAAATCAATTATGCTCTCGAAGTCAGCTAAAACAAAAAGGTCAGCCCCGCTATCACATCATCATCACATGTGTACAATCACGCTAGTATTGTTAAATACCACATCAACACCATAACTAGGGTTGTAAATGAACCAAGCTTGAACGAACAAGACTATGTTCATGTTCGTTTGTTTATTTTTAAAGGTGTTCATGTTCGGTTCGTGTTCGTGTTCGTTTATTTATTTTTGAAGGTGTTCATGTTCGTTTGTTTATTGTTCATGAACGTGTTCATTTAAGTGTCCGTGAACGTGTTCGCGAACGTGAACATGTTCCTTTAAGTGTTCGTGAACTTGAACGTTTGTACGTCTGCGAACATGTTCATTTATATGTTCAGAAATGTTAGCTAAATTAATAATAAATAAATAAAACAAAAGCACCAAAATAAAACTTACATTTCAACGTGAACTTATATACCATCCTTAGAATAAAAAGTAGTATTTAGATATATCCACAAGCATTTTATCCTATAAACGAGTCTAAACGAGTCTATAAACGAGTCTATAAACGAGCCTATGAACGAGGTTGTTCGTGAAAGTAAATGAACCGAGCACGCCTCTGTTCGTTTATTAAACGAACATAAAAAATTTGTTCATACTCGTTTATTTAGCTTAATAAATGAACATAAACGAATGACATGCGAACAGTCCACGAACGGTTCGTCGAACGCTTTGTTCATTTACATCTCTAACCATAACGATCAATATTGGTCAAAAGACAAATCTAAACAATTTAAAAGTAAAGATAGTATTATTAATTTTGGTTTACTTCATGAATAAGATGATGTTTTAAGCCTAATATGAAATATATCATACGTCAACAAAATGAATAATAAATGGGTAATCTTCACCTGTGGTCCCTTCCGTTTAGGGTGTGTTCTATTTTGGTCACCAAAATTCAAAAAAGATTATTCTGGTCACTTACGTTTAGAATCGTTTCTATTTTGGTCCCTTGGCCGTTAGTCTCCGTTACTTAAAAAAATTAGTTTCTAATTTAATCCCCAAAATTTCAAAATTTTATTTTTCACAATCTTCCCCAAAAATTATAAAAATAAAACCCCAAAAAATTAATTAAAAACCCTAACCCCTGCTTCTTATGTTACCAATTCAAAGCTAAGATATCTTGTTATGTTTCTTGTCCTTCCATTCCTTGATTTCAGCTTCGATCTTAGCCTTCACGCGTGCATGAAACCCTGGATACGGTTCATATCCGAAGAGTGATTGAAGTACCTGCACCCGAATCAAACTCAATTCACTTGCATTTTTTTACAATTTCGGGAAATTTTGTTTCTGGTTTTGTATGAAAAAATCAAAATTACTACACTGTACCTCGAGCAAAACAAAGAATGGAGCCATCAAAAAAAGCTTGAACAAGATTGTCCAACAGAGCTGGTGCGCGCTTCTGCAAAGAATAGTTCAACAGTTGGTGTTTTAAGAACGAGTGGAAATGCAACGGAGGTCAAGATATTCGAAAGGTAATACAATTACTCACCTCGAAGACTCCATGGCCTATAAACTGTCCGGTCCAACGGAAGAACTGAGCAGCCATCACAACCTGAATAGCAAATATGAAAAAGGACACAACCGAATATACATGATTCAAAACACGAAAAAATATATCATCTTCACAAGATGAAAGATGATGTAAGATCATTAAACATAAGAAACTTTTCCTATATGCACTAACTCATCAAGCAGAGATTTCCATATATGTTTATTCCATTTTCAATGTTCTATAATATCAAGTTTATGCTAGATGAATTGTTAAATGGATATCTTTCATTCAAAGGCATATTACACCATATTGTTTGATATTAACATTTTCTGGTAAAAGAGCTTTATTATCCTTTCATTCCAGTGCAAACTATCCGTAGGCATAAACTCAACCGAGCCAACTTCATCGACAAACACCAGCCCTGCAGAGAATAATGAACCTGGAGGACCCTTAATTTTCGGTATTTACAGTGAGCCAATGACATATCCTTTAGCTTTTTGATTCATGCACATGATTTACACAGGAATAACATATCCAAAAACATTGCTTAATAAGATGCAGTCACAAATCTATTCTGATGAATTTACTTCAGAACACATGGTCTTAATTTCGACATCGAATTCAATCCCTAATCTGATAAAAGGAAGGTGCAGTGCAATACCAGGATTAGGTTTCCCTCCATATGGCCCATGGATTTTTCAAAACACATGGATATTGACCGTTGAAAAGTAGAAAGAGTTGAACACTATTGCCAAAGAAGACTAGTCCTAGATTGTGAGGGAAAATGAGGGAAACTACATATGTCTCAACATCATAGCAGATGACAGAAGTAGGGGTTAGGGTTTTTAATTAATTTTCTGGGGTTTTATTTTTGTAATTTTTTGGGAAGATGGTTAAAATAAAATTTTGAAAATTTGGGGGTTAAATTAGAAACTAATTTTTTTAAGTAACGGAGACTAACGACCAAGGGACCAAAATAGAAACGATTCTAAACGTAAGTGACCAGAATAATCTTTTTTGAATTTTGGTGACCAAAATAAAACACACCCTAAACGAAAGGGACCATTGGTGAAGATTACCCATAATAAATTTAAATTGTTGTATTGAAACAAGTGGAATAAAAACGGACAAATAAAAAAATCTTGCCGGCAACTCATCGGACCTGGTCCATGGATACTTTTGTTTTGCAATTCCTCGTATAACCTGGGTCATTAATGCTCAACTTCGCCACACATCACATTCAATTGTTTTAATTAGATTTAAATTGATTAAATCAATAAATGTATAGATGTAGAGGATTAAAATGTGATATTGTATAAATTTTTGTATGTATCATATCCTCTAATGGTATTTTACGGTATTTAACGGTTTAGTGATCATTTTATAATAAAAATTAAAGTTTAATGATTATTATATAATTTTTGAAAGTTCAATGATAATTTTAAATTTTTTAGAATAGTTTGGTGACCATTTGTGTACTTTACCCTAAATAAAATTAATAAAACATTTCTGAATCAAACACTAGATTTTATTAAAATAATGAGAAGAAATATACAGATAAGCATACCCTAAAATATAAAAATAAACATAGAAAAGCAAAGAGTGTGCAAACATGAATAACAAATTTATCACCATAGCGACATCTTGGAGTGCTCCCTAAAAGAGCGTAGATCATTGAATTACTCACAACAAAAAGATAGAAAAATATCTTGGTTATCTCCACAAACAACCAACCCACGCTATTTTATGCGGTAAGATTCAACTGTAACATACACTAGATTATAGACGTCTTCAATATCAACGTACCATAAAGGCAGGTAAAGAACGTGTCATAACGGCATATGGAGAATAAGTCAAAACATTCGACGAAAAAAATAAAAACAAAAAAACACGCAAAAATAAAAAAATAAAGAAATCACCATTGGTAGACAGCCAAAGCTGACACCATTAGCCATCGTTAGCTTGAAATTTCTAAAATCTAAAAAAATAAATTTAAGAAAAAAAATATCCGCCGCAGAAAAATTGTAATAGTAGGAGAAAATGAGAGAGAAATTTAGGATCAAATTTTACTATAATTAATAAGACATTTTAACATTGCATCCGTAATTAAATTGTCACTGCATATAAATATGAACTGTGATAATTTACACTAGGGAGGATTGAAGACCTCTTAGAAACTATGCAGAGGGACAAAACTGCGGTAAATGCATTGATAAAGGAGGAGATGAAGTTGAAATATGAAGAAATATTCGACTTTCTAGCTATTGGGTTACATTATTCAGTAAACTGCTTGAAGAAGGTGAGCTTTGTTCGCTCAACCAGGGATCTTGGACTGATACCGGTGAATGATCCTTCCTTCTTTCCATCGAGTTCGTAAAACCAACATTACTCATCCGAAGCATAAACAGACCTCTGTTTTCGATTCCACCCTTCTTACTAACTGCCTTGCTTAGTGGCTGCTCGCTTAGATTCGACAAAGACGAGCACGGAGACACCTCTGATGAAGCTTCACAAGTAATTTCTTCCCCAGGTACCCATCTACTTAGCCGTATTTGTTCCAATTCAATGGCCACTTCCAGCATTGTAGGTCTCATGTCTCTATGAAATGATAAGCACCTGAAAGCCAGCTCTGCAACCTTATGGATTGAAGACAACGTCCAAGAATCACTGTTGGGGTCTAAAAACGGGTCTATGATCTCGTCTAAACGTCCTTTGCTGATTCTATCAGTAGCAACAGCTGCCAAATTCGCTTCGTTTAGGGGCCTAGAAAAGTCCACCACTTTCAGCGCTGTTATGATCTCGATGAGAACTACCCCGAAACTATAAACGTCGCTTTTGTCGGAAAGATGGAAGTTTTGATGGTATTGAGGGTCAAGGTATCCCGGTGTCCCTTGTGGCGCTGTTGAGATGTGGGATATTTCGGTTTCTCCAAGTCTAGAAAGACCAAAATCTGCTACTTTGGACCTGAAATTGTAATCTAGGAGAATGTTGCTAGACTTGATGTCCCTATGATATATAGGAGGATCTCTAGCAGAGTGGAGATGAGCGATGGCTTGTGCGGTTTCGGCAGCAATGGTAAGTCGAACCGGCCAGGCAAGTCCATCGCCTCGCTCTCGTTGTAAATGCTGGAACAATGTTCCATTCGGCATGAACTCATACACAAGTATTTGTTCACCGTTTTCTATAGAGCAACCCAGTAGACGTACCAGATTCGGGTGGCTGACGGATGAAATCAGCTTGATTTCATTCACCAGTTGCCCAATACAATCAGCGTCTCTATGCTTTATCCTTTTAATAGCAACCCATGAATTGTTATGAAGTTTGCCTGCATAGACTGTTCCAAACGCCCCGGTTCCAAGCCTTTGTTTCTCTGAGAAACCATTTGTGGCTTTCTCTATTTCTTTGTATGTGTGAATGGGAATGTTGATGTTTGGAGCTTCAGATAGGAGACTTTTCGTGCTTCGTATTGTTTTCGAATTCCATTGCCTCCGCATGACGCAGCAAATTAGAACTGTACAGATCATTAAAGAAGTTGCAGCTGCAATGCCTGAAAACATTGAACATAAAAATTAGTGCACCATACATAGAAAATAACTGATCTTCACTGGTTTGAAGCCACCAGCATTAACTATGTTCTACATTGAATTACGATTACCTCCGACGAAAATGAAGACTCGAGTCGGTCCTCTGCACTTTCCAGTAATGTATCTTGCAGGGTTGCAATCTGAAGATGCTGTTGAGTTTTACATTGAAAACAAATACATTAATCTTCTGTTTTACATGTATAGAAATTCAGTTTTCTAACGCATCTATTTGAACATTTCTTCTCTAAATCCTCAGTGAACTGGATACTTTCATGGGTATAATTACTTCCTTACATCCCCTAAGATCATTGGATCCCAAGGCCGTCTCTTTCTCCGTCATTTTCCTTGTTTCTATATTGATTTTATAATTTATATACAAAAATTAGTGTCAATTCTAAGAAATTTCCTAGGGGTCCCTCAGTTGCGTTAGGTGAAACTACCCATTTAAAGTGAATGCTATTCTCTTAGAGCATCTTGTCGTTTGTTCTTTGGACCGGAGAAAATGGGGGGAAATCATCTATTTGATAAATGATGAAAGAAATTTGGTTCCCTTTGATCTAAATGATAACTACTATGTCATTTAATAACAGAAATTATTTTATGGACATGACTCATCACGTCATAATAACTTCTATTTAACTATTCACCTCATATTTACATGACATAAAAAAATAAGGGTAAACTACACAGTTGACCACCGAACTATAGGGTTGGTGTCAATCTTACCACTATTTTTTTTTCGTCTCAAATACACCACACAACTATTTAAATGGTGCCACGTTTGCCACACGCCGTTAAAAAAAACGAAAAAGTTGACGGAACTGTTAAAAAAATTGGTATAATTACACATTTAGTCCTCTATATTTTATACAATATATCAATTTAGTCCTAATTTTAATCTAATAAAATAAATTAATTATTCAATAAGATGGTGACACGTGTCACCACCTTATTGGAAGTCTTTAATTATTTTTATTTAATTAATTTAATTAATTTTCCACCTCCAATCAGGTGGTGATACGTGTCACCCAATTGGAGGTGGAAAATTGAAAGGAACAAAAACACCCCTGCCATGATTCGAACTCAAGACCTCTGGGTAGAGAGGTTGTGTGCTTACCACTAAACCAAGCACACTTTCGTGCTATGGGGTCATTAATATATGTATTTAATGATTGTTAATGCCCAGAAAATAAAAGAGAAGAAAATGCAATTGCAAGGATTCGAACCAAGGACCTCTTGGTTGAAAGGACATGTGCTTGCCACTGCACCAAGTGTATTTTTTGTGATATAAAGTATAACATTTAATATATGGTTGTCATTAATATATGTGGTTTTAAGAAATTCGAATGTAATATTTTTATGATCCATAAAAAAATTTAACCCAATTAAATAAATCTAATAACTAAATTAATATTAAAATTATTATTTTCACGATGTGCTTGCCCTCGAATTCAGTTAATATTATTTTCACGATTAAATTTTTAATAAATATTAAAATTATTAATTAAGTAAAAAAAACTCAATTCAACGATTATATACGTGGAATTATAAAAATAAATCTAAAATTGAAAAATATATTAAATATAGTTTAAAATATAAAAATTTTAAAATAATATTAATTTAGTTATTAGATTTATTTAATTGGGTTAGATTTTTTTATGGATCATAAAAATATTACATTCGAATTTCTTAAAACTACATTTCATTCTTTTTCTCAAGCATTAAAATCTATATAAGACATATATTAAATGTTGTACTTTGTATCACAAGAAATACACTTGGTGCAGTGGCAAGCACATGTATTTTCAACCATGAGGTCCTTGGTTCAAATCCCACATTTTCTTCTCTTTTATTTTTTGGGCATTAACAATCATTAAATACATATATTAATGACCCTATAGCACGAAAGTGTGCTTGGTTCAGTGGCAAGCACATAGCCTCTCTACCCAGAGGTCTTGAGTTTGAATCATGGCATGGGCATTTTTGTTCCTTTCAATTTTCCACCTCCAATTGGGTGACACGTGTCACCACCTGATTGGAGGTGGAAAATTAATTAAATTAATTAAATAAAAATAATTAAAGACTTCCAATAAGGTGGTGACACGTGTCACCATCTTATTGAATAATTAATTTATTTTATTAGATTAAAATTAGGACTAAATTGATATATTGTATAAAATATAGAGGACCAAATGTGTAATTATACCAATTTTTTTAACAGTTCCGTCAACTTTTTCGTTTTTTTTAACGGCGTGTGGCAAACGTGGCACCATTTAAATAGTTGTGTGGTGTATTTGAGACGAAAAAAAAAATAGTGGTAAGATTGACACCAACCCCATAGTTCGGTGGTCAACTGTGTAGTTTACCCAAAAAATAAAGATTCATCTTTAAAAAAATATGACATAAGAAAATAGTTAACTAATTTTTAATAGATAAATTCATAAATAACGTAGTGCGCCGGACCGTATAATATTTTTTCTTTTTAACTGTGTAGCGTTAACATAAAGATAATATCGTGTTGCAGCGACGCAAAGCAATTACATTCAACCATAATTTGGAGGATGCGTCCCTTCCCATCAACTATGACTAATTACCGTCTCTAAGTTATTACTAGATTTTATTACACCCACGATTGAATGAATGAGTTATTTTATATTAATAATATTTTCTTAAATTATAAAATATTAATTACTTAAAATATTCTTATATTTAAAGTTTTTTATAAATAGTGAAAAAAATTTCACAAAAATATGTCTATTTAAACTTTAGAACGTAAAATTAATGACGCTAAACTCTAACTCTAAACTCTATATTCAATACCCTAAAATATAAAATTTTAACATATAAACCCTAAACTAACTTTTAAATCTTACAATAAAACTGCATGTATAACTAAAATTTACCCTGATAGTACATCGAATATATATATATTTTACTAAAAGGTGAATATTGATATACTAACAAATTATAATATTAACAATATTCTCCCAATTTTTCTCACAACACCAAATCAAATCTTATCCCGTGATTCCATAGCTAGATTTACTCTTATCTACCTTTATTCAATAATTCTTAGGTTAAAATTAGCTTGCTATTCGATTTTTATTTTTAAAATATGGATTATATCAATATTTCACAAGTCGGAGCAAATTAAATCACTAAAAGAGCTGAAATAATTCACTTACATGCCTTTTGTTGGAATGAGTAAATATATGGTTTTAATTGTCAAGTTTTGATGCGGATAGAAATCGTTTGTCTCTTTATCATGTCTTTTTTATGTCCTCACTTTAAAATATTGAGTTTAAGGTTTAAAATTTAGAGTTTAAGATTAGGGGTAATGGTTATAGTTTAAGAAATTAAGGATATAATGTATTTTTAGGGTGTAGTGTTTAACATTTAAGATGTGAAAATTAGAGTTAAAATTTATAATTTAATTTTTAAGTGATTTTTAATGTGAGACATAAAAGGGGCATGATTAGTGGCGGCAGCATCAAAATAAAGAAATACTTCAATAATTAATTTAAAAATTACTAGAGATTCAGTGAAGCGGAACAACTGACCTTTCCGGCAACCATCGCCGGCGCGAAACCCGTCGCCAATGAACCCTTTTCGGCATCTGCAATAGGATCCCGGCAGTCGATTAAACGGCGAAATAATCTCATCACAAATTGCAGTTTCAGAACATAACTCAGAGCACCGTCCTTCAATCCACCACCTCAGCTCAAGCACCTGGACCTCCAGCACACCTGATTCGTTGAAGAATTCCGTCGATATGGACGATAAAAAGGACTTACAGTGAGTTCTGATCACCTTGCTGTAATCAACGAATCCATTAGTTTTGTTCTCCGAGTAGCAACTTATATTGCTGCTACCATTAGCAGAGCAGGCAAGGGCCTCGAAATGAGTGTAAACCATCGTCGATGGTATCATGCATGCCGCTGGCACGCTGCAGTTCTGCAGTAGAATCGCGTTTCGAGACGTCGGGGCGTAGTTCGTTCCGTAGAGACGGTGAAGGGCCCGGAGTGGACGATTGCAAGTGGCTTCAATGCTTATTTTTATGCGGTCGTTGCTTATGTTTAGGATTGGGAAACCAGCAATATTAAGCGGCTGATGGGCGTTTGAGCTGCAGTTTAGAGGGATTCGGCAGCCTGTAGAGAATCCAAAAGGATAAGGGACAAGCTTGTCACCACATGATCGGTTGCACTTGGTTGATTGAACCATGATTAATGATGGTATCAAGATTGCTAAGAGCAAAAGGATGGGTTCTTTGAGAATCATGATTGGCAAACGTAAACTTGTGAAACTGAAACAAAGAATGTATGCTTAAGAGTGTTTGATCAAAGAAATTGGAATGATTTTCTTCTTGCTGAGATCATTTCTTAGTTGTTGGCTGCTTTGAACAGAGTTTTCTTGAGAAAATAAAAAAGGAAAGGAAATTCATTCTTCTTTCTCATGTGTACTGCACTTATCCTAGAAAGGAAAGACTTTGTTGAATTATACTAGGAATTTGAAGCTTGTGAGATTGGAATTTGGTGTGATCTTTGATCAGCAGTTAAACTAACCGCAAAAGTAACACTAATAACGAATAAAAATTATCTCTCTTTTTTGTTTTTTTATTTGTGCCTCTACACTAAAAGAATTAGATTTAAGATTAAATTTTAGTTAGGGTTTAATAAATTAGACTTAGGGTTTATTTTATGGTTTATGGTTTACAGTTTAGGGTTATAATTTAGCTTTTTAGTGTTAGAGCATAGAAAGGGACACCGAAAATGATAGATTTTTTGTTCACTAATCACTGTCTTATGTTATATATAGGATCCGTTTACATAGTTTAAATTTTTTTTAAATTTTACACGTTTTTTGAATCGTTAGATATGTAAAATGAATGATTGAAATTAATTGTAGGATATGTGATGATTATTACTTGGGGAAAAAGTAAAGAGTTAATTAAATCATCCATTTTACTCATGGAATGATCCAAAAACCTTATTTTTACTATGTGTGTAAGTGAATCTTTTATATATATATATAGAAAAATCAAATGAAATTATTTTTTAAAGATTGAATATATTGAACCAAAAAAATATATTTTGGAAAGGGATTATATTGAGTAGAGTGAGAAATCATTGCTAAAGCTCGTTTTATAATATTATTTTCATTGGTTTCACATTACTCTTTGTCTTATTGTTCTAAATCCATGAGAAAACCCCAACTTGGAAAGCAACTTCCATTTTCTTTTTCTTTTTTTAATTAGAATGACCAAAGCATCCTTTGAAAGTTAACCAGACGTGAAACTTGGGATGGCCCAGAGATGTTTCCTCAGGAGTTTCCTTCCTTGGCATTCACCACCAAATCTAATCTTACTCGGATGACATTATTTGTTGCTTAACCTTTTACATTTTGTTTGATACTAGAATGTTTCTAATATGAAATTCCTTCAAGGAAACTAAAAGAAAAAAAGGGGGTTAAATTATTGTAACCCCTCGTCCCGGTCTGGCCGGATGACCGGTCCAAGTGGGCTACACGGGGAAAACCGAGCGAAAACCAATTAAGATTCCCCCTCGGTTAGCAACCCTATTTTTTTTTAGATGCCTGTAATAAATCCTATGTGATGGGACATGCAGCGAACAAACACGGATACAAAATCCACAAGACATGAAATTAATAACCAAATTTATTTATTTTAAGCAGGCTGTATCGATACACTTACATAGGGTATCGATACACCTTGACCAAAGTCAACCCTCCCAGTCAACTCAGGAAGACCGTATCGATACACCCTTGAGCGTATCGATACACTCCTCACGGTCAACATTTAGAGGTCAACGAGATGGAACCGTACCGATACGCTACAACCCCGTATCGATACGACCTAAACCCACCAACATCTCTGAATTTCAGAGAGTTGGTACCGTATCGATACACCCTTTGTATCGATACGCTCATCCTGACTTGAAATTCAGAGAGTTGATACCGTATCGATACACCCCATTGTATCGATACTCCCTGCAAAAACTGGGTTCTGCAGGCAAGACCGTATCGATACACCCTTGAGCGTATCGATACGCCCTGTTTTTGCAATACTCTAATTTCATCATAAACACATACGACTCACACTCTAGATGCATAACAAGACCTCCATAGACACATCCAAGCATTCATACCACCTTTATTAACAAAATGTAGCCATACAAGACACCCAATATGGACAAACATCATTCAAAGACATGTTTATAAGCCTCCCAACAAACACTTAAATATTTACATAACATGGTTTACAAAATCATCAACATAAGGCATTAACAACATATCATAAGGAACATGCCATCAAAACAACCTTAAACATTTAAAAGGCGTACATATAAAGACATATTTACACAAGCGACATCTCAAGCTTATTTACAACTTTCTAAACTCTATACCCCATTGTCTAGGCAATTTATCAAAACACAAACCATACTTGTAACTAGCTTGAGAACTCCAAAAGCTCTTTCCTCACCCGCTTGCCTTCTAAACTCTAACGATCTGCACGTTGGAAACAAAGAGAGCGTAAGCCAAATAGCTTAGTGAGAGAGACTCTACATTTCACAACGTACAGTTTTCTTTTCAAAACACGTTTATATATAAGAAGACAATGAATGCACAAGAATCAATCTCATGAACAACAACACACATGGTTTGCACAAGCACAACCAACCTACAAGTACGGTGGGACTACACATCACCGTTTCAACTAGTGAGTTTCCAATGGGACTACACATCAAAGGAATACCCAACCAGTGACTACCGGTGGGACTACACATCACCAGAGTCTTATACTTTTGCTACCGGCGGGACTACACATCACCAGAGCAACGACAACCATCACGTGAGGCACGAACTAAACTCAACTACACAATTTCCCACTCAAATGCACTTAAAACTCATGAATTATAAACATTCATCAAACCACAACAACATGAGATTAGAGAGGCTTACACAAGGGTTTAGGTGACCCTTTAAGGTCCCACCCAACCCCAAGAGGATCCATATCGAGCACACTGCATAATTCAACAATTCCACTCACCGTTGCTACCCAAAAGAAGATCGAAGACCAAGCTCACAAATTCCGAAATCCTCAATCTGTCCCCGAAGCTTCACCAACCAACTTTCTCATTTCTACACATTTCAACACAATTTAAATAATCCCAATTCAGTCCATATTCCAAAGTAACCAACACAATTACATACCAAGCACACAACATCAAAATCCATAATCTCGAGTAGCCCCTAAACACCCCTCAAACCAATGATTCCAAACTTTAATTTACTCCATAAAGCCTCCAAAACAACACTTACATATAGTCTAATCACCAGCCATCAAAATTTCACCTAAAACATCCCCAAAACTCAACTTAAAACCTCTCAAAAACCTCATTTTTCCCCAAATCCGAAAATTCCATAAAACGTTGTAAAAATCGATTTTTGTTAATCCTTTTTGAGTGTAGACAACTCATATAACTTAAACAAATAGAAAACTTGGTTAAAGACATCAAAAATAACATATTTGAATCCAAAATCCTCCAAACCTCAAATCTCAAAACATGTATAAAAATGAAAACAATTGGTATCAACATGTAGAGAATAACAAGGACAAGTCAAAAACGTCCTATCCTTTGAAAAATCTTCAAAAACGGATGAGTTATGGAATGAAATAGTATCTCTAAAGGGAGAGAGATTTTTTACGTTGGAAATGGAATGGAAGAGAAGTGAAGAAGATGATCACTCAACCTTATTTTATAATTGTTTAAAAATTTAATGCTCAATGACCAAAATGCCCTTAAAGAAAAATGGAAACCACAATAATGCCGTCCATGGCTTTTGGGCTCAATTTAAAATTAGTCCAAATCTTAAAACCCGAGGCCCAAACCATTATTTTAATAAATAAAATATTAAAGTCGAAACCCGAGACAATATTAAAATATTATTTTCACCTAGCCCCTAAACCCGGGCGTTACAACTCTCCCCCACTTAAGAAATTTCGTCCTCGAAATTACCTGGCGGAAACAAGTACGGAAACTGCTCAAGCATGTCGGCTTTCCTCTCCCACGTGGCTTCTTCCACACCTCTATGTCTCCATAAGACTTTGACTAACTCAATAGTCTTGCCACGCAATACCTTGCTATCAGAAGCAAGTATCTCAACTGGTTCCTCGTTGTAAGATAAGTCCGGATTTAACTCTATTTCTTCCACTGGCATAACATGGGACGGATCCGATCTGTACCTCCTAAGCATCGACACATGGAATACATCATGAATCTTCTCCAGCTCAACTGGGAGTCTCAATCTATACGCAACCGGACCAATTCTCTCAACTATCTCATAAGGCCCTATGTACCTTGGGCTCAACTTGCCCTTTCTCCCAAATCTCATCACTTTCTTCCAAGGTGAGACCTTCAAAAACACTTTATCTCCCACGGAGTACTCTACCTCTTTCCTCTTCAAATCGGCATAGGACTTCTGCCGATCTGAAGCCGCTTTCAAGCGATCACAAATCAATTTTACCTTTTCAGTGGTACCCTTAAGCAACTCGGGCATCGGTATAAGCTTCTGTCCAGTCTCGGCCCAACAAATCGGGGTCCTACACTTCCTACCATACAAGGCCTCATAGGGAGCCATCTCAATGCTCGACTGAAAGCTGTTGTTATACGCAAACTCCACTAGTGGTAGGTGTTTCTCCCATGTCCCCTGGAAGTCAATGATACAACACCTTAACATATCCTCCAATATCTGAATCACTCTTTCCGACTGTCCATCCGACTGCGGATGATATGAAGTGCTGAAGTTCAACCAAGTGCCCAAAGCTCGATGCAAACTCTCCCAAAATCTAGAGGTGAATCTCGGATCTCTATCCGACACAATCGACTTTGGTACCCCATGTAGTCTTACAATCTCACGAATATACAATTCAGCCAACTTGTCTAAAGTATAAGTAGTATGAACCGGTATGAAGTGAGCACTCTTGGTGAATCTATCTACAATCACCCACACTGAATTTTTCTTCGAAGGAGTCAACGGAAGTCCTGACACAAAGTCCATAGTGATACGCTCCCACTTCCACTCCGGAATTTTCAACGGTTGCAACAACCCTGAGGGAAACTGGTGCTCAGCCTTAACTCTCTGACAAACCATACATTTACTTACGAACTCGGCTACATCCCTTTTCAAGCCAATCCAATAATATTCTTCCTTCAATCCTCGATACATCTTCGTGCTACCCGGATGCATAGAAAAAGGACTATTGTGAGCATCACTCAAGATCATACGTCTCAACTCAGCATCCTCCGAAACTACTATCCTATCCTTAAAACATAGGATCCCATTCTCTCCAAAACAATACTCAGTTGGCTTATCTTCGGCTATGTCTTGTACTTGTGGTGCCAAAGACTCATCCCTCAACTGCTTCTCACGAATCAACTGGATCAATGATGGCTTAGCTTGCAGTTCGGCTACTAACCCACCATCTGTAGACACACTCAATCTTGCAAACATCGCTCGCAACTCAACAGCCACCTTTCTACTCAAGGCATCTGCCACCACATTCGCTTTGCCCGGATGATACTCTATGGTAAGGTCATAATCCTTAAGAAGCTCTATCCACCTTCGCTGCCTGAGGTTTAATTCCTTCTGAGACATCAAATATTTCAAACTCTTGTGGTCAGTATACACAATGCACTTCTCACCATAAAAATGATGTCTCCAGATTTTCAACGCAAACACCACGGCAGCCAACTCTATGTCATGTGTGGGGTAATTCTTCTCATGGACCTTCAATTGTCGCGAAGCATAAGCCACCACCTTACCATCTTGCATAAGCACACAACCTAGTCCCACGTACGACGCATCACTGTAAATCACAAACTCTCTCCCCGGCTCAGGTTGAACCAAAATAGGAGCTTCGGTCAAAGCTTTCTTCAATTTCTCAAATGCTTCTTGTCTCACATCTGACCATTCGTACGGAACATTCTTCTGTAACAATTTGGTCAATGGTGCCGCTATCTTCGAGAACCCTTCAACGAACCTTCTATAGTACCCCGCCAAACCTAAGAAACTACGGATTTCGGTCACTGATTTCGGTTGTTTCCAATCCACAATGGCTTCTATCTTCTTGGGATCCACACTAATCCCACTAGCCGAGACCACGTGACCTAGGAAGACCACCTCCCTAATCCAGAACTCACACTTACTTAGTTTGGCATACAATTGATTCTCAAGTAGGGCCTGAAGCACTAACCTTAAGTGTTCATCGTGCTCCTCTTCGGTCCTAGAGTACACTAGGATGTCATTAATAAACACTACCACAAACCTGTCCAAGAACTTATGGAACACTCGGTTCATCATATCCATGAAGGCTGCTGGAGCATTGGTCAACCCGAAAGGCATCACTAAAAACTCATAATGCCCGTAACGCGTACGAAAGGCTGTCTTCGGTATGTCTGCATCCTTTACTTTTAACTGATAATATCCAGACCTCAAATCAATCTTTGAAAACACGGAAGCACCTCTCAACTGGTCTAGTAAGTCATCTATCCTTGGCAAGGGATATTTATTCTTCACGGTCACCTTATTCAACTGTCTGTAGTCTATACACAGTCTCATACTACCATCCTTCTTTTTCACAAACAACACCGGAGCACCCCACGGGGAAACACTAGGCCTAATAAAGCCTCGGTCAGTCAACTCCTGAAGCTGTGTCTTCAATTCTTTCAACTCCTTAGGTGCCATTCTATATGGAGAAATCGACACCGGTGCAGAATCAGAATATGTCTCAATAACAAACTCAACAGCTCTATCGGGAGGTAAGCCTGGTAGTTCTTCCGGAAAAACACTCGGAAAGTCGCATACAGTCCTGATGTCCTGAGGTCTAACCTCACTCATATCCGGGTTCATTACGTAAGCTAAGTAAGCCTGACATCCTGCACCCAACATTCTCTGAGCTTCCAAAACCGAAACTACATTGGACAAAAACTTGACATTTTCCCCAACTACCACAACCTCAAAGTCATCGGTAAGCTTCAAAGAGACTCTCTTAGTCTCGAAGTCAACCCTAGCTCTATGCTCCACAAGCCAATCCATGCCCAAAATCACATCAAAACCATAAAAAGGTAATTCCATCATATCGACCGGAAACACATGGCCTTGAACCATCAAAGGACACCTTCTATACACTTTCCTAACTACCACTGTATCACCAAAAGAGCTAGTGACATTTACACCTACTTCTAGCCAATCACAAGGTAATCCTAATGACTTTGCGTGCTCACCCAAAATATACGAATGTGTTGCCCCCGAATCTATTAGAGATAGCAAACTCAAGGACTGTAATGTGAAATTACCTGCAATGACATCAGTATCACTCCCAGCCTCTCGCTTGGCATACTCCCTAGACGGTCCTCCTCCCTCGGGCTGGACTGCTACAACATGAGCCAAGTTTCTCTGACCCTCATTCCTTGGCTGAAAGTTCCCACGGCCACGCCCACGGCCTCTCTGATGCTCAAAACCCCTTGCTGGGGCTGGTCCTCCCTTAACTGGGTGTGGACAATCACGCCTCAAATGGTCTCTGGAGCTACAGTTCCAACATGGCCCGAATCTACCCATACACTCACCTGAGTGGCGTCTCCCGCACCTAGTGCACTCAGAAATGTATCCAACAGCTCCTTGGCCCTGACGACCCTGACCTTGGTTACCACCCTTAGGTCTCGTGTCCTGCTGGTACCTCTTATCCTTATGCCCCTTGGCATAATCTCTATCCCAGTTCGCATGTCTCTTCCCTGAATCAGATCCACCAGCACGTGTTCTAGAGTTCAGGTTCTGCTCTATATCCTTAGCTCTAGAAACCAAGACATCGAACTCAGTGTAGTCGGAGGCCAACATGTAAGTCTTGACATCAGTAGTCAATCCATATCTATAACGCTCGCATCGTTTCGTCTCATTCGGAATCAATTCCGACGCGTACTGGCTCAACCTTACAAACTGGACCTCATACTCAGACACGGTCCTAGTACCTTGAACCAAAGCCATGAATTCTCTTTTCTTTTCATCCAAGTACCGAGCTCCTAGGTACTTCCTCTTGAAAGCATTCCGGAAAAACTCCCATGTTATATCCACCTCGGCCATACCGGAAACAACAGTGGTCCACCAAGCATAAGCATCTCCCTGAAGTAATGAGACAATGCACCCCAACCTATGGGCATCCGAACACCCCATCTAACCCAAGATGCGAGTAGTGCTCTCTAGCCACCCTTCTGAACCTTCCGGAGACAACCCACGAAACTCTACCGCCCCCAAATTACGAAGTCTCTCTAGGGGTAGTCCTGTCCCCGCACCCTGAGGTGGTGCTGCAACATGCATACCAGCCAGAGCTGTCTGAAAGGCTCCAGCTATGGTATGAATCAGATGAGCCACATCTGGACCTGCCTGACCTTGGCCCGCTTGAGCCCCAATTCCTCCCACATTAGCCTCAACATGAGGCCCAATACCTTCACCTCCGACGTTTCCTCCATCATCACCAGGAGCATTAAGAGCAAGAGGCGCATTTTCAGGTGCTTGGCCAACCCTCCTAGGCCGTCCCCTTGGTCGCACCATAGCAAATAAAGTAATCTATAACAACAACACACAACAGTAAAGAAACGTTAGGTTAGCAAAGGGGCAAAGGACTCCGGTTCTCAAGCTCTTTTAAACCAAGACAATTTCCATTTTTATTTTGACAACAACGCCTAACAATGGGGACTCGAACCAACTCTCAACAATTACAAGATCACCATAGCATGCATTCATACACCATGCTTAAAGACAAAATTTAGGCATACATAGCAAAACACTAATAATACCTTATCTTTCCTCACTTACCAGCCCGAGGTATCGAAAACCTCAGGCTCTGATACCAATAAATGTAACCCCCTCGTCCCGGTCTAGCCGGATGACCGGTCCAAGTGGGCTACACGGGGAAAACCGAGCGAAAACCAATTAAGATTCCCCCTCGGTTAGCAACCCTATTTTTTTTAGATGCCTGTAATAAATCCTATGTGATGGGACATGCAGCGAACAAACACGGATACAAAATCCACAAGACATGAAATTAATAACCAAATTTATTTATTTTAAGCAGGCTGTATCGATACACTTACATAGGGTATCGATACGCCTTGACCAAAGTCAACCCTCCCAGTCAACTCAGGAAGACCGTATCGATACACCCTTGAGCGTATCGATACGCTCCTCACGGTCAACATTTAGAGGTCAACGAGATGGAACCGTACCGATACGCTACAACCCCGTATCGATACGACCTAAACCCACCAACTTCTCTGAATTTCAGAGAGTTGGTACCGTATCGATACACCCTTTGTATCGATACGCTCATCCTGACTTGAAATTCAGAGAGTTGATACCGTATCGATACACCCCATTGTATCGATACTCCCTGCAAAAACTGGGTTCTGCAGGCAAGACCGTATCGATACACCCTTGAGCGTATCGATACGCCCTGTTTTTGCAATACTCTAATTTCATCATAAGCACATAAGACTCACACTCTAGATGCATAACAAGACCTCCATAGACACATCCAAGCATTCATACCACCTTTATTAACAAAATGTAGCCATACAAGACACCCAACATGGACAAACATCATTCAAAGACATGTTTATAAGCCTCCCAACAAACACTTAAATATTTACATAACATGGTTTACAAAATCATCAACATAAGGCATTAACAACATATCATAAGGAACATGCCATCAAAACAACCTTAAACATTTAAAAGGCGTACATATAAAGACATATTTACACAAGCAACATCTCAAGCTTATTTACAACTTTCTAAACTCTATACCCCATTGTCTAGGCAATTTATCAAAACACAAACCATACTTGTAACTAGCTTGAGAACTCCAAAAGCTCTTTCCTCACCCGCTTGCCTTCCGAACTCTAACGATCTGCACGTTAGAAACAAAGAGAGCGTAAGCCAAATAGCTTAGTGAGAGAGACTCTACATTTCAGAACGTACAGTTTTCTTTTCAAAACACGTTTATATATAAGAAGACAATGAATGCACAAGAATCAATCTCATGAACAACAACACACATGGTTTGCACAAGCACAACCAACCTACAAGTACGGTGGGACTACACATCACCGTTTCAACTAGTGAGTTTCCAATGGGACTACACATCAAAGGAATACCCAACCAGTGACTACCGGTGGGACTACACATCACCAGAGTCTTATACTTTTGCTACCGGCGGGACTACACATCACCAGAGCAACGACAACCATCACGTGAGGCACGAACTAAACTCAACTACACAATTTCCCACTCAAATGCACTTAAAACTCATGAATTATAAACATTCATCAAACCACAACAACATGAGATTAGAGAGGCTTACACAAGGGTTTAGGTGACCCTTTAAGGTCCCACCCAACCCCAAGAGGATCCATATCGAGCACAATGCATAATTCAACAATTCCACTCACCGTTGCTACCCAAAAGAAGATCGAAGACCAAGCTCACAAATTCCGAAATCCTCAATCTGTCCCCGAAGCTTCACCAACCAACTTTCTCATTTCTACACATTTCAACACAATTTAAATAATCCCAATTCAGTCCATATTCCAAAGTAACCAACACAATTACATACCAAGCACACAACATCAAAATCCATAATCTCGAGTAGCCCCTAAACACCCCTCAAACCAATGATTCCAAACTTTAATTTACTCCATAAAGCCTCCAAAACAACACTTACATATAGTCTAATCACTAGCCATCAAAATTTCACCTAAAACATCCCCAAAACTCAACTTAAAACCTCTCAAAAACCTCATTTTTCCCCAAATCCGAAAATTCCATAAAACGTTGTAAAAATCGATTTTTGTTAATCCTTTTTGAGTGTAGACAACTCATATAACTTAAACAAATAGAAAACTTGGTTAAAGACATCAAAAATAACATATTTGAATCCAAAATCCTCCAAACCTCAAATCTCAAAACATGTATAAAAATGAAAACAATTGGTATCAACATGTAGAGAATAACAAGGACAAGTCAAAAACGTCCTTACCTTTGAAAAATCTTCAAAAACGGATGAGTTATGGAATGAAATAGTATCTCTAAAGGGAGAGAGATTTTTGACGTTGGAAATGGAATGGAAGAGAAGTGAAGAAGATGATCACTCAACCTTATTTTATAATTGTTTAAAAATTTAATGCTCAATGACCAAAATGCCCTTAAAGAAAAATGGAAACCACAATAATGCCGTCCATGGCTTTTGGGCTCAATTTAAAATTAGTCCAAATCTTAAAACCCGAGGCCCAAACCATTATTTTAATAAATAAAATATTAAAGTCGAAACCCGAGACAATATTAAAATGTTATTTTCACCTAGCCCCTAAACCCGGGCGTTACAATTATGTAAAATGATTTTAAGGGATCAATTATGGTTACTTTAAAACTTTTTAAAAAGTAGAGTGCAAATTACAAGCATGCATATCATGTCTGCCATAGTGCTTATCCAATAATGTCCTAAAATCATCACAATATAGTTGATGCAATAAAAAAGAAATCTAGACACATAGCATCTAACAAAAGATGCATGATCAAAGAGTCAAATTGGGTTTTCCACAAATGAAAAACTGTGGGCTATGTAAGTAGAAGCAATTTAGAATATGTCTATGTCTTGTTGTTGTATCAAATCAGAATGCTGAAATTATAATGTGAATCCCCCCAATCCATCGTCAATATGGGACCAACCCCTTGTATATTTAAGGAACTAACAAGTATCCCGTGATAATGAGAATTGATATATAATACGTTTGGGGACCATAATTTGCAGTATCATACACGGCAAACCAAACCACATATTTTGTACTTTACTCTCATGATTTCAACATTTTCCTTTTTATATAAGGATGAGCTTAGGATGGATAAGACATCACTAACGCTACACATCATTAATTTTTTATTATAAAAAATCTTAAAAACTCAACATGCAGTTAATTATATTTTCTAAATATCCTTAAACCTTCTTTTTCCGTTACCACCACCATCGCCGGAGATCACTGTTACCCATTTTCTAAAATGCATATCAATTAATATAATTTAAACCGGTAAGCACGGATTTATAATTAAAACAATATTATTTTCATAGAATTTTCATATCAATTATTAAAATTTAAATTGCTAGTAAACATGACGACCACGTTGTGAATCAAGAATAATAATAATAAGGGTAAACTACACAGCTGACCACCGAACTATGGGGTTGGTGTCAAAATGATCACTATATTATTTTTCGTCGCAAATGCACCACACAACTATTTAAATGGTGCCACGTTAGCCACACGCCGTTAAAAAAACGAAAAAGTTGACGGGACTGTTAAAAAAATTGGTATAATTACACATTTGGTCCTCTATATTTATACAATATATCAATTTAGTCCTAATTTTAATCTAATAAAATAAATTAATTATTCAATAAGACGGTGACACGTGTCACCACCCAATTGGAGGTGGAAAAATAAGAGCAACAAACATGCCCCCATCAGGATTCGAACCCAAGACCTTGGGGAACCAAAGTCTTGTGCTTGCCACTAAACCAAACACCCTTTTGTGCTATAAGGTACACCAATTAATATATGTCTTAATGATTTTAATGCCCAGAAAAACTAAAGTGTTGAAAATGCAATTTGATGGATTCGAACCAAGGACCTTATGGTCCAAAGTGTATGTGCTTGCCACTGCACCAAGTGTATACCTTGTGATATAAAGTACAACATTTAATATATGTCTTATATAGATTTTAATGCTTGGAAAAAGGAAGGAAATTTGGTTTTAGAAAACTCGAATATAATATTTTTATGATGCATAAAAACATCTAACCCAATTAAATAAATCTAATAATTAAATTAAATTTAAGAATATTTTGTATATATTTTAAACTATAGTTAGTGCACGATTTAAAATAAAAAATTTTAATTTTATTATTTTAATTTTTTAATATAAAAATCATTTTAAAATTTTTATATTTTAAACTAAATTTAATATATTTTTCAATTCCAGATTTATTTTTATAATTTCGCGTATATAATCATTGAATTGATTTTTTTAACTTAATTAATAATTTTAATATTTATTAAAAAACTAATTAAATTATTATATATAATTATATTAAAAAAATTAAAAAATATATATTAAATTCATTTAGCGAATTCAAACTCACAAACATAATTTAATATTGTTAACTTTAATTTAATTATTAGATTTATTTAATTGGGTTAGATGTTTTTATGCATCATAAAAATATTATATTCGAGTTTCCTAAAACCAAATTTTCTTCCTTTTTCCAAGCATTAAAATCTATATAACACATATATTAAATGTTGTACTTTATTTCACAAGGTATGTACTTGGTCCAGTGGCAAGCACATACACTTTGGACCACAAGGTCCTTGGTTCGAATCCATCTAATTGCATTTTCAACACTTTAGTTTTTCTGGGCATTAGAATCATTAAGACATATATTAATTGGTGTACCTTATAGCACAAAAGGGCGTTTGGTTCAGTGGCAAGCACAAGACTTTGGTTCCCCAAGGTCTTGGGTTCGAATCTTGATGGGGGTAGGTTTGTTGCTCTTATTTTTCCACCTCCAATTGGGTGTGACACGTGTCACCACCTGATTGGAGGTAGAAAATTAATTAAATTAATTAAATAAAAATAATTAAAGACTTCCAATAAGGTGATGACACGTGTCACCGTCTTATTAAATAATTAATTTATTTTATTAGATTAAAATTAGGACTAAATTGATATATTGTATAAATATAAAGGACCAAATGTGTAATTATACCAATTTTTTTAACAGTTCCGTTAACTTTTTTGTTTTTTTTTAACGGCGTGTGGCTAACGTGGCACCATTTAAATAGTTGTGTGGTGCATTTGCGACGAAAAATAATATAGTGGTCATTTTGACACTAACCCCATAGTTCGGTGGTTAACTGTGTAGTTTACCCTAATAATAATAAAGAATGGGTGGTATATTGTCCCTTCTGGACTTTCTACTTAACCAGAGTTTGAAACATATATGAAAATTAATTAGAACTGAAGATCAGGCATATTGTCCCAGCAGAAAAAGCTGGACGGCGATGGTGATATCCAGCGGAGACGGCGGTAACGGAAAGAGAAGGATTTAGGGATGTTTAGGGTTTATTGAGGATGGAGAGTTTAATACTAGTTATTCAATCTAAATTATAATTTTATTTTGAAACGTGGTTAATTGTATGTCGAGTCTTTGATATTTTTAATAATTATTTAAAAGTCACTAAAAATTTAATAGAGTGTATCAGTGTGTATCGCTTGTTCTAAAATTTTCCTTTATATAAATATATATGTATACATCCCAAATCTAATGAATTGTCTTCGTTAAAAATATATTATTATTCGAAGAAGACACGAAATCAAGTAGCTTTATCAGTAAAGTATATATAATTTGAACATGGAGCGGTTGTAAGTTGTTTACCAGTTCAAACAGAGCATACGACATTAAAGATCGATTTGGATTAGCTAATTTTGTTTAAATAAAATTGACTTGATACATTAAGTAGTTGTAAGTTATTTACCAGTTTAATTTGAACATGGAGCTGTTGTAAGTTATTTACCAATATTTAACCTTTTAATTAGTTTTTCTATTAAAAAATTACGATTCAACTACATAAGCGAATTAATTAGGCATTATCCCTTATAAATTCTTGAGTAAGTACACAAATGGACAATAAACTAAACAAAAATATTATGATCAAGGGAGTTTCAAAAATTACAAAATAATTCGTAAACATATCAAACTATTATAAAAAACAATTTGTATTAATTATTGTATAACTTTAGAAACTTCAATAATAAAAATAACATTTTTACTTAATCAATTTGTATAATTTACTATAAATTCTTTACATAATTTTGGCGCTAGAGAATAGAGATACGGTTGCTTCTAAAAGCAAGCAAAGCAAGCAAAGATGCGGTATGTCACAAGTCTAAAAGTTGCAGAAAAAGAGTCAACTGTACTCATGATAGGTGGGGACAATTTAAGGAATAAAAATTATTTGTCCTTTTTCGGTATTCTATTTAATCTTTATACTAAAAATTAAATTTAGAATTTAAGATTGATATTTAAGGTTAGGGTTTAGAGTAATGTTTATTTTTTAAAATTTATGGTTAGAACTTAATTTAATGTTAGAGCATAGAAAGGACATCGTTGGTCGATTTAGATCTTTCAAACTAAATGATTGTCACCAAGTGTTTGTTGCCATACATAATCTGGAATAATCTTTTGACTTAACTACAAAATAAGTGCTCAAATTATGTATTTTTTGCAATAGATGCCTGAAGTATTTTTTGAATGAAATAAGTGCTTGAAATTTTGTTTTTGGCTGAAATAGGTGCCTAAACTTTCATTTTTGGCTGAAATAGGTGCCTAAACTTTCATTTTTGGTTGAAATAGGTGCCCAAGTAGGTGCCAAAATTGACTTTAAAATAAGCCAAAAATGAAAGTTTAGGCACCTATTTTAGCCAAAAAATATTTTAGGCACCTATTAAAAAAGGGAAAACTACACCGGTGGTCCCCAAACTATTACCATTTTCCTATTTTGGTCCCAAAACTATGTTTTTCGGCAAAATTGTCCATTCTGTTACATAGTTCTCATGTTTTGGTCCCTGACGTTAAATAGCTAACGGTTTTGCTGACGTGGCATTTTTTAAGAGGGGAGAGAAATGATTAAAAAATATTTTAAAAATGCCACATCAGTAAAATCGTTAGCTATTTAACGCCGGGGGGCCAAAACATGAGAACTATGTAACAGAAGGGACGATTTTGCCGAAAAACATAGTTTAGGGACCAAAATAGGAAAACAGTAATAGTTTGGGGACAATTGGTGTAGTTTTCCCTTAAAAAACATAGTTTAGACACTTATTTTATAATCTTTTCTGTGTCGTGTTATTTTTTTAATAAAAAATACCTTAAATCATTCAATTATTTTTTAAAAAGAAAAAAATATGTCTCGTTAATTTCTATTAACTTATTAAATTGAATCTCAAGTACGACAACGGAAGAAGAAAAAGACTTTTTATTTGGTATATGTCCTACATAAATGACCACTTAATTATAGAAGAACTGAATCTCTAGTACTACATAAATGACCACCTAATTATAGAGTTGATGTCAATGTGACCACTATATTTTTAATTTTGACAAATATACCATTAAACTATTTAATTAGTTCCAATATGACCACCAACTGTTAAAAAATAACAGAGACACTGACGTGACTGTTAAATAAATTGGTATAATTACACATTTGGTCCCCTTTATTTACACAATATATCAATTTGGTCCTAATTTTAATTTAATAAAATAAATTAATTATTATATTCAGTGGTGACACGTGTCACCACCTTATTGGAGGACTTTAATTATTTTATTTTAAGATGAAACATGTCACCTGATTGGGGGAAAGAAAAATCAAAGGCAAAGAGATGCCCCTGTGGAGACTCAAACCTGGTCTTTAGTATGCAGTACAACCTTTAATATATGACTTATATGATTTTTAATGCCCGGAAAAAAGAAAAGAGATAGAATAGCCCTAGGCGGATTTGAACCATGGTCCATAAAGCACAAGTGATGTGTGCTTACCATTAAGCCAAGTATATTTCTATGACTTAAAGTATAATGTTTAGTATATGTCTTCTATGGTTATTAATGCCTGGAAAAAGGGAGGAAATGTGGTTTTAGGAATTTCGAACATGACAACATTAATTAAAAGTATAGTGGTCATATTGACACCAACCCCATAGTTAGGTGGTCATTTATGTAGTTTACCCTTTCTTCTAATACAACATTCTTTATCTATCGAGCGGCGCAAGTTTTATTTTTTGCATTTTATTTAGCCGGCGGCGACACCGATTTTGATGCTAGTTGCCAATCGTCGGATTTGTTTTTCTTTATTTCTTTTCTAGTTTTTTTAATAAAAATAACTTTACCTTTGTGGCACGTTTATCTATGTCTTTTGGCATTTTTTTTTCTTTCATCGATCATTTGGCCATTCTTTTATTTTATGTTTTTTTTTCTAAGGGTTGGGTTTGACGACGCCGCGACTGATCAAGATGGAGCTTATTTGTAATCATGCTGATATTTCGTGCTCTAGACCCTCAGATTGAATTTAGATACGCGATTTGCGCTCGTAGATAGTTTCTCACAACGCTTGGCTCTGATTTGTGGTTCTCGGTGGTCTTTGTAAAACCAAATAATTATTTTGATACAACAAAGGATTTAAGGACTAAATTGAAAATAAAAAATAAATTTTTAAGTCCTCAAAACTTTTAAGCAAAATGGTCAAGTCAAAACCAAAGAGTTATTCAATTTTTTCTAAGTGTTTTCCAAGTCAAAACAATGATTTTTGAGTCACCGTTTCGAAACAACCCTTAGGCGTTTCAGAACATTTTGAAACTGTGAACATTTGTTTCAGAACTAGTCCTCCCGTTTTGATATGGTAGTATCGAAATAGGACCCCATGTTTCGAAACAGATGAAGAACAACGGAACGGGCAAATCCATTTCGATACGGTAGTATCGAAAAGACCTCCAACGTTTCGAAATGATATTTAAACCTGGATTAAAAAATATGACAGTTGCAATTTTATAACTGATTTTCAGAAAACGGTTAAGGTATATCGAAACGAGTTAATCACGTTTCGATACGGGTTTTGACAGTGTCAAAATGTTTCGAAACGACATCAAACACGTTTCGGAATGGGCTCTTAGCAGTATCGAAACGATCGTAGCCGTTTCGATACGGTCTCTTAATTACACCCCAATGGCTATTTCTATTTTGGTCTGTTTCGAAACAGATACAAGTGTTTCGAAATGAGTAGTTGCAGAAGTGCATTTATGGTGGGAAGATTGCATCCCAACGGCTATATTTATGATGGCAATAACCCCAACAGCTAGAATTGAATGAGAAGGTATAAAAGGGAGTCCTAAAACAACCAGCAACAACTATTGATTTTAAGAGAAACATTCCAACATCAAATCCAAGCTCAAGTGCTTGATTTCCCATATCTTTGTAAAACCCCAATTGTCTTTCTTTGTAATTCCTATTTTTCAAATTCAATTGGGTTGAGTGCTTGTAATTTGGGCTACATTTGTATTGAGAGATACTTAGTATTTGCCAAATTCTTCTTTGTAACCTTGTGAAAGGGTTTGGTCAATTTTGGGTAGAAAATTGACCATTTGTGTAAAGGTTTCCTCCTATGCCTAGAAAAGAGGAAGATCAACTAGTGGAGTTATTTGAAAATCCTTAGTGGGAGCTAAGATAGTGGATGTAGAGTTCATTTGGAACTTGAACCACTATAAGTGCCTTGTCTTCATTTTTTAATTTACCACATCACTACCAAACATTTTGAAAATCCAATTCACCCCCTCTTGGCCTTTATCAATTCAACGATCCACTCAACAATTTGTATCAGATCCCACCTCTTTTGAATGATTAACTACCACAAGAGAAGATCCTAGAAGAGTGTGATCAAATTTCAAGTCAAGCCATGGCTTTTACCTCAACCTACAACCTTTACGAGTCTCAATCCACCACTAAACCACCATTCTTCAATGGGGACAACTACCCATATTGGAAGAACAAGACGCGTCTCTTCATCAAATCAACCGACTACATGGTTTAGGATGTAGTGGAACAAGGGCATTACATTCCAATGAAAAGAAATGATGAAGGAATACTTGTCCCGAAGGTGAAATCGGAGATGACCGAGGAAGACAGACATAGGATGCAAGTCAACGATAAAGCTTTACACATCATATTTTGTGCACTTGGTCCGTGTTGAGTGTGTAAAAGTTCTATTATTTACCCCCTATTTAACCCATATTTCTGCTGCATTCAAGCATTATTTATTGCATTTAGGTCAGTTTACAGTTAAACATCACAAATATATTAAAAGGCACAGTTTCTACTGAAATTGGTTGCTTTTGCAGGTTGCTGTTGTAGCAGCTGAAGAGGCAGGCGCTGGGCAGTGAAGCAGAAGAGCTGGAACTGGACAAGCAGTCAATGAGGACGATGCTGCCATGGTTGCCGCCGTGACAACAGAGGACGACAGCAGTTTTGTGGAGAAGAAGCAAAGTGGACCTCGACAGATAGAGAAAATTCAGCCCGTCTGTCGTGTAAAACCACTATATTTTTCCAAGCCCTAGAACAGAAGATATACCAAGCCCAAAGTTCAAGGAGAGAAAATCCCAAGAAAGAAGGAGGAAGACTTAAAGAGAGATTCTCTAAAGATTTAGTCTTTATTAGAGTTGTACTTTAATTTAAAGTTGTATTCTTGCTATTTTAGAAAACTTGGACCCAAAGCCTATATAAGGGCATATATTTCGACTTAGGGAAAGGATTCACCATTCTCTAGCCTTCTTCCCAAAACCCTAACCGTTTTCATCCTCTTATCATGTTCTAAATTCCCCTTAGGGCCACGGGTTGTTTTGTAAAGTAGTTGCAAGGGTTGTTTTTGTTTTAGGAATTTTCAGTTCAATAAAATAAACTTCAAGTTCTCTTATTCTGGTTTTAACATCTTGCAAGAGTATCGGGAGAGCATTGCGAGGTTATCTATTTACTTAATATCGGGAGAGTTAAGTATTTGAAAGGGATAAGTGCGAGTTCTCTAGTTTATAGTTGAACTATCTCGGACCTAGGGATAGGACGAGGTTAAGTGGCTAAAGAAGAATTCAACAACATCGGTGTTCATCCTTCGATTTACGCCGGGAGGTATCATCAAAGACGTGATCATCGACAGACTTGGATCTAGGGATAGGCCAAGGCACAACATGGATTCTTGCCAAACTTGAAGTACTGAGTTGGGTAATCGCTGCCGCGATAACCAACGGACTGCTGCCGCGACGGGTGCTGCCACGACGGGGACGACGGTAGAACTGTATTTCTTAGACTCAGCAATACTTGCACTACTGAACAATTCAATACCAGCCCATTCTCTCTATCTTGATTTCTCTACTCTTTTATTTAAGTTCTCTTTATTATTTTTGTGACAACTTTCTCAAATATTTTCTTTACTCTTGTGCAGCAATCTAAGGTGAAGTTATTAGCCCAGTCCCTGTGGAGACGATATCTGATACTTCGTATCACTTTACTACTTGTGTCGTGTATACTTGCACTACAATTGCGATAGACTATTTTACACGCAACAAGTTTTTGGCGCCGTTGCCGGGGACTGGCAACATAACTCTACCTTTTCTTTTACTGCACCTTTCGTTTTTATTTTTTATTTTTCTATTTTAATTTGGTTTGTTCAACTTTTGCTTTTCACAAGGTTTCTTGTTTATGCGCAGATCGAGACGAGGAGAAGAACCTGAGTATCCATTAGATCCTGAAATCGAACGTTTGTTCAACCTTAGGAACCGACTTCGTCACGTACTAGCCAGGAACGAGTATCTTGAGGAATAGTTAGAGACAATGCAAAACCAAGGGAACCACCAGGTTGATAATCCTGCCAGAGATGGAGAGAATATCCCTCCTGTCGGCGACCCGCCTGCCGCTGCCGGACGACGGTCCTGTCGTGACTACATGTTGAATGATCATGTAGAACTAGAAACCACGCTGCCGGATATAGATGTTGACAACTTCGAGCTAAAACCTGTTATGTTTAGCATGATCAACAACGCCGGTCAATTTAGTGGTGCTGCTACAGAGGATGCTAGGGAGCATCTAAAAACGTTCCAGGAAATCTGTGGTTCGTTTAGACTACCAGGAGTTAATCCGGAGATACTGAGGCTTCGGTTATTTCCCCATTCATTAAGGGACAGAGCAAATACTTGGTGGAATAAACTTACGCCGGGTTCAATTAGAACTTGGGCAGATTTGTCTCGTGAATTTTTATCTCGTTTTAATCCTTCACATTTATCTGAGCGATTACGTAATGAAATTGCTACTTTTCAACAGGAAGATGAGGAGCCGATGCACGAGGCCTGAGACAGATTTACCACTCTTCTACGGAACTGCCCAATGCATGGATTCCCCGTCTGGAACCAGGTAACTAAGTTTTATAATGCTGCCAACTTACAAACTCGTATTCGAATTGATTCAGCAGCAAACGGATTACTATTGGACAAAGACCTAGATGAGGCAATGCAAGTATTAAAAAATCTAGCTAAGAATGAGGAGCAGTTTCCGACAGCAAGAAGAGGGGGTAAACGGGTCCTAGCTGTTAAGGATTATGAGGCCGACAGCACAATGAAATCACAGGTGGCATACCTCACTACGGCTATGAAAAAGCTCTTGAACGATGAGTCCCAGCCGATATTTGCTGTCGAAGAGGTATGTGAAACTTGTGAAGGAAATCATAGTTCGGATGAATGTCCTATACAGTTAGAAGAGGGAAAGTATGTTGGAAACTACAACAAGCAGAATTATAACTCCAACAACTACAATCCCAACTGGAGAAAGGATCCCAAGTTCTCTTGGAGTAATCCTAATAATGCCCTGAATCCTCAAGCACACAACAATCAGAATCAGGGAGGACCTAGATTGCTGACTCGGCAGCAACCGCAGCAGCAGCAGCCACCACCTGCCTCGACGAGTATACTGGAGCAGACCCTAGCTAAGTTTATGTCTCAAACAGGAACATACAATGAGAACATGGATCACTTTGTCAAAAAGACTGAGACATTCATGGATACAACAGAGATGCGAATGACCAATCATGAAGCTACTCTAAAATCGTTGGAGACACAGATGGGTCAGATTTCCCAGCATGTTAACCCAAGGCAGAATGGCGGATTTCCTAGCAATACTGAAAACGCTAGGCAGCCCACACATGAGCAGTGTAAAGCCATCACTACTAGGAGTGGGAAGAAACTACCGGGGCCAGAAAAGGAAGCTGAAACAGTGAAAAAACCAGCCTTGGACAGACCTGCCAAGGAAGCTGCCCCGACAGGTAACAAACAGCCTGTTGCCGATGAACCTGTCACGACAGCAGAAGCGATAGAGGAGAAAGATGCTGAACCCAAACTTCCTCAGATTCGTATGCAGTGGGAAGGACGTATTGTTGATTATCATCCCCCACCTCCTTTTCCTCAACGGTTACAGCAATTGAAGCAAGAATCACAGCTTAAAAAGATTTATGATATTTTTAAGCAAGTTCATATCAACATCCCACTGTTAGATGCCGTTAGGGAGATGCCCGGTTACACCAAATTCCTCAAGGATGCCATGTCAAAGAAATCTCGACTTAGGGAATTTGAAACGGTTAAGATGATAGAAGGATGCATGAGTATTCTTCATAAGCAACCACCCCAGAAAAAGAAGGATCCAGGGAGCTTCATCATACCTTGTGTAATCGGAGATAAATATGTGGGTAAGGCACTTTGTGATCTTGGTGCTAGTATCAATTTAATGCCAAAATCTGTTTTTCAGAAATTAGGTATTGGAAAAGCTCGGCCCACGACAGTAATCCTGCAGCTGGCAGACCGCTCTTACGTTCATCTGGAAGGAAAAATCGAAGATATTCTGGTAAGAGTGGATAAATTTATATTTCCTGTTGACTTTCTTGTTTTAGATTGTGAAGCAGATGAAAACGCACCAATCATCCTGGGGCGACCCTTCTTAGCCACGGGAAGATCACTGATTGATGTGGAAAAAGGAGAACTCACCATGAGAGTGAACGATCAAGAGATAAAGTTGAATGTTCTCCAAGCTATGAAGCACGCTGATGCAGAAGAAGAATGCAAGGTTATCACTGACGTTACCCTTGACCAACCCTGCATCAGGTCGGGCTGTCACGACATAAAAATTGGTCACTGCCTCGGCAGCCACCTGCAGGACTGTCACGACAGCAACTCCTCAGAATCCGATACATCTGATACTGAAGATCAGGAGGAGGTAAACTGGATAGGCAATCGTCCAGGTAAGTTATTCGAACCTTTAAATTATACTTCGGATAACCATGCAATCCAAAAGCCATCAACTGTTAAGCCCCCTGTTTTAGAACTAAAGCCCCTGCCAGGGCAGCTAAAATATGTTTTTCTTGGTTTAAATGATACGTTGCCCGTAATCATCTCTTCCAAGTTGATGCAGGAATAGGAACACCAGTTAATAGGGATGCTGCAGCAGCACAAAAAGGCAATTGGATGGACGATAGCTGATATTCAAGGCATTAGTCCGGCATTATGTATGCATAAAATCCTTCTCGAGGATGATCATAAGCCGACTATAGATGCTCAAAGGCGGCTAAACCATGCGATGAAAGAGGTGGTGCGTAAAGAGATAATCAAATGGTTAGATGCTGGTATAATTTACGCCATCTCGGACAGCAAATGGGTGAGCCCAGTGCAATGTGTTCCCAAGAAAGGAGGAATGACCATGGTAACCAACGAAAACAATGAGTTAATCCCAACCCGGACTGTGACCAGTTGGAGGGTTTGTATGGACTATCGGAAGCTTAACAAAGCTACCTGAAAGGACCACTTTCCTTTACCCTTTATTGATCAAATGCTTGATAGATTAGCGGATAAACCTTACTATTGTTTTCTTGATGGTTATTCAGGTTACAATCAAATAGCTATCGCACCGGAAGATCAAGAAAAGACGACATTCACATGCCCCTACGGAACTTATGCTTTTAGGAGAATGCCATTTGGACTATTCAATGCACCAGCCACCTTCCAAAGGTGCATGATGGCCATTGTAGAACGTGGCAATCGATCGAACAAAACCAAGAGGGGGTGAATTGGATTTTTGAAAATAACGGCGGAAGCTAATTGCAAAGATAAAAATTGCAAAACGATTTAGAGTGGTTCGACTTTCTAACCAAAGCCTACATCCACTACCTTAGCGTCCACACTAAGGATTTCCCACAAATTCACTAATTTGTCTTTCCTTTAAGGACACGGAGTAACCTTACACACTTCAATAGACTTATACCCCAAAGTCTATTGAATCCTATCCCAAAGTTGGATACAAATGAGCAAACTAGAAAATCCTCACTAGGAATGTGTTTGCAAAGTTTAAGCTCTCTCACACACCCGAATAGACACTAGAACAAGAATTACAACGAAGAACACTCTAGTGTTTTTCAAGAAAGATCAAAAAATAAGCTCGAAATAAACTCTTGGAAGCTTGAATGCTTGTATATGCTTTCTTGATGTTTCTTACTCTTTCTTGATGTTTCTTGATGCTTCAATATTGATCCAATGCTGTATTTATAGTGTTGTTTGAGTATCTAGCCGTTAGGAGCCGTTGGGGGGTCTTTGGAGCCGTTGGGAGTGTTTATAATTGACCTTTAAAAGCTCCCCTGCACATAAGTTTCGAAACTTTTACCAAGGGTTTCGAAACTTTAAGATTAGATTTGAAAAACTTGACCGTTACAGGCCAAAGGTTTCGAAACCTTATGAAGGTTTCGAAACCTTTGCTTAGGTTTCAAAAACAGAGTGCTACTGCCCAGGAAGGTTTCGAAACTTACTGAAAGTTTCGAAACTTTACCTTAAAAACATATATTTTGGGCATTTGTCGACCTTTAAAAATGTAGTTCAATATAGGTACTAAGTCGAACTTTTTCAAAACATTTTGTCAAGTTAAAATCGAGTTTTTGACAAATTTATTTCTTTAAAATCATTTTACAAATTTTTACAAATTAGTCCTTTTAAATTTCTTTTAAGTTATATCAAAATCAAAATAAGTTCAACAATCTCCCCCTTTTTGATATAACAAAACATTTTGTAAAAATTTGTTTTTGAAATAAATTGTTAAATTTTCAAATCTCTTTTATAAGCTCCCCCTTAATAAATGTCTTTATGAAATCTTTGAAAATTATAATTTTAAAGACATAATGAAATATTTGGATAAAAATCAAAGATTAAAAACAAACACCAAAGATTAAAAACAAATTTGCTCTTAATCTTCTCCCCCTTTTTGTTATAGCAAAAAGGACAAATGGCTACACAAGCAACAAAACGTTAATAGATCAATATAATTCAATAGCACATTATTTATAAAGCATATCATCCATAAAGCATGTCATCCAAGATATATAATCCAACAAAATAAAATCCATAGAATATTCAACAAGGATAAAAATATGTCTCAAAAACAAAGACAAAGGCGTAAATCAAAACAAGTCTAAAAATGTAACAATAATATCATAAAGTCATATAGAATGAAAATATAAACTAAACATCATCATGAGGCATCTGTGGTGGAAAGAAATGAGAGTGGACATCGTGCATGTCATGCTCCAAGGATGTAACACGATCATCTAAGCCACGAAGATGAGCATCTATGCTATCGAAGCGCGTGACCATAGTCGCATACATAGCCTCTAAAGTAATCGGAGCCGGTGCCGGTGCCGGAGCTAGTGGAGCCTCTCCTATAGGATCCTCTCGATCATCAATCTCCTCTATATCTCCTCTATGAACCCATCCATGTATATCATGGTACCAATGGGACTTATGGCATGATTTGAGGTCAATGAAGCTTTTGTTCTTAACTTGAGGATCTAAGGAAGTGTCTATGTTTAGCTTCCTAAAGATGTGGCTAAGAACATTTCCAAAAGAGAGAGAGAATGAAGTAGGATTGTTGATGATTTTAATGAGGTTTAGGAATATGATGGTAGCAATATCGGGACGAGTTCTATCACGATATTGGCGTAGCCACCAATAATCACAAGCTCGCATACTAGTGGCTTTTCCGCCGGAGGGACGGAAGAACCAAGTAGTAAGGAGTAGAAAGAGGCGTTCCTCTAGAGGAAGGTGAGTAGGACTACCATCCGGGAAGGCGGGAATGTTGTGAGCTTCATTTTCATTTGAACTACCATCTAATGGAACACCTAAATGATCGGCTATGATTTGAGGTGTTAGATCGAATTCGGTACCCATGAGGTAAGAACGGATACCTATGATGGTGTTTCGCTCACAAGGTGATCGGATGAAAGAGGCATTGGCGAAAAAAGCACGAACTAATTTGCGATGGGTGTAAGGAGGAATGTTTAGATAGTCAAGCCATTCCCAATCGGCAAAAAGTTCAAAGAGATTAAAGTTAAATTCAGGAGATGTAAGAAAATCAAAATCAATTGTTCTTTCTTCTCTAACTTTCTTATTCTCATATATTCCTTGATATCTCTCTAGGTTTTCGGGATTCCTAAAGCAAAGATCCTCAAATTGAGGATTAGGATTTGAACCGGAATTTTGACCGATTTCACTACGTTGACGCTTAGCTCTAGGCAGATTTGTTCTAGAAAGAATTACTCTATGAGGCATATTTTTAGGCTAAAAAAAAATTGGTTTGGGAATTTTATCAAACACCTTGTGGGCAAGAATCTAAAGGAGTTTAAACAAGAGATTAATCAAGATTAGGTGATACCTCCTGCAAAAACACAACATATATTGCAATATTATCAACCCACATTGTTCTAAGATTCACTAAAAATGGATTCCCTAAAAATTTTATAACCCTAAAATTCTCAAAAACTTGAAGAAATTGAAGTTTTAAACAAGAAATTACCTCAAATAATTGATGAAGATGAGGATGTAAGCTCAAAGGATTGATAAAAACTTGTAGTTGAGAGAGAAAGTTTTGAGGATTTGAGAGAGTTTAGGGAGAATGGCCGTTTGAAGTAGAGGAAATAAGAGTTAGGGATGATAAAATTAGGTTTTTATGCTCAAAAACCCGTTCGACCACGGCTTGTTTTAATGAAGGTTTCGAAACTTTTGTAAAGTTTCGAAACTTTCAGCCTAAAGTCTCGAAACTTTAAAGAAAAGTTTCGAAACTTTCGCCTCCAGTAGCAAAAGTTTTTCTGGGCACCCTAAAAGTTTCGAAACTTTACTAAAGTTTCGAGACTTTCTGGCCAAGGTTTCGAAACTTTGATGAAAAGTTTCGAAACTTTTGGTTCCAGTAGCAAATTTGATTCTGGAAAACCTATAAGGTTTCGAAACTTTGAAATAGTTTCGAAACTTTTGTCCTGTATGGTCTAAGAATTTCAGATTTTTGCCTCAATTTAGTTCCGAAAAGCATTCTAACAAAAATATGATAATTATCGACATTAGAGACCCTTTTGAACTCAGAACAATGAAGTTTACGCTAAATGTTGGATTCAAAAGTGACTATCTTAACTAATGTCACTTAAAAAGAATTTAAACAATTAAGCACATAAAATTGCTAATTTTAAGACCAAAAGACATACATGAACATATAGGGTCAAAAAATCAAGCAAACATGCAAAACATAACTCCCCCTCACTAAAAGCATTCATGCAACATATGGGGAACCTCAAACATGTTTCAATATAAAATAGTCATACAAAACAACATGAAAGAGTAATTTTTGCATAAAAAATGTTACCACTTGAACCAAGATATGTCGATTGAGCTTCTTCAAGTGTCCTTCCATTTTGTGTGTCTAGAGCTTTCGAGTTTCTTCAAATTTGCATATCATGGCTCCAACACACCTACAAAAGGGAACTATGTATGTTTTGGTACCCAAACTCTTTTGGGTCCATAGGAGTTAATTCCTAGTATTTTAGTCCCTTTGGGTATCCATTTTGACAATAGATCAAAATCTTTGTTAGCAATGAGTCCTTTTGGAACCCAAATGCTCCTAATCATCTTTCGATTAGGTGATCTTTGTCTATACCCTTGAAATTTCTTTCTAATATAGTTAGGTTTTGAGTTTTCACATTTTTCAACAATTTTTGTCCCAACTTTATTGAAAGAAGCTTTAAGATCATCAAGTTCCTTTTGATGATCTTCATGGACCTTTGAAAGTAAATTTTGCAAGTCTTGATTTTTCTTTTCAAAATCTTTTATTTGGACTTGCATTTCTTTGATCTTACTTTCAAATTCCTTATTAGTCTTAGAGAGAGAGTCATTTTCATTTTTTAATTTTGAAATAATTTTTCTATTTTTCAAAATTAACTTCTCATACTCTAAGGCTAATTCATTATAAACCTCTTGCAATTCATCAAAAGTATAATCAAATGAAAAAGATGAATTAGAGGTTACCATTGAGTCATCCTCGATAGCCATAAGACACAAGTTGGCTACTTCATTTTCATCCTCGTCGGAAGATTCGTCATCGCTCCAAGTAGCTACATGAGCCTTGTGCTTCTTCTTCTCATAGCTATTTTTCTTTAATTGAGGACAATCGAACTTGATATGACCCGGCTTATTGCACTCATAGCAAATTAGAGGATCTCTCTCTTTGTTGCTTTTGAAGCCCTCTTCTCTTTGGTATCTTCTTCCCTTATTGGTCATCATGAAGTTTTTGAATCTTTTGGCAAACATTGCCATCTCTTTTTCTTCATCATCTTCACTAGAATCATCATCCTTTTTGGATGCTTTAAGAGCAATGCCGACTTTCTTCTTTTCAACTTCTTTCTTCTTTTCTTCCTTGCCCTTTGACATCATTTCATGAGTGAGCAAGGAACCAATAAGCTCATCCAATTTGAGAACTTTGAGGTCCTTTGCTTCTATTATGGCCGTTTTCTTCGAATCCCATGAATCGGGAAGAGAGTAGATCATCTTCCTCACAAGTTTGTCTTCGGGGATTACTTCGCCATAACCTTTCAAACCATTTACGATCACGGAGAATCGATCGGACATGGTTTTGATGTCTTCCTCGGGGTCCATCTTGAAGTTCTCATAATTTAGATTGAGGAGCCCGATTTTGGTATCCTTCACTTGATTTGTACCTTCATGTGTAACTTCAAGTTTGTCCCAAATTTCTTTAGCATTGGAACAAGATGACACCCTTCCATACTCGTCCGGGCCAAGGGCACAAAAGATGAGATGCATGGCCTTTGTATTTGTTGAGAATCCCTTGTCTTCTTCAATGCTCCATGATTCAATATCACTCGTTGGTGCTATGTATCCTCTCATGATGATTTTCCAAGCTTCAAGATCATAAGCTTGGATGAAGAGCTTCATGCGGTTTTTCCAATAGGCATAATTTACTCCATTGAAGAAGGGAGGCTTGTTGGTGGGTTGAGAATCGCCCCAAGCTACAATATTGGAGGTGGATGCCATGGATGACTTTGTAGATGATTGCACACTTCTTGGATCTTTTTCAAGAGGTTGTAAGACCTTCTAATGAACCAAGCTCTGATGCCAATTGTAGAACATGGCAATCGATCGAACAAAACCAAGAGGGGGGTGAATTGGATTTTTGAAAATAACGGCGGAAGCTAATTGCAAAGATAAAAATTGCAAAGCGATTTAGAGTGGTTCGACTTTCTAACCAAAGCCTACATCCACTACCTTAGCGTCCACACTAAGGATTTCCCACAAATTCACTAATTTGTCTTTCCTTTAAGGACAAGGAGTAACCTTACACACTTCAATAGACTTATACCCCAAAGTCTATTGAATCCTATCCCAAAGTTGGATACAAATGAGCAAACTAGAAAATCCTCACTAGGAATGTGTTTGCAAAGTTTAAGCTCTCTCACACACCCGAATAAACACTAGAACAAGAATTACAACGAAGAACACTCTAGTGTTTTTCAAGAAAGATCGAAAAATAAGCTCGAAATAAACTCTTGGAAGCTTGAATGCTTGTATATGCTTTCTTAATGTTTCTTACTCTTTCTTGATGTTTCTTGATGCTTCAATATTGATCCAATGCTGTATTTATAGTGTTGTTTGAGTATCTAGCCGTTAGGAGCCGTTGGGGGGTCTTTGGAGCCGTTGGGAGTGTTTATAATTGACCTTTAAAAGCTCCCCTGCACATAAGTTTCGAAACCTTTACCAAGGGTTTCGAAACTTTAAGATTAGATTTGAAAAACTTGACCGTTATTTGAAAAACTTGACCGTTACAGGCCAAAGGTTTCGAAACCTTCATAAGGTTTCGAAACTTTTAAGCCAAGGTTTCGAAACCTTATGAAGGTTTCGAAACCTTTGCTTAGGTTTCAAAAACAGAGTGCTACTGCCCAGGAAGGTTTCGAAACTTACTGAAAGTTTCGAAACTTTACCTTAAAAACATATATTTTGGGCATTTGTCGACCTTTAAAAATGTAGTTCAATATAGGTACTAAGTCGAACTTTTTCAAAACATTTTGTCAAGTTAAAATCGATTTTTTGACAAATTTATTTCTTTAAAATCATTTTACAAATTTTTACAAATTAGTCCTTTTAAATTTCTTTTAAGTTATATCAAAATCAAAATAAGTTCAACAACCATATTCTCCAATATGGTGGAGGACTTCCTAGAGATTTTTATGGATGATTTTTCAGTCTTTGGGGACAATTTTGAAAGCTGCCTAGGCAACCTACAAAAGGTACTCGAAAGATGTGAAAAAGTGAACTTAGTGTTAAACTGGGAAAAATGTCACTTCATGGTGGACGAAGGGATAGTCCTTGGCCATAAGATTAGCTGCCGTGGCATAGAAGTCGACAGAGCCAAGATAGAAGTAATCGAAAAGCTGCCGCCGCCCACCACAGTCAAGGGAATCAGAAGTTTCTTAGGACATACTGGTTTTTATCGAAGGTTCATTACGAATTTTTCAAAAATCACCAAGCCCTTATGCCATCTTCTGGAGCAGAACCGACCCTTTGACTTTAACGAAGAATGTACTAAAGCATTCAAGGTTCTGAAGGAAAAGCTGGTAACAACCCCAATAGTACAGCCACCAGACTGGACACAGCCATTTGAGATCATGTGTGATGCTAGTGACTATGCTGTCGGGGCAGCACTTGGGCAGCAAAGAGAAAAAAATTTTCATGTCATATACTATGCCAGCAAGACACTGAATGACGCCCAAGTGAATTACACCACCACAGAGAAGGTGTTATTAGCTGTGGTTTTCTCCATTGACAAGTTCCGTTCTTATATACTTGGAACGAAGGTCATAGTGCACACAGACCACTCTGCTTTAAAATATCTGTTCGCGAAAAAGGATGCAAAGCCACGATTGATACGTTGGATCCTGTTATTGCAAGAATTCGACCTTGAAATCAAGGACAAAAAAGGGACAGAAAATCAAGTGGCAGATCACTTGTAAAGGTTGGAAAAGGGACAGAGTCTACCGACAGATGAGACAAACATATTGGAGACCTTCCCAGATGAGCAACTCTTTACTGCCGCAGTCACTGCCGCGACAGCCATGGCGGCATGTAAGTATTCTGAACTTCCTTGGTATGCAGATTTCGTTAATTTCTTAGTTAGCGGAATAATTCCTTCTGACCTTAATTATCAAGCCAGGAAGAGGTTCCAAAATGATGTTAAGCATTATTATCAATGTATAAATGTTGCGTGTAAAAGAGTCTATCGCAATTGTAGTGCAAGTGTACACGACGCAAGTAGTAAAGTGATACGAAGTATCGGATTATTGTCTCCACAGGGATTGGGCCAATAGCTTCACCTAATTTCAATGCACGAAGTAAAGGAAATATTTGAAAGGTGTCACGAGAATAATAAAGTAAACTTAAATAAAAGAGTAGAATAATCAAGATAGAGAGAATGGGCTGGTATTGAATTGCTCAGTAGTGCAGGTATTGTATTGCTTAGGAAATCCAGTTCTGTTGTCGCGCCTTTCGCTAGCAGCACCTGTCGCGGCAGATGTCTGTTGGTCGTCGCGGTCCCAGATCTGCCTTGGCCTATCCCTAGGTCCAAGTCTGTCGATGATCACGTCTTTGATGATACCTCCCGGTGTGAATCGAAGGATGAACACCGATGTGTATGAATTCTTCCTTAGCCACTTAACCTTGCCCTATCCCTAGGCACAAGATAGTTCAACTATAAACTAGAGAACTCGCTCTTATTTCTTTCGTATACTTAACTCTCCCGATGCTAAGTAAATAGATATCCTCACAATGCTCTCCCGATGCTCTTGCAAGATATTAAAACCAAAATAAGAGAACTTGAAGTTTATTTTATTGAACTTGGAAAATCCTAAAACAAAACAACCCTTGCAACTACTTTACAAAACAACCCGTGGCCCTAGGGGGTTTTTAGAACATGTCGACGACGGGTAAACGACGGAGGGGTTTGGTTATCGGTTATGGGGTATTATCTTTTCTAGGTTAAAATCTATGCCCTTATATAAGCTTTGGGCTCAAGAATTCTAAGTTAACAAGGATTACAACTTTAATTAAAAGTAAGATTCTAATAAAGACTTTAATCTTCAAGTATCCTACTTTTCAGCCGCCTCCTTGTTTCATGGGATTTCCTCTCCTTGAGCTTCAGCTTGACATATCTTTTGATCCGGGGCTTGGAAAAATATATGGTTTTCACACGACAGACGAGCATAATTTTCTCTATCTATCGAGGTCCACTTTGCTTTTCCTCTCTGCAAAACTGCTGCCCCCATGCTGTCACGACAGATCCATGGCAGCCTCGTCCTCATCGTCTGCTTGTCCGGTTCAGCTCTTCTGCTTCTCTGCCCTGCGCCTGCCTTCTTCGTCTACTATGGCAGCAACCTGCAAAATAAGCCATCTTTTAGTAGAATCCGTGCCTTTAATATATTTGTGATGTTTTGCTGTAAACTGACCTAAATGCAATGCAATGATGCTTGAATGCAGCAGAAATATGGGTTAAAAAGGGTGTAAATAATAGAACTTTTACACACTCAACACACCCCCAAACTCAAGTTTTTGCTTGCCCTCAAGCAATTAAGACCTAAAAGAAAAATGAATATTTTTGTGTTGGCCTTCAAACAGTGAATGTCCCTTACCCGTCGCTCATTCTCTGTGGCGGCAGCAACCTGTCGGAAAGATTAGGATCTGTCCGGAGTCTCCCTATAGTCCTCGTGCAGTGTGTGCATGCTTGTGAACAGTTATATGCCAAGACTCTCTTAGTTTCACTAGAATATTCAACTTTTAACTTGAATTTTTATGCCAAAGTTTTTCTTTTTCGAAGGCACATTTTCATGCTTCTTTGATTTTCTGTTTTGACTTGATTTTTATTTTTCAAGCTAAAGTTTCACTAGAGCCGGTTTCGGGCACCTCTAGCTAACTTCCTAGAGCCGGTTTCGGGCACCTCTAGGGCTATTTTGCTAAACTTCTTATTCTAGTTTGGCTAAAAGAAATCTAAGCAGTATAACAGTCACAATGGTGTTTAAGTTTTCAGAACTATAGAAAGGCTCTAAACTTCTCCTTAATCTGTCCTAAAGATGCTGCTACGACAGAGCTGTCATGACAGGTAAGTTTACTTCACAGTTTTAAGCCAACAGTTTAATCTTTTCTGTTTTTTTTAGAGAACTTAAATAAAAGACACAGCAATTAATTGAAAAGATGCACTAAGACTCTATTAAGATGGAGGGTTGCCACCCCCAAACTCGAGGGTTGCATTGCCTTCAATGCAAATGACAGGTAAAATGAAGGCAGATACATCACAAAATATAAATAAGCATGCAGCAATAAAAAGAAAATAAAAACTTAAATTTCAATCGCTGTCTTCACTGCTGCTGCTGACACGGATCTGGCGGTGGCGTCTGGGTTGTGGGGCAGGCTGGGTAGGTTGCTCCACGACCTGGATGTCTGAGCTGCTGCCACTATCCCAAGTGCTGCTGGTGGTGGTGCTGGCTTTGGGCATTAATTTTCTGTCTGGCACATGCTTCTGCCTCTTGACAGGCGTGAAGTCCTTTTCCAAATTCCTCCTGATAGGAGGGTCTGTGTCGATGTCAGGGGAGGCAGGTCGCTTTGTTCCTCGGGCAGAGGTTTCTTCCGTTGGGCTGTCAGCTGCCGGCTGTGTAGGTGATGGGGTGGAAGCAGCAGAATGTGTATGGGGGGAGACAGGTGGTGTAGGTGTGTGGGCAGGGGAGGGGATATGGAAATAATGGGCAGGGAAGGTGGGGAAAATGACATCGGGATAATGTAAAGTGTCGGTAATGAAATTTACCGTTGCGTTGGCGAAGTCCCGAATGAATGTCATCAATCCCATTTGTCTGTCTTCCATCCGTTGTAGCGCAGCAAGGATCTGGGCATCTTGGTCTGTCGGGGCAGCTGTTGTGGCAGGGTCATGGGCAGGCTCCTCGGATGATTCGGCTGTGGAAGCGGCCGAGTTGAAGGAGGAGACGGGGGTAGCAACTATCAGTTCCATGAGGCTGTTAATGTTGTTGTCTGTCCAGCCTCTGCCTTGGACCAATTTTTCGGTGGTGGCCTCTGGGACGGCAGCACAGCGGCAAAGCGAGGTGATTGTGAACGGTAGTCAAAGGCGGGAAGTGGAGCGGAATGTGCAGTCCAAGATGCTATCCCTCATATAGCGGCCCACGTTGATAGGTTGGTCGTGCATGATTGAATGGATGAGGGCGAGCCGCTGCTGGTCCACTGTCGTGTGATGGGAGGACGCCAGGATACGCTTCTTGATAAAAGCGTTCCATAGCTTTGCCTCTGGAAGGAGCTGCCCCCTTTTTGACAGAGTTGGGGTTCTTTTTGCTCGTGGTCCATTTTGTTCCTTCCTCTGTTATTTCTGCCATGACAGCTCCATAGGCGGCAGCATCAAGGGTGTCTAAAAATTGCTGATGGGCATCATCGTTTGGGCCAAAATATGGGCCATACATGTGGTTGATGCTGTCAGTCGTGAATGGTACCTTGACCCCTCGGACAGTGACGGATGTTGCCGTCTTGTTGTTGATGGCAGCATAAAATTCCCTTACCAACGTGTCGTTTAATTCTGCCGACTGCTCTGCGAATTGCTCCTATAGTTGAGCTCGTATGGCCCTCGCGATGAATGGATGAAGCCCCATGTTCGGAGCCTTGCGGATGTAGATAAAACCTCTCTTCCCATAATTCCTTGGTGGCGAAGGCTGACGGTGTGGGTGCTGCTGATGAAGAGGCTGAGGCAGCACCGCGGCGGGTCTGTCTAGAAGTCATTTTAGTAGCAAGGGTTGTGAAAGTAAAGAAAACAAAGAAAAACGAGAGGAGAAAGCAAGTAAGAATAAGCAGAAGTGATGAAAATGGGGTTTTTATAGCGGTCGAGTTGCTGCCCGTTTAATGCTGTAACGGCAGGCGTGAATAATGGAGCGACTGTTGCGATTTGGCGTGTCTGACGCGTCTGACACGCATTTATGCGTCTGTTACGCGTCTGCCACACGTTTCTGCGTCTGCCGTGTCAGTCTGTTGACAGCCTGTCTTATCCGTGTTTGCGGCGGCAGCTGGAACGACAAGCTTCAATAAATGGGCTCTGTTGGGCTGATGGATGGATGGTGGGCTTGGGTCACTTCTTCTTTTCTTCTTGACTCCTTTATTTGCTGAAAACAAAAAATATAAAAACATTATTCGAATAAGATAAACCTAATTTCCTAATAAATAATACTAAATAATAAAATAAATGAAAATAAAATTTAGGTTAAATTAGGGATGCCTTGTGGGGCATCTCCTAAAGTAACCACTTCCTGTATTCCTGGGGCTTCAGTCCCCTGATAATGCTTGAGGCGCTGTCCGTTGACTTTGAATTGGTGCCCGTCTTTTAATGATTGGATTGTGATGGCACCATGGGGAAAAACTTGTACCACTTGGAACGGGCCAGACCATCTAGACTTTAGCTTTCCTGAGAAGAGTTTCAGTCTAGAATTGAACAACAACACAAGCTGCCCTGGGCAGAACTGTCGTGGCAGCAACTTCATATCATGCCACTTCTTAGTTTTCTCCTTGTAAATTCTTGCATTGTCATAGGCCATTGTTCTTATTTCGTCAATCTCGTTCAAATCTAATAGCCTTTTCTGGCCTGCCTTATCCAAGTCCATATTCACTGCTCTGATTGCCCAATATGCTTTGTGCTCTATCTCGACAGGCAGATGACAGGTTTTCCCATAGATCAATCGGTATGGAGACATGCCCAATGGAGTTTTAAAGGCTGTCCTATATGCCCATAATGCATCATTAAGGAGTAAAGACCAATCTTTCCTAGTTGGCTTCACCATCTTCTCAAGAATGTTCTTAACTTCCCTATTGGATATCTCAGCTTGTCCATTGGTCTGTGGGTGGTATGCTGTCGCGATCCTGTGCTTGACACCATATTTCTTCAAGGCGGTAGCAATAACCCTATTGTCAAAATGTCTCCCTTCATCACTGATAATCGCCTTAGGGATGCCAAATCTAGAAAAAAATGTTTTTGTGCAAAAACTTTTGGACTGTCTTGGCATCATTCTTTTGAGTGGCGATGGCTTCAACCCACTTAGAGACATAATCCACTGCTAGGAGGATGTATAGATTTCCACATGAAGATGGTAAAGGTCCCATGAAATCAATCCCCCAAACGTCGAAGATCTCGACTTCTAGAATGTTCTACAGTGGCATCTCGTTTCTCCTCGAGATGTTACCTGTCCGCTGGCACCTGTCACAGTTCTTGTAGAAGTCCTGTGCATCTTTATACAGTGTCGGCCAGTAGAACCCTGACTGCAGCACCTTGGCAGCAGTTTTATTGCCTCCTAAGTGACCTCCATATTGTGAAGCATGGCAGTGATGGAGAATGTCTTCTTGCTCTTCTTGTGGTACACACCTCCTTATAACCTGATCTGCGCATAGTTTGAAAAGAAGAGGTTCGTCCCAATAATAATGCTTAACATCATTTTGGAACCTCTTCCTGGCTTGATAATTAAGATCAGAAGGTAGTATTCCGCTAACTATAAAATTAACGAAATCGGCATACCAGGGAAGTTCAGAAGACTTACCTGCCGCCATGGCTGTCGCGGCAGCGATTGCGGCAGCAAAGAGCTGCTCATCTGGGAAGGTCTCCAGTATGTTTGTCTCATCGATTGGTAGACTCTGTCCCTTCTCCAACCTTGACAAGTGGTCTGCCACCTGATTTTCTGTCCCTTTTTTGTCCTTGATTTCTAGATCGAATTCTTGTAATAGCAAGATCCACCGTATCAATCTAGGCTTTGCATCCTTCTTTGCGAACAAATACTTCAGGGCAGAATGGTCTGTGTGCACTATTACTTTCGTCCCAAGTATGTAAGAACGAAACTTGTCAATGGAGAACACCACCGCTAATAGCTCCTTTTCTGTGGTCGTGTAGTTCACTTGGGCGTCATTTAGTGTCTTGCTGGCATAGTATATGACATGAAACAGCTTGTCTTTGCGCTGCCCAAGTGCTGCCCCGACAGCATAGTCACTAGCGTCACACATGATCTCAAATGGCTGTGTCCAGTCTGGTGGCTGTACTATGGGGGCTGTTACCAGTTTTTCCTTCAGAACCTTGAATGCTTCAGTACATTCATCATTAAAGTCAAAGGGTCGGTTCTGCTCTAAGAGATGGCATAGGGGCTTGGTAATTTTTGAGAAATTTGCAATGAATCTCCGATAAAAACCAGCATGCCCTAAAAAACTTCTAATGCCCTTGACTGTGGTCGGCGGAGGCAGCTTCTCTATGACTTCTATTTTGGCTCTGTCGACTTCTATCCCACGGCAGCTAATCTTATGGCCGAGAACTATCCCTTCATCCACCATAAAGTGGCATTTTTCCCAATTCAAAACAAGATTAGCTTTTTCACATCTTTCAAGTACCTTTTGAAGATTGCCGAGGCAGCTCTCAAAATCGTCTCCAAAGACGGAAAAATCATCCATAAAAATCTCTAGGAAGTCCTCTACCATGTCGGAGAATATGGCCATCATGCACCTTTGGAAGGTGGCAGGTGCATTACAGAGTCCAAATGGCATCCTCCTAAACGCGTATGTTCCATAGGGGCATGTGAAAGTCGTCTTTTCTTGATCCTCTGGTGCGATAGCGATTTGGTTGTAACCTGAGTAACCATCAAGAAAACAATAGTAAGGTTTACCCGCTAATCTATCAAGCATTTGATCAATAAAGGGTAAAGGAAAGTGGTCCTTTCGGGTAGCTTTGTTGAGCTTCCGATAGTCCATACAAACCCTCCAACCGGTCACAGTCCTGGTTGGGATTAACTCATTGTTCTCATTGGTTATCACGGTCATTCCTCCTTTCTTTGGAACACATTGCACCGGGCTCACCCATTTGCTGTCGGAGATGGCATAAATAATACCAGCATCTAGCCACTTTATTATCTCTTTAAGCACTACCTCCTTCATCGCATGGTTTAGCCGCCTTTGGGCATCAATAGTCGGCTTATGATCTTCCTCAAGGAGGATTTTGTGCATGCATAACGCCGGACTAATGCCTTGAATGTCTGCTATCGTCCATCCAATTGCCTTCTTGTGCTGCCTTAGCATGCCGATTAGCAGCCGTTCTTGTTCCTGCGGCAGCTTAGAAGAGATGATTACGGGCAGTGTGTCATTTGAACCAAGATAAGCATATTTTAACTGCCCGGGCAGGGGCTTAAGTTCTAAGGCAGGTGGTTCAATAGTAGATGGCTTTTGGATTAAATGGTTATCCGAAGTGTAATTTAAAGGTTCGAATAACTTACCTGGACGATAGCCTAACCAATTTACCTTCTCCTGATATTCAGTATCAGATGTATCGGAGTCAGAGGAGTTGCTGTCGTCGGTGCTGTCGTCGTTGCTGTCGTGACAGGCCTGTAGGTGGCTGTCGCAGCAGTGACCAAATTTTATATCATGACAGCCCGACCTAGTGCAGGGATGATCAAGGGTCACTTCAATGATGGCCTTGCATTCCTCGTCCAAATCAGCACGTTTCATTGATTGGAGAACATTCAACTTAATCTCTTGATCGTTTACTCGCATGATGAGTTCTCCTTTCTCCACATCAATCAGTGATCTTCCCGTGGCTAAGAAGGGTCGCCCAAGGATGACTGGTGCGTTTTCATCTGCCTCACAATCTAAAACAAGAAAGTCAGCAGGAAAAATAAACTTATCCACTCTTACCAGAATATCTTCAATCTTTCCCTTTGGATGAACGTAAGAGCGGTCTGCCAGCTGCAGAGTTACTGTCGTGGGCCGCGCCTTTCCAATACCTAATTTCTGAAAAACAGACTTTGGCATTAGATTAACACTAGCACCAAGATCACAAAGTGCCTTACCCACGAATTTGTCTCCGATTACACAAGGTATGATGAAGCTCCCCGGATCCTTCTTTTTCTGGGGTGGCTGCCGATGAAGAATACTCATGCAACCATCTGCCATCATTACCGTTTCAAATTCCCCAAGTTTATATTTTTTTGACATGACATTCTTGAGAAATTTGGCGTAACCAGGCATCTCCCTAACGGCATCTAACAGCGGAATATTAATTTGAACCTGCTTAAAAATATCATAAATCTTTTTAAGTTGAGATTCCTGCTTAGTTTGTTGTATCCGTTGAGGAAAAGGTGGTGGGGGACGGTAATCAGCAATACGTCCTTCCCACTGCATACGAATCTGAGGACGATGTTCTTCATTTTTCTCCTCTGTCGCTTCTGCTGTCGTGACAGGCTCATCGGCAGCAGTCTGTTTATCACCTGTCGGGGCAGCTTCCTCGGCAGGTTTGTCCAAGGCTGGTTCCTTTACCAATAATAGCCCATTTGCTGCAGAATCAATTCGAATGCGAGTTTGTAAGTTAGCAGCATTATAAAACTTAGTTACCTAATTCCAGATGGGGAATCCATGCATTGGGCAGTTCCGAAGAAGAGTAGTAAATCTGTCCCAGGCCTCGTGCATCGGCTCGTCATCTTCCTGCTGAAAAGTAGCAATTTCATTACGTAATCGCTCAGATAAATGTGAAGGATTAAAACGAGATAAGAATTCACGAGATAAATCTGCCCAAGTTACGATTGAACCCGGCGTAAGTTTATTCCACCAAGTTTTTGCTCTGTCCCTCAATGAATGGGGAAATAACCGAAGCCTCAGTATCTCCGGATTAACTCCTGGCAGTCTAAACGAACCGCAGATTTCCTGGAACGTTTTGAGATGCTCCCTAGCATCTTCTGTCACAGCACCACTAAACTGTCCGGCATTGTTGATCATACTAAACATGACAGGTTTAAGCTCAAAGTTATCAACTTCAATATCCGGCAGCGTGGTCTCCAGCTCTACATGATCGTTCAGCATGTAGTCACGGCATGACCGCCGTCCATCTGCCAAGGGCGGGTCGCCGGCAGGCGGTATACCTCCACCAGCGGGCGGATTACGGGCCATCTTCTCTAGCTGTTCCTCAAGGTATTCGTTCCTGTCTAAAAGGTGGCGAAGTTGTTTCTTGAGATTGAAGGAATGTTCGATTTCCGGATCTAATTTATACTCAGGATCTTCGCCTCTTTTAGATCTGCGCATAAACAAGTAAACCTCGTGAAAAGCAAGAGTCTAAAATACTAACGAAAAATAAAAAAAAAACTTAAAAGAAAAACAAAAATAAAAACGAAAACTGCAATAAAAGAAAGGTGTAGTTATGTTGCCAATCCCCGGCAACGGCGCCAAAAACTTGTTGCGTGTAAAAGAGTCTATCGCAATTGTAGTGCAAGTGTACACGACGCAAGTAGTAAAGTGATACGAAGTATCGGATTATCGTCTCCACAGGGATTGGGCCAATAGCTTCACCTAATTTCACTGCACGAAGTAAAGGAAATATTTGAAAGGTGTCACGAGAATAATAAAGTAAACTTAAATAAAAGAGTAGAATAATCAAGATAGAGAGAATGGGCTGGTATTGAATTGCTCAGTAGTGCAGGTATTGTATTGCTTAGGAAATCCAGTTCTGTCGTCGCGCCTGTCGCTGGCAGCACCTGTCGCGGCAGCTGTCCGTTGGTCGTCACGGCAGCAAACACACCAACTCAGTACGTTCAAGTTTGGCAAGAATCCCAGATCTGCCTTGGCATATCCCTAGGTCCAAGTCTGTCGATGATCACGTCTTTGATGATACCTCCCGGCGTGAATCGAAGGATGAACACCGATGTGTATGAATTCTTCCTTAGCCACTTAACCTTGCCCTATCCCTAGGCACAAGATAGTTCAACTATAAACTAGAGAACTCGCTCTTATTTCTTTCGTATACTTAACTCTCCCAATGCTAAGTAAATAGATATCCTCACAATGCTCTCCCGATGCTCTTGCATGATATTAAAACCAAAATAAGAAAACTTGAAGTTTATTTTATTGAACTTGGAAAATCCTAAAACAAAACAACCCTTGCAACTACTTTACAAAACAACCCGTGGCCCTAGGGTGTTTTTAGAACATGTCGACGACGGGTAAACGGCGGAGGGGTTTGGTTATCGGTTATGGGGTATTATCTTTTCTAGGTTAAAATCTATGCCCTTATATAAGCTTTGGGCTCAAGAATTCTAAGTTAACAAGGATTACAACTTTAATTAAAAGTAAGATTCTAATAAAGACTTTAATCTTCAAGTATCCTACTTTTCAGCCGCCTCCTTGTTTCATGGGATTTCCTCTCCTTGAGCTTCGGCTTGACATATCTTTTGATCCGGGGCTTGGAAAAATATATGGTTTTCACACGATAGACGAGCATAATTTTCTCTATCTATCGAGGTCCACTTTGCTTTTCCTCTCCGCAAAACTGCTGTCCCCATGCTGTCACGACAGATCCATGGCAGCCTCGTCCTCATCGTCTGCTTGTCCGGTTCAGCTCTTCTGCTTCTCTGCCCTGCGCCTGCCTTCTTCGTCTACTATGGCAGCAACCTGCAAAATAAGCCATCTTTTAGTAGAATCCGTGCCTTTAATATATTTGTGATGTTTTGCTGTAAACTGACCTAAATGCAATGCAATGATGCTTGAATGCAGCAGAAATATGGGTTAAAAAGGGTGTAAATAATAGAACTTTTACACACTCAACAATAAAGATGCTCAAATCTTCTACAAGAGCTGTGACAGGTGCCAAAGGACAGGAAACATCTCCAGGAGAAACGAGATGTCGCTGCAGAACATTCTTGAAGTCGAGATTTTCGACGTTTGGGGGTTTGATTTTATGGGACCATTCCCATCTTCATGTGGGAATCTATACATCCTCCTGGTAGTAGATTATGTCTCTAAGTGGGTTGAAGCTATCGCAACTCAAAAGAATGATGCCAAGACAGTCCAAAGATTTTTACACAAAAATATCTTTTCTAGGTTTGGCATCCCTAAGGCGATCATCAGTGATGAGGGGAGACATTTCGACAACAGGGTTATTGCTGCTGCCTTGAAAAAGTATGGTGTTAAGCATCGGATAGCGACAGCATATCACCCACAGACCAATGGACAAGCTGAAATATCCAAAAGGGGAGTTAAGAACATTCTTGAGAAGATGGTCAAGCCAACTAGGAAAGATTGGTCTTTACTCCTTAATGATGCATTATGGACTTATAGGACAGCTTTTAAAACTCCATTAGGAATGTCTCCATACCGATTGATTTACGGGAAAACATGTCACCTACCTGTCGAGATAGAGCACAGAGCATACTGGGCAATCAATGCAGTGAATATGGACTTGGACAAGGCAGGGCAGAAAAGACTATTGGATCTGAACGAAATTGAAGAAATCTGGAAAATGGCCTATGACAATGCAAGAATATATAAGGATAAAACTAAGAAGTGACATGACAAGAAGTTGCTGCCACGACAGTTCTGCCCAGGGCAGCCTGTATTGCTCTTCAATTCTAGACTGAAACTCTTCCCAGGGAAGCTGAAATCTAGATGGTCTGGCCCGTTCCAAGTCGTACAGGTTTTTCCCCATGGTGCCATCACAATCCGATCATTAAAAGACGGGCACCAATTCAAAGTCAATGGACAACGCTTAAAGCATTATCAGGGGATTGAAGCCCCAGGAATGCAGGAAATGGTTACCTTAGGAGATGTCCCACCTGACATCCCTAATTTAACCTAATTTTTATTTTTATTTTTTATTATTACATATTATTTATTAGGAAATAAGATTTATTTTATTTGAATAATGTTTTTTATTTTTATTGTTTTTAGGAAATAAAGGAGTCAAGAAGAACAGAAGAAGTGAACTCAGCCCACCATCCACCAGCCCAACAAAGCCCAAAATTTGAAGCCTGTCGTTCCAGCTGCCGCGACAGACGCGCAAAATACAGGCTGTCAACACGCTGTCACGACAGACGCGGAAACACGTCACAGACGCGCAACAGACATGGAAACACGTGACAGACGCGTCAGACACGCTAACGCATACCAGCTGGCCCCGTTATTCGCGTCTGCCGTTACAACTTCAACGGGCAGCAAATCCTTCTCTATATAACCCCGTTTCATTTTTCATTTTCACTCACTTCTACTATTCTTACTTACTCCTCTAGAATTTTCTTGCTTTCATTTTTATTTCCACAACCCTTGCAAAAATGTCTTCTAGGCAAACCCGTAAGAATGCTGCTTCCAGTTCCACACCGACAGCAACCACCCCACGTTCCTTTGCGATCAGAGATATGTAGGAAGAGAGGGGTTTCATTTAAAAATCAGAGGAGGAAAATCTGGGCCTAATGCCATTCATAGCCCGGAAAATTCAAGCTCTACAGTGGCAGACTTTTGCTGAACAGCCTGAAGAGATGAATGTCTCATTGGTACATGAATTCTACGCTGCCATCAGCAGCAGGACGGCGAAAGCGGTAATTGTACGAGGAAAGGAAGTGCCGTTCGAAGCTGAGTACATTAACACACTGTATGGATTCTACGTCGGCAGCAACGACGACGCTCACCAACAGTTCCTCAACACATTAGACCCTGCTGCCTATGATGCTGTCATGGCAGAACTGACAGATGAGGGCACCCAATGGAACACCAGCCGAAAGAACCCACGAACGGTAAAGAGGATTCAACTGCTGCTGGAGGCTAAATTATGGAATGTTTTTATTAAAAAGCGTATTATGCTGTCGTCACACAATACAACAGTCGACCAGCCCAGGTTAGCCCTAATTCACTCTATACTACATGAGAGGCCCATTAACGGGGGCAGCTATATCCGTGAAAGCATCTTGAAGTGCGCACACAGACCGACGGGTCCCCTTTACCTCCCATACCTCATCACCTCACTCTGCCGTGGCCATGACGTACCAGAAGTGACCACTGACCATCGAGTCCAAGGGAAAGGTTGGACAGAAAAGAACATACTAAGCCTCATGGAGCTGACCGCTGCCACTCCTCTGTCGTTATTTGATCCAGCTGCCACAACAGCAGACACGACAGAGCAGCCACAGACTGACCCAGCTGCCGCAGCAGCCGCCCCGACATACTCCTCCTCCCAGATTTTAGCTGCCATTCAGAAGATGGAGGAACGGCAGCTCGGTCTGATGACCTTCATCAGGGATTTTACTGCTTCTACGGTAAATTTTATCCATAATTCTTTAAATTTCCCTGATGTTGTCTTCCCCACCTTCCCTGCACATTATTTTACAGTCACTACACCTGCCCACACCCCTACACCTACTGCCACACCACAAACACCTCCTGCAGCATCTACACCAACACATGCCACGACAGCTGCTGGCAGCAACCCTGCAGCAGAGACTTCTGCCCGTGGGACAAAGAGAAAAACAACGTCGGAAGAACTTGACGCCTTCATTACCGGTCTCTCGTCCTCCTCCGTTTGGGCCGCCAGCGACAATGAACCCTCTATTAAGAGGAATCTATCGAAGGAGTTTTCACCGGTCAAAAGGCAGAAGTGAATAGCAGACAAGGATAATATGCCAAAAGCCAGCGGTGGCAGCAGCAATGACAGCAGCATCGGTGAGGACAACAGCAGCTCTGATGTCCAGGTTGTGGAGAAACCCCCTCATATTTCCCCAACCAGGATTCAACCACCACGGGAGGCCAAAGCAAAGACCACATCTGCCTCCCCCGTCTGCCAGCCAGCTCCAAAAGCTCGTGCCCGCCGCCATATTAGAGTCAGCAGCAGCAACGAAGGCATCGATTAAAATTTAAGTTTCTTATCTTATTTTGCTGTCTGCCTATATATTTTGTGATGTATTGTTTTTATTTTATTTTTATCTGTCATTTTGCATTGAGGGCAATGCAACCCTCGAGTTTGGGGGTGGCATCCCTCCATCAATGGAGTCTAATTTAGTTTTAATGGTGTCTTTTACTTAGTTTTATTTTTTAGTTAAAAAAATTGAAAATTTTGGCTTAAGTCTGTGAACTGAACTTGCCTGCCGTGACAACTCTGTCGTGGCAGTGCCTTTAGGAGAAGTTTAGAGCCTTTCTATAGTTCTGAAAACTTAAACACCATTGTGACTGTTATACTGCTTAGAACTCTTTTAGTCAACTAGAATAGGAAGCTTAGCACTTGAATAGCCCCTAGAGGTGCCTAACATTGGCTCTAGGAAAGAAGTTTAGCAAAATAGACTCAACAGCCCTAGAGGTGCCCGAAACCGGCTCTAGGAAGTTAGCTAGAGGTGCCCAAAACCGGCTCTAGTGAAACTTTAGCTTAAAAATCAATGAAATCGAGTCAAAACAGAAAATCAAAAGAGCATAAGAAGTACCTTCAAAAAGATAAACTTGGCATAAAAATTTGAGTTAGAGGCTGAAATATTCTAGTGAAACTAAGGGAGTCTTGGCATATAACTGTTCACAAGCATGCACACACTGCACGAGGACTATAGGGAGACTCCGGACAGATTCTAAATTATCCGACAGGGTGCTGCCACCACATGGAACGAATGAAGGGTAAGGGAAAGTTCATTGTTTTAAGCCAAAACAAAAATATTTCATTTTTTTAGGTCTTAGTTGCTTGAGGGCAAGCAAAAACTTGAGTTTGGGGTGTGTTGAGTGTGTAAAAGTTCTATTATTTACCCCCTATTTAACCCATATTTCTGCTGCATTCAAGCATTATTTATTGCATTTAGGTCAGTTTACAGTTAAACATCACAAATATATTAAAAGGCATAGTTTCTACTGAAATTGGTTGCTTTTGCAGGTTGCTGCTGTAGCAGCTGAAGAGGCAGGCACTGGGCAGTGAAGCAGAAGAGCTGGAACTGGACATGCAGTCAATGAGGACGATGCTGCCACGGTTGTCGCCGTGACAGCAGAGGACGACAGCAGTTTTGTGGAGAAGAAGCAAAGTGGACCTCGACAGATAGAGAAAATTCAGCCCGTCTGTCGTGTAAAACCACTATATTTTTCCAAGCCCTAGATCAAAAGATATACCAAGCCCAAAGTTCAAGGAGAGAAATTCCCAAGCAAGAAGGAGGACGACTTAAAGATAGATTCTCTAAAGATTTAGTCTTTATTAGAGTTGTACTTTAATTTAAAGTTGTATTCTTGCTATTTTAGAAAACTTGGACCCAAAGCCTATATAAGGGCATATATTTCGACTTAGGGAAAGGATTCACCATTCTCTAGCCTTCTTCCCAAAACCCTAGCCGTTTTCATCCTCTCATCATGTTCTAAATACCCCTTAGGGCCACGGGTTGTTTTGTAAAGTAGTTGCAAGGGTTGCTTTTGTTTTAGGAATTTTCAGTTCAATAAAATAAACTTCAAGTTCTCTTATTCTGGTTTTAACATCTTGCAAGAGTATCGGGAGAGCATTGCGAGGTTATCTATTTATTTAATATCGGGAGATTTAAGTATATGAAAGGGATAAGTGCGAGTTCTCTAGTTTATAGTTGAACTATCTCGGACCTAGGGATAGGACGAGGTTAAGTGGCTAAAGAAGAATTCAACAACATCGGTGTTCATCCTTCGATTCACGCCGGGAGGTATCATCAAAGACGTGATCATCAACAGACTTGGATCTAGGGATAGGCCAAGGCACAGCAGGGATTCTTGCCAAACTTGAAGTACTGAGTTGGGTAATCGCTGCCGCGATAACCAACGGACTGCTGCCGCGACGGGGACGACGACAGAACTGGATTTCCTAGACTCAACAATACCTGCACTACTGAATAATTCAATACCAACCCATTCTCTCTATCTTGATTTCTATACTCTTTTATTTAAGTTCTCTTTATTATTTTCGTGACAACTTTCTCAAATATTTTCTTTACTCTTGTGCAGCAATCTAAGGTGAAGTTATTAGCCCAGTCCCTGTGGAGACGATATCCGATACTTCGTATCACTTTACTACTTGTGTCGTGTATACTTGCACTACAATTGCGATAGACTATTTTACACGCAATAGTCCGGACATCTACTCTGAGGTTTCTTCAATTGAGAGCGCGAAAGAAGTGTGGGACACTCTTGAGACAACTTATGAAGGTACTAGCGACGTTAAGGAGACGAAGATCGGGCTACTAAATTTGAGTTACGAGAACTTTAAGATGGACCCCAATGAGAGTGTCTCCAAGATGTTTGATCAATTTTTGATCATCGTCAATGGTTTTAAAGGATTCGGCGAAGTGATTCTCGAAGACAATCTAGTAAGGAAGCTTCTATATTCTCTCCCAGAATCTTGGGATGGTAAAAGAACGACCATCATTGAAGCTAAGAATTTGAAGACCTTAAAGCTTGATGAGCTAGTTGGTTCTCTCCTTACTCATGAGATTATGAAACAAGGAAGAGAAGAGGAAGAGAAGAAAGAAGAAAGGATATTAGAGAAGCAAGAGGTGGACAAGAAGAAGAAGCTAGGAGTTGCTCTCAAAGCCTCTCTACAAGAGGAGAGCTCTTCTAGTGAGGGGGAAGATTTTGAGGAATTGGAAATGATAGCCAAATGCTTCTCACGGTTCATGAAGTCTAACCAAGGGAGGAAATTTCAAAGAAAGATAGACTTCAAGAACAAAAGCAAAGAAGAAGAAATGGATCCCATCATTTTCTTTGAGTGCAAGAAGTCGTGTCACATTCGTTCCGATTGCCCTCAACTCAAGAAGAAGAAGCTCAAAGCCAAGATTGCTACTTGGAGTAATGAGGAGTCATTCGAGGATGAGGAACATGAAGTGGCCAACTTTTGCCTCATGGCTCTTGAGGAGGATTCTATGGTAACCTCTAACTCATCTTGCTTTGATTTTACATTTGATAAATTACATGATGCATATGATGAGTTACAAGAGGTATATGTTGAGTTAGTAGAGAAATATAAGGAGTCTGTTTTGAAAAACAAAAAGGTCATTTCGGATTTAAAAGCTCAAAACGATGTACTCTCTAAAACTAACTTGGATTTTGAGAAAAAGGTTTTAAGATTGCAAGATGATTTAAAGTTCTTTGAACAAGAAAATATTGATTTGAACAACCTTCTTTCTCAATGTAATGATGAACACCAAAAGTTGGTGAATGAGCTAAATGAGCTCAAAAATTCTTTCAAAAATGTTGGTTCTTCAAAGCTTGAAAAAGATGGATCTTCAAAAACCAACTTTGTAAAAAGAAAGAATTTGAACTACAAATAAAGTGGCTCCTATAGGCATTCTAGAACTAAAAAGATTAGAAGTGTATGGGTTCCTAAGGAACTTGTAAAAACTAATAATGTTAATGCCATGTCACCTTGGATTCCTAAGGGAACCAAGCTTTGGGGAGCTAACACTCATGGACCCAAAATGATTTGGGTACCAAAAATCAAAGTTTAAACTCTTTGTTTGTAGGGGGAGCATTGCTATAAGGCCAAAGCACAAAGTCAAAATTTGCGGTACCTTGATAGTGGATGCTCGAGACATGTGATCGAAGACAAGAGTCGGTTCATGGAATTAAAGCCAAAAAGTGGAGGAGTAGTAACTTTTGGTGACAACTCCAAAGGCCACATTGAAGGTATTGGCTCCATAGGTAATCACTCTTCCATACTTATTGAAAATTTTTTGTATGTCAATGGTCTAAAACACAATTTATTAAGCATTAGTCAACTATGCGATAAAGGGTTTAATGTCATGTTTGATGTAAATGGATGTAGAATAATAGACATTAAATCTAACTAAACAATACTCATTGGTCATCGCATAGGCAATATTTATATGGTGCATCTAGATGGCATTCATACATCTCATGCATGCTTAGATGCGCAAAATGAAAATGATACATGGTTATGGCATAGGAAACTAGGACATGCTAGCATTAGCGTTTTAGAAAAATTAGTTTCCCTTAATCTAGTTCGAGGCCTACCTAAGCTCAAGTTCTCATTAGATAAAATTTGTGATGCATGTGCTAAAGGTAAACAACATAGAGCCTCTTTCAAGTCCATTAATGATGTTTCTACAAGTAGATGTTTGCAATTGATCCATGTGGATCTCTTTGGGCCAATTAGGACTACTAGCTTGGGTGGAAAATCATATGCATTTGTGCTTGTTGATGATTACTCTAGGTATACTTGGTTCTCTTTTTAAGCACCAAAGAAGAGGCTTTAGAAAACTTCATCACATTTTCAAAAATAACCCAAAATGATCTTGAACTTAAAATTTCACATATTAGAAGTGATCATAGAACTGAATTTCAAAATATGAGTTTTGATGATTTTTGTAATGAAAATGGGATTAGCCATAATTTTTTGGCTCCTCGCACTCCTCAACAAAACGAGGTAGTTGAGAGAAAAAATAGAACTTTAGAAGAAATGGCTAGGACTATGCTTTGTGAAAATAATTTACCTAAGTATTTTTGGGCGGAAGCCACTAACACCTCTTGCTATATTATAAACCGAGTAATGACTAGGCCTGTTTAAAAAAACTCCTTATGAGATTTTAAAATCTAAAAAGCCTAACATTAGCTATTTTCATCCTTTTGGTTGCAAGTGTTTTGTTTTAAACAATGGAAAAGATCATTTAGGTAAATTTGATGCAAAGAGTGATGAAGCTATTTTTCTAGGTTACTCTTTAAACTCTAAAGCCTATCGTGTGTTTAACAAAAGAACTTTAGTTGTAGAGGAATCTATTCATGTGGTTTTCGATGATAACCTCCTTCCAAGGAAGGATTCTTGTAATGATGATGATGTAGGGATCATTGAAGCCAATGATGGTAGAGAATCATAAAAGGTGAATGAGATTTTAACCAAAGAGGAAGAAGCACAAGAACCGCCTCTAGAAGCATTGCAAGACATGTCTCTTGAGGAAAAGAAAGTGAGCTACCCAAGGGAGTACAACTATGTCAAAGGTGGTGAGATCTTGGGTGATCCATCCAAGGAGGTAACTACTCGTTCTTCTCTTAAAATGCTCAATAATGTTGCTTTTATCTCATGCATAGAGCCTAAGAATGTTAAAGAAGCATTAAAAGATGACTTTTGGATTATGGCCATGCAAGATGAGTTAAATCAATTTGAGAGAAGTAAAGTGTGGACATTAGTTGATAGGCCAAAAAACAAATCTACTATAGAAACTAAATGGGTCTTTAGAAACAAACTAGATGATAGTGGTAACATAGTGAGAAACAAGGCTAGGCTTGTTGCTCAATGTTACACTCAAGAAGAGGGAATTGATTTTGATGAAACATATGCACCCGTAGCTAGAATGGAAGCAATTAGGATGTCACTTGCATTTTCATGTTATCATGATTTCAAGCTTTTTCAAATGGATATCAAAAGTGTGTTTTTAAATGGCTCTATAAAAGAAGAAGTGTATGTGGAACAACCACCGGGTTTTGAAGATCCTATTTTTCCAAACAAGCTCCTAGAGCTTGGTATGAAAGATTATCAAGTTTTCTAGTTGGAAAAGGTTTTGAAAAAGGAAAGGTGGACACAACATTATTTATTAAAAACAATGGAAAATATATCTTAGTAGTTCAAATTTATGTTGATGATATTATTTTTGGTTCTACTAATGAGTTGCTTTGTCAAGATTTTTCTAAGTTGATACAAGGTGAATTTGAAATGAGCATGATGAGGGAGCTCTCATTCTTCTTGAGACTCCAAATCAAACAAATGAAGGATGGCATCTTCATCAATCAAGCTAAGTACATCAAAGATATGCTTAAAAAGTTTGGCTTGAGGCAAGCAAAGCCTCAAGCTACACCAATGAGCTCATCCACAAAGCTTGACAAAGATGAAGGAGGTATGTGTGTTGACTCTAAGCTTTATCGTTCTATGATTGGGTCTTTGCTTTACCTTACTGCAAGTAGACCGGACATATTGTTTAGTGTTTGTTTGTGTGCTAGGTTCCAAGCTAGTCCTAGAGAGTCACACCTTATAGCCGTTAAAAGGATCTTTAGGTACCTTAGAGATACTCCTTGTTTAGGCCTTTGATATCTTAGAGACTCAACCTTTAACCTTCATGCTTATTCGAATGCGGATTACGGGGGTTGTAAGATAGATAGGAAAAGTACTTCCGGCACTTGTCAATCCCTAGGTAGTATGCTCATATCTTGGTTCTCTAAGAAATAAAATAGTGTAGCTTTATCTACCACCAAAGCGGAGTACATATCCTTAAGAAGTTATTGTGATCAAGTCTTTTGGATGAAATAACAACTCTTAGACTATGGAATTGAGGTAGACACCATACCCCTTAAGTGTTATAACACTAGTGCCATATGTCTTACCAAAAATCCCATCCAACACTCTAGAACCAAACATATAGAAATAAGGCATCATTTCATTAAATATCATATCCTTAAGGAAGATGTTGTTTTAGAGTACGTAGACACCTTAAATCAATTAGCGGACATCTTTACCAAACCTCTAGATAAAGAGCGTTTTTGGTCCCTTAGGAGAGAGTTAGGTTTAACTAGCATATCTTGACCTTTTAGGACCTTTTGTGCTTAAAATTGCTTGGATTCTTGTTAAATCTCATGCTTATGTGTTTTTATCTTAATTGCATACTTGCTTATAGTTAGGGGAGTATGTTTATGTTTTGATATGTTAAACTTGCTCATACATCTCATTCATGCATCTAGAATCAATTAAAGTTCAAATTTTCTGCATTTTAGAGCCTCATATGCACTTCCAGGGCTATTGGTATCGAAACGGGTCACCATGTTTCGATACGGGCTGCCTTTTAAGAACACAAATGGACCAAGCTATTTTGAAACGCCCCAAAGGGTTTCGAAACGTTTTGGTTCTGTTAAAACATGTATCAAAATGACCCCTATGCGTTTCGATACGGGCAATCTCTTGGGCTTCGATATAGTCAAACTTGTATCGAAACAATTAGCATGTTTCAGAACGTTCAAAAACGTTTTGGTACGCTATTTCGAAACGATTTCCCCTATTTCGAAACGGGTATCTGAAAAGCCTAATTTAAAGAATTTTAAATGCTAAAAGACTCTTTTACTTAAAACACAAAAACCCTCAAACCCTAAATCAAATTTCCTCTATAAAAACCCTCTAAATCTCTTTGTTTTTCATCAAAACTTGACGGCTTTTACTTCTAAACGTAAATCTAAGCAAGCTTCATCAATTTGGTGCAACTTCATCCACCAATTCTTCTAAAATCCCATATTTGAGGTATTTTCTATATTTTTCTTTTTCTTTTGATTTCGTTCGAATCTTATGTTAGAAAATTATAGTTTTGTATAGTATACTTGTTTTACATTATGGGTTTTCAAAACCTTGTAAATGTTTTTTTTCAAATCTCAATTTTTTTGTTCGAATATATTTTATTTTAATCATATTTTTTAACACTGTTTTTCAAATTTGTTTTCATCAAAAAAAATTTATTATTATGTATATACTTTCAAAGTGTTTTTAAAACCTTAATGGGATTCCTATTGGATCGAATTAGGATTTAATGCATACACTTAAATTTTCTTGCTTGCTTTGTTTTTAGGTGTTTTTAAATGGATTCTAAGAAAAGAAAGATTGAAGGGGATGAAGGTTCGAAACAAGGTGACAATATTCGTCCAAACCTTACCCTTCTCTATTCCAAGAGTCTTAGAAATCAAGATGCTAAGAATCGTTTTAAAATTCTTCAAGATGTCGTTATTCGCCGAGAGCATGTTGTAAACATGGCATTCCTTGACTCCAAGCGCTTCCTCTTCAGATACCTACCTCTTTTGACACAATGGAGTTTCCTAAGCTTTATGAGCATTCTCAAAATCGTCTACAAGAATATGGTTTTGCTCTTCTACTCCAATGATAATCTTATTAACAATGAGGATCATTCTGAAGTCATAGCCATTGAGTCTTACACCTTGGGCAAGAAGTTCCGCATTGATCCATCCACCTTAGTGAACATCCTTGGGCTTGTTGATGAAAGAATTGAGGATGAAAATCACTTTGGATCTTATACCGGATCGGTTCTTACTTTGGATGCCCATGATCGTCAATTGCACCTAATCATCTCATGGTTCTTTCACCCATCCAGAGGTAAATTTGCTCACATCCGCCAAGTTGATACTTTTTGGCTCGAGTGTTTCAGACAAACTCAGCAACCTAACTTGGTGAAGATCATGTTTGCCAAGATGGTCCATCAAGTAAGGAATCGCATATCCGACTCCATCACCTCATTCACCTATAGGACAATTTTGAGCTACATTTTTGTTCGCATTGGTCTTGATTGCTCATACGATTTTTCAGAACCACAAAAGCAAAAACTTGGTAAGTCTTCTCTTGTAAGATTCGTATTTCGTTACACTCTTGGTGACTGGATTTGTGTTGATCGAAGAGCTCAAGCACCTCAAGTTGAGCCTCAACCTCAAGCTCAAGCTCCCGTTGTGGCTCCTAACAATGATGCTCTCATGGCCTTCCTCACCGAAAGGTTTAACACGATGGATACAAACATGGCTTCATGATTTGCTGCTATCAACACTCGGTTATCATCCTTGGAGGATCGTGTTCTTGGCAAGGAGAATCTTCTTACCGCCCTTGAAACCCAACAATCATCCATGGATCTCTCGCTCTCCAACTTCTATGGTGTTTGGAGGCGTTTCTGCAATGATCAAGCAAAGGACAAGGATGATTTCTTGGATGATCTTGGAGACGATGATGATGATGAGGCACCCTAGGCTTATTGCATATCATCTTATTTTGTCATATTAGGATTGAGTTTGCACTTATTTTTGTTTTAAGACCTATGTTTTGATTTATGTTTGAATTTGTTTCTTGAACTTAATGATATCTATGCAAGTATGTTGTTTGGTTTATGCTTTATGTCTCTTTTATTCTCATTTAGCCTTGATTATATATTTTGATCTAACAAAAAGGGGGAGAAGTAATTCCTAAGAGCCTAAGTGTTTTTAAGTTGGTTTTAAGTTTCAAGTGCTTTAAACTTCAATCTTTCAAACCTTTAAAACCTATCTTAAATTGAGGGGAAGTTAAAAGTTTTTCAAAGTTTCAAAACACTTAAAAATTTATACTTGGTCTTGTTATATAAAAAAGGGGAGATTGTAAAACCAAAGAATTGATTTTGATATAACAAAGGATTTAAGGACTAAATTGAAAATAGAAAATAAAATTTTAAGTCTTCAAAACATCCTAAAACTTTTAAGCAAAGCAAAATGGTCAAGTCAAAACCAAAAAGTTATTCAAATTTTTCTAAGTGTTTTTCAAGTCAAAATAGTGATTTTTGAGTCACCATTTCAAAACGGCCCTTAGGCGTTTCGGAACGTTTTAAAACTGTGAACATTTGTTTTGGAACGAGTCCTCCCATTTCGATATGGTAGTATCGAAACAGGACCCCATGTTTCAAAACGGATGAAGAACAACGGAACGGGCAGATCCATTTCAATACGGAAGTGTCAAAACGACCTCAAACGTTTCAAAATGATATTTAAACTTGGATTCAAAAATATGACTGTTGCAATTTTATAACTGATTTTCAGAAAACGGTTAAGGTGTATCGAAACGAGTTAAGCACGTTTCGATACGGGTTTTGACAATGTCAAAATGTTTCGAAATGACATCAAGCACGTTTCGGAACGGGCTCTTAGCAGTATCAAAACGATCGTAGCCGTTTCGATACGGTCTCTTAATTACACCCCAACATCTATTTCTATTTTGGTCTGTTTCGAAACAGGTACAAGTGTTTCGAAACAGGTAGTTGCAGAAATGCATTTATGGTGGGAAGATTGCATCCCAATGGCTATATTTATGATGTCAACAACCCCAACGGCTAGAATTGAATTAGAAGGTATAAAAGTGAGTCCTAAAACAACCAGAAACAACTATTGATCCTAAGAGAAACATTCCAACATCAAATCCAAGCTCAAGTGCTTAATTTCCCATATCTTTGTAAAACCCCAATTCTCTTTCTTTATAATTCCTATTTTTCAGATTCAATTGGGTTGAGTGCTTGTAATTCGAGCAACATTTGTATTGAGAGATACTTAGTATTTGCCAAATTCTTCTTTGTAACCTTGTGAGAGGGTTTGGTCAATTTTGGGTAGAAAAATGACCATTTGTGTAAAAGTTTCCTCCTAAGCCTAGAAAAGGGGAAGATCAACTAGTGGAGTTGTTTGAAAGTCCTTAGTGTGAGCTAAGGTAGTGGATGTATAGTTCATTTGGAACTTGAACCACTATAAGTGCCTTGTCTTCAATTTTTAATTTACCACTTCACTACCAAACATTTTAAAAATCCAATTCACCCCCTCTTGGCATTTATCAATTCAACGATCCACTCAACAGTCTTTCAATAGCTTAATCCCCTTTTGTGGTTCGTTTTCCGATGCATTCAGATTTGTTCGTGTCTATTTTTCGTTCGAGTTATTTGGATGGGTTTTAACCTTTTTCATATATGGTCCTTCCTTGTATAATCTAAAGTAGCTAGTTTTAGGGGAAATGTCTCTTTATTGTAATATTTTCTCGTTTAATAAAACTAGCGGCTTATATTCAAAAAAATTGATCCAAGATGTCAATAGGGGTCCAAGTTGTAAGTAGTTTGAAATAGCTTAAGCATGTATGTAGACAATTTTCGCTTAAATACTTACCTACCAAAACTAGATATATGATGTGGGTCGGTCCAGATTAATTAGGAAAAAAATCTTAAAAAGCTCGGAGGGTAACAAAAAAACCGAACCAAGATAGAGGACAACAATAAGTTCCTAACTCACAAAATTCACATGTTCCTAACCCATAAAGGAGTACTCCTTTTGTCCCACTTATTTTGTCACATGTTGACTTTTCACTTAAGAAAAATAAATTTTGTGGTGTAAAATAATTTGAATGACAGGTTTACCCTTAAAAAGTTAACTTTTATTTTTGTTAGGAAATTAAAAAAGATTAAAAAAATAAATTTGTCTTATAAAAATTGATTGAGTTTTACAAAGTGACAATTTGAGTGGGACAATTTTAAAATAAAAAAATAAAAATTTTATTGGGACAAATGTAATATTTTTTAAGTTAGAATTTAGTCACTCAATCTAAAAACATTATAAGCATATCATTGGCCATTAAAATGGATGAAAGACGGTGGAGTTGTATGATATAATAACATTTTTGTCCCAAATTTTGTCCAATCTATCAATTTAATTATAATTTGAAAGAATTTAATAAATTTAACCATTCTTATTTAAAAATTCTCTCAATTTAGTCTTTGTTCTTCTCCTATATTGCATGTTCTTCTCCCATAAAATGTTATATTACTTTCATGTTGTAATTATACAACTATACTGCTTTTATCAGTAACTTGTTATTGCTTTATGGTAGAGTACAATTATATAATTGTTGCTTTAATATGATGGATTCGCTTGGTTTGAGATATCGTAAAAAAGAATTAAATAGGTTAAATTTATTGAATTGCTTCAACTTTAAACCAAATTAATCGTCTGTATAAATATTAATAATTAAAAATATTATTATATCAAGTTACACTAGACATTTGTTTTAATTTCAATGAAGACAAATTGATATATTGGTGACATTTTTTTTATTTGCGTGACTAGATTATTATATATTTCTAGAAACCACTCGTTTTATAACTAAATAAAACTTTTGTTAAATAATCTCAGTGGATTCTGATGCATATATCATAACCTAACGGATCGGGTGGTTTGAAAAATAGTTTTGTTACCTTTGCCGGTGCTTCTTGATTTATAACTCTTCAAAAAGGTTTATAATCAACTAATTTCTTCGTATACTTGCACGTAAATTACAACATTTATAAATTTGAAGTTTGAATTATAATATATATAGAAAAATATTTTGATACATAATCTTTTTAATTTTAGGGTTTAGGGTTTAGAGTTATAGGTTAGGGTTTATGGGTTTAGTATGTAGGGTGTAGAATTTATAATTTATGGTTAAAATTTAGAGTTTAAGATTTAGAGTTAGGTTTTAGAGCGTTAGGGCTAGGGAATTATGTTTTAGATTTTATAGCTTAAATATGAAGAGATGTATCAAAATCTCTCTCTCTCTCTCTAACGACGTTGTTTTGGATTAGTTCTGTTGATGCCTATGATAGACCAAAACGACGTCATTTTGTTAGAGAAAAATTAAGAAAATATTACATTTGAAGAGACTCGAACCAAAAACCTCTAAGATAAAAGGTTTCTAACAAACCATTTAACCAACTTAAAGAATTAATATAAATTTTAACGCAAAAAATATATAAATAAAATTGCAGTTAAACTTAATTTCATCTATCTCATGATATAATTTCATAATATTTAAATATAATTTTATAAATATATTAACTTTATAAATAAATATTACTTATAATATAAAACTAAACCCTAAATCATATATATACCTAAAGTCCAAACCCTAAACTTTAAATATATATAACTAAATCTTAAACTCTAAACTTCAAACCCTAAAATTACAATATTTTTTATAATATATTAGGATTTGTAATATAAATTATAAACAATATTTTAGTTTTAGGGTTTGGGTTTAGGGTTTATAATTTAGTTATGTATATATATATTTAGGGTTTGTATTTAGGGTTTAGTTATATATAATTTAGGGCTTATGATTTATATATATATAATTTATGGTTTAGGGTTTAGTTATATATATTTTTTAGGGTTTGGGGGTTTAGTTATATATATTATAAATAATATTTTTAGTTTTGTAATATAAATTATAAGTAATATTTATTTATAAAGTTAATATATTTATAAAAATATATTATAAAGTTATATCGTGAGATAAATGAAATTAAGTCCAACTGTAATATTATTTATATACTATTTGCGTTAGGATTATATCAAGTCTTTAAGTTAGTCATGTGGTATGGTGGAAACCTTTCATCCTAGAGATTCTAGGTTTGAGCCTCCTCAAATGTAATATTTTTAAATTTTTTTCTAACAGACGTCGTTTTGCCCTATCTTATGCATCAAATCAAATGTACTAAAACTACATTGTTTTACATTTAACGGGTCGTTATAGTTTAGCGGCGGAGTACTTGAATTGAAACTAAAAATAAAATTCAGTGGTATAATAGTACTCCCTCCGTCCCACTTTAAATGTCTCTTTTGTGTTTTGAAATTGTCCCACTTAAAATGTCTCATTGAAAAATCAACTACTTTTACAAGGTGCATTTCCCTTTCTATCATTTTTTTAGTTTTTCAACAAAATAAAATTCAACTTTTCAAGGGTAATATTGTCTTTTCAATTATTTTACATCACATCTTTTACACAAATTTTTTCTTCCTAAAATTGCATGAAAAATCAACAATAGACATCTTAAATGGGACGGAGGGAGTATCATTTTATAGTTTAATAGTATTTTCGATAAAAAAAATTAAAATTCTGCTGCATTTCGTATAGTTTACCTATATTTAAGTTATATTTTTATTAAAAATAAAGGTTCATGATTAGTAGTAGGAGTAGATTTTGTGTAGCCATCATAGATGTTTGCTATATCTAATCAAGAAACCCGAAATTTAGGGAGTTCCTCATCATCATCATACACAAAAAATAAGGTATGGCTGTAAACATTATAAAGGGTTTTGTTTTCCTTTTGTTGCTTGAGAATGAGACAGCAGCATGCTGACAAAATCAATAGATTTTCATTTGTTTTTAGTTAGGGGGGTGAGTTAATTCAGCTGTCCAAGCTTTGTTAAATCAGATCATGAATGGGTCCATGTGGATATATCATAATGGTGGGTCAAAATCAGATTTTGAGGTGTGAATACACACTTGACCTTTATGATGTTTGAGACAAATATGTTGCTTCAAAATGTGAAATACGCGAAATATGCCACGCGTTCGTGTTATTTGGATACAAATCATCCTAATATATCCCCACAAAACTTAATAAATCACATAAAGTATTAGGTGTTAGATTTATTTGAAATTATTTTTTAACATTAACAAGTCAGCATCCATTAATATAAAAGAAGAACAAAGACAAAGCAGAGAAATATATGAGGAAGAGAAACACAGAAACAAAAAAAAAATAAAAAATAAAAACCAAACAAATGAGAAAATAGGGGAACAAAGAAAAAAATAAGCAAACACAAAAATAGACACTAAGAGCAAAATATACATCAGAATAAAAAGTAGAGCCCCACACCCAAAAAGAGGGGGAAGAAAGATCCGACGGGGGAGAGAAAAGAACACCATGCTAGCAACTGATCTTGAACCTGAATATTCGTTTCTAACAACGCAGAAAGAAACATATGGAGAGTAGGCGATGAAACAAGAAATCCACCTAAAAAAAATGATTCAAAATTTAGGGATGACGATGATAGGAGGAGGGCGAAAGCAGGAGATCAAAGGTCAATCTAACAACCGAGCGAGGAGGCCGAATTAAAACCACCGAAGAATGAGCCTAGTAGAACCAGAGGGAAGGGCCAAACCGACCACTCATTTGCGATCCCAGGCTTTCCCTCACGGACGACGGCCGAATTAGAGCTTTTGCCACTAGAAGAGAAATGTAACACCCAAATAATAATAATAATAATAATAATAATAATAATAATAATAATAATAATAATAAAAGAAAAGGGTAGACTACTAGTTGTGGGATTCGAACCCACAACCTAAAGGTTGTTAAGCTAAATACCCAGCCATCTGAGCTATAAAAGCTCTTGGTGTTAAGCTCCCCCAACTTTCTTTTATTTCTTATATGCTTTGGGGTAAATGAAGTTTAATAAAACCGATAAGCCCTATGTTTGGTTTAATGTATGTCTAAAAAAATAAAACTTTCCAGAACCATCTTCTTCACTCAACCTTTCATCTCCCCCGTCGGCTCTGCTCCGGTCATCGTCACCGTCGCGTCGTGTCGTCCACCACCACCACATTCTTGCTCGCCGTCCCGTACTGATCTCAGCCCATATCATCACTCGTGCAACCACCGTTCTGATCGTCGGGGTTGGAGGTTATAGGTTTGACGAACCTAGGTTTTGGTAACCTGTTCGATCGTCATTGATTCTGGCTGCCTTAGACGTCCGTTTGTGAAGCCATGGTTTCCATCGTCTTCCTTGCACCGAGATGGTCAAAACCCTTCCAATAGCTCATCATTTCGACGCCGGCAAGGCCCTCGACGGAGCTACGCGTTTTCCGACCTTTTGGGTTCGTTTTAGGTAAAATCTGATCGAATCCCATCTTGCTTCTTTGAATTAAACGTTTTGTTAGATCATGCGTTTGACGGGGTAACATTTTTCGGCAGAATTGTGTCGTCTGGGGTATTCGGCGACCTTTTTCGATGACTGTCCGACGACTTGAAGCTCTAAAGTGGTAAGTGGGTCGAACCGGTCTGAACCGGTCTACATCAAACTCGGTTCGAACCCATTAACCAAACCAGTCTGAGTCCAACCAAACCAAGCCTAGTTTGGTGTTTAATCCGGCCCACTGAGTCCGAATCGACCCGTCTACCCGAGTCCGACTCGACCCGTCTGCCCGAGTCCGACTCGACCCGTCTATCCAAGTCTGACCCAAACCGTCTGCCCGAGTTCGACCCGACCCGTCTGCTCGAGTCCGACCCGACTCGTCTGCCGAGTCGACTCAGTGAGTCAAACCAGTTGACCAGTGATGTCAACATGACGTCAGCGTTGACTTGATCACTAATGTCAGCGTTGACTTTGACTGTTGACGTCAGCGTTGACTTTGACCCAAAAAGTCAAATTTTCCAAAAAGCCCTATTTTATGTTTTTCGACGTCATGGGTCTGATTTTGAAGCCTGTTTCATGATATTTTGACACGAAAGCCTCTGAATTGGACCTTGAACATGAACTTGTATATGTATTTATTTATTTAGTTAAAAGTACTTTGAATAAGGACTGAAATGGGATATTGTGTGATTGAAGGTGTTCTCGGTTTCTTGAATACGAATTGTTGAAGGACGTAAAATCCGGGTCCAAGGGTGTCCGAATGTCGTTCACGGATCGATCGATGTAGCTCGGAGCCAAGGTAATACAATACTACCTCATGCATGCTTTTGAATCATGTTGGTATTCGGTTAATGTTTGCTCGACCATAATTGAGCATATGATTACTTTCCACCCATGTAAATCAATTATGAAATAAGGATAGTAATGGCCAAGGCACTAATATATGAATAAGATGTTTGATAAATCGAAAGGACTTCTGAGTTCAGTATACGATTAATGAGACGGTTAATCTCTAAGTCTAGTTATTACTGTATTAAAAAGATAAATTTCGATAATATTTGTTTATAAATGACGGAAATACCCTTGAAGGGTAAGAATGACTAAAATACCCTTGATGATGAATAATGTTTTGAGATCTACTTGTGGCCTAGTTAAATATCTGATTCGTTCGGAATCCTCAACTTACTTGGACAGATTCGGTAATAAGAGTTATACCTTCGAGAATGTAAAATACTTGGGGTTTTCCCGATTTCGGAATAGTCTCTAAAGATAAATTTGCTAGGAGTTCTTCATAAGTATGAACAAATTAAAATGATAGAAAAGACTGGATAAATTGAAATGACTGAAGTACCCTCGGGCACTAATTACCAGTTGACCGAAATGTTGAACATACCATCGAGATCTGAAATGAATGAATAGTTGGAAGAACCGAGAGGCTCAGAATAATTGAAACACCTTCGGACATCGAGGTGACTGAAAATACCTCTAAGACTTGGAATGAGAATTATTAATAAAGCCAAGCAAAGGAAATAGTCATAAAAGTGGTAATACACGACCCTTGTTGGTTGGTCGTTTCGAGAACTATTGTGATGTTGGAAGAATACCATATAAAGGCATGTTCATGTTTTGGAGAAAGTATCTAGGTTTTTGGTAAGAGCAACCTGTTCTTCGTGTGTATTCGGTGTTATGGATTGAATTTAGATGCATTATACATGTCTGATTACTTGGGAATTTCCATTTGAATACTTGTTCGATTTCTCGTTGTATGTTTAGTGGTTGTTTGGCGAAGACGAGCTTTTGTTACACAATGTAGTCAGTTCTGAGGAGTACTTGCGGTGTACTGATCCGGTTAAATAATAAACCTCTTGCAATGGTTTGCGATTAGTTTAAAGAGACTCGGAAACCTGATAAGTAACCAGAACTTCTGAACTTCGTACGTCACTACTTTTACCTGATAGACTAATTACCAAATTACCCATGAAGGTCGAAATGACCAAAATGCCCTCGTAGGCTTAAATAATTGGATCACTCTCGATACATCTGAAATCCCAATGATTCTGATGCATCAACTTCTGATGTTGGTTCGATCCGTCATATCGAACTCCCTTATTCGTAGGGACCTCGTTATGAAATCAGTCCAAAATTGTCAAATGACATCTTTCTGATATCTATCAAGTACCTCTAAGAAATGAATTGGGTCATAAAGCGCGTACCATATATATGTAAATACTTTCTGTTCTAAACCAAGACGATATGCTTAAAATTTAAAAGTATGACACTGTTATTCGAAAGGAAAGCAATTCCCTAGTTTCTGATCTCTGATACGAAAAACATATATGATATATGACATTGAATATGAAATGATAATAAAATAAACTTGACATCTGTCTTCTGGTAACTGAAATCATATGGGGTATATTATCTGGGATATAAATGAAGATCTATAGGCTCAGCGCTGGTAAGGCCTTCTAGACCTAAGCTCTTACGCCCAATGGGCCTAGGGTAAGCCTTTCTGTAAGCTCTTACACCCGACGAGCCTAGGGTAAGTCTTTCTGGATACTATTCTGAGTTTCTGCATATTGGCGTATGGTTGGAGGATAGTTAAGTAAATTAATAAAACTTTCTGACTTCTTCTGAACCATACCCTACTAAATTAATGTATCAAAGTTGAACTCTTAGTAAACTTACAATTCGCGCTTAATTAACCATTCTGAACTCTTTGATCCAACTTTTGAAATATGAATCTCTTCTGAATCTCTGGCTTTAGACTCACCTCCTAAGGTTCGAGTGATCGAATAAAGAACAATTTTGTTACCTTCTGATTTAATGCTCCACGAAAATATCAAATCGTAAATTGAGCTTACCGTTGTCTAGTTCTTCACGATAGTGTTAACCTTGCTATTTACCTGCTTGTGTTTTTAACATCCCTTGGTAGTCTGTATTACTGAGCTTTTCGAAGCTCACGTTGTTTTTACCATCACAGGTTAAAAGATCGACCATGTTGCAGCTATCAACGTTGGTATGAGAGTTTCTTCGGCTTGCTCGCGGAGTATGGTATCTATATGATTAGGGGAATGTAGGTTATGTTTTGATTTATACTCGAGTCTGAAACGTGTATTAATAATTTGTATCATAGTTTTGTTTCATTGTCTGAATGTTTTCTGAAATTGTATTTTAGTTCAAAACTTGATTTATGATTTTAAATGGTTTAGCAAATTGTTTATTTAAATTTTTAACGTGGGTCGCTCCAGTGACCCTAATGTGACTTCCTAGGATCCGTATTATCACATAAGCGAGTCTAGGGGGTTACAAGAAAGCTTCCCAACCAAATGACCACCAGATGGTCAGAGAAAATCAGATGTTAGGGATTAAAGGAAAGGGTAAACTACTTCATTGACCACCATATTATTGGAAAAATTGTGATTTGACCACATTACTTTTTTCGAAGCAATTAAACCACCAAACTATTTAAATGATATCAATGTGACCACAAGTCGTTAGAGGTTAACGGCAGGGTGACGTGGTCAGTTAAAAAAGGGTATAATTACACATTTGGTCCCTATTATTTACACATTCTATCAATTTAGTCTTATTTTAAATTAATAAAAGAAATTAATTATTTAATTAGGCGGTGACACATGTCAACACCTTATTGGAGGACTGTAACCCCCTCGACCCAGCCTAGCCGCCAGACCACATCGAACGGGTAACACGGGGAAAACCGAAGCGAAACCGTTAAGGCTCCACTCTGATTAGCAACCCTAGAAAATTTCTTTTATAATTATCTTGTCTAGATGCAATACATATATCCTATGTGAGGGGACACGCAGCAGAAAACACACGTGGATACGAAACACGCAAACATGCAATTAACAAACCCTTTTTGAATTTTTCAACAAGTCGTATCGATACGCTAGAGGGCCGTATCGATGCGCCTAGACTTGGTCAACACCCCGAAGTCAACCTAGGGAAATCGTATTGATACCCACAAGGTGCATATCGATACGCCATCAACGGTCAATTTTCCCATGGTCAACTACGAAGACCGTACCGATACCCTCAGGACCCGAACCGATACGTCAAAATCTCATCAATTTCTCAGATTTCCAGAGAGCATTTTGCGCATCGATACACCCCCGCGTACCAGTACGCCTTGCCCAAAACAAGGGACAAAACAAGGGGGTGTATCGATACACCCTTGAGCATACCGATACGCCCTGCCCCGCAAAACAGGTCTTAGTTGTTTAAAGCACAAGGACTCCACACTAGAGGCATAAGGCAAGCATTCAAGCAACATACATTCACTCATACATCACAAGGCATCCATAGATAAACATATAAAGCATTTAAACATATAACGATGCATCATCCAACAGGACAAGATTTTAAAAAGGAAACATGCATACAAGGCATTCTCCAACATAGCCATAAGCTAAACAAAAGCATGAAACATCATGGTAAAAGGCAATACAAGCCCAAAACATCTAAGCAAACTTTTCTAAGCAAAAGGACATGCCAACAACACTTCAAACACAAAGGTCCTATCCCATTGCTTAATACTAATTATTGAAGTCTAAACCATACTTGAGTAAACCAAACTCCCTTGGATCCTCACTTGTTCCCTGAGCTGCTCCGAAGGTCTAAGGGCCTGCATTGTTGGAAAAGAGAGCGTAAGCGTTAAAGCTTAGTGAGCGGTGCTCAAACGGTAAATACAACAATGTAGTTTTAAAACATAGTTTGTTTGAAAACCAAAACCTTTCCAAATCATTTCCACATGCTAGAACACATAACCACATGCATTTACCTTCCTGTGCATTTACCGAATGCAACCACAAGCCATAGGCTTACCACATGATCAATCTCATAACGCAAGCAATGTAATCAACAATGCATAAGCATAAATATAAGGAATCAACAACATGTTTAACATGAGAATTAAAGCATCATGGGTATATTGAAATTTATCGTTTTTACTGGGATATGCGAATAGTTTCTCAAACCCACTAGACACTTCCGGTGGAATCTCACATCACTGTACTCACCCGTCTAGTAAAAACATAATTTCCGGTGGAATCTCACATCACCGTACTCCTCCTCAGTGGAATCTAACATCACTAAGGCCACGCGCGAATTTCACCTCGAGTGCATTCTAATCCTACTGATCGATCAATTATATCCGGTAACAACCCAACACATGTCAATATACTCATTCACAACCACAAGCATTACCGATGCTTGAACCACTTACCAAGTCCGAACTTCCATGCAAAACATGTACTCACAATGCTAGTATAAACACAAGTCCCACATCTCAACATGCATAACAATGCAATTCAACACATAACAACATAGCTTGTTTAACTTGCATTCAAGAATCGTAAAACACAATTTAATTGCATAAAACCTTTAAAACTTACTCTTGAGTTTGGATTAGCCTTTTAAGCTCAATCCAAACCCCCAAAACATTCCATTAACCACGTTAAGGCTTTTAAAATCGATCCACTCACCAGCCGACACACAAACGATGTCCAAGATGACGAATCAAGCCTCCGAACTACCCGGATTTCCGTCCACAAAGCCCGAATCCAATTCCTCTGTTTTGAGCAACCCAAAATCGAACATTAGAACACTAATACACTCACAAACATAGCAAAGACCCAGAACTCAACAATCTTGCCACAACACACATCAATTCAAGCCAAAACTTCACCCGAAACATAACAATTTCAGTCCCAAACTACTTGCAGCCAAACCCAACGAATTTACCATAAAAAAATCTACCTTTTAACATCCCTAAACATCAACCTAAAGCTATCAAACCTCCAGCTGTTATTTAGACTCAAAACCCATCTAAAAACTCAAGATTTCCAACTCTCAAAATCACCCACAATACCCATTTCGGGTTTCCTATAACAACCCACCATTTTTATGTTATTTTAGTGATAAAACAAAGTTAAAACACACCCAAACTTAGCCATAACCAACCCAAGCAAAAAACCCAAAAATTTCCTTTCACTTCAATCCAAACTTTAAAAATCAAAACAAGTTAAACCCATGAGTTTTACAAATATATTAGCATTTAAGACTCAAGGAAGATGAAACTAAGTTAGGGAACAATTTACCTTGAATAAATCACTTGGTTTAGAGCTTGATACCAATGGAATAGTAAATGGGGTTTAAGGAGGGTTTTTGAACGTGAAAAAGGATTTTGAGAAGATGATGGCTTTTGAGAAAAACCTTTTTTCTTATTCCTTTTTACTAAAAGTTCCTATTTTTCCCTTTAACCTTTTAAAACACTTTAAGTGTGTTAGAAAAATAGTTTTCCCCGAAATTACCTGGCGGAAAGAGATGCGAAAACTGCTTCCTCATGTCATTCTTCCTCTCCCAAGTGGCTTCTTCCACCTCTCGGTGTCGCCACTTAACCCTAACCAACTCAATGGTCATTTCTCGCAAAACTTTGCAGTCCGAAGCCAAAATCTCAACTGGTTCTTCATCGTAGGTCAAATCCGAATTCAATTCTATCTCCCCAACTGGCATAACATGTGACGGATCTGATCTATACCTCTGAAGCATCGAAACATGAAACACATCGTTAATCTTCTCTAGTTCGACCGGAAGTCTCAATATATAGGCAACGGGACCAACTCTCTCAACTATCTCATACTGACCAATGAACCTCGGGCTCAACTTGCCTTTCCTACCAAACCTCATCACCTTCTTCCAAGATGCGACTTTCAAGAACACTTTGTCGCCCACGGCATACTCTATTTCTCTTTTTTTCAAATCTGCATAAGATTTCTGTCTATCCGAAGCTACCTTCAAACAGTCACAAATCAACTGTACTTTCTCGGTAGTACCCTTAAGCATATCAGGCAAAGGTATCAATTTCTGTCCCGCTTTGGCCCAACAAACAGGTGTTCTACATTTTCTACCATACAGCTTCCTAAGGTGTCATCTGAATGCTCTCTTGATAACTGTTATTATATGCAAACTCTACTAACGGTAGATGCTTCTCTCACGAACCCTGAAATTCAATAATGCAATATCTCAACATGTCTTCCAACACTTGTATGACTCTCTCCGACTGACCATCGGTCTGATGATGATATGAAGTGCTGAAATTCATTCGAGTACCCAAAGCACTATGCAAACTCTCCCAAAATCTAGCCGTGAACCTCGGATCTCTATCTGACACTATAGATTTCGGTACACCATGCAATCTCACTATCTCACTGATATACAAATCGGCCAACTTATCTAAAGTATAAGTGGTATGAACGGACAAAAAGTGCACACATTTCGTTAGACGGTCAACAATTACCCAAACTGAATTCTTCTTAGAAGGGGTCGATGGCAAACCCGATACGAAATCCATGGCAATTCTCTCCCACTTCCACTCAGGAATTCTCAACGATTGTAATAAACCTGAAGGAAAATGGTGCTCAGATTTAACTCGCTGACAAACCATGCACTTACTCACAAACTCGGCAACATCTTTCTTCAAACCAACTCAGAAATAATCATTTTTCAAATCGCGATACATTTTCGTACTTCCCGGATGCATAGCAAGCGGACTACTGTGAGCTTCAGTTAGGATGATGCGTCTCAAGTCTACATCTTCCGGAACAACTACTATACTCTTGAAACACAAGACTCCATCACTACTAAAACAGAAATCTGTCGGTTTACCCTCCACTATGTCTTGTACATGAGATGTTAATGATCTATCTTGCAACTGTTTCTCTTTAATCAACTGAAGCAAAGAAGGTTTAACTTGCAACTCGGCTACTAAACCACCATCTTGAGACAAACTCAATCTAGCAAACATAGCTCATAATTCCACTGCTACCTTTCTACTCAAAGCGTCGACCACTACATTGGCTTTACCCGGATGGTACTCAATTGTGAGGTCGTAGTCCTTGAGTAGCTCTAGCCACCTATGTTGTCTAAGATTCAACTCTCTTTGTGTCATTATATACTTCAGACTCTTGTGATCTGTATACATTGTGCATTTCTCACCATACAAGTAATGTCTCCAAACTTTCAAAGCGAAAACCACTGCAGCCATTTCTATGTCATGCGTAGGATAATTACGCTCATGAGTCTTCAACTGTCTAGACGCAAAGGCCACTACTCTTCCCTCTTGCATAAGCACACAACCTAAGCCAACATACGACGCATCACTGAAGACTACAAACTTTTTCCCTGACACGGGCTAAATCAAAACAAGAGCTTCGTTTAAGGCTTCTTTGAATTTCTCAAATGCTTGTTGTCTTGCACCAGTCCACTCAAACCGAACATCCTTATGTAGCAATTTAGTCAAAGGAGCTCCACCCTTTGAGAAACCCTCAACAAAACGTCTATAGTAACCGGCCAAACCTAAGAAGCTGCGAACTTCGGTCACTATCTTCGGTGGTTTCCAATTCACAACTGCCTCAACCTTCTTAGGATCCACTCGGATTCCCTCGGCTGATACAATATGACCTAAGAAAATTACTTCCCTAATCCAGAATTCACATTTGCTCAACTTGGCATTCAACTGGTTGTCTAATAATTTCTACAACACCAAACGCAAATTCCGATCATGATCTTCCTCGGTATGAGAGTACACTAAAATATCATCAATGAACACTACCAAAAACTGATCCAAGTACTCGTGAAACACTCTATTCATCATGTCCATAAAAGCTACTGATGCATTAGTCAAACCAAAGGGCATCACTAAGAATTCGTAGTGCCCATAACGAGTGCGGAAAACTGTCTATGGTACATCTTGATCTCTTACCTTCAACTGATAATAACCGGATCTCAAATCTATCTTCGAGAACACTGAAGCACCTCTCAAATGATAAAACAAGGCATCAATCCTCAGCGACGGATATTTATTCTTCACTGTCAACTTATTCAACTGTCGATAATCGATACACATTCTCAAACTACCGTCTTTCTTCTTCACAAACAACACCGGTGCACCCCAAGGTGAATTACTTGGACGAATGAACTCTTGGTCTATTAATTCTTGAAGCTGTGTCTTCAACTCTTTCATTTCTTTAGGAGCCATTCGGTACGGTGTAATCGACACTGGAGCTGAATCTGAATAAGTCTCAATAGCAAACTCTATATCTCTATCTGGGAGCAAACCAGACAATTCTTCTAGGAATACACTCAGAAAGTCACAAATTGTTCTAATGTCTCGTGGTCGTGCCTCATCCATATTCGGATTCATAACATAGGCTAGGTACGCCTGACAACCCACATTCAGTAACTTTTGAGCCTCCAAGGCTGAAGCTACATTGGACAAGAACTTAACGTTCTCGCCCACTATTACTACCTCGTGATCCTCTGAAAGTCTCAAGGAAACTCACTTTGTCTCAAAATCTACCATATCCCTATGCTCTACAAGCCAGTCCATGCCTAATATTACATCAAACCCATAAAACGGCAATTCTATTATATCCACGGGAAAAACATGACCCTGAACCGTCAAAGGACATCTTCTGTACATCTTTCTGACCACAACTATCTCACCAAATGAACTAGTGACATTCATACCCACATCTAATATCTCAATCGGAATATCTAACAATCTTGCATGCTCACTCAATATGTACGGATGCGTAGAACTGAAATCAATCAAGGAAAGCAAAGTCAAAGATTGTAACGAGAAATTACCTGCAATCACATCTGTGTCATTCCTATCCTCACGGTGTGCATACACTCTACCTGGCCCACCTCCCTCAGGCTGAACTGCTACAACATGAGCTACATTCCTCTGACCGTCATTCCTAGGCTGAAAGTTACCTCGACCGCGCCCACGGCCTCTCTGATGCTCGACAGCTCGTGCAGGAGCTTGTCCATCCCTAGACGGATATGGATAATCACGCTTCAAGTGCGCCCTAGACCCGCAGTTCCAACAAGAGCCAAAAGTGCCCCAACAGTCACCGTAATGATGTCTACCACACTTGTTGCACTCGGGAGTACGATTCTCAGTCCCTTGGCCGTGATGGCCTCGCCCCGGATTACCACCTCTGTGTCTATGATCATGATGAGGTTTCTTATCCTTGTGCCTCTTGGCACGATCTCTGTCCCAATCCGCAGTCCTCTTTCCTAAACTAGATCCACCCTTGCGATCCGCAAGTCCCAAAGACTGTTCGATGTCCTTGGCCCTAGCGACCAACACATCAAAATCTATATAGTCAGAAGCCAACATGTAGGTCTTCACATCCTGAACCAACCCATAACGGAAACGCTCACATCGTTCCACCTCAGTGGGAACTAACTTAGAAGCATACTGACTCAGACGTACAAACTGCACCTCATAGTCGGACACGGTCAAGCTACCTTGAACTAGAGCCATGAACTCACTCTTCTTCTCATCTAGGTATCGAGGACCTAGGAACTTCTTACAGAAAGCAGCCCTGAAGAATTCCCAAGTAACCTCGGGCTCTAGAATACTCATAGTGATAGTAGTCCACCAAGTGTATGCATCTCTCTGAAGCAAAGAGACAATGCAACCCAACTTATGTGCTTCAGAGCACTCCATCTAACTCAAAATACGAACTGTGCTCTCAAACCATGCCTCTGAACCCTCGGGTGACAACCCACGGAACTCAACCCTGCCCAAGCTACAGAGTCGCTCTAACGGTAAACCAGAATCTGCACCTTGAGGCGGTGTTGCAACCCGAACACCCGCTAAAGCTGTCTAAATAGCCCTGGCTATAGCCTGAATCAACGGATTCACATCAATACCTGCCTATCTCTGACCAGCTTGGGGTCCAACACCTTCTGCATTCACTTCACCCCCGGAGGAGGAGGAGGAGGCAAGTTCTCTCCTCGCACATCCTCAACATTCTCAATCCGTTCAACCCTCGAATTATCCATCCTCGGCCTTCCCCTCGGCCTCACCATGCTAACAGATGCAAAGCTAAACAACAAACACAACAAGTGAAATGATTTGGGGTCAGCGAGGAACAAGGTCCAAGGTGCTCAAGTTCTTAAACTTAAAATCACTTACAATAATAGTATACTAGCAATGGGTGCCTTTAACTACTTCTCAACCAACACAAGGATAGCCACAAGCATGCTTACAATCACCGTTCAAATACAATTAACAAGCTTACACCATAAAACATACATCACTTACCTTTCGGCTAGCGGAAACTCAACGAACCTAGGCGAAACCTAGGCTCTGATACCAACAAATGTAACCCCCTCGACCCGGCCTAGCCGCCAGACCGCATCGAACGGGTTACACGGGGAAAATTGAAGCGAAATCTGTTAAGGCTCCACTCCGATTAGCAACCCTAGAAAATTTCTTTTATAATTATCTTGTCTAGATGCAATACATATATCCTATGTGAGGGGACACGCAGGGAAAAACACACGTGGATACGAAACTCACAAAACGGGCAATTAACAAACCCTTTTTAAAATTTTCAATAGGTCGTATCGATACGCTAGAGGGCCGTATCGATACGCCTAGACTTGGTCAACACACCAAAGTCAACCTAGGGAAACTGTATCGATACCCACAAGGTGCGTATCGATACGCCCTCAACGGTCAACTTTCCCATGGTCAACTACGAAGACCGTACCGATATCCTCAGGACCAGTATCGATACGTCAAAATCTCGTCAATTTCTTAGATTTCCAGAGAGCATTTTGCATATCGATACACCCTCGTGTACCAGTACGCCTTGCCCAAAACAAGGGGCTGTATCGATACACCCTTTAGCGTATCGATACGCCCTGCCCTGCAAAACAGGTTTAGTTGTTTAAAGCACAAGGACTCCACACTAGAGGCATAAGGCAAGCATTCAAGCAACATACATTCACTCATACATCACAAGGCATCCATGGATAAACGTATAAAGCATTTAAACACATAACGATGCATCATCCAACAATACAAGATTTTAAAAAGGAAACATGCATACAAGGCATTCTCCAACATAGGCATAAGCTAAACAAAAACATGAAACATCATGGTAAAAGGCAATACAAGCCGAAAACATCTAAGCAAAAGGACATGCCAACAACACTTCAAACACAAAGGTCCTATCCCATTGCTTAATACTAATTATTGAAGTCTAAACCATACTTGAGCAAACCAAACTCCCTTGGATCCTCCCTTGTTCCCCGAGCTACTCCGAAGGTCTAAGGGTCTGCATTGTTGGAAAAGAGAGCGTAAGCGTTTAAGCTTAGTGAGCGACGCTCAAACGGTAACTGCAACAATGCAGTTTTAAAACATAGTTTGTTTGAAAACCAAAACCTTTCCAAATCATTTCCACATGCTAGAACACATAACTACATGCATTTACCTTCTCGTGCATTTACCAAATGCAACCACAAGCCATAGGCTTACCACATGCTCAATCTCATAACACAAGCAAGGTAATCAACAATGCATAAGAATAAATATAAGGAATCAACAACATGCTTAACATGAGAATTAAAGCATCATGGGCATATTGAAATTTATCGTTTTTACTCGGATATGCGGATAGTTTCTCAAACCCACAAGACACTTCCGGTGGAATCTCATATCATCGTACTCACCCGTCTAGTAAAAACATAATTTTCGGTGGAATCTCACATCATCGAACTCCACCTTAGTGGAATCTAACATCACTAAGGCCACAGTGAATTTCACCTCTAGTGCACTCTAATCCTATTGATCGGTCAATTATATCCGGTAACAACCCAACACATGTCAATATACTCATTCACAACCACAAGCATTATCGATGCTTGAACCACTTACCAAGTCCGGACTTCCATGCAAAGCATGTACTCACAATGCAAGTATAAACACGTCTCACATCTCAACATGCATAACAATGCAATTCAACACATAACAACATAGCTTGTTCAACTTGCATTCAATAATCGTAAAACACAATTTAATTGCATAAAACCTTTAAAACTTACTCTTGAGTTTGGATTAGCCTTTTAAGCTCAATACAAACCCCCAAAACATTCTCTTAACCGCGTTAAGGCTTTTAAAATCGATCCACTCACCAGCCGACACACAAACGATGTCCAAGATGCCGAATCAAGCCTCCGAACTACCTGGATTTCCGTCCACAAAGCTCGAATCCAATTCCTCTGTTTTGAGCAACCCAAAATCGAACATTAGAACACTAATACACTCACAAACATAGCAAAGACCCGAAACTCAACAATCTTGCAACAACACACATCGATTCAAGCCCAAACTTCACCTGAAACATAACAATTTCAGTCCCAAACTACTTGCAGCCAAACCCAACGAATTTACCATAAAAAATCTACCTTTTAACATCCTTAAACATCAACCTAAAGCTATCAAACCTCCAGTTGTTATTTAGACTCAAAACCCATCCAAAAACTCAAGATTTCCAACTCTCAAAATCACCCACAATACCCATTTCGGGTTTCCTATGACAACCCACCCTTTTATGTTATTTTAGTGATAAAAAAAAGTTAAAAACACACCCAAACTCAGCCATAACCAACCCAAGCGAAAAACCCAAAAATTTCCTTTCACTTCAATCCAAACTTTAAAAATCAAAACAAGTTAAACCTATGAGTTTTGCAAAGATATTAGTATTTAAGACTCAAGGAAGATGAAACTAAGTTAGTGAACCATTTACCTTGAAGAAATCACTTGGTTTGGAGCTTGATACCAATGGAATAGTAAATCGGGTTTAGGGAGGGTTTTTGAACGTGAAAAGGGATTTAGAGAAGATGATGACTTTTGATAAAAACCCCTTTTCTTATTCCTTTTTACTAAAAGTTCCCATTTTGCCCTTTAACATTTTAAAACACTTTAAGTGTGTTAGAAAAATAGTTTTCCTCCAATTTGATTTTAACCCGACTCGGTTTAACTAATCTGATATCTCTCAGCCCTAAACTCAGGGCGTTACAAGGACTTTAATTATTTATGTTTAATTTAATAAATATATTTTCATCCCTCAATCAGGTGGTGACACGTGTAATATATGAAATTAATTTAAATTATATTTGTGAGTTTAGATTCGCTAAATGAATTTTTAATATAACACAAATCATAATTCGTGAGCTTGGATTCTCTTAATAATTTTTTCTATTATATTTTAAAATTTTATTTTTCTAAATATAATTTAACATATATAAAAATTTAATTGAGATTTTTAATTGAATTAAAAAAAGAATTCGATGATTATATATGAAATTTAAAAAAATTAATGTAGGAAACAGTAAGACATGTATTATGATTAGTGATTTATAGCACAAACATGTGCTTAGTGCAGTGGCTAAGCCATTGCCTTTTTCACCTAGTTGGCCTAGGTTTCTGCCCAGTGCAGGTTTGGGGATTTCATTTTTCTCCTCTAAACAGGTGGTGACACGTGTCACCACCTGATTGGGGGAGGGAAATGTAACACCCCCTTCCCGGCCTGGTAGAGAACCGGGTCGGAGAGCGCTACCGGAAAATATAACGGAGATCGGAGACATAAATCTTTTAGTGACATAACATATTAGAGATCAGAACTTATTCCAAAGTTCAAAAATCATTTCGGCATATTTTATTAATCTCTTTTAAGACTTAACACTTAACTTATTAACAACTTATTTGAATTGGGGTCAATTTTAAACTTTTTCAAACTCAGGGACTAATTTGTAATTTTTACAAATTGGGGTCCTTATCTGAAATTCGTGATATTATACTGAAATTAAACTTACTAGTTATTAGCCTGTAAAATCTCATTACTAACGGAGGTCATTTATCTATCTGATTAGACTAGGTAATGTTCAGTGACTATTTTGTAAAGTATTCAAATCCACTTCTTTTTGAATTATCTTACTAAAATTCTTTACATATTTCAATGAGCCTAACAACTCACAAAAATCTTAGAGTCCTTTAATCAATATTTTATTATCAATTATGTCAATTTTATTACTAACTCAATAGTTTATATAGCTTTAAAACCTTATATAAAATATAGGCAAAATTTCACAATAGTAGGCCCACAAGATTAGTATAATTACTTTAACTACTTTGCCACCATACTAGGAGTTTATAAGGACAAAACACATTACTCTTTAATTGTAGTGACTTGTCAACCTTCCAACTAATCCCGATCTCGATCTGTTACTTTCCTTAACCTGAAATGTTATGCAATGAATGCATTAGACTTACATAGTCTAAGTGAGGTAGCCAATGACAATGAATGATCATATTATGTCATGTAACATGCTTCCAAAAATGAATGTCATGCTAATTATGCAATAACATGGCATACTTCATATTCATAACAAAACATAATATCATATTATGAGCATAACATAGCATAATGTATCAAACACATAATATATTGGTACCATTTCTTGATTTGTGCGTGTCATCCTTGTACAGGGGCCATGCTAATCTTGTAACTATTTCAAGTAATCATTGATGCAACAATAACATCATACTTTTATATTCTTTTATACAACAAGTATCGATCAAACATTATCATATACAACAACAAGTATCATTTAAAAGCATTAGCATATACAAGACAAGTAGGCATATCAATCTCATTTCATTGGTACTTATCATTTAAGTACTTATCTTTCAAGTCATGTAACTTTTAAATATTTTGCCTTGGATGATTAATGAACAAGGTAATCGAGTCTTCATGTAACATGTAACATTAGATACTCAAAGTATCCATTTCTCATTTCAACATATAACAGGGGATGCATAGGCATCAATGGTGACTTACCACCATTCAATTATCAAGGTGACTAACCACCTTATCAGGTTTATAGGTGACTAACCACCATCCTGTAACAAAGATCAGGGGATCTCAACGACTCTAAGGCATGCCCTTCTACCTATAGACACTAATCATACCAAGGACTTTACTTATCTTTCTTTATTAATAAGATCATTCACTTGCCAATCATTCATAATTTCAAAGGCATTTAACCATTTCAATAGACATATACATATAATCAATTAAGCATCATGGTAACATAAAATTCCAACAAGCACATGAGATCATTTTCATTTTATGATCATCAAAAATCAGTAGCAAAGCTTATCATTTAGTCACATTTCACATAGCTCAAGCAATCAACACATCATAGCAACCAATCATATTTATACTAAGCATGCTTATCTAACAAGCAATATACACTTAGATCAATATTCTTGCCTTTAATCCTTCTTCCTTATCATTTTAAATTTTACCAATCATTATTAAATTCATTTCATGCTTTCTTCATGTTATCTAATAAAAAGAAATAACAAGGTTAGGATACTAATCCCAACACTTTAAACAAAACTACACTCACATATCAGAACATAAAAACAAATATCGGAATGACACCGCGTCACCCGAGACAAATGCATCCACACTCACATAAAAAAACAATAATCGGAATGACACCGCGTCACCCGAGACAAATGCATCCACACTCACCTCAATCCAAGCTTAGAGACATTTTCCTTATTCTCCAACTTTGTGGTTTCCTTCATTTCTACTCTTTTCTAACCAAACATTAAAGAAATATATCATTTAGTACATTAGGCAGCTTGCATTCTCCTCAAGAAATATTTATATAAAATGTTCTATAATTCAAAATCTGATTTCGTTTGTTTTAAACGAAACTAGACTTAATAACCTTTTAAACCATATAAATTATAGCTTTTAATTCCTCTTATACAATTTATAATGAATTTTTAAAGTCGCTGTTGATGCAGATTTAGGGGCAAACTGTTACCCTGTTTTCATGACCTTTACTTACTCAAAAATTCATATCTTTTTACTCACAACTCCAAATAAGGAGTTCTTTATCATTCTAGAAAGCTTATAAACACACCTTTAAAATCATGTATGGTACATATTTTTAGAATGTACCTATTAATACAGTTTATTGTTTGAAAACCGGGCTTTCTCGTATACCTATTCTGCCCACTGTTTTCAACTTGCCACTTTAGTGTACATTTAACCTATGTTTCACTACACCATTAATCTTGAGATTTTAACCACATTTACCTTCACATATTAACATTATTTCTATAATCCAGCAACCTCAAAAATAGGACATGTAAGTCCTCAATTTATCAATTTCTATAAAACAGTCCCCTTTAATTCTTTAATAATCCTATATGTGATCTAAATAGATTTAACCTATCAATTGAGACTTAATTCAAGCTTGGCCATTTAATTTCATTCATTTCATGACTCCCCTGTTTCAAGTATAAATTTCCAGAATTTTATTGGCATTATTTAAGCCCCTATAATTTTCGAATTTTACAATTTAGTATAGCAGATTCTAGATTTATTCAGTTTTAGTCCAGTAACTTCTAACAACAATTCCGAGACCTATACTTAACATTTTTGAGCAAATCATACCTCTATTCCATGTAAAATTTTGTTCTCTACAACTTTGTAGAAGAACACTTTTTTCCAGAAATGACTCTAACATGCTCGAAAATGCAGTTTTCTACAGGACAGTTTATAAATCCGAATTTCCTTATTCTTTCTTCGCTTATCTTTTACCAACCTTTAATTAATCCAATTTCATGCTTAATATAAATACTAACATCAAATTAAAGGTAGTTGAGACTCTAATCTCAACTCTAATTTATTTCACTCACCTTGACAGACTGGTACTTTATTATTACTTCTTGGGCTTGACGGCTGTTCCGAATCTACCTCGTGTACCATGATAATTAATGAAAACTAATCAATAAAACAGTATCGAATATATATAAAAGTATTCATCAAACTCGATACCGAAACTTAAACTAACTAGAGATTTGAGCTTACCCCGACATTGACATAGATTCGATATTACTATATCGAATTTATTGGACCACCAATCTAATTCTGAACTCGATCCCACCTAATTTCGCTCCTCACTGACTTCCTTATTTTTCTTTCTCAATTGCCGTGCAATTTCAATCAATTCCCTTCCCCTTTTATACAAGTTTCTGGCGTCAACTACACCCCCCACCATTTATTTTTTTATTTATTATCTTTATTTTAGTGGCCAATTTGCCTACCTAATTTTCATTTGCTTTTGCTTTGTTTTGCTTTTGCTTTTCCTAACCTATTTAAGTGTATCTGCTTTACACGGTAGATCCACTCAATTCCCTTCAAATTCAATTATACAAGAATTGGTGGTATGACCACTTTCTTCCCACTTGCCATGTTAGTGGCTAAACTTTCCACGTTACTTATTTACTTGCCGCACATAATGGCAATTGCCATATGCAATTGGGAAGGCCAAATGGCCATTAACGTGGCACCCCCCCCTTTCTTTAAATAATGGTGGAGAAACCATTAGAATAAGAGAATGAAATCATTTTCCCAAATTCCATTCGGTGTAAGTGATAATGAACAAGAAAACTTTAACAAAATTTTAACAATAAATAAATAGCAAGATTGACACTTGTCCAAGTGACTCATCACATCTTTTCTTTCTTCTTTTATAATAATAATAATAATAATAATAATAATAATAATAAACTATTATAAATTACCCCGAATAATATTTATTGGTTCAGATAAGATCGAATAAATTATTCAATCGATAAAAATATTCGGTCACCGGAACTTAATTCCGACTAGACCGGTTTTTGGGATGTGACAACTCTCCCCCCCTTAGAAAAGAATTCGTCCTCGAATTCTTACCTGTAGCTTCGGATTGTTCATCCGAGTACTCTTCGGGATCAGAATATTCTAGAAATGAAGAATTCACTTTTCCTATATATATATATATATATTTTTTTTTATTTTTTATTTTTTTTTTTTTTGCGACATTGTCCTTCATGTCGTCGTTGACTTAGAAATTCTCATGTCTTGATTTCTTTTCAGACTTATTAAATTTACTAACTTTCTAAGCTCTCTTCGCTACTTTCGTAGCTTTGACTCTATTTACGAGATCTTGGAAATTTTTAATGTATAATGTTGTAAACATGGGTCGTAACTCATCGTTAAGCCTTACGATAAACATTTGACACTTATGTACTTATTATGGAACTCTTTCAAGAAGAATTCCCAACTCACGGTTTCCTCGGAGACGGTAAGGACAGTAGTCTCCCATCACTATAAGGCTTCAATGCAAGAGCGCATTCAAGCTTATGTTCATCCGAATATCTTAATTGTTTATCAAAAATCCTTAAAGTATTGTCTAACCAATACTCGGCTATTTTGGGATCATCTATGTCTCGACCAGTAAAGGTGTAAGCTTGGTATTGCGATAACTTATCGACTGGGGTTCGAAGAGATTACGCAAAAGGTGGCGTAGGTTGCATGACTTGACTAGCCTTTAACATATAAATTGCTAAAACATATCAGCCATGTTCTAATAACATTCTGCCTGAGCTGTAGGAGCTTCAGGCTCTACACTTCGAACAAGAGGGTTCTGAGATTTCGGAGGATTTCCTCCTTGCACCTACTCGCCATAAGTCGAGGAGATAGCAACAGACTCATTATTACAAGTTTCGTTAGTTCGAGACACATATCTATATTATAAAAGAGATCGGATCAGTTGACAAGTCACAATACTTAACAGATTAACTCCTAGGTGGCAAAGTAACTTAACACATAATACAAACATACTTAAGTTTAGTCCAGAACCGACTAAACTCTAGCTCTGATACCACTACTGTAACACCCCCTTCCCGGCCTGGTAGAGAACCGGGTCGGAGAGCGCTACCGGAAAATATAACGGAGATCGGAGACATAAATCTTTTAGTGACATAACATATTAGAGATCAGAACTTATTCCAAAGTTCAAAAATCATTTCGGCATATTTTATTAATCTCTTTTAAGACTTAACACTTAACTTATTAACAACTTATTTGAATTGGGGTCAATTTTAAACTTTTTCAAACTCAGGGACTAATTTGTAATTTTTACAAATTGGGGTCCTTATCTGAAATTCGTGATATTATACTGAAATTAAACTTACTAGTTATTAGCCTGTAAAATCTCATTACTAACGGAGGTCATTTATCTATCTGATTAGACTAGGTAATGTTCAGTGACTATTTTGTAAAGTATTCAAATCCACTTCTTTTTGAATTATCTTACTAAAATTCTTTACATATTTCAATGAGCCTAACAACTCACAAAAATCTTAGAGTCCTTTAATCAATATTTTATTATCAATTATGTCAATTTTATTACTAACTCAATAGTTTATATAGCTTTAAAACCTTATATAAAATATAGGCAAAATTTCACAATAGTAGGCCCACAAGATTAGTATAATTACTTTAACTACTTTGCCACCATACTAGGAGTTTATAAGGACAAAACACATTACTCTTTAATTGTAGTGACTTGTCAACCTTCCAACTAATCCCGATCTCGATCTGTTACTTTCCTTAACCTGAAATGTTATGCAATGAATGCATTAGACTTACATAGTCTAAGTGAGGTAGCCAATGACAATGAATGATCATATTATGTCATGTAACATGCTTCCAAAAATGAATGTCATGCTAATTATGCAATAACATGGCATACTTCATATTCATAACAAAACATAATATCATATTATGAGCATAACATAGCATAATGTATCAAACACATAATATATTGGTACCATTTCTTGATTTGTGCGTGTCATCCTTGTACAGGGGCCATGCTAATCTTGTAACTATTTCAAGTAATCATTGATGCAACAATAACATCATACTTTTATATTCTTTTATACAACAAGTATCGATCAAACATTATCATATACAACAACAAGTATCATTTAAAAGCATTAGCATATACAAGACAAGTAGGCATATCAATCTCATTTCATTGGTACTTATCATTTAAGTACTTATCTTTCAAGTCATGTAACTTTTAAATATTTTGCCTTGGATGATTAATGAACAAGGTAATCGAGTCTTCATGTAACATGTAACATTAGATACTCAAAGTATCCATTTCTCATTTCAACATATAACAGGGGATGCATAGGCATCAATGGTGACTTACCACCATTCAATTATCAAGGTGACTAACCACCTTATCAGGTTTATAGGTGACTAACCACCATCCTGTAACAAAGATCAGGGGATCTCAACGACTCTAAGGCATGCCCTTCTACCTATAGACACTAATCATACCAAGGACTTTACTTATCTTTCTTTATTAATAAGATCATTCACTTGCCAATCATTCATAATTTCAAAGGCATTTAACCATTTCAATAGACATATACATATAATCAATTAAGCATCATGGTAACATAAAATTCCAACAAGCACATGAGATCATTTTCATTTTATGATCATCAAAAATCAGTAGCAAAGCTTATCATTTAGTCACATTTCACATAGCTCAAGCAATCAACACATCATAGCAACCAATCATATTTATACTAAGCATGCTTATCTAACAAGCAATATACACTTAGATCAATATTCTTGCCTTTAATCCTTCTTCCTTATCATTTTAAATTTTACCAATCATTATTAAATTCATTTCATGCTTTCTTCATGTTATCTAATAAAAAGAAATAACAAGGTTAGGATACTAATCCCAACACTTTAAACAAAACTACACTCACATATCAGAACATAAAAACAAATATCGGAATGACACCGCGTCACCCGAGACAAATGCATCCACACTCACATAAAAAAAACAATAATCGGAATGACACCGCGTCACCCGAGACAAATGCATCCACACTCACCTCAATCCAAGCTTAGAGACATTTTCCTTATTCTCCAACTTTGTGGTTTCCTTCATTTCTACTCTTTTCTAACCAAACATTAAAGAAATATATCATTTAGTACATTAGGCAGCTTGCATTCTCCTCAAGAAATATTTATATAAAATGTTCTATAATTCAAAATCTGATTTCGTTTGTTTTAAACGAAACTAGACTTAATAACCTTTTAAACCATATAAATTATAGCTTTTAATTCCTCTTATACAATTTATAATGAATTTTTAAAGTCGCTGTTGATGCAGATTTAGGGGCAAACTGTTACCCTGTTTTCATGACCTTTACTTACTCAAAAATTCATATCTTTTTACTCACAACTCCAAATAAGGAGTTCTTTATCATTCTAGAAAGCTTATAAACACACCTTTAAAATCATGTATGGTACATATTTTTAGAATGTACCTATTAATACAGTTTATTGTTTGAAAACCGGGCTTTCTCGTATACCTATTCTGCCCACTGTTTTCAACTTGCCACTTTAGTGTACATTTAACCTATGTTTCACTACACCATTAATCTTGAGATTTTAACCACATTTACCTTCACATATTAACATTATTTCTATAATCCAGCAACCTCAAAAATAGGACATGTAAGTCCTCAATTTATCAATTTCTATAAAACAGTCCCCTTTAATTCTTTAATAATCCTATATGTGATCTAAATAGATTTAACCTATCAATTGAGACTTAATTCAAGCTTGGCCATTTAATTTCATTCATTTCATGACTCCCCTGTTTCAAGTATAAATTTCCAGAATTTTATTGGCATTATTTAAGCCCCTATAATTTTCGAATTTTACAATTTAGTATAGCAGATTCTAGATTTATTCAGTTTTAGTCCAGTAACTTCTAACAACAATTCCGAGACCTATACTTAACATTTTTGAGCAAATCATACCTCTATTCCATGTAAAATTTTGTTCTCTACAACTTTGTAGAAGAACACTTTTTCCAGAAATGACTCTAACATGCTCGAAAATGCAGTTTTCTACAGGACAGTTTATAAATCCGAATTTCCTTATTCTTTCTTCGCTTATCTTTTACCAACCTTTAATTAATCCAATTTCATGCTTAATATAAATACTAACATCAAATTAAAGGTAGTTGAGACTCTAATCTCAACTCTAATTTATTTCACTCACCTTGACAGACTGGTACTTTATTATTACTTCTTGGGCTTGACGGCTGTTCCGAATCTACCTCGTGTACCATGATAATTAATGAAAACTAATCAATAAAACAGTATCGAATATATATAAAAGTATTCATCAAACTCGATACCGAAACTTAAACTAACTAGAGATTTGAGCTTACCCCGACATTGACATAGATTCGATATTACTATATCGAATTTATTGGACCACCAATCTAATTCTGAACTCGATCCCACCTAATTTCGCTCCTCACTGACTTCCTTATTTTTCTTTCTCAATTGCCGTGCAATTTCAATCAATTCCCTTCCCCTTTTATACAAGTTTCTGGCGTCAACTACACCCCCCACCATTTATTTTTTTATTTATTATCTTTATTTTAGTGGCCAATTTGCCTACCTAATTTTCATTTGCTTTTGCTTTGTTTTGCTTTTGCTTTTCCTAACCTATTTAAGTGTATCTGCTTTACACGGTAGATCCACTCAATTCCCTTCAAATTCAATTATACAAGAATTGGTGGTATGACCACTTTCTTCCCACTTGCCATGTTAGTGGCTAAACTTTCCACGTTACTTATTTACTTGCCGCACATAATGGCAATTGCCATATGCAATTGGGAAGGCCAAATGGCCATTAACGTGGCACCCCCCCTTTCTTTAAATAATGGTGGAGAAACCATTAGAATAAGAGAATGAAATCATTTTCCCAAATTCCATTCGGTGTAAGTGATAATGAACAAGAAAACTTTAACAAAATTTTAACAATAAATAAATAGCAAGATTGACACTTGTCCAAGTGACTCATCACATCTTTTCTTTCTTCTTTTATAATAATAATAATAATAATAATAATAATAATAATAATAAACTATTATAAATTACCCCGAATAATATTTATTGGTTCAGATAAGATCGAATAAATTATTCAATCGATAAAAATATTCGGTCACCGGAACTTAATTCCGACTAGACCGGTTTTTGGGATGTGACAGGAAATATATTTATTAAATCAAATATAAATTCTTATTTTGATTTTGATATAACTAAAAGATTTAACTTGCAAAAATTTGTAAACTCTATATTCGATTCAGATTTGTCAAGAGTAATGTTTTTAACTTGAACATTTTTTTCCAAAAGGTTTAAACTTAATACCTATATGGTTCTCTTTGAAAAAGTCAACAAAAGTCAAAACAGTGCATTTTTAAGTAAAGGTTTCGAAACCATCTAGGTGGTTTCGATACCAGTTTGACAGTAAGGCTTGAAAACCTATTTTTGACTACAGGTTTCGAAACCTCTTTAGTGGTTTCGATACCGGTCTGGCAGTAAGGCCTACAAAACCTGTTTTTGACTACAGGTTTCGAAACCTCCTTAGTGGTTTCGAAACCAGTGCTTCTAACGGCTAGTTTTTCAGTTTAAATTTCTCCCAGGTTTCAAAACCTCTTCAATGGTTTCGAAACCACTGTGCAGGTGAGCATTTAATGCTCGACTTTAATGGCTTCCAACGGCTCCAAAGTCCCCCCAACGGCTCCCAACGGTTAGAAAACATCAAGAGCACATAAAAGAAGCCTAAGAACAGTATGGAAGTAACAAGAAAGCATATACAAACATTCAAGCTTCCAGGAGTTCATTTCAAGCTTATTTTTCAATCTTTCTTGTAAAACATTAGAGTGTTCTTCATTGTAATTCTTGTGCTAGTGTTTCTTTGGGTGTGTGGGAGAGCTTAAACTTTGCAAACACATTCCTAGTGAGGATTTCTTAGTTTGCTTATTTGTATTCGTTTTTGGGATAGGATTCAGTAGACTTTGGGGTATAAGTCTATTGAATTGTGTAAGGTTACTCCTTATCCTTAAAGGAAAGACAAATTAGTGAATTTGTGGAAAATCCTTAATGTGGTCACTAAGGTAGTGGATGTAGACTCCAATTAAGGGAGTTGAACCACTCTAAATCTCCTTGCAATTCTTTCCTTTGCAATTAGTGTCCACCATTCCTTCAAAAATCCAATTCACCCCCTCTTGGTTTTGTTCGATCGATTGCCACTCTCATCATAAATAATTAAAGTCCTCCAATAAGGTGTTAACACGTGTCACTACCTAATTAAATACTTAATTTATTTTATTAATTTCAAATTAGGACCAAATTGATAGATTTTTTAAATATAGGGGACCAAATGAGTAATTATACCAATTTTTTAACAGTCCCGTCAACTTTTTTGTTATTTTTAACGGTTGGTGGTCACATTGATACCATTTAAAAAGTTTGGTGGTTTAATTGCTTCGAAAAAAAATAATGTGGTCAAATCGCAACTTTTCCAATAATATAGTGGTCAATGAAGTATTTTACCCTAAAGGAAAAGCTGAAAAAGAGAAAGAAAAAGGAAAATGGAAAGAGGGGCGGATGTAAGGTGGCTACCTGTCACGCCTCACCAGGTCACACCGAAGAAAGCCGAGGGGCACACCCGCCAGGGTGCATCGAGAAGCACCAATGTGCCCCACCTAGGTGCGCAACGCGCGCCCAAGGAGCCCCACCCAGGTGCTCACGAACCAACAAAGGCAAAATGAGAGGCCTTGAGCATTTTAAGGCCAAGGATGATCCAAGGAAGGATCTAGAACGGCCTAGTGAGCTCCAAACGTTTCCACACCAATCCGAGGGGTTCCAGAAGGTTCCACACTCATCTAGGCTCATCCGGAGGAACCTGGAATACCCGGGAGAGATCGAGAAGGCTATGGACTAGTCCGGAAGGCTCGGGACAATTCTGGACATCTCCGGAACATTATAGAAACCTATAGACATATGTAGAACTATAGGAGTAATCTAGAATAGTAAGGATGTATATGGATAAGTATAGAATTCTCTAGATATATCTAGGCACCTTAGATATTTTTGGAGGCAACATTGTAATCGTTGGATCAAATCAATCCTAATCGTCCGTTGAGGAGGTGGGTGCTTATAAATAGGGCCACCTCCCTCATTTGTAAATCACTTAAGAGAAGTCATCTTGTAAGCATACTTGTAAAGCTTCCGTTGCTTAATACAAGGTTCTTTCCTTGTAAACTCTTTTGCTCCTTGTGTTTGCCATAAGCGTTGCGCGAGAAAGGCTTGCTAACATCGTGCCGAGAGTGTTAGCGCCGCACGGATTGAGCTTGAAGAAATAAGTCCGTGACAGTTGGTATTAGAGCGTGTTACGATCGCTCGGGACATGGCTAAAACAGGCAAGAGCAAAGTGGCAAGCTCATATGACACGGAGGTCATGATGGAGCAACGAGGGCGCGAGGAGATGGTCGACCGTGAGACAACAAGGCCAAGGGCCAAGTCAAGGGACGCGATCTCTAGCTTGGAGACCCGTCTTACCCACGTCGAGGAGAACGTGGTGGGTGTGAGCACCCAGGTGGACGACCTTACCCAACGAGTGGAAGGCCTAGAGGCGGAGGATGTCGAGATCCACACAGCCGTGAGGGCTATGAGACTCAAGCTAGAGGAGACCCTGCGCGCGGAGATGGGGCAAATCCGCGATCTTCTCATGGTAGAGCTCTCGAAGGTACGTGATTCTTGCCAACATGAACTAGACACCATGCGTGCTAAGCTTGAGGAACTACAAGGCGACGTTGCCTTGTGCAAACGTGCTACGGCAGCCGGGCCAAGCACCACCGTGGACGCTAGAAGGGTCGAGGTGCCCAAGCCTCAAACTTTTTCGGGGACACGCAACGCCAAAGAAGTAGACAACTTCTTGTATGGCTTGGAGCAATACTTAGAGGCCGTTGGCATCAGGGAAGATGCCTCTAAGGTCCAGACCGTGACCTTACACCTCACCAACACGGCAATGCTTTGGTGGAGGAGGAGGCGTCTCGATGTTGAGAGAGGTACGTGCACCATCTCTACCTTCAGTGATTTTAAAAGGGAGCTCAAAAGGCAATTCTATCCGGAGAATGCCGAGGATGAGGCAAGAGCTCGCCTACAAAGGTTGAAGCAATCTGGTAGCATCCAAGACTACGTGATAGAGATCACTAGTTTGGTGCTTGAGATCCCCAATTTGTCTGAGAAAGACTCGATCTTCTACTTCTTAGATGGTCTCCAAAGTTGGGCCAAAACCGAGCTAAGGCGAAGGGGAGTCCAAACCCTTGCCGATGAAATTGTCGTGGCCGAGAGCCTTATCGACTACTCTAGCCACAAGGAAGCCACCCCAAAGCCGAGGGATGAGAAGGGCGGTCATGCCAAAGGTGGGGGAGATAAGGGCTATCACAAGGAGGGCCATCAGGGAGGCCATTCACCTAGTCACCGAGACTCATCCCCTTGGAAGGGCAAGGACAAGGATAAGTCCGAGGAGTTCCAAGGAACAAGGAAGTCACCACCAAACGGTTGCTTCATTTGTGATGGTGACCACTGGACGCGGGAATGTCCACAACGCCAAGCCCTTAGTTCCCTCCTTGCCAAGCATCGTGAAGGTAGTGACATCGAGAGTGGCGATGAAGGTGCACAAATGGGATCCATACAACTCATTTCAGCACTTCAATCAGAAGGGGACACCAAGAGGAACGAGGGAAGTTCCATCCCCAAGGGACAAGTCACCGAGGGACTTAAGCCAAGGTCGATGCTCGACATAGAGCACAAGGGCAACCAACCAACTCCGAAGGCCGAGGGTAAGGCCAAGTCACCAACGAAGCTTGCACGGGGTAAGCAAGGTGGCGTCACCAAGGACAAGCCCACGAGAGGGAATCATGGCAACAAAAAGGCTAAGTCTGCGACAAAGGCTAGCACGAGGGTAAAGTGCTACCTATGTGAAGGACCTCATCTGATGAGGTCATGTCCGATATGAAAACATCTTGTTGCCTTCATCAAAGGGGTTGATGGTAAGGCACAACCAGATACGATTGCCCAGGATCAAGCTGCCAAGCCGAGGGTGAAGACGAGGAAAGCTAGGAGGCACACCAGCAACACCCCAGCAGCTCGACCGAGACGCGACGAGGGCGTTGCGAGATCAGCTGGGGGAGGATGTCACGCCTCACCAGGTCACACCGAAGCAAGCCGAGGGGCACACCCGCCAGGGTGCATCGAGAAGCACCGAGGTGCCCCACATAGGTGCGCAACGCGCGCCCAAGGAGCCCCACCCAGGTGCTCATGAACCAACAAAGGCAAAATGAGAGGCCTTGAGCATTTTAAGGCCAAGGATGATCCAAGGAAGGATCTAGAAGGGCCTAGTGAGCTCCAAACGTTTCCACACCAATCTGAGGGGTTCCAGAAGGTTCCACACTCATCTAGGCTCATCCGGAGGAACCTAGAAGACCCGGGAGAGATCGAGAAGGCTCGGGACTAGTCCGGAAGGCTCGGGACAACTCTAGACATCTCCGGAACATTCTAGAAACCTATAGACATATGTAGAACTATAGGAGTAATCTAGAATAGTAGGGATGTATATGGATAAGTATGGAATTCTCTAGATATATCTAGGCACCTTAGATATTTTTGGAGGCAACATTGTAACCGTTGGATCAAATCAATCATAACCGTCCGTTGAGGAGGTGGGTGCCTATAAATAGGGTCACCTCCCTCATCTGTAAATCACTCAAGAGAAGTCATCTTGTAAGCATACTTGTAAAGCTTTTGTTGCTTAATACAAGGTTCTTTCCTTGTAAACTCTTTTACTCCTTGTGTTTGCCATAAGCGTTGCGCGAGAAAGGCTTGCTAACATCGTACCGAGAGTGTTAGCGCCGCACGGATTGAGCTTGAAGAAATAAGTCCGTGACATACCGCTCATAAAGTCAAAATGGCGCTACTCAAAGCTGTCGAAACGATAGGGTTAGGGTTTTTAGAGATTGGTTAGAAAAAACGATTTTAGAGAGAAAAATTGATCCTTTAAATTTATTTGAAATTATTGAAAGATTGTGATTGCACAAATTAATAATTCTACTAAGTTTAAATTTACAGATAAGTTTAAAAGGTAAACGTGTTCACATGGCAGATCTAGAATTTTAATCTTGGTAGTTCACCAACCAATGTAATAATCTAAAATCATTTTACATCGCTGCAAATGCAATAATGTATTAATAAGGAATAATTGTTGTGCAAATAAATATGCTTTATAGTCAGAGACATTAACACTGAAAAATAAATCTATATTGTGTAAATATGATTGAGAAATAAGAACTATCTTACATCGGTGTAATTGTGTTTTAGAAAGTAAAAAAACTTGCTCTAGTAAAATTAAGTATTAATAGTGACAATTGTTGTGCAATCAAGCATAAATTTTATATTTCAAAATCGATTTGTAGTTCTAGGATTTTTCAAAACAATTACAAAAATCAAAATCGTTTTAAGTGTCAAATACCCGAATCGATTACAACTTATCAAACAAAAAAGGCGAAAAAGGAATTTAGGTTTCAACAATGGTTTGAACCATAAGTGCTTTTCCAAATGAAGATGATTACACGATTAGAAAAAAATTGTTCTTGGAGGTAAACATGTTTATTTGAGAACTAAAAAATATTTTACTAGTTTTTAATTTTATTTAAATTAAATTGTAATTATTTAAAAAGTTTCATATCAAAATTTTATTTAACTCGTTTCACATGAATGCCAATGTATTTAACCAAGATTTTTTTAATAAGATTAACATATATACTTAAAATAATTATGAAATAATAGATTGGATACTTGTTTTGACCAAAAATAATTTATGAGCTCAAAGTAAAAATTAAAATAATTTAAGGGTTGATTTTTTATTTAAACAAAAAAATACTTAATATTTTAGGGTAAACTACACTGGTAGTCACTGAACTTTTAGGGACTCTTCACTCTGGTCACTAAAATCGAAAAGCTCTCATTACAATTAATAAATTTTTAATTGGATTTCATTACGGCCACTGCCGTTAAAAATACTGATATGACACGTTAAAGTATTTTTTTTTTTCAAAAAGAACCCCAATATTTCAAAATCTCCACCAAGGCCACAATTATGATAAATGGAGACGTTGTCGATCAATCCCAATGGTGAGAAGGATTTGTTTGGCCAAATTGTTAATATAGTTTGGTTTCAAACTGACCTGGTTATTAACACTAACACATTAAAAAGTTAACTTTTAATTTAAGTTGAGATTTAATGTATTATTGACATGATTATCAAATGTATTATTTGATAAAAAAAATAATTTAAAGTTTAAAATAAAAAATTAAAATTTATTGACTGAATTTTAATTTAAACAAAAAATAGAATAAACTACACTTGTGATCACTAACTTATATCTCTTTTCATATTTTGGTCATCGAACTTTTTTTGACAAAATCGTCACTAACATTATGGTTTTTCAGTTTTAGTCATTCTTCGTTAAAAAGCTAACGAAAAAATAATATTTCTGTGACAAAATATAGAAAAGAAATAATAGCTTGGCGATCAAAACAAGAAAAAAATGTAACATTAGTGACTAAAATAGAAAAAAAATAATATAATTTTAATAAGATTTTATTAAAAATAATAGTTTGATGACCAAAATAAAAAAAATAACAAACTACAAATGTAATTTATTAAAAAAATAATGGTAGGTCAACGGACCTACCTTGCACTACGGTAGGTCCACCCCTGCGTGTTCATGTCTTGTACAGGACAGTGTTTGTAACGAGTCATACATATTAATACAATTTATATTTGTCTAAGTTCAACTTAATCTAAAATATGAGGGTTAAATTTTATTCAAATTCACTCATATTTATAAATAGCTGATTCAGTACAATGCAAGAGTGAGTTATCTGTTTGTTTTGCTGGGTGTTGTTTAGTTTGGTTGTTAGTTCGTGGAAGGTGAGTGTGTAAGGGAGTTTTGCTGTTATGCTTGTTTATTGTGGTCTTTGTTTGGTGATTTTCGGTTCAGATGCGCTGTATTTTTGCATTGAGTGTACTCTTTCCCTTCATCTAGGTTTAGGGAGGTTTTTAACGAGGCACTCAATGTGACGTAAGTTTTTAAGTAATTTCAATAAAACTTATTTTGCCGTGCAAAAAAAAGTCATAAAAGGGATCTTATAAACATGTCCCAATCTAGATTAACATGCTCATAGGCTCGGTTTTACTTAACTCAACACCATACGACATGAACTGACGACAACCATGCACCAACTATGCTTGCGCTCCCGGAAAAACCCTACTTTTTCAAGAGAATTTACGGCATATGAAGCCCTCTCATTATTTCAATGAACCATTTCTTCGGACAAAAAAAAATTATGTATAGACTTGAAATCTCATTTATCATAGTTTATTCTAGTAGATACAATTTTTTTTTTGAAAAATTTGTTGTGATATATATGATCCATGCATAATATCATGAAAAATGCATACATTTTTACTACTACTTAGTATCAACAATAGGTCTACAAACATATCTTAAAAATATTAAAATATAGAGTGTGAATCAAACCCAAGTCTGATTTGACATTGAGATATTAATGCAAGTTCTTCACTTTTGAATCAGATGTATTCATATTTGAATGACAATTAGTTCTTTTAAAATTGACTATTTATCACTCTATTAGAGGTGTTCTAAAGATATTTACAATATAGTAAATAGCTCTACAAACTTTTTTTTGAAAGTAAGAGTATGATTATTATTGCATCGATCAATTAAACTTGAGCGTCGACTAGAGCCTCGTTAAAAAACTTCCCTAACACCTAACAGAGAAAAAAGAGTGCCCTAAGTTGAAGCCAAGGGCAAGAGCAAAAATTACACACATACCACCATCGCACACAACGTCACAAAAAGACCAACCCTTGTCCCTATTGACCATAACAGGAAAAAGCTTTACGCGAATAAAAAATCACAAGCTGGTCACCTGATTAGAAACATAAGAAACAAACTGCACCCAAATGGTGCGATGCCTGAAACGCCATGAGGGTGCCATGCTCGAAGCTTGCCCACCTAAAGCATCTATGTTTACACCTCTTCATCACTCAGCGAAAGGCAACGAAAAAAAGTATGAGCTTAGGCTGGCTCAATATACTCAAAATCCATTATTCGGTTGATCCCCCTCTTTGCCAAAATATCATCGCTACTGATACACTCTCTTGGAATAAGGCTGATAGACTAGTCAATACCTGTACAAAAGGATAAATAGGAGAGAATAATCTGCTTGAACGACCCGGGGGCAATTTGAGGGCAATTGAACCAGTTGACAACTAGGTTGCAATCGCTCTCTATACACAAATAAAACAGCTTCGCCCATCGAGATGAACTATAGAGCTTCATCGTTTCTACCACCGCAAGTATTTTCGCGGTTGATACGTCCATGTAGCCCACCGCTTTTGAGAAAACGATAAAAAATCTTGAGTCATGGTCTCTCAAAATACCACCGATGTCTATTGCCCCGAAACTCCCTAATACAACCCCATCAACATTAAACTTTAGAAAACCCACCGTCGGGGGAATCCAACGATTCTGAATTAGGCATCTTTCTTTAAGAGATACTCCTTTGAGATTATAGGGCAGGTTACGAATATCAGATATAGAATCGATGGCTTTTGGCCACTTATATTTGTACCACCAGGTCACTCTTAAGATTAGCAACTCGAACATTTGTACCACCGAGAAACACTTACCCTTGAATACAGCTTCGTTACGACACAACCATATGGTCAACACAACACCAAAGAAAGTTAGTCTCCATAGTAATTCTGCTCTAAAACCAGATTGGCAGCCAAATCGGCTCCTTAACAAACCAGATTGTTAGGCATCACCAAGTGAATATTCCATAAGAGACATCATTTTTGCCATAATGCCCAAACATGAGCACATTCACAAAAGAGATGATTCATTGTTTCATCATATATACCACAGAAGACACAAGAAATGGAGAGTTGAGGTAGCGTACCACATCTAAAAAGCTCTACCTTTGTTGGAATTCTGCCATGAGCTAATCTCCAAACGAAATTTTTAACTTTTGGGGAGCAAGATTTGCCCAATCCATACTCCAAATTTGGTTCAACTCTGCTAGATTTATGGCAGAGACTGCAGAAAGACTTGGAACTATACAGTCTATTAGACGATACCCTTCACCGCAAGCAATCACTATCGAGCACCCCGAGCCTTGAACCGTTTATAACAGCCATAAAGTCTTCCCAAATAGACACCTCCCAATCGAACAAGCATCTCCTAAGCGAGATAGCCCAAATCCAAACATTCCCTTCAAAGTAACCAAAATCATAAATCATCCATTGTTTCTTTGTAGCGAGAGCGAAGATCCTAGGGAACCTATCCCGAAGGGGAACATTGCCTATCCACACCTCTTCCAAGAATTTAATGGGCTTCTCATTCCCTACAATAAACTGAATGTTTCGAGTAAACAGGTCGGAAACAGAAGAGAGAGGGGAAATGATTTCGCACCATATCTAAGTCTTATTAGCTTTGCTTAGATTTGAAGGGATGGGACCTGTCGAATTTTTTTTCCGTACTTAGCTTTAATGACATTCCTCCATAGAGATTCAGACTCAGCTCCATACCTTCAAATCCACTTGTTCAAAAGTGCCTGATTCTTCGTTTTCATATCGACGACACCCAATTCTCCATTTACCTTAGACTTACACAAAACTTTCCAACTTAGCCAATAAATGGACCTTTTATCAGCGCTGCCCCAAATGAAGTTTGTGATTAACTTATCCAATTGGTTACTAACAGATGCGGGCAATTTGAATAGGGACATGTAGAAAATCGGAAGGTTTGAAAGTACCGCTTCGACTAGAACGATTCTTCCACTTATTAATAGCAACTTTGATTTCCACCCCGCAAGCCTCCTTTTAAATTTCTCCAGAATTGGAGACCATAACGATGCTGAGTTCTTGCAATGGCCGAGTGGCAGATCGAGGTAAATGCAAGGAAGAGCTTCGGTCGAGCATTTCACAATGAAATCCCATCTATCAAGTGTAACATAGTCCAAATTAATACCCATGAATTTTGATTTATGCAGGTTCAAGCGGAGACCAGAGGCAATCTCAAAACCTCTCAAAATTCTAACAATGTTCTTAATCTGCGTCTCACCAGCCCCGTAAAAAATTATCAAATCATCTGCAAACTGAAGATGTGTTATCGAAACATCATTGTTTCCAATAGTCACTGCATCGAAGAAGCCGAAGAAGCCGCGAGACGATGCTTTACTCAATATAGCACTTAATGCTTCTGCAACCAGATTGAAAAGTAGGGGTGATAATGGACACCCTTGACGCAACCCTCGCCGAGTAGAAAAAGATTGAGTCGGAGACCCGTTGACTAGAACAGAGATGGGCGCGGTAGAAATACAAAGCCGAGTCCATTGCATCCACTTCTCCCAAAACCCATTTTCTTCATGATAAACAATAAAAAAAACCCAATCAACCGAGTCGTACACTTTATAGAAATCTGCTTTAAAGATAATTCCAGGCAACCCACTTCTCTTTATGTAGAATGTAATTTCATTAGATATAAGAGCGCAGTCTAGAATCTGCTTACCCGGGCGAAAGGCAAACTGCGAATCGCCAATGACTTCATGCATGCATCCGCTAAGCCTTATGGATAAAACCTTAGCAAGTAATTTGTAAATGCTTTCCACGAGGCTTATAGGCTAATAATCATCAATTGAATTCAGATATGAGCACTTAGGAATTAAAACAATGAAAGAATGGTTTAGTGAAATGTTTGGGAAAGATCCTTTGAAAAAATTCGAGAAGAAACTTAGAATGTCGCCCTTAAGGGCATTCCAATATCGTTTCACAAAAACAATATTGAAACCGTCCGGACTGGGAGCTCTTGACCCATCCAATGACCACAGAGCATTCTTGATCTCATCCTTGTGAACGTACGCTCTAGACTCAAAGCTGATGCTGGGGACAAATGCTTGATATCGCAATCAAATCGGTCCACTAAAATTGTTTCTGACCTGTTATAAACCTCTCTTTTTTTTGATCAAAGAATACTTCCATATCATAGAAAAGTCAAGAGGGTAACAGATTTGATGGGAAGACTGCAGGACTCCATACTACTTGGGCCTGTTCAGTCTTCGCGAATTTGGCTAGCCAGTCAGCTGCCAGATTACAAGATCGACTAACAAAAGAAAAACAACAGGAATCAAACAAATTGGTCGATTCCTTAATATTTTCTTCAATGGCTGAAGTGGTCCAATCCGAACAGTCTCCTAAAGACAATCTATAAATAATTGATTTGTTGTCCGCCTCGACAATAACATTATCAAAGGCATAAAGGTTTGCAGTCTTTAGACCTAGTTGGATTGCAAAGGCTTCAGCCGCTGCCGTAGATGGAGCCCAGCACGGAGCAGAGACCCCGAGAAGGTAAGAACCTGAGCAATCTCGGAACACAGCTGCGATAGATGCTTTCCCTGAGTCCAGGTCAAAGGCGGCATCGCAGTTAATTTTGATAACCCCCGGAGGGGGAGGAACCCATTCTGAATTCTTCGGAGCACCTTTCGGTTTTGGAGGGGAATCATGCTTATTTGCTTGTTGGAATTCCACGAAGGCTCTATCTGTTCTTAGCCAAACATCCCAGGGAGAGTCTTTCCTTCCTTCGAACACCAAAGTATTCCTTGCTTTCCAGATGTTCCAGAGAATAAAGGCAAGGTGGGCATACCCTTCACCAGAGAGACCCAGAAGCTTATCTTGACGTAGCCTACACCACCATTTGGGAAAACCAGGGAACCCGATTTCTGCAGGAGAATAATTAAACCCTGACGCTTTCCAAACAGCTTGAGCGAAAGGGCAGAAGAACAACAGGTGCTCTGCTGATTCCTCTGAATGAAGGAAGTGAGGACAGACGTCCTGGTCCCTGAAGTTCCCATATAATCGGGCTCTCAACGATCTCTTTGTGGGAACGATGCCATGACTGAGTCTCCACAAGAAGGATCGAATCTTTAAGGGGACCTTCAGCTCCCAAATTGACTTCCAAAGCGCTTTCTGTGTCAAAGTGTCTTCACTTGAAGAAGGTTTGTTTTCCTCCCAGGATTGTTCTTCCAAAAAACGATACCCCGACTTAGCCGAATATTCGCCATTTTTATTGCCGGCCCATATGAGCCGATCCGGAACATTTGGTCCTCCAATTGGGATAGTCATGATCGCCTTCGCTTCGGAAGCAGAGCAAAGATCACGAATTTTAGTTTCATCCCAAGACCATTCAGAATTGATGAGGGATTTAACAGAAGGGGCAGTGAAGCCCTGTGGCGGTTGATTTGTCAGTCGAAATCCCTTGATCTTCGGAATCCAGTTATCAAACCAGGTTGAGATGCTTGTGCCATTTCCAACTCTCTAGAGGGATCCGTTTTTAATGATTTTTATCCCTTCCCTTATTCCAGACCAAGCCCAAGAGGGGTTTGAGCACTTTGGAGCCTAAAAAATGTTCCCATTTGGGAAATAGATTCCACGAAGGACCTTAGCTAGTAGGGAATCAGGATTCCTTATCACTTTCCAGGTAATCTTGGAAACCAGGGCTTTATTAAACAATCTGAGATTTCTGAAACCCATTCCCCCTTTATCTTTTGGCTTGCATAGATCCTTCCAATTTATCCAGTGAATACTTCTTTCTTTCTCTGCACAATTGTTCCACCAGAATTTGGCCACCATTGAACTTATCTCATCACAGAAGGTGACTGGAAGAAGGAAACACTGCATTACATAAGTGGGAATGGCCTGAGCCACTACTTTGATGAGAATTTCTTTCCCAGCACTAGTAAGAAATTTGGTTTTCCACCCTCTCAGTCTATTGATAACACGTTCTCGTATAAAGGCCAGCGCTTCTTTTTTGCTCCGTCCCCAAAAGGACGAAAGACCAAGGTACTTTGACTCTTCCTCCATGGCCTTGAATCCTAGGAAGCGCTGTAGATGAGATTTGAGCCTGTTGCTTACATTTGGAGAGAAGAAAGCAGAGGATTTCATGTGGCTGACTGTCTGACCTGTGGACTTTTGGAAAAGCTGAAGAATTTGCAGAAGCCCCGCACAGTTTTTCTCATTTGCTTCTGCGAATACAAGACAGTCGTCTGTAAACAATAGATGACTGAGAATGGGACATCTTCTCTTGATTCTCAGACCTGTGAAAACTCCCCTTTCCATTTCTGATTCAATGATCCAAGAGAAAACACTTGAGATGAAGGTGAAGAGGAAAGGAGATAAAGGATCACCCTGTCTCAGACCTCTCTCAGCGATGAATTCACCCTTTCGTTCCCCATTGACCACCAATGAGAAGGAAACTGTCGAGACACAGCTCATAACTCTGTTGATCCACCAGTTATCAAAGCCCATTTCCTTCATAATAAATTGAAGAAGATTCCAGTCCACTTTGTCATAAGCTTTTTCTAGATCAATCTTTAGAGCCATGAATCCTTTATCTCCTTTTCGAGTCCGTTTTAAAGCATGGAAAGTCTCGTTTGCCAGGATGATGTTGTCGTGGATTGACCTTCCTTTCACAAACGCAGATTGATACTGCGGTATAAGATCCGGCATAAAGACCTTTAGTCTGGTTGCCAGAACTTTGGTGATCACTTTTAATGAGAAATTGTATAAGCTGATTGGTCTCAGGTGGCCAACTTCTGTGGGATTTGCCTTCTTCGGAATGAGCACTATATTGGTTTTATTACTTGTGGGGTCCAGCTTACCTTCCCTGAAAAAGGCTTTTACCATTCCAAGAAGGTCGTCCTTCACAGTATCCCAGAAGGTCTGATAAAAACACCCAGGAAAGCCATCGGGCCCCGGAGCTTTCGTTGGCCCCATCTCAAACACAGCTCTTTGTATTTCTTCCTCCTCGATCGGCTTGCACAAGGCTGCATTCATCTCATCAGTAACAATCCTGGGAATGTAGTTTTTAAGCCGAGTGAACTCAACAGAGTGATCTTTCGTGAACACCTTTTGGAAGTGGTGAAGAAGAAAAGTGGCAATCTCCTCCGGGTCCTCCAGCCAAGACCCATTATCATGTTTGATTTTAACAATCGAATTTGCCCTTATGTGCTGGATGGTGGTAGCGTGAAAGAATTTGGTGTTTTTATCCCCCCATTTTAACCAATTAACTATCGATCTCTGGTGCCAGAATCTTTCCTCGCTTTCCCACTCTGCATCGATCTCTTTCTTCAGCTTTTCATATTCTTCAATTTCCTTGTCCGACAGTTTCCTGCCTTGTAGTTTTGTTAAGCCCTCCATTAGGGCATGCTTTCTCTCATTTCTCTTCTTCATCTTTTCTTTGTTATTAGATGCTTAATATCATTAGGATTCGACAAGACTATATTACCAATGCTTAGCGAAGTTATTAGATTCACCCGACGTCTCGAGGAAGCGACCAAATGAAAGTACTTCGTGTTTGGATCAAATCGAATTGTAAGGTAGAAAAATTTTACATGTTAAACCTTTATCACTACTGTCTGAAGAATTATTAGATACAAATATGTTAGATACCTGCAACTTGATTAATAAAAGTGAAATAATCTCTTAAAAACATGCTTTTACCACCGCAAAAAAGAAATATTTTTTAAAAAAGAAAAAGATATTAAAAATGTGTTCACACGTACAATCATAATTATTGATGTAAGTCAGAATAATATAAAATATTTTAATATAAAAATAAATCGGGTTGAATTTAATTCTTTAATGTTAGGGTTTCAACTTAATCAATATTATATTATTATTTTTAAATTAACCTAATTTTCTGTTCAAATCAATTTTTGAGACCTAATATTTTTATTCATACCTTTAAATGTTAGACTGAATTTCAAATTTGATTATTTAATCTGATTCTTGAGTGTTTTTAAAAATAACATATTCTATTAGTATTTGTTAATATCTTATATGCTCGAAAACCCATCAAACTCCACTTGGAGGGAAACGACACCGGGAAACACGTATAACGTATTCTAAGAAAAGTAGATGAATACAGTAAATGAGTAAAATGTTATGAAATGACAAGATAGCCCCTTCCATGATTACAATATTATTATCAGACATGAACGGGTCTTGACATTACAAATTGTAAAAGTTCACTTAAAATTTTAAAATTTATACTAAAATTTAAAAGTTTTTGATGCTTATGAGAACTCCTTATTTATCTAAAAAAGTAAAAGTTAATGAAAACTTTAAAAATTCAATTAAAATATTTTAGAATTAAAGGATTTAAATAAAAATTGTAAAATTTTGGGGGACGGAGTCCTCTCGGGCTCCCACCAACGTCCGCTTATGATTATATATAATCATTTAAATTTTATTTAATCTAAAAGTTAAAATCTTCTATTTTCCCATATTTTCAAATATGTAATTTAAATTCGTTTAAACCTATTCATATTGACTTTAATTACTATTCGATATTTAAATTTTTTTAATTAAATTTCTTTTTTAATAGAAATCATTAGTCTTATTAAAAAAATAACAAAAACTATAATAACGGTTTACAACTATTATCGTACACTATATATACAATTTAAACATTTTCATATACCATTGATACAAGAAACTAGCCACTTTAGACCATATAAGAATCGTACATGAAAAATGTTAAAAACTCAATCAAAAGACTTGAATGAAAAATAGATACGAAGAAATCTGACTGCATCGACAAACGAATTACAAAGGGGATTAAACTATTGAAGATCACCGAGAACCGTAAATCAGAGCCGAACGTCGCGGTAAACTATAAAAAAAAACTCATAGTTTTAAATGGTATATTTTAACTTTCCTATTTTAAAAAAAAACTTTCAAATGATATAAAGTATTTAATATATGTGTTACAATCCACTTACACTCAATGTAAAACCCAAACCCATAGTTTTACATGTTTTTCATATCGTTAGTTAGGTGAAATGGATTAATGAGATTAACTCTTTACTTTTCTTCCAAATGATAATCTCCACATATCCTATCATTAATCTCAGTAATCCATTTTACTCATCCAACAATTCAAAAAACGTGTAAAACTTAAAAAAACTCTTAAATTGTGCAAACGAATTGTATCCTTTAATATATACATATAGAAATGAATCACATTTTATGAACTTGAAAAATAAGTAAGTCCAAACTGAATTAAACTCGAGCTTTGAATATTAAAATTTAAATCCAATTCATATTTTAAACTAATTTTAATATTTTTAATCTAATATTTCTATTTTTCTTTTATTTGGGCCTTAATTTATCTTAAATAACTAGAAGTTTTGACATTTTTTATTAAGTAGATAGACAATTACATTCGCAAGACAAACATTGTAATTCGACCCTATACAAGATAGAATAATATGAACATTTTTGACCACTCGTTAATTAATGGATCTGAAAACTAGGAATATGACATTAAGACCGATATTATGAGTTAATTTAAGTCTTAATTATATGTCAAAATGGAAATTTTATAGATAGACCTGACTCACCACGTTATTACTTTTTCCAGCTAATAAGGTTCATCTATCTCATTTTTTTTCAAGGTGAATCTTCACCTCTCACCTACATGTAAATAAGGAGTGAGTAGTTATTTGGAAGCTACTTTGAGATGACTAGATCTTATTGACTAAGACCAAGAATGACGTGGTGAGCCGAGTCCATCTAATAATTTATCGTCAAAGTAATACAATTTTTTAATCGTCTTTTTTGTCAAAATAGGTGTGTAACTTTTAATTTTGTTCTCATTTACAAGTTGACCACTAAAATTTTTATTCAATGAATACGTCGCACTGGTATATGTTCATCTTCTTTCTTTCTTTACTTTGATTCTCCAGGGAAACAAAGGAAAAAAAAATTAAAAATTGGTTTTTTTTTTAGAAATATAACAATCTTAAGTACCAAAACACTTTGATTTTGAGAATTTATTTATGATGCATCAATTTCATCCAGTCTTCTCATTCTCGTTTTTGTAAAAAAAAAACGTTAAGTCCTAAAATATTTCGATTTCGTTTGTAAAGTTTCATTTATGGTAAAGTGAAATCAAGATTCAAGCCCTCAAAAATTAGTTCCAAAACATTTTGATTTCGTTTATAATGATGAGTTGGATACTAATAAAAGTTGTATGGCATGAAGAATTCATCAAATGGAGGATGAAGATTAGGGGTGTTAATTGAGTTGAGCAGCTCACGAACAACTCAAGCTCGACTAGATTAAGACTTGGTCAACGCTCGATTTGAGTTGATTTGACTCGAATTCGAGTTCGAATAGAGATCGCAGCGAGTTGAGTCGAGCAAGATCTAACTCGATTCGATAAGTTCGCCAACAACTCCATATTTTTTGTGAAATTTTTTTCAATTTTTGGTGGCTACCTTAAAAATTATGTTCCAAGAAGTTTAAATACTAGTTGAAAACTCTAGAAAAGTTCAATGACTTACTAGGTAATTTACCTATAAAATATTGAACCAAATTTCTAAAACGTTTTGTATTTCCTAGACTTCAACAATTTAATTTAATAAGAAATTAAATTATAATAATTAGTCTTTCTTACTTTTTTTAATTAAAGATTTCTTTTTTATTATTACTTTATGTATAAAAGTACAAAATAAGAAGAGTTTTCGGTTCTTATATAAAAAAAATACGATTGAAAGTTAAAACTACGGAATTTCTAAGGCATTCTCTCATTTTGTAGTTTATCGAAGATTGTTGAGAAACTAAAAAGAGTCTCACACCCGAATATCGACTTCATATCTAACTCGATCATGATAGGTTCATTTATTAATCTCTAATAGCATCACTAGATTTTAACTATATTTAAAAAACAACGTAAAAAATTTGGTGAGCTTAACGAGCAACATGATTTTTTAACGAGCACGAGTCGAGCAAAATTTTATCGAGCTTAACGAACAGCGAGATTTTTTAACGAGCGTGAGTCGAGCACTACTCTACTTGTAATCGACTCACTGGATAAGCACCCCTAATGACGATCATATTTAAGGTATAAACTAAAAAATGTTACATAATAACTTTTTCAGTTTGAGTCAAGGTGTCCACCATTAATACCAGTGACTAATCTTTTCATCGCGTGTGCTCTCACTAAGAGATAAACAGATAGCGCATAAATAGGAATCGATTCCCTGATCTCATGATTAAAGGATAAAGTGAGCAACCATCAAACTACATCTAATGTTTATAAAATCTTAAATAAAAAAATCCTAGTTATCTACTTTAACAATAAAAAAGTACTTCCAATAGGAAAATTATTAGAATCAAATATACAAATATTAGAATCAAAGAGCAGCAAAAAGCATCATCCCCCACTTCATTTCAAGGCACGAAGTTTTGTCATTGGTTTTGGCCGGTGAAGATGATGAGGATAAGGCAATAAAAGATTGAAATGCGGACCTCAAGTTGTTGATACGCTTCCGTTGACGAATCCTCCTCAAAACTTCGAAAATGCAGCCAAAATCGATATAAAAAAAACATAGTATTAAAATTTTGGTAAAACAGTTGTGTATTATTGTTTTTTTTTTTTACTTTTTAACAAAAAAAACATGATATTTTGGTTCGTATTTATCTTCGAATTGTTGTAAATTTTATGATTTTTATTTTTTTCCTATTTTGTCTGAACCTTGATAACTCTTATATTTTATTTTATTTTCTATATAATTAAACTATTCGGTTAAACTAACGGAAGGAATTGAAATTTGACAGATCCAAAGTTGAACGAATCCACCTCTTATTCAAGTTTTTAACCACAACAAAGGATTTTACAAGTTGGACTTGGGAGGGGGTAGTAGGGATGGGCTCACGTGTTTCTGTGGAATTAGAAATGTGGGCCCAGGCCATGAATTCTAATGACAGTGCACGTAACTTTGGGCCTTTAAGTTGTCCAAAAGGAATTGATGGACTTAGTCTTTTCAATTTTTTTGTCTGAATCTATAATAATTTATTTAAAAAAAACTAATTCCATACATCACATGATGGAACGGTGAAATTGGTGGAATATTACATTTGATTTTTTTTCTAAAATATAGTATATATTAGATTGTTTTTTAATTTATAGCATTTACTTTATATTTTGATTTTGAATATTATTTTTCTTTTTTTCATTAGAAAATATAAGTCGAATTCCCTACAATTCGACTTTAAATAGTATTTCTTTAAAATAAAGGAAAGTACCGTAGCAAGTTGGGTTGCTTTCAGCACATTTTTAAATTTTTTAATAAAAAACAAAAAAGCATTGTTTAAAGTCGAGATATAGAGAATCCGACTTCAAAAGTATTGTAGCAAATGTTGTAAATTAAAATGACAATGGTCGAGTTTTTTTATCGCACTGACCCAGACCCAAAAATAAAAGAAAAATACCCTACCCGATATTTAGAAGGATTCAACCCGTCCCGAACCCGCTCTAAACTTTAAGGTTCAAACCCGACTCCGACCCAAATGTCTGTTTACCAGCAACATAATCCCCTGCCATTATCGATGGTGTTCGAGCTTTCAATTTCAAGGGTGAAAAATATTCATGCAAATAAAATGTGCATCTATTTTTGAATCAAAATAAAACTTAAATATGATCACTGTAAACAAAAATAAAATTCTAAAATATTCATACAATCAAAACCACAACTTTCACAACAAAATATCCTACTGATGCGTATTTAGGAGTCAAAGCAAATTTTAAAAAGTTCATTTAAAACAATTAACTAATTTGCGATTGAAAAAAGAAAACCCTAGACCTAAAAGAGAAAAATTCTAAGTTCATGAAATTCATAGCAGGTGAACATCGTATTTTGGGCAGTCTTATTTTGACCACCCAACTACGCAACTCGTTAATTAGACTATCGAACTTTTAAATTGGTCTTCTTTTCACCACCGCCGTTAAAAAACTAACAGAGGAGGTGACGTGAAAGTTAACGGAAATTTGTATAATTACACATTTGGTCCATGTTAGTTACCTATTATATCAATTTGGTCCTATTTTTAATTTCATTAAATAAAATTAATCAACCAATCATATGACGACACTTGTCATCGCCAGATTGGTTGAATTTACTCTAATTTTTAATTTATTTTATTTAATATTTAATATATTTATTTAAATATTAAATAAAATAAATTAAAAATTAGATTAAATTCAACTAATTCGGCGATGACACATCGCCATCTGATTAGTTGATTAATTGTATTTAATTAAATTAAAAATACGACTACCCCAAAGTATGGTGGTCACCTTAATAGTTTATCAAAGTATGGTGGTCACTTTAGTAGTTTACCTTATCAACTTGTCGGGTTCGAATTAAATTATCATTCCAAAGTGTAGATCGAAAACTAATTTTACATGTGCTATACTTTGAAAGAAAATGAAATATAATATTCTACCAATTCCACGGGATGGAAGCCATTAAAAATCGATTTTCAATTTTTTTTTATAAAAAAATTAAAACTCATGAACGAGCCAAAACTCAACTAAAAAGGTTAGAAAAGGAGATGATACATAAACCTTCCTGTTGGAAACGGAAAAGTAGGGAGAGATCAATCAAATTAAATTTGATTAAAATGTAATATTGAAGAAAAAAACTAGGATTAAAAATGTTATTTTCAAAATATAATGAAATCAATTAAAATAAGGTGAATTACATTCATGACCACCAAATTGTATGTCTGATTTCATTTTAATCACCGATCTTTTAATTTAGTCAATAAATCTATTTAACTATTTAAATAATATTGATTATGCCACTTGTCGTTAAAATATAACGAAGAGAGTGACATGACAGTTAATAAGAATTTGTATAATTATACATTTGATCTCAATTATTTACATATTATATTAATTTGTTACTAATTAAAATTTAACAAATTTAATCTTTTGATCAAATGATGACGTGTGTCACCATTTGATTGATTGCTTTTCTATTAATTTTTATTAATTTATGAAAAAATAGAAAATAAAACTTACTTCTCATCGGACATGAAGGTTGAAAAGCCTCAGCCTCAACCATTGAGTAAAGCCTATTTTATGTTTTAAAGTTTTTAAAAAAATTATTAAAGGTTAACTTATGTTAACTTATGAGAGAGAATCAAAGAAATAAAAATAAAGTTAAGAGGGGATAAAATTTTATATATTAAATTATATTATATTTAAAAATATAATATAATAATAATTTATTAATAGTTTAATAAAAAGTTTATATATGAAGCTATTAATATATTTAATAATATTTTAATGTAATATTATTAAACTATTTTAATTAATACAATATTTAATTAAATTTTATTTATATTTTAAAAGTTTAATTGTAACACCTCAATCCTGATTCGAATTCGAAGTACAACATTCGGGTCACCCAAAAATTGACCCATCAAAATTTCCATTTAAAATAATAAGTTTAGCCATCATTTAAAAACATTAGATATCCATAAATTCATGAAGTTAAATAAATATTATATTTAAGTTTTGAGAGTAGCTCCAAGTTTAAATCACCGTATAAAAAAATAGCATTTCAATAGAGCTTACAGACTCAATAACTTGTAAGGTCCTATGAATACATAAGCTCAAAACTAAATACTAAGCATTCTACTCTGAAGCAAAGCGGTGTTGAGAAATCCCTTCTTGATGTGACATTGGTCACTATCCACCTACTAACTTGCGAACGAAAACAACGATTCTGAACGCTGAGCTTAGAAAGCTCAGTTGTACATTTCTACTCTACCACTATTTGTGATTGTAACCCCCTCGTCCCGGTCTGGTCGGATGACCGGTCCGAGTGGGCCACACGGGGAAAACCGAAGCGAAACCCGTTAAGGTTCCTCCTCGGTTAACGACCCAGAAAATTTCTTTTTATTTTAATCTTCCCCAAATGCACATTTAATTCCTATGTGACTACAGCAACGGAAGACAAGCATTCATGCAACCAAGACTTAAACAACCTGAACCAAACAGCCCATTTGTATGTGGATTAACAGGTCGTTTCGAAACACCCTCAAGGTGTATCGAAACGCCTTGACCTGGTCAACACTTCAAAGCCCACACAAGGATGCCGTTTCGGAACGGGGGTCAACCGTTTCGAAACACCCTCCCTGGTCAATTTCTCGTGGTCAACGAGAATTGACCGTTTCGAAACACCATAGACCCGTTTCGGAACACCTTCATCTCGCCAATTTCTCAAAATTCCAGTAGCAAAAGTGTACCGAAACAGCCCCTATCCGTTTCGAAACGCTTGGCCAAAAAAAAAGGGACCGTATCGAAACAGGGTAACCCGTTTCGAAACGCCCCCTGTCAGCAGACTGGTTTTAGCTGATTTATGGCACAAGGGTGCCCCTAAACCTCACTAAAACCTCCAACAACACCCTAACAACAATACTAAAGGCAAACCAACATACGAGCATGCTTGAACATCATCATACAAGACTAAACACCAAGGCACAACATCACTAGCCACACATCCATACATGTCATTAGAGATATTAAGCTTTAACATATCCAACACTTAGGCAATTCTAGATAGCAAAATACTAACATGGTTTCAAGCATAGCATACATCCCAAAGCCAAATTAACAACACATACGAGGAGTCTAACATGCTCCTAAACAACAACAACAACAACAACATTCCAAAGGCATCATAACACGACTCCTATCCCATTTGTAGAACCAAGGTTTTGATATAATATTTGAAAAATGTTTTGGACTAAATTGAAAAGAATTTAAAATGTGTTTTTAGTCAAAAACAACTTGAAAATATGTTTAAGGGTTTTTAAGGCTTTGGAATGGACTTAAAGTACATTTAAAGTGGTCAAAACCGTATATTTTAAGTGACCGTACCGATACGGTATTGAACCGTACCAATACGCCTTATGGTTTTCAAACTACCAGAATTCCAGTAGCTAAAACCCGTACCGATACGCTTAGCCGTATCGATACGGTGTGCTTTGAAATAGCCCAACGGCCATAAATGGTACTATTCTCAACGGCCATAAATGGTACTATTCCCAACGGCCATAAATGGAACTATTCCCAACGGCTATAAATGGTACTATTTCCAACGGCTATAAATGGTACTATTCCAACGGCTATAAACGGCTATATTCCCAACGGCTATAAACGGTAACATCCCCAACGGCCATAAACGGCTACAAACTCAATTGAGAGTATAAAAGAGACCTCCAAGCATCAAGATTGATAAGAGCTTCAATTGTTACAACATTATGAGTGAAAAACTTGTCTAGAGCTTAAATCATTCATTTCTTGCTTAGACAACACTTGTGAGCTTACATTGTTAAATTTGCTCAAGTGTTTAGGTTTTGGGTGAGTGCTTAATTGTGCAAACAAATACCTATTAGAGGGTTTGAGTTTGCTTTGTCTATCTCTTTGTAAAAGAGGGTTTTGATCAAGGCTTTGGGTAGAAGCTTGATCGGTGTAAAGGGTTTCCTCCTAAGCCTAGAAAAGGGGACGAATCAATTAGTGGAATTGGTTGTGAAATCCTTAGTGGGGAGCTAAGGTAGTGAATGTAGACTCGGTTGAGTAGTCGAACCACTATAAATCATTGTGTCTTTATTTTTCTAGCTTCCTAAACCCTTCCACCCAAAAATTCACCTCTCCACCACTTGGCGAGCAAGAACGGTTGATTGAATCGAGCACCTCACATCTCAACAATTGGTATCAGAGCTTGGCTCAATCGAAGGGGATTCACATCCTATTGAGAAGATCCGACAAGCTCGATCAACATTTCACCAACCGGCTCAAATGGCGCAATCCATCAACATACCGCCTTTCTTCGACGGAGATCACTATGCCCATTGGAAGACAAAGATGAAATTCTTCTTGAAGTCAAGAGATTACAAGCTATGGGACATAGTTGAAGATGGTCCGTTCGTGCCTCAAGGAAGCAAAGCGGAATGGAGTGCCGACGATCGCAAGAAGATGGAGCTTAATTGTAGAGCCTTGCACATGCTCTTTTGTGCTTTTGGCCCAACTATCTATGAGAAGATGTCTTCTTGTGAGAATGCCAAGGAAGTATGTGACAAGCTTGAAGTCACATACGAGGGGACCAATGAAGTCAAGGAGACTTCAAAACAAGCATATGTGGCCACTTGGAGTGATGAAGACTCCACCGATAATGAAGTAGCCCACCTATGCTTTATGACCCTCAATGAGGGGGAGGTAACTTCTAACTCATCTATTTCAAATTCTTATACATTTGATGAGTTACAAGAAGCCTACGATGAATTGGTTTTTGAGTTCAAGGCTTCATTTTTGAAAAACAAGAAATTGATTTCAAAGTTAAAAATCGAAAATGATTTGCTTTCTAAAACCAATTTAGAGTTTGAAGCAAAAATCAAAGATTTTGAGCTTAAAGTTTTAGATTTACAAAATTTGCTTCAAACGATTGAAAAAGATCATCAAAAAGAAGTTGATGATCTTAAAAAGGAAAATGATTTGATTTCCAAAGAGCTTGAAAAGAAAAACAATTTTGGAAAATCAAATTTCTATGTTAGACAATCTAGTGCCCCTAGATTTAAAAACGGTAAATGTTTTAGAAGTGTTTGGGTCCCAAAAGGACTAACCACTTCAATTAAAAAGGATGATATTGAAAAATGGATTCCTAAGGGGTCAAAAATTTGTGCTACTAACGTTTATGGATCCAAAGCAATTTGGATACCAAAAATTACTTGATTGTCTTTTGCTAGGTGTGATGGAGATGTTCAACAAGTCAAACATTGAGGGGGAGCTCCATGCACACAAGGAAGAACACTTGAAGAGGAAGGCTTCACATCCTCCCTTGGGTTCAAGTGTTGGTAAAAATCTAGTTGCTTTAGTGTTTATTTGATTTATTTTCTTTTATGTCAACTAGATATTCATATATGTTGAACTAACATTCTCATGATGCTTTGAGTAAGGGGAGCCAATTTTTTAAAACCAAAATTTTAAGTGTCGAATTTTTTTTTTGCCTCCTATGTTATCTTGAACTTAAATGTCATTTTAAATTCTTTTTGATATAACAAAAAGGGGGAGAAATGGTTTGAAAAATTGAATTTTCAAATGAATAAGGGGGAGCTTTATATGATTTCATATCTTAATCTCTTATTCACAATTTTAAAGCTAAAGGGGGAGAATCCCAAACAAATTTTTCAAGTTGGTTTTATTATATCAAAAAGGGGGAGATTGTAGAACCAAGGTTTTGATATAATATTTGAAAAATGTTTTGGACTAAATTGAAAAGAATTTAAAATGTGTTTTTAGTCAAAAACAACTTGAAAATATGTTTAAGGGTTTTTAAGGCTTTGGAATGGACTTAAAGTACATTTAAAGTGGTCAAAACCGTATATTTTAAGTGACCGTACCGATACGGTATTGAACCGTACCGATACGCCTTATGGTTTTCAAACTACCAGAATTCCAGTAGCTAAAACCCGTACCGATACGCTTAGCCGTATCGATACGGTGTGCTTTGAAATAGCCCAACGGCCATAAATGGTACTATTCTCAACGGCCATAAATGGTACTATTCCCAACGGCCATAAATGGAACTATTCCCAACGGCTATAAATGGTACTATTTCCAATGGCTATAAATGGTACTATTCCAACGGCTATAAACAGCTATATTCCCAACGGCTATAAACGGTAACATCCCCAACGGCCATAAACGGCTACAAACTCAATTGAGAGTATAAAAGAGACCTCCAAGCATCAAGATTGATAAGAGCTTCAATTGTTACAACATTATGAGTGAAAAACTTGTCTAGAGCTTAAATCATTCATTTCTTGCTTAGACAACACTTGTGAGCTTACATTGTTAAATTTGCTCAAGTGTTTAGGTTTTGGGTGAGTGCTTAATTGTGCAAACAAATACCTATTAGAGGGTTTGAGTTTGCTTTGTCTATCTCTTTGTAAAAGAGGGTTTTGATCAAGGCTTTGGGTAGAAGCTTGATCGGTGTAAAGGGTTTCCTCCTAAGCCTAGAAAAGGGGACGAATCAATTAGTGGAATTGGTTGTGAAATCCTTAGTGGGGAGCTAAGGTAGTGGATGTAGACTCGGTTGAGTAGTCGAACCACTATAAATCATTGTGTCTTTATTTTTCTAGCTTCCTAAACCCTTCCACCCAAAAATTCACCTCTCCACCACTTGGCGAGCAAGAACGGTTGATTGAATCGAGCACCTCACATCTCAACACCATTGCTTTACTATTACAATCTTTAAATTTAACTATCATACTTGAGCTAACTGTAAGCAACACTTGGAGGCCTTTTCTTGCCCTTGCCACCCACAAGCCATTGATCTGCATTGTCGAACAAAAGAGAGCGTAAGTATAAAAGCTTAGTGAGGGTAAGCTCATAAAACAAACCTTCGACAATGCAGGGTCCAAGCACGAGCTACAACCAAGATAAAGTGCATGATCTTACCTCCGATCCACACAAGCCATAAATATAGATGATGCATGAACATATATTCAATATCATGCCATGCTCAACATGTTTAAATCCACAACATATGAAATCGCATATATTAAACCATGTTAGCAACACATCCCAAATCACATAGGCTCCCAATTAATCACACATTGGCAACATAAACTACAATCCGTATTGGCACCTAGCTATGACTCGAATACGCGGATAACCGTTGGAACTCACATCCAACAACACAACCATTACCTGACAGTGGGATTCCACTCATCACCGTTCACGCGGAGGGGATTCCACTCATCCTCACGCCTCATTTCACGCGGAGGGGATTCCACTCATCCTCACGCCCGTCGATGGGATTCCACTCATCACCGACTAATATATAGAAGAAGATTTCCGGGCGAACCCGTACTCCATCTTGATGACTACCATCATCAAGACCACGCGCGCATTTTGACTCACGTGTGCACACTAAACATCCTAATGATCGATCATTTGTACTCAAGCATACTAGTGCCAATACTACACATTTCATTAATCTTTCACAATATCATTTCATAATACTTCCGTGCTTAGCACGTATTCACCATGACTTACCGTCATGCACAAGCCACATTCCCATGCCTAGCATGTACTCACCATGATCCTCGGATCATACAATCACCTCATAATATCACTTCACATGTCAACACCACATGGGCATCATTAACAACCATATCACATCATATTTTACACATGTGTATAACCATATCATATCTATTATCAACATGCATATAACAATGCATCAAACATGCCTCAACATACATGTATACAACATATACATAATCAACACCATCACAATTTAACACGAGGCATATACAACCATTAAAGAGTGCAACCAAAGTCTCTAATCAAAGCTTGGGATTAGGCTACCACTCTAATCCCAACTCTAGGTGGGTTTACCAAGCCCATCCTAGGTTCACATGCTTGAACCAAATACTCAAAATTATTTTAAAAATATTTAACCACTCACCTAAGCTTCCAAGCTCCAAGCCAAGTAAGCAACCACCCTCACGTTTCCGGATTTCCCCTCGATGCTTCACCAACACAAATTCCCGCTTCTAAACAACCTCAATCACAATTCAAATAACCTCAAATCAGCCCAAACATCAAAATACCAACCCGAAACACAATTCAATCACAATTCACAATGTTTCAAGCCATGAACAAACCCCATATTTAGCAATCTCGGACAACCCCAAAACCACATCCAAAATCCATGTTTCCAACACCCAATGTACCCACAAATGATCTCAAAACAACCCCTAACCATAGCACTACCATTGGGCTATCAATTTCCACCTAAAACAACCCCCAAAACTCACCCAAAACCCTTCAAAAACTTCATTTATACTCAAATTCGGGAATTCATTTAAAATGCTCTAAAAATTATATATGTTGGACTATTTGATTCACAAACAACATATCTAACATAAATAAACCAAAAGCCTTGATAAATACTCATAAAGTCACAACCTTTAACCAAAACTTTGAAAAACCCAAATTCTAAAACATTGATGAAAATGAAATCTATTTGTACTTCCAAGTAGAGGAAGATGAGAGCAAGTCGGAAATGTAATTACCTTTCAAAACCGAGCCAAAATGGAGGAGAAATGAGATGGAAAAGTGAAAGAGATGGGAGAGCTCTTTTCACGTTGGTTTTTGGTTGAAGAAGAGGATGAATAGTGAAAGTGTTGGATAAAGGGGGATTTAAAATCAAAGTTGGGCTAATTACAAAATGGCCATTAATGAATGGCTATCTTCTTTATTCTTTAAAAACTCTTCACTTTGCAATTTCTTCAATTTGGTCCAATTTCAAATACTCCCTCTGTCCCACTTAAGATGTCCATTTTGTGTTTTAAAATTGTCCCACTTAAAATGTCTCATTGAAAAAATCAACAACTTTTACAAGACACATTTATCTTTCTACCCTTTCTTTAGTTTTCCAACAAAATAAAATTTAACTTTTTAAGGATAAAATTGACATTTCAATTATTTTACATCACATCTCTTACACAATTTTTTTCTTCCTAAAACTACGTGAAAAGTCAATAATAGACATTATAATTGGGACGGAGGGAGTATTTGTTTTTGAAGCCCGAAACTTAAAAGATTATTTTAATTATAAAATCGAGCCCAAAATAATATTAAAATATTATTTTCACCTGACCCCTAAACTTGGGTGTTACAGTGATTATCATAAAATAAGTACGCAAGATAAATACAATTTAGAGATCATAGATAAGACTTTACTATATATGAGTTATCATCTAGCCTACACTAGCTAGAGTTCTTAGATCACCTATCTCAAGACAACATTACGTCTACGACAAGTCTTACATGTTTCTACAACGAGGTCATATAGCCCATCGAGTTAATACATACCGCACTCTGATCACTCAGCCATGAGTACATAAGCTATCATCTATAGCATCCACACAACATACATAAATGCGTCCATACATCATTCACATAATGACCAACAAAGCCCTACTATGCTCACACGTTCGTCGGGTTACCCGTGTTTACACAGCCGTCGGGTTAAATGGTCTATATCTGGATCACCATAGCTATAGATACGTTCTAGACATACTTGGATCACATTAGCCACAAGTAGTCTTTACTTGAGGTCACTCATCCTATTACGTTACTCGAGCTCACCAAGCCATCGAGTTAATTATCTTATCTGGATCGCCACAGCCACGGATAGATTTTTAACCGCACCCATATCACTCAGCCCATGGGGACGTCAGATGTACTTGTCCATACAGCCCGAAATATGCATCCCTTTATATAAGTACTGTAGTACTGACTTTAGGACATTCAAATTCTTTTTCCACAATCATAAATCAATACATACTCCCTGAACATTCAAACACCTTACCAAGAGGTAAGTGGCTCCAAGCCAAGCCATCAAGCAAATGCCACCAAGGCATGGTATCAAGCATCTCTAGGATTGCTATCGTAATAATTCTCCCATTTACAATTATCGGGTTATTACACATTATACTCATTCATGAGAGTTAAATTTCGATTTCTCAGTTTTACTATTCTTTTTATCGCCTTAGAAGCCTAGTGACCATAGCCCTCGAATTATCAGACCCTCAAACTCATTCTCAACTTTTACGGGAAGATTGCCAAGTGGGTATCAATACCATTTTTCTATACTGGAATTTTAATAGAACATGGGGTACCGATACCAGTTTTTCGAGTACCGATACCGAATCACATAAATGACTTCCAAGGCTCGGGAAATCACTTCCCAATCCCTTAAAACGTATCCTTACCCCCCTTTAACTCGATTCTACATATTATGAGATTTAATTAGGGTGGTTTGCTACTATTTTTACACCTTATTAACATTTAATCCGGGATTTATCATTAACAAGGCTTTAAGCTACCTTAAGCCATAAAATCAAGCAAAGCAACTACTTTATGATCTTCAAGAAGAGTATGAGTCAAATATGTATTGACCTTTAGCTAAAAATTCTAAAATCAAGCTTCAAAGCAAAACCCTTCAACTTTCTTCCTTTGACTCAATATTGGAAGAACTCCCAATCACCTCATTTCTACCACACATCAAGGAAATGAATCAAGACTCAACCCAAAAACAAAAGAAAGGTTTGACTACATATTATCAACCTTAAAAACATGGAAAAATTATAAAAGTTTAAACACTCTAAAAATTCATAATCACAACCCTTACCCTCTACCATAAAATTATGGTTTCATAAAGCTCAAGAAGAGGGGATTAACATACTTTAATCTCGGACTTTGGTTGGAAAAAAATTATGCATAAAAAGAATGTTTGGGTAGAGAGAAAATAAAAGTGTAGGAGAAAGCAGAAAAGAAAGAAAGATGAAATGAGATCATCTTGCTCCCCTTTTTCCTCTTTAACCCACGTGACAGCCAAGGGAAATTAAAAGGCATTCAGCTTTTTGGTTTAAAAAAAGGTAAAACTGCAACATAGAACCCCTAAGCTTATCCTCTTTTACAAAATGGTCACTTCCCAAACCCACAAAGCTTGATACTCATCCAACAAAGCTTAAACTTGGCCCAATAAGTCCAAATACATCAACCAACTCGAAGGTCTGTAACCCAGGTCAACGCTCAATCGTTAACTAAGAAATTCAGGTTGTTACATTAATAATATTCTATTAATATTTTACTAATATATTAATAGTTTAATATATTTTATTAAATATTATATTTAACAAACTATTTAATAATATTATATAATATAATAATATTAAACTATTATTAAATATTTTAATAATATCATATTTATATAATAATAGTTTAATAATATTCTATTAATATAACATGAATATTAAATCGTGTATTAAATATATTAATAGTTTCAAATATAAAAATATATAGGCCATGTTTGGTAATTAGCGGATAGCTGATAGCGGATTACATTAGCTGATAGCTGATTGCATTAACTGATTTGATTAGCGGATTATATTAGCTGATTGTATAAAAGTGTTTGGTAAAATTAACTGATAACTGATAGCTGTTATATTATTTAAACAAGTAAAATAACATATTAGGACATGATTATATTTCATACTTGTTTGAATAGTTTATTAGTTATCAATATTTTATTTATAATTAATATTAATTAGATCTATAAAATTATTTTTAGTATAACTTTTCTAAACATATTTGAATAATTTATATATTAATTTATTATTTATATAATTATTTTAATATAATTTATTTAATTAAAAAATTTAAATACATATAAATATGTGATAATAAAAAGAAAAAATAAATAGGATTAGCTTATAAATAGGATGAGAAGATATTTAATTTAGGTTATTTTGAGATTTTTGGTAATTGGTAAGGGTAAAAGAGTCTTTATAACTCTAATATCAAACCTCTAATCTCAAAAAGCTCCTATTATGGGCCCTGTTTGGCAATTAGCGGATAGCTGATAGCGGATTGCATTAGCTGATTTGACTAGCGGATTGTATTAGCTGATTGTATGAAAGTGTTTGGTAAAATTAACTGATAGCTGTTAGATTATTTAAACAAGCAAAATGACATATAAGGACATGATTATATTCAATACTTGTTTGAATAGTTTATTAGCTATCAATATTTTGTATCTAATTAATATTAATTAGATCTATAAAATTATTTTTAATATAATTTTTCTAAACATATTCGAATGATTTATATATTAATTTATTATTTATATAATTATTTTAATATAATTTAATTAATTAATAAATTTAAATACACGTATAAATATATGATAATAAAATAGATAAAAGTAAATATGATTAGCTTATAAATAGGGTGAGAAAATATTTAATTTAGGTTATTTTGAAATTTTTGGTAACTAGTAAGGGTAAAAGAGTCTTTACAACTCTAATATCAAACCTCTAATCTCAAAAAGCTCCTATTATGAGCTTTTTCAAAATTAGCGATTTCACCCTAATCCGCTATTCACCAAACAACAATATTAGCGGATTTGACTTGCCAAACTACTAATTATGCCTCAAACCTCTAATTTTTGCCCAAACCTCTCTTTACCAAACATGGCCATGAGCTTTTTCAAAATTAGCGGTTACACCCCAATCTGCTCTTTCAATCCTCTATTCACCAAACAACAATATTAGCGGATTTGACTAGTCAAACCTCTAATTATGCCTCAAACCTCTAATTTTTGCCAAAATCTCTCTTTACCAAACATGGCCTATATGAAACTATGAATATTATATTATTAAATACATAATAGTTTTGTATTTTTACTTATTTTATTTTTCTCTCGTAAGTTAACAAAATAGCCTTGGTTCATAACCCCTAGAGTTTTCTCCGTGTAATCTTCTTAGTTCGGGTCGGGCGTCTAGGCCAGGCTAAGGGGGTTACAAAACTAGTGTGAGAACGGTTGTTTAGGATTTAAGTTTGTTTTTGCAATAAAACTTCAAGGTTTGCTTATTCCATGTTCTTCAGAGTTTTCAATTAAGGCGAGAGATTAATTGTTTACTATCCATTTGTTCGGTATCGAGAGAGTCAAACTCACGAAAGGAGTAAGTACGGTCCTCACTCTTATCAAGTGTTGATCAATCCGGCCTAGACATAGCTTAGGATTTAAGGCGGCTAAAAGAGAACGAACCAAACATTGCTGCCTTTGCACGATTCACGTCGCGGCTGGTATTATCTGCAGTGGGCATCAACAGCATTCTGACTTAGACATTAGCGGGATCACTGTCAAAGCGTTCTGTCGAGCCTTGAAGTACTGACGAGTTTGCTGCCGAGACAACGAAAGCGTCAAACCAGCTAATTTGCCATCCCCCGCCGAGAAAGGAAAGCCTGGCAGCGCAAAGCAACTTATCCTATTCAACGCAATTTCATATTACTCAGCAGCATAACCTGGCCCATTCCATCAATCTGATCTCTTCTCTATTATTTACTTGTGTTTTATTTACTTTTCTTCTTAAACAAACTATACTTATTTGTGCATTTAATTTTCCTTTTGCAGGAACTACGATTCGAGTTAAGCTGTCTAATCCCTATGGGAGACGATATCTTTTATACTATAACTTGACAAGAGTATGCACTTACGCTCATATTTAGACAAGTAAAGTAAATAAAACACAAGTAAATAATAGAGAAGAGATCAGATTAATGGAATGGGCCGGGTTATGCTACTGAGTAATGGGAAACAACGTTGAATAGGATAAGTTGCTTTACGCTGCCAGACTTTGTTGCCACGGCGGGGGATGGCCGATTAGCTGCTTTGATGCTTTCGCTGCTTCGACAGTGGAACGAACGTGTGTCTCGGCGAAAAACTCGGCAGTACTTCAAGGCTCTACAGAACGCTTTGATAGTGTTCCCGCTTATGTCTAAGTCAGAATGCTGTTGATGCCCACTGTAGATAATACCAGTCGCGTCGTGAATCGGGCAAAGACAACAATGTTTGGTTCGTTGTCTTTTAGCCGGCTTAAACCCTAACCTATGTCTAGGCTGGATTGATCAACACTTGATTAGAGTGAGGACCGTACTTACTCCTTTCGTGAGTTCGACTCTCTCGATACTGAACAAATGGATAGTAAACAATTAATCTATCGCCTTAATTGAAAACTATGAAGAACATGAAATAAGCAAACCTTGAAGTTTTATTGCAAAAACAAACTTAAATCCTAAACAATTGTTCCCACACTAGTTTACAACATAACCCAAACCCAAAAGAGAATTTAGAACATAATGGCGGCAAGAAAACCTAAACTATGCATAAGGGAAAACCTAAGTTGTTTGGAAGTAAAAATACATTGAGTATGTATAGGCATTAGCTAGGTCAAGTCCTTCTTGTAGTACAAGTCTTCAAAGTGGCTTTTGCATTAAATGCAACCTTTAATTCTGACTTCTTTGAGTTGAATGTGGACTCCTTCACGTTGCCTTGCTTCGCAAGTTATCTCGAACTCTTTCTTCGGCGGCTCTGTCCGCTGCTACATGCATCAGAAAATTGAGTGGATAGCATCGTTAGAATCAAGATTTTCTGCTCTGCAGATAGAAATAATATGAGATGGAATTTGAACAAAATATAGAACTTATGGACACTTTACACACCCCCAAACTCAAATTATTGCTTGTCCTCGAGCAATGCAAACCTAAACATACTTGCCCTTTAAACTAATCTAAAAGAAAAAAAAATGTTTTAAACTTTATTTAACACCTCAAGGGCATGGCACCTGTCATTAGATTAGTGATATGGGAATAACATGAATTACCTCAGAATTAAACTATAATGCTAGTGAAGTGTGTGAAGAACTGTGTACAATCTGAATCTGATGAATATTCTAAGTAAACAAAGATGTTGTCATGATATATAAGGTTGCTGGCGAGGCAGCATAATTAGGAACAGTAAATAATCATGGCAATAAGGACTTCAGCTCATCACAACTACTATTCTAGTTCTTAAATTAAGATAGGAGCAAACTTCAAAACCCTGAACCCATTGAGTAGGGTCATCCTGTGAAGACTTTCATTCACTCATGCTAATTTGTCCGTCGCTTCAAAGATTTTCATATTCATGGACTTTGATAGCAGGGGAGTGTCCTTGCACATGATTCTTCCTAGAACCGGTTTCGGGCACCTTTACGGATAGTCAGCATAAAAATTTCTTTTCCTACCATGGCAGTGCTTTTGTTTTTCCTGTTTGTTGCTTGTTGCGGCAACTTCCAGCAATCATGTTAGAGTTTTTCAAAAAATTCAAGCAGGCAATGTTTATCAGAAATTCAAACAAATTCAGCATGTAACACCAGTGTTTTAAATTTTTGGCAATTATTGAAAAATCCTAAGTTTACTTCATGCTTTCCCCAAAATTAATTTCATTGTAATTGGTGCGAAAATTTTTAAAGTCGGCTATCCTATCATAGGCACAAGTTTTAAAAAAATTTCTGTTTCGATTAATTTTCTAAGGCAAGTACATTATGCAACCTAAGATGCACTAGTTATGCCTAACAAAAATGAGTGCTAACCCCCCCCCCCCCAAACTCGAGACGGGCATTGCCCTCAATGCACAAAATAAAAAAACAGAATAACTGAAAAATAAATATGAGAAAAGAGAAGGAGACTTAGGCTTAGTTGTTGTCAGATGGTGTAGAGGATTTGGAAGAGTTATCTGCTATGCCATCAATTGCGGGTTGTGGAAGCAGGCTTAGCAATGCTGCCCTCTGCTGTGTGCGGCGGCTCGATTCTTAAGGATTTGAGTCTGTATAATTAGTTGTGAGATGGGAATAAATGGTAAAAATAAAACAAAATCTAGTCCTAAAAATCTACTCCTAATTAGATAAAGCGGTAAAGATGTGGAAAGATAAAATTATGTCAGAGTGGGGTGGGCATCCCCAATGTGAATACTTCCTGTTCTCTCGGGACAAAATCTCCTACATAGTGCTTCAATCGCTGCCTGTTAACTTTGAATTATGTCCCTCCATTCACTGGTTTTATTGTCACGGCTCCATGTGGGAAAGCTTGGACCACTTCGAACGGTCATGACCATCTGGATTTTAATTTCCCGAGAAACAGGTTGAGGCGGGAGTTGAACAGCAACACTTGCTGCTCGGTCAGGAACTCCCTTTGTTGGATCTTGTTGTTGTGCCATTTTTTGACTTTTTCCTTGTATAGCTTGGCGTTCTCGTATGTCTCCCACCGAAATTCCTCCATTTCATTCAGATTGAGTAATCACTTTTCGCCAGCTTGTTTCCAATCCATGTTCACTACCTTGACTGCCCAATATGCCATGTGTTCTATTTCGACAGGGAGGTGGCAGGCCTTGCTGTATACTAATTGATAAGGGGCCATTCCGAGTGGCGTTTTGTATGCTGTCTAGTATGCCCAAAGAGCATCGTCTAATTTCAGCGACCAATCTTTCCTACTTGGATTGACAACTTTTTCCAAGATGGTTTTAACCTCTCTGTTCGAAATCTCTGCCTGCCCATTTGTTTGTGGATGACACCAACTTTTTGGAGTGTCTTGGCAATTAGCTTGTTATCAAAATGGGTGCCCTCGTTAATAACGATGGCTCTTGGAATCCCAAACCTCGTGAATATGTTCTTGCATAGGAATCTGTGGACGGTCTTTGCATCATTGTAAGGGGTGTCAATGGCTTCTACCCACTTGGAGACATAGTCGACTGCTAGGACGATGTACATGTTGCCACAAGAAGATGAGAATGGTCCCATAAAATCTATCCCCCAAACATAGAATAATTCAAACTCCAAGATGCTTTGTAAGGGCATTTCGTTCCTTCTTGATATGTTTCTTGTTCTTTGGAAACTATCGCACTGTTTGTAGAAGGCTTGAGCGTCTTTATGCAATGTTGGCCAAAAAAGCCTAATTGGAGTACTTTTGATGTCATGCGCTGCCCTCCAAAATGTCCTCCATATGGTGCCGCGTGGCACTAGGATAGTATGGCTTGTTGTTCATCCTCTGGAACACATTGTCTAATGACCTGATCTGCACAGTTTTTTAACAAGAAAGGCTCGTCCCAAAAATAATGCTTAGCATCATATTGGAATCGTTTCTTTCCTTGGAAATTAAGTTCATAAGGTAAAACACCAGTTACCAAGTGATTTATGATGTCTGCGTACGAGGGTATGGATGTCGATGTTGCTGTCGCGGCCTCTTTATGGGCAGTCAGTGAGATGCCTTCAGCTTCCAGGGCAGCTACCAGAGCGGAGGCTAGTAACAACTGTTCATCAGGGATTGCATCCTATATTTCGCTGGTGGATGTCTTTCCTTGTCCATTCTCAAGCCGAGATAAATGGTTCGCCACTTGGTTTTCTGTGCCCTTTCTGTCTCAAATTTCCAGATCAAACTCTTGTAGTAGCAGGATCCAACGGATCAGGCGAGGTTTTGCATCCTTCTTTGCAAACAGGTACCTCAAGGCAGAATGATATGTATAGAAAATCACCTTTGTTCCAATTAGATAGGGCCGAAACTTATCGAAGGTGAACACTACTGCCAATAATTCTTTCTCTGTAGTGGTGTAGTTGGTCTGGGTAGGATTTAGCGTTTTGCTAGCGTAGTAGATGGCATGGAAGATTTTGTCCCTGTGTTTTCCTAGGACGGCTCCGACGGCAGTATCACTAGCGTCACACATTAGCTCAAAGGGCTGGTTCTAATCAGAGGGAACTACCACATGTGCTGTCACGAGCTTCTCTTTTAGGGCTTTGAATGCTTCCAGGCATGCCTCGTCAAAATTGAATGGTTTGTCCTGTTCCAGCAAGGTACACAGTGGTTTAGAAATTTTAGAAAATTTTTCAATAAATCGACGATAGAAACCTGCATGTCCTAGGAAACTCTGAATGCCCTTGAAAGAGGTCGGCAGCGTCAAGTTGGAGATTACTTTGATCTTAGCCTTTTCTACTTCTATTCTTTGTGCCGAGATTTTATGCCCCAGAACTATGCCTTCATCGACCATAAAGTGACATTTTTCCCAATTGAGTACTAGGTCTGTTTCCTCGCATCTGGTGAGTACTTTCTCGAGGTTGCCGGGGTAGCTGTTAAAGCTGCTACCGAATACAGAGAGGTCGTCCATAAATATCTTCATGAGTTCTTCTATCATGTCGGAGAAAATAGTCATCATGCAGCGCTGGAATGTGGTAGGGGCGTTGCATAATCCGAATGGAATTCTTCGGAAGACGTAGATGTCATATGGGTATGTGAATGTTGTTTTGGCCTGGTCTTCCGATGCAATGGCAATTTGGTTATAACCTGAATATCCATCCAAAAAATAATAGAAAGGTTTGCCAGCAAGGCGGTCAAGCATTTGATCAATAAAAGGTCATGAGAAATTATCCTTTTTAGTTTCTTTATTTAACTTGCGGTAATCCATGCATATTCTCCAACCAGATACTATTCTAGTTGGAATTAACTCATTATTGTCATTGCTTACCACAGTTATGCCACCTTTCTTTGGTACACATTGTACCGGGCTTACCCATTCGCTGTCTGAGATAGGATATATTGTACCAGCATCTAACCATTTGATGATCTCCTTTTTGACAACTTCTCTCATGGCGTCGTTTAATCTCCTCTGGGCATCCACATCTGGCTTTTGATCTTGTTCGAGCTGGATTTTGTGCATACAGATTGTCGGGCTTATCCCTTTTATATCTACAATGGTCCAGCCTATTGCCTTCTTGTGCTGCCGCAGAAGTGTTATCAGTTTCTGTTCCTGTGTAGGCTGCAACTTGGAGGAAATTATTACAGGCAGTGTATCATTTGGTCCCAAGTAAACATACTTAAGTTGTGCAGGTAAGGTTTTTAATTCAAGAGTATGGGGTTGTTCGATAGATGGTTTGAACATTTTCCACCCTTTTCTGTATAATTCAACGGTTCGAAGTACTTACCCGACATGTTTGATATCCAATATGCTTATTCTTGCTCCTCCAATTCCTGTTCTGTCCACTCACTGCATTGTTTATTTTCTGGGCAATTTTCTGAATAATAAAATCATTAGTACGGGATATAAAAGTATGAAGAGTTGCTTCTAGTGAATTAGAGTTCATATTCTCTTGTTGCTGAGGCGACTATCTGGACTAGTTCTGCTGGTAGCCTCCCTGTTGCTGTTGTGAATTGACCACATTTTTTGGATTGCTCCAGGAGAAGTTTGGATGATTCTTCCATCCGAAGTTGTACGTGTTCGTGGTAGGCCTGATGTTCCTCTCGTACCCTCCCATGAAATTGGCAGATGCAGTACATTCAGAGGAATCATGGCTGCCCCACACTCGTTGCAGAACGGCTCTACAACCTTGGCCTCATAGACTTTTCCAGTGGGTTTTACCATGTTCATAACCAGCTCTGTCAGTTTGTCGAGGCGGGCATTGACAAATTTTGAGGCTTCCATTTCGTTCACAGTAGCTGGTCGCCTAATGCCACCTCAGCAGGCTGTTGGGAACTTGTAATCGTTCTTGGCGGCTTGGTTCAAGTTCTGCAATGCCTCCTCTAGTGGTCTGTCGAGGATGATTCCATTGGCTGAGGCGTCGAGCATCATTCGAGTTGGGTATTTCACCCTGTTGTAGAACATTGATACATGTGTCCAAGCCGGAAAAACATGAAGCGGGCAGTTATTAAACATCTGTTGGTACCGCTCCTATGCTTCATACATTGGCTCGTCATCCCTTATCAGAAAGCTGTGATCTCGTTTCTCAATCTGTCTGTGACGTTAGATGGGCTGAAACGATCCAAAAAGTCCTTGCACAGTTCTGTCCATGTATTGAATGACCTTGCCAGCTGGTTGTTCAACCACTGCTTTGCCCTATCCCTCAGTGAATAGGGGAATAACCTCAGCCTTAGCACATTTTGGTGGACTCCGTGTATTTTGAAGGCTTTGCATATGTCCAGGAATCCTCTCAACTGCTTCCGAGCATCTTCCGTGGTAGTTCGGCCGAATTGCCCCAAGGTGTTGATCATATTGAACATCACAGGCTTTAACTCAAAATGATCCGCCTCAATCTCAGGTTCTATCACGGTAGAATCAAACCCTCTGAAGTCATGCTCCAAGTAGTCCCTGGTGGTTCGAACATAATGTGGCTGCCTGGGCGAAATAGGGGGTTGCTGCCTGGGTGGAACTTGCTGCTGTTCTTTGGGCGGCGGGTCTTGCTGCCCATCCCTGCCGTTCCAAGCATCATTGGCAGGGTTGTCGTCTATGTCGTTCATGATTGCCTCTATTTTTCCCTCTTCCTTAGCTTTCCCGAGGGCTGTTCTGATTTCCTTTTTAAGTTCTCTTGCTCTTCGTTCGATATCGTCAAAGTAAACGATTTTTCCTTTTGAATTTGCTCTGGTCATGCACTAGCAAAGAAAACTGTAAAAAAATTCGAATAATAAAAATAATAAAAACTAAAAATTAAATGCAAATAAAAGTAAAAGTGCGGAAATGTAAATACAAATTTCGCGGTTACCAATCCCCGACAACGACGCCAAAAACTTGTAGAGCGATTGGGTGTTCTCTAAATATGAGCGCAAGTGCACACTCCTGTCAAGTTATAGTATAAAAGATATCGTCTCCCACAGAGATTGGATAGCTTAACTCGGATCGTAGTTCCTGCACAAGGAAAATTAAATGCACAAATAAGTTTAGTTTGTTTAAGAAGAAAAGTAATAAAACACAAGTAAATAATAGAGAAGAGATCATATTTATGGAATGGGTCGGGTTATGCTGCTGAGTAATGTGAAACTGCGTTGAATAGGATAAGTTGCTTTGTGCTGCCAGACTTTGCTTCCTCGGCGGGGGATGGCAGATTAGTTGCATTGACGCTTTCGCTGCCTCGGCAATGGAACAGACGTGTGTCTCGGCGACAAACTCGGCAGTACTTCAAGGCTCGGCAGAATGCTTCGACAGTTTTCCCGCTTATGTCTAAGTCAGAATGTTGTTGATGGCCACTGCAGATAATACCAGTCGCGGCGTGAATCGTGCAAAGACAACAATGTTTGGCTCGTTGTCTTTTAGCCACCTTAAACCCTAACCTATGTCTAGGCTGAATTGATCAACACTTGATTATAGTGAGGACCGTACTTACTCCTTTCGTAGGTTCGGCTCTCTCGATACCGAAAAAATGGATAGTAAACAATTAATCTCTTGCCTTAATTGAAAACCATGAAGAACATGGAATAAGCAAACCTAAAAGTTTTATTGCAAAAACAAACTTAAATCCTAAACAACCGTTCTCACACTAGTTTACAACATAACCCAAACCCAAAAGAGAATTTAGAACATAATGGCGGCAAGAAAACCTAAACTATGCCTAAGGGAAAACCTAAGTTGTTTTGAAGTAAAAATACATTGAGTATATATAGGCATTAGCTAGGTCAAGTCCTCATTGGAGTAGAAGTCTTCAAAAGTAGTTTTTTGCATTGAATGCAACCTTTAATTTTGACTTCTTTGAGTTGAATAAGGACTTCTTCACGTTGCCTTGCACCGTAAGCTATCTCGTTTTCTTCCTTCGGCGGCTCTGTCCACTACTACAAGCATCGGAAAATTGAGTAGATGGCACCGTTAGAATCAGGATTTTCTGCTCTACAGATCGCACTCTAGTTCTCCAATTCCTTAGCTTGCTGCCCTGAGCAGCGTGTATGGCGGCGGCAGCTACTCGACAGCTGTTGTCTCTGTCTGGAACTGCATCAGTACAGCTCATTGGTCTGCTGCCTCAGCTTCATGTCCTCAGCTCCTCTCTCCTTCTGCCAGCTTCTAGTACCTGAAACTAAAACTAAACTAAAACAATATCTTTTTTTTACCAAATAATATATAATCAATAAAAAGAATGGCAAAGTAAAGAATATTGTAAAATGCAATGCATGCACCTAATTATGCCTAAAATGTACTTAAAACAGCAATAATATGAGATGGAATATGCACAAAATATAGAACTTATGGACACTTTACACTTATCTCTAAGCTCGAAACATTGTTGATGGCTGAACTCTGACCATACCTCTCGGTGTAAACCAAAGTCAAACACCAACTAATCACACGCTTCTCTTAGCCGCTGAAACTCTTAACCTATCCCTAGGCCGAGTTAGTTAACACCACATGGGATTAAAACCGTGCTTAATCATTTCGTGAGTTCAACTCTCTCGATATTGAACAAATGGGTAATCTCACAAACTCTCTCTCAATAAGTATCCAAGAATGATTAAAGACAAGAATAAGCAAACCTTTACTTAATTGCATTAAAAACTTAAACAAAATACAATTGTTTTCCCACAACTACTAAACAAAATAACCCTAGCCTCTCAGTAAAGAGAGGTGGATCACAGAGATCAATCAAATACCAAGTCTTTCCTAGCCAGAACTTTCCTAGACATGCAATGTCACAATACCACACTATTCTGCAACAACCGAGCAACCGAGATAACCTTCACTGAAGCTCTGATACAAATTGTTGGGGAAACTGAGTTATTTCCCACACGAACGTAACTTCAAATCTGAGTTGAAATGTCAAGATCGAAACTACCGAAATTTGCACAGTGGACAAACTCGTTAAACTATTGAATATTGTAATCCAATAAAAAAACTCAATATTGTACAATCAAAATAAATAATGGAGAGAACACACAGAATTTACAAGGTTCGACGAAATGTCGTCTACTCTTCGGGCACCACCACCGGATGATAACTTCACTATTACCAAAATGGTACAAGCAAAGAATTCTCAAATAAAACAAATGAGAGAAGAGAACCAAATGGGAGAGATGGTTTAGGATTTGGGATGCATTCAAATAAAAAAAGTTGAGCCCCTTTAAGCTGCAGTGATTAATCTTGTAAATAACCTAATAGTTTAGGGACCAAACACTAATTATCCCATGCCACATTTAATTTAGAATTAAATGGTTTGATTTTGATGACTTTGAAAATTCCTACGTTTTAAGCCACTTTTAACAGGTGTGGCATGCACAGTGCCCCAACAGTAGGGGCAAAGCAAAGGTTAACCTTGTTTCGATGTTGATTGTGGAAAAAACACAATGTTTTGTGTGGGCGTCGTTAATACAATATCAACTATGGGTGTCGTTGCACTTAAATCATGTTTTAGTTTTAGGGGTTAGGGATTTAGGTTTTAGAGTTTATAATTTAGGGTATATGGTTTAAAATTTAGGATTTAATTTTTAAAATTTAGTGTTAGAAATTTAAAATTTAAATTTTGTAGTGTATATATGTAGGTTTGTGTAAATTAAATTTTACATAACATATGTATCAAAATTTTATCATTAAATTAAACCAGTCATCGTATCGTATGCAGACATAAACAAAACAACCTAAATCTCAACTAATAAAACTACCCAACTCCCTGGAGCCATGAACCCCAATTTCATCCCAGTACTAGTCAAATTTTGACAGCCACACATATGTTGTACGCTGCCCATCTTGCCTCTATAATTGCAATCTCAGAATATATATGAATGCATGGAATGCAAATGCAACCATATCCGTGTACTCTTTAACCCTTAAATATTTCATGTCCATCCTTCTCTCTGTTGTTTTCCTATATTTAGAATTCGTTTCTTTTGATAATTGGTCTTTGGGGTTAGTTTGATTTGCTACATTCTCCATCTTTTCTTCATATTACCAAATTCTCTGGGATTGGAGTGAGAGACGAAGGGGGCACAATGCTTGAAGAGGCTGGCGGCATTCGGAAATCCAAGTTTGGGAAAACTATTCATTCGGATCCTAACATGTCCATGACTCCTCCTGTGGGTGAAGATGATTTATGCCTTCGTCACAGCAGCGCATCGGCTAATGATTCTGGCCCTTCCATTCCCGAACCGAACAGGTCCAGCGGAGAAGGCTCACCGATGATGATGTCCCCATGGAACCAAACCTTTCAGTTCTACAATTCTCCCTCCCTGCCTTCCGACGACGAAAATGTTCCAACTAACAGTCTCATCGGGTCTCTTACACGTGAAGAGGGCCACATTTATTCCTTAGCAGCCTCGGATGATCTACTTTACACCGGCTCCGATAGCAAGAACATTCGTGTGTGGAAGAATCTTAAAGAATTTTCGGGTTTCAAATCAAACAGTGGATTGGTTAAGGCCATTGTGATTTCAGGGGAAAAGATTTATACAGGTCATCAAGATGGGAAGATTCGGGTTTGGAAAGTCTCTCTTAAGAACCCGGGTGTTCATAAACGAGCTGGAACGTTGCCAACCCTGAAAGAGATCCTCAAAAACTCCATTAAACCAAGCAATTACATTGAAGTGAAGAGCAAGCGCTCTTTATGGATCAAACACTCGGATGCATTATCCTGTTTGAGCATGAATGAAGAACAAGGTCTTCTTTACTCAGCTTCCTGGGATAAAACGTTTAAAGTATGGAGAACTTCCGATTATAAATGCCTTGAGTCGGTTCATGCACACGAAGACGCTGTTAACTCCGTCATTTCGAGCACCGGAGATATAGTTTTCACCGGTTCGGCCGATGGAACCATAAAAGTGTGGAAAAGGGAACGGGTGAAAAAAGGAACGAAGCATGTGTTGAGTCAAACTCTTTTGCAACAAGAATGTGCAGTTACAGCGTTGACAATTAACAACCCTGCTTCAGTACTGTACTGTGGTTCCAGTGACGGCCTGGTTAATTTCTGGGAACTGGAAAAGGATCTAGCCTACGGCGGGGTACTTAAAGGGCACAAGCTGGCGGTTCTTTGCCTTGAGGCGGCTGGGAATTTGGTGTTTAGCGGATCAGCTGATAAAACCATATGTGTTTGGCGTAGGGATGGCAACATCCACACGTGCATCTCGGTGCTAACAGGGCATACGGGGCCAGTGAAGTGCTTGGCCGCGGAAAAGGACCAAGAAGTGAGGAATGAGCAGCGGTGGAAACTGTACAGTGGGAGCCTGGATAAGTCCGTCAAAGTGTGGAGCGTGTCAGAGTATGCTCAGATAGGGTCGACTCAGCAAAACCAGCAACAGGGGGCGGGGTATGAAAAGGAGTCCCAAACGAATCATACAAACTAGTTACCCTTTGGTTCACACATATCATGCAAATTCAGTTTACTTGTGTGTTGAAAAAAGAGTCGGGAAAGAATAAAACTAATGTGAATTGCTCAGAGAACCAATTACAGGACAAGCAAGAGCAATAAAAGTCATTATTATTATAGTATTTATTAATTTTCCAGTACAAAATACTTGTATATTCTTTGCTATATACGAAAATTTGAGCAAACTAATGAACCCATTACAAACATGCCATTCCCAAGTGTTGAGCGTCTTCAAGTAAAACAATTACAAGAAAGGGAAAAGAATATCATGTGATGATGCTCAACCATACAAGCATCAGTTTCCCTTTTGAACCAATCCAGTCAGTGCGAAAGCTTTCGAGAGTGGAGTCTCCTGGATTCCGGTTGTGTTTGAGTTTTCAATCCACGCAAATGACCACTTCTATTGCCGACTGAGTTCAGGTCTAAACTCAGAGGAATGCTGTTATCTCCTCCTTCAAGCATTCTAAGGATCTAACAATTTGCAAACAGATAAAAATCTCTCAATTTCAATAGCCATCTCAGGAAATGGGGTGAGAAGCTCCAACACAAAATATTATGGAAAAGGAAGAAACTATGAAAGAATTTAAAACTTGATGCACAAGGTAGAATACCTTTGACATAGGAGGTCTTGATTCTGGATCGTGACTTAGGCACAAGAAAGCGGCACGGCCCATGGCCCGGAGCTGATAAGTGTAGTCCTGGACTTTGCTGGAGGCTAAACATGGATCAATTAACTGATAAATGTTTGTCATTATTTGGTTTGAATTTAATGCAGCTACAGGGTGGAACCAGTCTGATAAGAAATTCTGTCCCTTGTAATATTGCAGGTCATTGATTCTTTGACCCGTCATTAACTCTAATAGCACCACTCCAAATGAATATACATCAACTTTCTGTGTAATCCTTCCACCATCCAAATACTCTGGGGCAAGGTACCTGGATTTAGTCATTTCATTTTTTAGGACCACTTAGAATGATAGAAATGTTCACAAGTTTAATAAAATATTTATTGTTTTATGTAAAATTCAGGCTACAAAAGATGCTCGATCATAAGGATCGTATGCCAAAGTTTTCTAACAAAGCATATTCGTGTAGTGATTGTATTGTGAAACCAGGGTTACCTTTAATCCAAAGGAAAAAAGAAAGACAAGTTAGAAAGTACCCTGAAGTTCCAATAGTTCGTTCTTCGTTCCTAATCCATTGATCAGAATGCCATCTGGCGAGGCCAAAATCAGTAACCTAAAGACACTAAAACGTAAGGCATGTTTCGATATTAACAAAACAGAAAAAGAGATAGAACTCCTACACAACAATATGTATCACGAGGAATCTACTAAACCATGAAACAATGCTCACAAACCATATGAATACATCAAATTGAACCTTTGAGGTCCTTCACACATTTTGCATTAAAAAAGTAGTATTGACCAGTTATAATGAAGGTGAAACTTTTCAAACCAAAAACCTCTCTGCAAAGAATTTCAAACTCTACCACGACTAGCTTATATAGCCAAATGATTAAAACAGCTAAGATGAAACAATTCTCAGCAAGCCATATGAATATATCAAATGAACCTTTGAGGTCCTTCACACATTTTGCATTAAAAAAAGTAGTATTGACCAGTTATAAATATAATGAAGGTGAAACTTTTGAAACCAAAAACCTCTCTGCAAAGAATTTCAAATTCTACCACGACTAGCTTATATAGCCAAATGATTAAAACAGCTAATCTGTGTGCTGTATTTTCCTTTACGATGAATTCAGGACTTGGTATTAACATGAATAAGCATAAATACTAATGCTTTCAGAAATGTCCAAGAGCTAACTACAAGTACCTGAGGCTCAAAATCGTGAGTTAGGAGAATATTTTTGGGCCGCATATCTCTGTGTACTATACAACCAACTCTACAATCTTCATGGAGGTATCGCAAGCCGCGTGCTGCTCCAATGGCTATTCTTAGTCGTGATTGCAAATCTAGAGAGCCTCTGTTGCTTCCTGTCAACCAGATGTAACTAATATCATTTTGGAAGATAGGTTCTAAGTACAAATAGAAAATGGTGCATACGGAAATTGTAAGATTGTATACAAAATATGATACTAAGAGAAAAAGAAATGAGAAAATGAATACCATGTAAATGGAAATCTAAGGATCCATTGCAGATGTACTCATAAACCATGACTCTCTTGTTGCCATCAATACAAAATCCAATTAGCAACACAACATTCCTATGTTGTGCGCAGCTCAAAACCTGTACCTCCCTGCAGAAATCAATATCCGCTTGACAACCGGCAAACTTTAACAGCTTCACTGCTACAAACTGACCATCTCTCAAAATCCCTCTATAAACAACACCAAAACCACCTTCTGCCAAAAAATTCACTTCCGCAAATCCATCAGTAGCTTCCTCTAGCTCCTCAAAAGAAAACCGTCTTGGCGGTTTGCCAAAGACTGGTGCCTTGTGTTGACAAAATGAGCATAGGGGTGGAGGTACTGAGGATGTTCTACCTAAGGCAACTGCATCTCTAATGTTTGAGCTAACCATGTAGTCTTTGTCATGGCTTTGATTGACAAGTCTACCTTCCTTTGCATCTCGATCATATTGAACAAACTTGTCAAGCAAGGTTTTGGAACTAGGTCTAGGAGGGATGACTCTATTGCTTAGGTTTTTACGAGGTTTTTCATCATTGTGATTTTGGGGAATCCAAAATATACTATTGTCATTACTTCTCACAGAAGATGTCGAGTTTACTGATAGATTTATAAGCTTTTCTCCATGTGAATCAATGAGAGCAAGTTGGTTGTCCAAGTTATTCTTATTATCTACAAAAGTGTAATTTCCTCGGGTCATCCCTTCAAAAAGAGGATTTTCCTGATAGACCAGGAAAAGAGGTGTTGCTGAATCTGAATTTGGTAACAACCCCTCTTGGCTTGTTCTTGAATAAGAAGTACTCGGTTCTTCTGGGCTGCTGACAGGAGTAGAATGCTTCATCCTATGTCCTAGGTGGTCTCCAGCATCCATAACTGGAGAGGAAGCAGCGGAGAAATAAGGAGTTCGAAGTTCATTTACGCATTGCAAATTAAGCCTGAGAACTTTTGCTTGGGAACCCTTCATCAGTACAATGTTGCAGTGAAGTTCATCCATGCAATGTTTCAGCTCTTGCTTCAGTTTTCTGATTCAAAAACAACTCTTCATGAGTTAACACAAAATCAACATCTAGATTAAGTAACCGAGTTCCTGCCATGCCAAATTGTTATCATGAGATGTTACAGACCAAGCAAGCTATTATTATTTATGACCGGCAAACAACTGGATTATTCAGCCAGACCATTTCCATTTGGTTTTCCCTTGAATTGGTTGGTAAAGGTAGCAAAGACATACATTCTATACATGAATAACACAAAAACCTGAACTCAAACAAAGCTTAACATGATTCAGAAACAATGTTAGTACTTAACAATAGTTAGATTGATCTTTTACCAGACAGAATTAAGGAGTATAAGGTATATTTTTATTTCAATGATTATTACTTTAAAAAGTACTATTATAACAAACACATGACAAAAATGTTTGCATATGCGCATATTCCAAAGGCGGTAGGTACCAATCTTTGACCACTAAAACTAACATATAAAACAAAGTTGAAGGAATAATGAACTAGTATAAAGCATGCAAGTAAAGGGGATAAGCCACAATTATGACCAACCAATTAAACTAATAGCTTAGAAACAAGAAATAATACTTTTTTTGTATGGTTAATTACTTGTCCAGTATGACCCAGTTGGCTCCATTGTTCTTTGCTTCAGCCGCCACTGAACTGCCAGTTGTATCTGACACCACCTTGATCCTCACAGTAACCTGCAATTTAAGAACTCATTATTAACCCTAGGCAAACTCCTCCCAAAACAATAGTTTGCTTAGCATTTGGCTCCTAAGTAAATGAAGGTTTCATGTGACCATTGCAATTTTAGCTACCATGCGTGAAATTAAGAGTTACGAAACTTGCATAAAATCTCAAGGGACCCACTTCATGAACCATATAAAAAAATGGGGTTCCATGAAAAATAACTTTAATAATGTTGATAGGCAATAATGCTACTTAAAGTATACTTCATCATGCACATGGCAATGCCATTCAACCACCCCAAATTCCAACGTCTAAACAAGCCCTCTAATCATTAACTTTTTTTGTTTCCATCTGACTGCAGTGTTTAAGCCCTGTTTGGGTTCCTGGAATCTTCTAAACCCAGACACCCCAATCAGGCAGTAAATCCATTGCATGTTTAATGATGTTTCTTGGAAAGACAAAAGCATGTTACTTTGCTTTTGGTAAAGTTCATAGAAGAAATGGACCAAATACTCCATATGCAGGCACATGAAAGAAGCCAACACAACTGGAAAATGAAGCAACTTTAGACAATTAATTACCTCGACTTGGTTATGAAACTGAAGTACCATTTGAGAACATGACTCTGAGATCTGACAAATCCTTTCCGGTAATTCCTCCCGAATATTGCTCCCGCAATCTCCAGTAAGCATCGGAAAATTCCAAAATCTTTTGCCTTTAACAAATTCAAAGGGAAAAAAGGAGTTAGGCAAAACAGTGAAAAGAAACAAGAAACTCTGAATCTCGATTAGATGAAAAAAAATACCTTTTCTTTCGCCAGGGAAGATGGCGAGCAAGGTAACGCAATCACCAGGACGAACAACATGGGTGAGCGCCCAAGCCAAGGCGGTTTTGGAGATGACCCTCTCAGCTTTAACGGCAACCACTACTTTTTGTAGGGTGCTAGTGGTGGAGTGCTGCCTAAGGCTCAGCTCCATATTCCCAGGGGAAAATTGAAGGAGTAGAGCCAAATTCAAGCTCTGGGGGAGCAGAATCAGAGAAAGGGTGTCTCAGAATTTTGGGCGTATATGTGATCGACTTCTTTCATGAGTTGCCTTTCATAAAGGCAAGGCAAGGCAAGGCAAGGCGACAATACATGTTTGGTTTTCGTTGACTGTTAATGAGATGGCAATAGTATGTTGGGTCCCATATGTTTATTTAATATAGTTAAAGATTACTTGTTAAGTTTATATAATAAATGAATGATTATCATCTTATGAGAATGAAAAAAAATATAAATATTTAATTTTTAGGGTTAAAATTTATGTGTTAAGATACTATTTTTTTTAATATGCTGGTGCGATACAATGGTAGTATCTGTTCAACTTTCTTAGTCTTTTCAAAGACGGCACACACAACATGCATTACTGGTGCTCGAACCCGGGTCCCAAGAAATGATAAACATCTACCTTTGCCACCAGGACACAAGGGGATGAGCATGTGTTAAGATACTTAAAAGTGATACATAACAGTTTTAGAAGTCAGTTTGTAAAACAAAAATTACTGACCACGCATCAACTTTTATTGTTTATATTGCAGAGATTTCTTTTGACATTGGAGGAGTGTTTTTAATATACTTAAAATTGACACTCATTTAAAGAAAATTGACATTCATTATTCGTTACCATGTACTTATAAAAATTCCTTCATGAAAAAATTAAATTTTGACACCCCAAATTAAATCTTAGAATTTTGCCTTTGTACTTTTTGTGATCTCTACATTTATAGTAAATTATTTATTTTTCTCGTTTGTAAAAATAGACAAAATTAAATCACATTAAATCTCATTTCTTTACACGTGTCTTATTTTCTAACAATGTGATCCCAAACCTTCAAATTTAAGTTTTCGAAAAAGTAATCATCAATTAATCTAATTTTAATTATAATCACGTTAACCACTAAGCTTGCTTTGTAGACTAGATGTGGGTATTATTATTCACTTTTGTACAAAGAAATTTTCTTACTTTTTCTAGCTCCAGCCCCAGGATAATAAAAGCCATTGGAAAGAACCTTTCAACCATTTGGATGAGAAAGACGATGATATAAACAGATTTTTTTCGTTACAAATTAATGGAAAAATAGAAAATAAAAATTAGAATTTTTTTAGAGTAAACCCTAATAGAGAAAGCTTCTTGAGAATGTAGGCCAAAGCAAAGATACTTGGCTTGGGCTGAAGGCCCTTTCTTTTATATTGTCCATTGACCAAACAAGTTAGTTATCAAAATTAACTAATCGGTTAGAGAGACGGGCCTAACAAGAAATTGTTACAACAACCCAATTAACTGAACAAAAAATCTCTAACCAAATTTACAACAGCTTTTCAATAAGCTCAATATTCCCCCTACTTCTTCCATGTCTTATTCCAGTAGCATCACAGAGTATCAAGAGAATGCACACTCATCTTTTGACGAAACTCACGGAAGTAGGTGTTGCGAGTAAATAAGACTATCACAAATAGTACAAGTGTACACTACACAAGTAGTAAAGTGATACTAGAGTATCGGATATCGTCTCCACAGGGACTGGAAATAACTCTATCCTTAAATTGCTGCACAAGAAAAATAAATAGTTTAAATGATTGTTTGGAGAAATCTTGAGTAATAACTAAAGTACAAGATAAGGAAATCAGATTGAGAGAATAGGTCGGTAATGAATTGCTCAGTAGTGCAGGTGTTGCACTGTTCAGAGGAACTTCTGTTGTTCTGTCGTCGTGCCTGTCGCGGCAGCACCTGTCGCGGCAGAGGTCCGTTGATGTCGCAGCATCGATCAACAACTTCGTACTTCAAGTTTGGCAAGAATCCCTGTTATGACTTGTCTTATCCCTAGGCCCAAGTTCTGTTGATGAACACGTCTTGGATGATACCTCCCGACGTGAATCAAAGGGTGAACACCAATGTTTGTAAATTCTTCCTTAGCCAGTTAACCTTGTACTTATCCCTAAGCCAAGATGGTTTAACCATAAACTGGAAAAACACATATTTACTCCTTTCGAATGCTTAACTCTCCCGATATTAAGCAAATGTATAACCTCACAATGCTCTCCCGAAACTCTTATGAGATGTTGAAAACTAGAGTAAATAAACTTGAAGTTTTATTACTTGAATAGAAAAATCCTAAGAACAATACAATCCTTACAACTACCTTACAAGATCAACCCTTAGCCCTTGGGGAAGTTTAGAACATGATGGAGAGAGAGAAACGACTAGGGTTTTGAGGGAAGACGGCTAGGAGCTAGATATCCTTCCCTAGGTCGAATTACATGCCTTTATATAGGCCTTGGGTCCAAGTTTTCTAATATGACAAGAATACAAGTTTAAATTAAAGTACAACTCTATTAAAGACTAAATCTTCTGAGTAGATGTCTTCAATTCGTCATCTTTTCTTGCATTGAATTTCTTCCTTGAACTTTGGGCCCGGCCTTTCTTGTACTTCAGGGCTCAGAAAAATATAGGAGTGATCCACGACAGACCGGCTCGAAATCCTCTATCTGTCGAGCTCCACTTCACTTTTCCACCTCAGTGTCCTGCTGTCGTCATCGCTGCCACGACAGATGTCATGACAGGCGTCCTTCAACTCCAGCTCCGCAACTCGCCTTTGCTCCTTTGCTGCCCTAGATTGCTGTTGCGGCATATACCTGCAAAAAGTGACCAAAATCAGCAGCATCTGTGCAGTTTTATCTAATTGTGATGTGTATGCAAAAATCTATCCTAAATGCAATAAATCATGCTTGAGTGCAGCAAAAATATGGGTAAATTAGGGGTAAAATATAGAACTTTTATGCACTCAACAATAGGCTTTTGACAATGGTTTGGTAAGTCCATCGGCTGCCTGATGGTCAGCAAGCACGTAATTAACTTGAACTTTCTTTGTGGCAACCCTCTCCCGCACAAAGTGGACATCAAGTTCAACGTGTTTCGATCGTGAATGGAAGACTGGATTGGCAGACATTGCGACATCACTAGTATTATCACTCCACACCACTGGAGGAGTAAGGGAACATACACCCATGTCATGCAAAACTGTGTTCACCCATGTAACTTTAGACACGACATCGACAACACTTCGATACTCCGCTTCGGACATGGATCGAGACACGAGTTTTTGTTTCTTGAAGTTCCAGGCCACTAAACAATTATCAACATAGACGCAGTAACCAGTTGTCGACCGTCGACCATCCAATTTGCTGCCTCAATCAGCATCAGTAAACGCAGTGACATGACATATTCCAATGTCAAATGCAGTGAACAACATGCCATAGTCGAGTGTGCCAACAAGATATCGAAGAATTTGCTTGACAGCTGCAAGATGACCTTCACATGGTCGATGCATAAATTGGGCAAAACGATGCACACTATATGAAATATCGGGACGAGTATGACACACATATAACAGGGCAGCAACAACACTTCAATAGAAAAAAAGGATTAGCAATAGGACTACCAACATCGTGTACAAGTTTAGTAGTTGACACCATGGGCGTGGGCAAGGGATTTTCTTGTCTCATCTTGCTCTTTTCCAATAGTTCCAGCACATATTTCTTCTGACTGAGAAGTAAGGAGTCTCCAACACGGTGAACCGCTATGCCAAGAAATAAGGAGAGTTCTCCAAGATCTTTGAAAGAAAATGTAGAATTTAGTTTACGGGTCACTTCTTCAACTAATTCATTAGAGGATCCGGTGACGATAATATCGTCGACATAAACCAGCAAGTACGTATGAGTACCATTCTTAATTCGAACGAAAAAAGATATGTCGGCAGCAGACTCCTTAAATATAAGCTCAAGAAAAAAATCGTGCAACTTTGTGTACCAGTTGTGAGGGGCTTGTCGCAACTCGTACAATGCCTTTTTGAGCAAACAAACAAGACGATAACCATCAGGATCAAAATGTTCAAAGCCTGGAGGTTGTTGCATGTACACCTCCTCATCCAATCCTCCATTCAAGAAAGCATTGTTAATGTCTATTTGGCGAAGTTTCCATTTATTAGTAACAGATAATGAAAGAAGAATATTAAGGGTAAAGAACCGAACTACAGGGCTAAATGTGTCATCGAAGTCTCGGCCGAGCACTTGAGAGAAGCCTTTTGCAACGAGTCGAGCTTTGTAGCGAGACACAGAGCCATCAGGATTATGTTTCACTCAGAAAATCCACTTACAACCAACAATGTTTCGTTCTTCAGGCAAGGGAACAAGAGACCAAGTGCCATTATCAAGCAACACATTGTATTATGCTAGGACTGCTGCCTTCCACGAAGGGGACAAAGCTTGCTCAACCGAGTCAGGAACATATTCGAAAGTAAGCATAGTAGTGTAGACTTTCGGTTTGAAAATACCCCTCTTACTCCTCGTGACCATGAGATGCAAATTTATAGTAGATGCATCAACAGAGAAATCAGGGTGTACAAGAGGTTGCGCAGCTTCAAAGTCACTTGCATCACAAGACTGACTTGCCTCAGATGTTGCACCATCTTTTACTGGACAAGAGACAGTTGTTGAAGTTGCAACTACTGGTGACACAGGGGCAAGACTATGAGCTGAAGTAAAGTCACGCAAAGGAGATGCAACACCACTGTGTGTCCTGGCTGCAACAGACGACACCGCTTCAGGACCACTGTGTGCAATGGCTGCAACAGAACCATCGTGTGCATGTTCAGGTATCTCTCCAATAGAAGGAACAACCCCTGGACAAGTGGAAGCTGGTGTAGGGGCATCCAAGGAACAAGAACCAGTCGTAGATGGCACATGCAAGGATGGTGAAGTAGTTACTGGAGTGACTTGTTGAGATGAAACTTGCACCAGCAAACGGAAACAAACACTCGTCAAACACAACGTGTCTGGATAACACAACTTTGCCTGATGGAGTAAGACATTTGTAGCCATTATGTTGAACATTATATCCCAAAAAAACACAAGGCTGAGATCGAAATTCCAGCTTGTGATTCTGAAATGGTCGAAGATAGGGATATCAACGACACCCAAAACTCGAAGAAAGGTGTAATCTGGCTTCTGTTGTTGTAATTTTTCATACGAAATAATGCCATTAAGAGCTCGTATAGGTAGGCGATTGATAAGATGAACAACAGTTACCACAACATGTGACCAAAAACGAAGAGACATTGACGCTTGCCCAAGTAAAGTGAAAGCAGATTCAATTATGTAGCGGTGTTTTCGCTCCACCACCCCATTTTGCTTCGAGGTGTGAGGGCAGGAGACACGATGTCGAATACCAAACTCAGCAAGAACTTTCGATAAGCTGCGGAATTCACCACCCCAGTCACTCTAGATCTCCTTAATGTCTGCACCAAACTGAGTGAGTATGAACTACGAAAACAACTTAAAAGCATTAACAACCTGATATTTATCCTTTAGAAGGTACACCCAAGTGTGTCTCGTACACGCATCAACAAACGTAATATAATATGCATAACCTTCAGATTTTACATGGGCTGGGCCCTATAAATCAGTAAAAACAAGCTGAAATTAACGATCATACACAGTTCGAGAGTCAGTAAACGGAAGCTTGTGACTTTTTCCAAGTTGACAAGCAGAACAAACACCATTTTCATATTTATTGGAAACATGATCAAGAGTGATATTACATTCTTTTAGAACCTCAACTAGAGAAGCATGAGAAGGATGTCCTAGCCTACGTTGCCAAACAACATATTCTGTACATTTGTCCCAATCAGAAGAGACCTCGGTGTTAATAATAGAAGGAAAAACACTATGAAAAGTATATAAACCATCAATTTCTGTTTCGCGCAACAGTTCTTCACCGGAAAGCTCATCTCGAACCACACAAAAGCTCGCATGAAACTCAAAATAAACTCCATTGTCTCTAGCACACTTTGAAATAGAGATGATATTTTTAGTAATCTGGGGAACCAACAGAAGATTGTGTAACAACAAATCACGAGAATTATAGTGCAAAAATGAAGAACCAACTTTGGAAATGTTTAGTCCCTTACCATCACCAACCAGGAGCTTACCTGGACCAGAGAAGTCAGAGCACTGCTGAACATTGGACGCCTCGAGTGTCACATGATGAGTCACACATGTGTCTACGAACCATTGTCCAGAAGAGCTAGAAGAACCAAAGGAGGCAGCATGAAAACATTGGCCAGAAGTGGAACAACCAACATCAGCGGAAACACCATGACCAGGGTTGGGCGAACCGGATTCGGACCTGAACCAGAAGAAAAAGAACTGGAAGGATCCAAGGAACAAAGATTAGCACTGTGCGATCTTTCATTGTTAGAGGACTTGTACAAACTAGCCGAAATGCCAGGAAAATTCTGGTCAAACCGCTTGAAGCACCGATCAGCAAGGTGGCCCAACTTGCCACAAAGTTGACATTGATATCGATTTCGATTGCGACATCGACCGCCACTCAAGTTTTGTTGACGATAAGGCCTTTGAGCAAAGTTACTACTCGATTGCGTAGAGAACATATGAATAGTGTGAGCACTCATTGTGACAGAATGATCTTGATCGAAAATGCCTTGCTGTGCCTTAACATCAATGAGTATAGTAGTAACAATATCCACCAAGAGTGACTCACGAGTAGCTGTCATAACCGCAACAAATGGTTTGTATTCCGGCGGAAGTCCAGCAAGAATCGTCGCAATCTGCTCAGTCTTCGAGACTAGACTGTCGCACGAGGCAAGAGCACCACATATTTCCTTCACCATGGCAATGTACGCTCTCATACTCAGATCACCTTTACGAACGGAGTGAAGCTTGAAGTGTAGAGACATGATCGTGGTAGTGGAACAGCTGCTGAAGTGGTCAGTTAGTATGGACCAGATCTGAAACGACGATTCGGCTCCCACAAAGTGCGTCAACAAATATGAACTCATAGTCGAGAGGAGCCACGACGCAAGAGTGGAGTCTTGAGCAACAAAATCATCATACGCCTCATTCGCCACTTCAGATTCGTCAGCCCTGCGAACTGTCTGCGGCGGAGCTTTGCTTGTGCTGGTGAGAAAACCTTCGATTCGATGACTACGAATCGTGAAGAGAATCTGTTATTTCCAGATCAAGAAATTGGACTCGTCGAGAAGAATATTCACTCTCTTGTTGGTGAAAGTCTTGCCGGATTGCGTCGACGAATCAACATTTACATCGTCGGAACTCAAATCAGAGGCGGGCGACATTGCGACACACAAAAACGGCAGAGAAAAGAAGAAGATGAGAGTTAGAAGATGTCTCCCGGAAGCGGCCCAACCTCTGATACCATAATGGAAAAATAGAAAATAGAAATTGAGAATTTTTTGAGAGTAAACCCTAAGAGAGAAAGCTTCTCTGGAATGTAGGCCGAAGCAAAGATACTTGGTCTGGGCCGAAGGCCCTTTCTTTTATATTGCCCATTGACCAAACAAGTTGGTTATCAAAATTAACCAATTTGTTAGAGAGACGGGCCTAACAAGAAATTGTTACAACAACCCAATTAACTGAACAAACAATCTCCAACCAAATTTACAACAGCTTTTCAATAAACTCAATACAAATTCAATCAACACTCCATTAACCTATAACTGGAAACTCACTAGGGGCCATTGGACTGGTTTTGTATTGGATAATCTAGATTTTGTTTTTCAGCTCATTCATTTCATGTCATTTTGAGTTGGTGTTGTTATCGAATATCGATCATTTTGAGTTCGTTTTGTTTTAAGTTTGAACTATTCCATGTCTATAGATTATTTTGAGTTCAAGTCAATTAAAATTGTCAGACAAATTCTAATCATTTGAAATTCGTATAGTTATAAGTTTCAATCATTCTAAAATCTGAATTATCGATTTTTATAATAAAATTAGATGAAATTCATATTCAAATTAAATTTTTGAGTATAAGTTAAAATCGACATGTCTACAAGCCTTCTTTTAACTTTGATAGAAAGAGGGTTTATGGTATATGTGTCTGTTCAATTTAGGAAAGCTAAAAGTTTTGCTCTGTTTGAAGGGTGGCCATCATTCAAGGATAAAGTCAGGTTGAGGTGAAATTATTGGATGGATTTAGCTCATCATGTGATACATGATTCATCAAATAATATTCATCTATTTCAGTGTAATCTTTAAGTAATTACTTACTCCTTAGTTACATATAGGAAATAGGTGAAAATTTATTTTAAAAAATGACATGTAAAAATATTATTAGATAAAACAATGGACGACATGATAAAGCGAAGCGTAGCAAATAATTTTTCCAAGTTGAGAGACGAATTGGGAGATCCTCTGAATGAGGCTACATCAAACAGTTGATGTATTGGACGACTGAGATTGTTGAGATAACGGCCAATCATATAAGAAAATCAAGCCGAGTGTCAGAACATGTCATAGTGGAAGTCACCCAGGGTTAATAAATACAATCCTTTTAAGGACCACGTTTGTTATGATGATATAAAGGAAAGTTGGGTAATGGACCATTTTAGGTTGATGTTATGTCAAAGTACTCATTGTCATGGATAGGATTGATCATTTAATTGATTTTAAAAGAGTCAATAAATTTTGAGTTCGTCGAGTTTATAAGTTATATTTTATAATTTAAAGTGATCATTGATTATTTGTGATAGACATATATCAGGTATAATTGAAGACTCGACTCAAACTTGAGACAGATCCATTAATTACTAAAAAAATTAATTATTCAAAATCAATTTTTACAACTCAAATTTTATTTAATTTTTTTCGAATCGAGTTAAATTTATAAAATTACAAATCAAATTAAGTCGAGTCAAACTTTTTATGACAAACTAAATCGAAAAATTCAAAATTTTCGAATTGAAACAAATTTTGCTTGCTAGAAATCAAGGTCGATCAAACCGAGGGTTCAGGCTCATATTGGAATTGTAATAATTAAACAGGGCAACCGAGGATAAGATAAAATTCGTCTGCACCTTTTCGGTGCCCCTACATATGCCCCAACACTAAAAAACACTACAAAATTAAATTCTAAGCCTAACCCTAAATTCTAAATCATAAACCCTACACCCTATACCCTAAAAAATACACCATATCTTAAATTCCCTAAACCCTAACCACAACCCCTAACCTAAAACCCTAAACCCTAAACTCTAAAACTAATTTTGAGCGTAGAGACATATGTAGGGACACCGAAAAGGGTAGAAGATTTCCATCCCCGTGGATACCGTTTAATGTTATATACACATTACTATCGTGGGTTAATTTCTGGTTTTTGTCCTTTATTATACCCAATCTTCAAGTTTAACCATTATAATCAATTTAACACAATTTCATTATCTTTATCATTATTTTTTACGCAATGCCACTATTTTATTATCCAAATCCCTCGAACCTTATTTTAATATGATGCATATTTTACTATCCAAACCTCTAAACTAAAAGATATTAGCCATGTTTTGTAAAAAACAATTTGAGTTAAAATTAAACGTTTAACCGATCAAATTTATTAATTTAGATGTTTAGTAAATAGTAGATTGAAATTTTAGATTGAGGTAAAATTTTTAATTTAAAAAAAAACGGCTAATATGAGCTTTTTAAAATTAGAGGTTTTGACATAAGAATTATAAGGACCCTTTTACCCTTAACAATTATAAAAAATCTTCAAATAACCTAAATTTAACATTTTTTATTTTAACTCTTCTTTCTCTTGTATTTATATTGTGACATTTGTAAACTAATATTTTTTTATTTTTTACTTTTAATTCTCACACATTTATATTTGTATTTAAATTTAATAATCGATTAAGTTGTATTAAAAATAATTATATAAATAATAAATTAATATATAGATCCTTCAAATATGTTTACTAATGTTATATTAATTTTTTTTCATAATCTAATTAATATTAATAGATACAAAATATTGATAACTAATAAACTATTCAAACAAGTATCGAATATAATCATGTTCTTATATGCCATTTTGCTTGTTTAAATAATCAAATAGCTATTAGCTATCAATTAATTTTACCAAACGCTTTTATAGAATCAGCTAATACAATCCGTTAGTCAAATCAGCTAATGCAATCAGCTATCAGCTAATGTAATCTGCTATCAACTATAAGCTATCCGCTAATTACTAAACAGAGCCATTGTGCATTTGAGTGTGTTAAAATCTACATCTTAAATATTATAAGAGTTATATTTTGATACACAAGTTGTGTAAAAAATTACACAATCTTTCATATTTAAACTATAAAATCTAAAACATAAATTCCTAACTCTAACACCTTAAACCCTAAACCCTAAATTCTAATCATAAGCCCTAAATTCTAAACCTTATAACATAAACACCTCAACACCTAACCCTAAAATTGAAAGACTTGTATAAATTAAAATTTATATAAACTTATGTATGAAAATATTTTTTATATTGTAATAATAGTATGACAACCGAGTTAAAATTCAGTCTAACGATTATTTTATCTTTATTAATGTTATGCTTTAAACAAAATCACTTATACTGCTAAAAACTTCGGTTAGTTTACTTAAAAAAAAAAAACAGATCAAATTATTAGGTTGGACTGATTTTTTAAAAATGATAATTTAGTTAAAAAAAATGTTTCTCAAAGTATTATTTGAATCCAATGATTAAATATTTTTGTTTTGTTGGCTCATATAAAGGGTAGACGTGAATTACAAGCTTTAAAGTTGTTCCATGCTCATAACTATGATCAAACCCTCGACTATTGGTTAAGATAAAAAAAATTACGAAAATTAAGTACAAGTCCCAAAATTTTATTTTTCCTCCTACAAACAGTATTAAGATCTGAGAAGAATTAATAGGAAAATGGGAGAGATGATGCATTTCATTATGTTAATTCAGTTGAAATTTGTGGCGACCTAAAGATTAGTAAATGATTATTCAAGTATTTTTACTAAAATTATGTATTATGCACAGCGGTCCAAATACTAATTTTCATCCATTTCTTTTATGGCAAAATTGAAAATCAGTCCTTTGATTACTATATTTTATTAGAACTTGTCATCGTCTTTTACGAAAATTGAAATTTTAATTTAGGTTTTTTTTGAAGTAACCACTGAATTTTCATTAAACCATAAAAAACTTAATTACAACGCAATCAATAAGAAGAAAATTTGGGTTAAAATAACCCAAAAAATTCTTACAACTCAAAAACAATGAAAACGAAAATTTCTATGGAAATACGCATACCAACTAAAATTCAAAAGCTTCCTGAATCTCCTTGTCTCTGTCCAAACGAGACGCATAAAGAAGGAAGGAGTGGTGCGCGATCCATTCTGCCAGGCAAAAGGTACCGCTACCTAGGACTGATTTTATCGGCAAACAACCATCAACAAGTGGGGATAAAACATTCTAAGTGACCACCGACAACACCATGAATCAGAAACTAGCGCCTAGTGAATCTATGTGCGAACAACAATCGAACGCTAGGGTATGCTGAAACCTGCCACGAAGACAGATGAACCAAACCAAAAAAAACAAAACAAAAACATGTCACAAAGACAGAAGAAGAAGCGTGTCACTAGGACAGAGAAAGAGCGTGCTACAGAAGCAGAGATTCTTATTGAAATAAAAACAAGAAAACTGATAAAATCAGTGGTCAACAACCAATATGAAGATTGATTGCCGACCACCGATTAAAGGGATTGAACAAAAGAAAAAACGGCTAGAATTGAAACAATTTTGAGAAAAGATAATTTAATTATTAATGAACAAAAGAACTTAAATTATTGGTTTTTATAGGTCCACGATTTAATGACAATATTTTACAATATTATCCAGCAATATTAACTTCCCAGTTTTATAATGTACGGGGATTAAATTGTGAGAAATTGAAATAAATAATAACTTTTCAGTGTTTACAAAGTAATAGAATAAAATTCATAATTATTCTATGTAGGTTGAATTAGTGTGTACATTGACCAAACATGTACTTTCAATGTTCAAAATATGATTGAATACGTAGAATATTAGCAGGTACAATGACCTAATTATACATCCTACATTGAAATTAGCAAGTACATAGACGAGAGTTATCTATATATAGTTTGTGTAAGAGGTTAACTAGTTATTCACTCAATTAGGAAAAGATTAAAGATTTAATGCATGGTTTGGTCCTAAAAGAATAATATTTTCCCACTTAGCCATTAAAGTTTTTTTTTTTGGGTCTAGATAAAGACTTAAATTTATCAAACATTAAACGGTTTAGTCCTTCTACATTAAAAAAACTGACATAGAGAACCCATTGAGTGGTCCAGTGATAGAGGGTAATATTGTTAAGATTAAGAATTGAGAGGAATTTTGACTCGTGAGATTGAAAAAAAGAAAGTCAAAGATAGTAAAACAATATAAACTTGACTTACTTTATTCATTTACTATTTACAATATATATAATAATAAAAAAACTGATTAAAGAATCAATTAAAAGTCCAGCTGTCAACAACTAATCCTAACCACCTATAATTGTATTCTAATAGCCCTCTTAAGATGGAAAATACAGATTTTGAATGCCCAACTTGATTACAGACTCGTGAAATAGGCTGAAGAGCCTTTGTAAAGCATTCATCAAGCTGATTGTGAGTCGAGACAAAAAGAAGTGTTATAAGTCCTTGTTGTATCTTTTCTCGAATAAGATGACAATCAATTTCGATGTGCTTGGTCCATTCATAATAAAATGAGTTCTCTGCAATTTTAATAGCAGACAAATTGTCACAATAAAGATTAGCTGAAGAGAAACGAATCTTTAAATCAGAAAAGAGATAAGAAATCTATTGTATTTCACAGGTTACAAAAGCTAATGCCCTGTACTCTGCCTCACTAGATGATCTTGAGACAGTTTGTTCGATTTCCAGAAGATCAAAGAAGGTCCTAAAAACACACAGAAATCAGTAGTTGACTTTCGTGAACCGAGACAAGATGCTCAGTCTGAATCTGATAAAGCACTAAGTTTCAAATTATTGTTAGCGGAAAAAAATAACACATGTCCAGGTGTACCCTTTAAGTATCGAAGAATTCTATGAGCATCAACCATGTGAGTTTCAGTAGGTATAGACAAAAATTGGGACAATTGCTGAACAACATATGTAATATCGGGTCTAGTATTAGTGAGATAAACAAGCTTTCTTATAAGTCTCCTATAAAAAGTAATATCAGTCAAGGGAATACCATCATGTTTAGACATTTTACAATTCTAAGGTGTAAAAACAGGTTTAAATCCCTTAAATCAAGTTTCTTCCAATAGATCTAAAATGTACTTTCTTTGACAAAGGTTGATAGCTTTGGAAGACCTAGCTACTTCAAACCTAAGAAAAAATTTCAAATCTCCTAAATCTTTGATTTTAAAAGTCTCATGTAAGAATTGTTTTATTTTACTTATAGAAGCAGAGTTTGGACTAATAATGACAATGTCATCAACATACACTGCCAGAGCAATAAAATCAGAATATGCACCTTTAATAAAGAGAGAATTATCAGATGAAGCCTGTTTAACACCTTGATCAGTTAAAGTAGAAATTAACCTTTCATTACATTGTCTACTAACCTGTTTTAAACCATATAGGCTTTTATTTAATTTAAAGACCAAACCAGAATCCTTAAGGGGAAAACCAGGAGGTGGTTCCATATAGACTTCTTCATTTAAGAAATCATGTAAGAAGACATTATTAACATCCAACTGTTGTAACTTTCAATTTTTAGCTGCAGCAACAACTATAAGAGTTCTAATAGTTGTAATCTTAGCAACAGAACTAAAGGTATTAATAAAGTCTATGCCTGGTTGCTGAGTGTACCCTTTGACAACTAGTCTAGCTTTATACATTTTTAAAGTACCATCTGACTTTAACTTAGTCTTATAAACTCATTTACAACCAATTGTTTGTTTTCCTGGAGGCACAAGTACTAAATCTCAAGTTCTATTATTTTCTAAAGCTGATATTTCTTCAGCCATAACATTTCTCCAACATTCATGTGCAACAACATACTTATAAGAACTAGGTTATTTTAAAATATCAACAAAATTAATATAATGCTGATATGAAATAGAGATGCTATTGTAAGATAAAACCTGATTAATATTGTGAGGAGTTGTCCTGGAAGAAGCCTTTGTCTTTGGTAAATCCACTTGATAGTCCTTGAATTTGCTTGGCATCTTAACGTTTCTGGAAGGTCTTATAGGTTGAACAAAAACAAGATCACCAGTCGAATCGTGTTGTGAGATAACGATTGAAGATATTTCTTCAATTCTCTTAGAATTTTCAAGAACAGTTTCCTTACTTGGGGAACTATTAGAATTCTCGAATGTATGATCTATACCAGTTTACTTTGTGGGTAAGAAATCATCAAATAAACTATTATTTTCAAAAGCTGGTAAAATGACTTTATAAGGAGAATTAGTGTTTTTAAAAGGAAACTTAGTTTCTGAAAAAACTACATCTCTAGATACAAAGACATTCTTTGTCTTTAAATCAAATAGTTTGAAACCTTTAATGTTCCTTGGATATCCAAGAAACAAACACTTTGTAGCCTTAGGATGCAGTTTTGTCCTAGGTTTAGTGTAACCCCTAGACCCGCCTATGCGTTAATACAGATCCTAGGAAGTCACATTAGGGTCACTGGAGCGACCCACGATAAAATTTCAAATAAACAAATTTGCTTAACCATTTGAAATCATAAATTAAGTTTTGAATTAAAATACAATTTTAGGAAAATATTGTTGGGTTTTTCGGTGCTCGATTCGATCAACCGTTCTTGCTCGCCAAGTGGTGGAGAGGTGAATTTTTGGGTGGAAGGGTTTAGGAAGCTAGAAAGAATAAAGACACGATGATTTATAGTGGTTCAACTCCTCAACCGAGTCTACATCCACTACCTTAGCTTCCTACTAAGGATTTCACAACCAATTCACTAATTGATTCGTCCCCTTTTCTAGGATCAGGAGGAAACCCTTTACACCCTCGAAGCTTTCTACCCAAAGCTTGAAGGAAACCCTCTATTACAAAGAGATAAACAAAACAAACTTAAAACCTTTCAATAGGCGTTTGTTTGCACAATTAAGCTCTCACCCAAAAACCTAAACACTTGAGCAAATATAACAATGTAAGCTCACAAGTGTTGTCTAAGCAAAGAATGAACAATTAAGCACTAGACAAGGTTTTTCACTCATAATGTTGTAACAATTGAAGCTCATCTTGATCTTGATGCTTGGAGGTCTTATTTATACTCCAAATTGAGTTTGTAGCCGTTTATGGCCGTTGGGGATGTTTCATAGCCGTTGGGGATACAAAATAGCCGTTTATTTCCCACAAAATGCAGTTCAGCAGCCTAGTGTATCGATACACTATCCCCTGTATCGATACGGTCTTGAAATCAATATAGCCGTTGAGCTCTTCTGCTGAGGTGTATCGATACGCTTGCCTGGCGTATCGGTACGGTCCTGCAAAGTCAAGTGACCGTTGGGAATTTACCGTTAGGCGTATCGGTACGCGATACTACCGTATCGGTACGCGACTAGCCGTTGGGCTATTTAAAAACATACCGTATCGATACGTGTAAGCGTATCGGTACGGGTTTTAGACACCGTATCGATACGCATAGCCGTATCGATACGGGTTTTAGCTACTGGAATTCCTGTAGTTTGAAAACCCTAATGTGTATCGATACACTCTCCACTGTATCGATACTGTCACTTAAAATGCTCGGTTTTGACTACTTTAAATGTACTTTTAAGTCCATTCCAGAGCTTTAAAAACCCTAAAACATATTTTCAAGTTGTTTTTGACTAAAAACATATTTTAAAATCTTTTCATTTTAGTCCAAAACATTTTTCAAATATTATATCAAAACCTCAGTTCTACAATCTCCCCCTTTTTGATATAATAAAACCAACTTGAAAAATTGTTTGGGATTTTCCCCCTTTAATTTTAAAAATGTGAATAAGAGATTTAAGATATGAAATCAAAATAAAGCTCCCCTTATTCGTTTGAAAAATCACAATTTTTCAAAAACCATTTCTCCCCCTTTTTGTTATATCAAAAAGAATTAAAAAAAAACATTTAAGTTCAAGATAACGTAGGAGAAAAAAATTTGACATTAAAAAAATTTTGGTTTTTAAAAATCGGCTCCCCCTTACTCAAGGCATCATCAAATTGTTAGTCCAACATTTATGAATATCTAGTTGAATTAAAAAAAATAAAACAAATAAAATCAAAAACAACTAGAAATTTTTTACCAACACTTGAACCCAAGGTAGGATGTGAAGCCTTCCTCCTTCAAGTGTTCTTCCTTGTGTGTATGGAGCTCCCCCTCAATGTTTGACTTGTTGATTACTCTCCATCACACCTCCCCCTTATTGAGGGCCATTCATGCATAGGTGGGCTACTTCATTTTCGGTGGAGTCTTCATCACTCCATGTGGCCACGTATGCTTGTTTAGAAGATGATCCCTTCTTTTTGGATTTGTGGGAATCCTTCATCTTCTTCATCGATTCATGCTTGGATTTTTCCATTTTGCTCTTCATGAATCGTGCGAGCTTGTTGAAGAGATAGTTCATCTCTTCATCTTCACTATCCTCCTCACTTGAATCTTCGTGATGACTTGTGGAGGATTCGAGAGCCAAGGCATTGAAGCCAAGCCTCTTGATCTTCTTCTCTCCCATAGCTCTAATTTCTTCCCTCTTTTTCTCATCCTCTTTATTTTTCTTTATGATTTGATGAGTAAGAAGAGACCCCATAAGTTCATCAAGCTTCAAAGTCTTCAAATTTTTTGCTTCGATGATGGCGGTCCTCTTTGAGTCCCAAGACTCGGGAAGTGAGTAGATGAGCTTTCGAACAAGCTTTTCTTCCGGAATGATTTCTCCATATCCTTTAAGACTATTGGTGATGGTGGAGAACCTATCAAACATCTTCTCGATGTTTTCCTCCGGTTTCATTTTGAAGTTCTCATACTCTAAGGTTAGGAGCCCAATCTTGGTCTCCTTGACTTCATTAGTCCCCTCGTATGTGACTTCAAGCTTGTCCCATACCTCCTTGGCATTTTCACAAGAAGACATTTTCTCATAGATGGTTGGGCCAAAAGCACAAAATAGCATGTGCAAGGCTCTACAATTAAGCTCCATCTTCTTGCGATCGTCGGCACTCCATTCCGCTTTGCTTCCTTTAGGCACGAACGGACCATCTTCAACTATGTCCCATAGTTTGTAATCTCTTGATTTCAAGAAGAGTTTCATCTTTGTCTTCCAAAGGGCATAGTGATCTCCGTCGAAAAAAGGCGGTATGTTGATGGATTGCGCCATTTTGAGCCGGTTGGTGAAGTGTTGATCGAGCTTGCCGGATCTTCTCAATAGGATGTTAATCCCCTTCAATTGAGCCAAGCTCTGATACCAATTGTTGGGTTTTTCGGTGCTCGATTCGATCAACCGTTCTTGCTCGCCAAGTGGTGGAGAGGTGAATTTTTGGGTGGAAGGGTTTAGGAAGCTAGAAAGAATAAAGACACGATGATTTATAGTGGTTCAACTCCTCAACCGAGTCTACATCCACTACCTTAGCTTCCTACTAAGGATTTCACAACCAATTCACTAATTGATTCGTCCCCTTTTCTAGGATCAGGAGGAAACCCTTTACACCCTCGAAGCTTTCTACCCAAAGCTTGAAGGAAACCCTCTCTTACAAAGAGATAAACAAAACAAACTTAAAACCTCTCAATAGGCGTTTGTTTGCACAATTAAGCTCTCACCCAAAAACCTAAACACTTGAGCAAATATAACAATGTAAGCTCACAAGTGTTGTCTAAGCAAAGAATGAACAATTAAGCACTAGACAAGGTTTTTCACTCATAATGTTGTAACAATTGAAGCTCATCTTGATCTTGATGCTTGGAGGTCTTATTTATACTCCAAATTGAGTTTGTAGCCGTTTATGGCCGTTGGGGATGTTTCATAGCCGTTGGGGATACAAAATAGCCGTTTATTTCCCACAAAATGCAGTTCAGCAGCCTAGTGTATCGATACACTATCCCCTGTATCGATACGGTCTTGAAATCAATATAGCCGTTGAGCTCTTCTGCTAAGGTGTATCGATACGCTTGCCTGGCGTATTGGTACGGTCCTGCAAAGTCAAGTGACCGTTGGGAATTTACCGTTAGGCGTATCGGTACGCGATACTACCGTATCGGTACGCGACTAGCCGTTGGGCTATTTAAAAACATACCGTATCGATACGTGTAAGCGTATCGGTACGGGTTTTAGACACCGTATCGATACGCATAGCCGTATCGATACGGGTTTTAGCTACTGGAATTCCTGTAGTTTGAAAACCCTAATGTGTATCGATACACTCTCCACTGTATCGATACTGTCACTTAAAATGCTCGGTTTTGACTACTTTAAATGTACTTTTAAGTCCATTCCAGAGCTTTAAAAACCCTAAAACATATTTTCAAGTTGTTTTTGACTAAAAACATATTTTAAAATCTTTTCATTTTAGTCCAAAACATTTTTCAAATATTATATCAAAACCTCAGTTCTACAAATATTTTAGACAATGAAACAAAACTATGATATAAATTATTAATACAAGTTTCAAACTCGAATATAAATCAAAACATGACATACATGCCCCTAATTATACAGATATCATACTCCGCAAGCAAGCCGAAGAAACTCCCATACCGACATTGATAACTGCAACATGGTCGATCTTTTAAACTGTGATGGTAAAAACAACGTGAGCTTCGGAAAGCTCAGTAATACAGACTACCCAAGGATGCTAAAAGCACAAGCAGGTAAAATGGCAAGCTTGACACTGTCATGATGAACTCGGTAATGATAAGCTCAAATTACGATTCTATATTTCAGTGAACCATTATATCAGAAGGTAATAGAACTGTTATTTACTTGATCACTCGAACCTTAGGAGGTAAGTCTAAAGCCGGATATTCAGAAGGGATCCAGATTATAGAAGTTGAGTCAAAGAGTTTAGGGTGGCTCATTAAGTGCAGATTAGAAGTATGCTGAGTGTTCCAGACTTAGATACATTAATTCAGAAGGGTATACTTCAGAAGAGGTCATAAAGTTTTTATTAATTTACTTTAACTACCTTTCAACCGTACGTCAATATGCAGAAACCCAGAATAGTATCTAGAAAGACTTACCCTAGGCCCATCGGGCGTAGGAGCTTACCTAAGGGAATGGCTTAGGTCCAGAAAGACTTACCCTATGCCCATTGGGCGTAAGAGCTTAGGTCCAGAAGGGCTTACCAGCGCTGAGCCTACATAATTTCATTTATATCCTAGATAATACACCCTATATGAATTTAGTTTATAAATAGAAGGTGGTAACACCAGAAGTTATTTATCCGATCTATTTTTTATACCAGGAGACAAATGTCAGATTTATTATTATTATTATTATTATTATTATTATTATTATTATTATTATTATTATTATTATTATTATTATTATTACGTATTCAAAGCCATGTATCAGATATATTTTCATATTAGAGGACAAAAGCCATGAATTGCTTTCTTTTCGAATAACAGTGTCATAGTTTTGAATTTTAGACAGATAGTGTTTTGGTTTAGAACAGAGAGTATTTACGGATACATGGTACGTGCCTTAGGGACCAATTTATTTTTCAGAAACACTCGATAAGTATCAGAAAGAGACATTCAACAATCTTTGGACGAATTTCAGAGCGAGGTCCCTTGAACTGCTCAGAACCTAACAGTACGATGTTTATCATTTAACCGGATAGGTACGCCTTAAACATTTGTTTTGCATAACTGACCACAACGTACAACCAAAAGTAGTTCACCTTCACCAAGCCCACTAAACTTATTACTAGGAATCGAGCATATATTCGAATTGTATTTTCCAAGTATTCAAACATGTGCATTGCACTTGAACTCATTCCAAAACATCGAATGCACCTTATGAGAACAAATCTCTCTTACTATTAACTACATACTTTCTCCAAACAAATTGTATGCCTTCATATGGTATTCCTCCAATATCATCTTAGTATCAGAAATGACCAACAGACACGAGTCATATATTACAACTTTTTGTTTGAGCCATTACATGGTTGGCTTTATTTGGAGTTCTCAATTCCATGTCTTAGAAATATTCTCAGTCATTATAATATCTGAGGGTATTTCAGATAATACGATGCTCGAAGGTGTTACGATTGTTAAGAGTCTTTCGGTTCTTCCGACTATTAATTCATTTAAGTTCTCGAGGGTAAATCCATCATTTTGATTAATTTGGCAATTGGTGCCGAGGATAGATTATTCTTTTTGGTCATTATGGATATTCTGATCAGTTCAACATTATCAACGTTTCCAAACATTTAAGTCATTTCAATCAATTCAGAATTTTACACAACTTTGACTAATTCAACATATAAATATTTTCTCGCAAATGTCTTCAGAGATTTATTCAATTTCAAATAGAATCCGAGCAAACTAATTCAACATACAATCTCAAAGATGAAGCCTCGTTATTATAACTTCCCAAGCCAGTTTCAAGATTTTCAGAAGAATCAGTTGATATATCGGATCTAGTGTAGATTCTTAGACCACTTTCATTGATAGGGGTATTTTAGTCATTTTCATACATCAAGGGCATTTTCGTAATTCATTAGCCAACATAATTAGATTTGCAGATCAACTATTTTTATTAATCGTTTACTGAACTCGGAAGTCCTTTCGATTTATCAAACCTCTTATTCGAATATATGCCTTGGCCACTAATATGCTTATTCTTAATTGATCGACATTAACATAATTAATCATATGCTCAATCATGGTCATGCAAGCATTAACCGAATACCAACAAGTTTTGAAAGCATGTAGAAGGTAGTAATGTATTACCTTGGCTCCGAGCTACAACGATCGATCTGTGAACGACATTCAAACACCTTTGAACCCGGATTTGATATCCCTCAAAAATTCGTATTCTAGGAACTATGAGTACCCAAAAATTCTAGTTGTCAGACGGTCGTCGAAAATTCGCTGGAACATCGCCGACATGCCGATTCCAAATCGAACCAAAACGACCGAAAAACACGTAGCTTCAACGAGGCTTCTCTTGGCGTCGAAACAACAAACGGTCAAAGGGGTTTTGCTCGTCGCGGTGTGAGGAGCTCAGATCCGATGGTCGTGTCTCGAACGAACGTTGTGGGTGGCCGAAAGTGATGAAAAACAGAAGGGTGGCATTTGGGGTTTCTCATCGCACCTTTAACCCAAGTTTCACGGCAAACGGCGGCTCATATCTGTGCTTAAAGGCCAAGGGTTTGATCGGGCTGCGGCGACGCTTCTGATGGCTGGGGCGGTGGCAGCCACGGACGGACGGTGGCCAAGATCGCCGACAACGGGAGAGGTGGCTGATGAGAAAGTTCAGAACCCTCTAGGTTCTCTAAAAAAATTGAACCGATATCCATTAAGGGGTAGTTGGGGAGTCACTTCGGAATTTTATTAATTGATTCAAAAATAATTGACCCATGGATAAAATTGACTTGCAGTAATTTACTACTAAAACACCATCTAGCCCAATTGGTTAAGCCATCGAACTTGGCAGCTAAGGTCACGTGTTCAAATCCCCTTGGCTGCATTAAACATACATATTATTTTTTGGGTGTTACATTTAGGCAGGACAAAAGCATAAGCTAAACAGTCGAATATTTTAATATTATCAAGTTTTGGTTTAATCTGAAATAATTCTTCAAAGGGTGTTTTATTTTGTAAATTAGGAGTAAGAGTCCTATTGATTAAAAAAATAGAATGTAAAACACAATCTATCCAAAAATTCAAAGGTAAATTAGCTTGAATTTTTAAAGACCTAACAACTACCAAAATATGTTGATGCTTTCTTTCTACAATATTATTTTGTTGTGGAGTGTATGTACATGAGTTCTGATGAATTATGCCTTTGGATTTAAAGAAATCTAGCATATCAAATTCATTTGCATTATCAGTACGTGTACATTTTATTTTAGTAGAAAACTGAGTATCAACAAGTTGACAAAACTCAACAACAAAATTTCAAACCTCATATTTATTCTTCATAGGAAACAACCAAACATATATGTTTTTCTCCTCAACCATAGTTAGAAAATAATCATGGCCATAAAAAATTTTAACAGGAAATGGACCCCAAATGTCCAGATGCACTAAATCAAACAAAAAGTCAGAAATTGAATTACTAATATGATATGGAAGTCTCTTCTGCTTAGCTAAGTGACAAACATCACATTCAGGACAAGAATTAACAGGAATATCACTATGTAATTGAGAAAAGTGTCTCATCCTTCCATGAGAGGGATGCTCTAATCTAGCATGTCATAAACTTGAAGAAACAAGAGAACAAACAGTAGACTTATTGTTTGAAGTAGAATGTAACGCCCCGGGTTTAGGGTCTGAGAGTTCGGACCGGGACCCGGAAAAGGTTTGTAACTCGAGTTTTGGGGTTCAGGTTGTCTTTAAATGAAATTGGTTTCATAAAAAAGTTTTAAAATGTTAAATTGAGTTTTTAGGGATAGATAAAAATAAAATGAGGCAAGAAAGGATTTTTGTTAAAAAGGAAATTTTAAAATAAAAGGAGAAATAAAATAGAATATTTTAAAAAAAGACATCCACTTTCTTCTTCCCCTTTCCAAAGCCTTTTCACGTCAAGAACTCCCAAAGCCAAGCCACCATACATTTTCACCAAAATCCACCATTTTGAAGGTTTCAAAGAGGCAAACAACTTGGTTTTCACTCTTCTCTTTGTTTTAATCTTGCTTGTAACATTTTCTTTCCAAAAGTTTGGTGATTTCTCAAGTTCTCTCATTTTGGGTAAAATGAGTTTTTGAAGGGTTTAAGTGTAGAGCGTTTGGGTGTTCTCTATTTATGAGCGCAAGTGCACACTCCTGTCAAGTTATAGTATAAAATATATCGTCTCCCATAGGGATTGGACAACTTGATTCGAGTTGTTATTCCTGCACAAGAAAAGTAAATGCACAATTAAGTTGAATGTTTGAAAAGAAAAGTAAAATAAAAACATAAGTAATTAAAAGGGAAGTGATCAGATTGATAGAAAGGGCAGAGTTATGTTGCTGCTTAGTGTGAGACTGTGTTGAATAGGACAAGTTGTTTTGCACTGCCAGACTTTGCTGCCTCGGCAGTGGATGGCAGGTAGACTGCTGAGACCCTCTCGCTGCCTCGGTAGGGGAATGGAACTGTGTCTAGGCGGCAAACTCGGCAGAACTACAAGGCTCGGCAGAACGCTTCGAAAGTGACTCCGCTTATGTCTAAGTAAGAGTTCTGTTGATTCCCATTGCAGATAATACCAGTCGCGACATGAATCATGGAAAGACAACAATGTTGATTCGTCCTCCTTTAGCCGCCTTAAACCCTTAACCTATGTCTAGGCCAGATTGATCGCACCGTCTATAGATGAAATCGTACTTACTCCTTTCGTGAGTTCGACTCTCTCGATACCGAACAAATGGATAGAATTCAACTAATCTTTCGCCTTAATTGAAAACTATAGAGAACATGGAATAAGTAAACCTTGTAATTTTATTGGCAAAAACAACTTGAAAATCCTAAGCAACCGTTCTCACAACTAATTACAACATAACCCAAACTCAAGGAGAAATTTAGAACATGTTGGCGGCAAGAAAACCTAAACTATGCCTAAGGAAAACCTATGTTATTTTGAACTAGAATTACAATGGGTATATATAGGCATTAGCTAGGTCTAGTTCTTCTTGAAGTAGAAGTCTTCAAAGTAGCTTTTCACATTAAATGTGACTTTAAACTCTGACTTCTTTGAGTTGAATATGGACTTTATCACGTTGCCTTGTTCCGTAAGAAATCTTGAGATTCACCTTCGGCGGCTCTGCCCGTTGCTACAGACGTCGGAAAATTGACTGGACAACATCAATAGAATCAAGATTTTCTTCTCTACAAATCGCACTCCAGTTCTCCAACTCCATAGTCTGCTGTCTTGGGCAGCAAGGTGGGCGGCGGCAGCTACTCGACAGCTGCTGTCTCTGTCTAGAACTACATTAGTACAACTCCCTGGTTCACTGCCTCAGCATCACATCTTCAGCTCATCTTTCCCTCTGTCAGCCTCTAGTACCTAAAACCAAAAGTATACTAAAACAGTATCCTTTCTTTACCAAACAAAGGATAATCTAGAAAAACATGGTAAAGTAAAGAAATACTGTAAAATACAATGCATGGTCCTAATTATGCCTAAAATGTAATAAAAAATAGAAATAATATGAGATGGAATGTGCATGAAATATAGAACTTGAGGACACTTTACACACCCCCAAACTCGAACTATTGCTTGTTCTCAAGCAATGCAACCTAAACATACTTGCCCTTACATTAACCAGAAAGAAAAACCTATTTTCAACTTGATTTCATACCTCAAGGCCGTGGAACCTATATTAAATTAGTGAAAAGAACTTAGCAAGAAAATAACTCAGAATTAATTTCGAAGGCTAGTGCAGTGTGTGCAGGACTGTGTACAGGCTGAATATGCAGAATAACTAGATAAACAAAGATGCTGTTATGATATATAAGGTTGTTGCCGAGACAACACAGTTAAGCACAATATTTAATCATGGCAATGAGGGCTTCAACTTATCACAACTACTCTTCTAGGTTTGAAATTAAGATAGGAGCAAACTAAAAACCCCCGAACCCATGGAGTAGAGTCACCCCGTGAAGACTTTCATTCACTCATGCTAATTTGTCTGTCACTTCAAAACTTTCAGATTCGTGGACTTTGATAGCAGCGGAGTGTCCTCACACATGATTCTTCCTAGATCCTGTTGTGGGCACCTCTAGGGTAAAACATCAATGTTTCTATTTTTTTCTCGGCTGCCGTGGCAGTGCTGTATTTTTCTATTTCTGCTTTCTGCCTCGGCGGCTACCTGCAACCATTGTTAGAACTTTGCAAAGAATTATAAAAACAAAGCAGGCAGTGTTCATTAGATATTCTAGCAAATCCAGCGAGTAACAATAGTGTTTGATAGTTTTGGCAATTAAAAAAATAATTCTAAGTCATTTTGCATGCTTTTCCCATATTAAGTTCAATTTATTTATTGGTGCGAAAATAAGTAATCGGCTAACTATCATAGGCACAAGTTATATAACAAATTTTTCTGTTCCGATTAACACTAAGGCAAGTACAATGCAACCTATATGCTACTAAGTATGCCTAGACAAAGGATGCGAGAGCTATCCCCCCCAAACTCGAGATGGACACTACCCTCAATGCACAAAATAAAACAAAAAATGATAAAAGCAGAAAAGTAAATACAAGAAAAATGGAAGAAGACTTAGACTTAGTCAGATGGTGTAGAGGATTTCGAGGAGTTTTCTGCCGTCTTCCGCAGGTTACGGCAGCGAGCTTAGTATTGCTGCCCTTTTCTGTGCTTAGCGGTCTTGATTTTTTTAGGGTTTGGACATGCATAATTAATTGTGAGACGGGAATAAATAATAAAGAAAATGAAAAAATAAAACCTAGTCCTAAAAAATCTACTTCTACTAAATCGGTAAAGATCTGGAAAAGATTAAGTCACATTGGGGTGGGTGTTCCCCGATGTGAATACTTCTTGTTCTTTCGGGACAAAATCTCATGTATAGTGCTTTAATCGCTGCCCGTTAACTTTGAAATCTGTCCCCCAATTTACTAGTTTTACTATTACGACACCATATGGGAAGGCTTGAACTACTTCAAATGGTCCTGACCATCTGGATTTTAACTTCCCAGGAAACAGCTTGAGGCGGGAATTGAACAGCAGCACTTGCTGCCCGGGCAGGAACTGCCGCTTTTGAATTTTGCTATCGTGCCATTTTTGACTTTTTCCTTGTACAACTTGGCGTTCTCGTATGCCTCCCGCCAGAATTCCTTAATTTCTGTCAGGTTTAGTAGTCTCTTTTTTCCAGCCTGTTTCCAGTCCATGTTCACTGTCTTGACCGCCCAATACACTTTGTGTTCTATTTCGACAAGGAGGTGGCAGGCCTTTTCATATACTAGATGATATGGGGACATTTCGAGTGATGTTTTGTATGCTGTCTGGTATGCCTAAAGAGCATCGTCTAATTTCAACGACCAATCTTTCCTACTTGGGTTTACCACTTTCTCCAAGATGGTCTTGACTTCTCTGTTTGAAATCTCTGTCTGCCCATTTGTCTATGGATGATATGCCGCGGCAATCTTGTGCTTAACACCAACTTTTTGGAGTGCCTTGGGAATGAGCTTGTTATCGAAATGGGTGCCCTCGTCGCTAATGATGGCTATTGGAACTCCGAACCTTGTGAATATGTTCTTTCGTAAGAATTTATGGACAGTCTTTACATCATTGTGTGGGGGGGGTGTGGCAATAGCTTCTACCCACTTGGAAACATAGTCTACTGCTAGAAGGATGTACATATTACCACATGAAGATGGGAATGTGTTGGGCTTGTAGCACGCTCGAATCGATCACTGAAACCGTCAAGGAGGGTTGTTTTTGTTTGGTGGTTGAATTGGCTAAAATCGAAATAAAGGTAGACAAGAGACACAATAATATTAGAGTGGTTCGGCCTTCTAACAAGCACCTACATCCACTACCTTAGCACACCACTAAGGATTTCCCACTTCACTCAATAATGAATTCGTCCCCTTTTCCCAATTTAGGAGGAAACCGTTACAACCCTATCTTTTGGACTTGGCTAAGATAGAACCAACTCTAGTTTTTCTCTCAAGGCTAAACTAGAACTTCTCCTTTTACAAGGGATTTTTTTGGGTAAACTAAATACCTCACAAGGTTGGTGTTTACACAATTTAAGCTCACAAGAGTACACGAATTTACAATTAAGCACTCTCTCTAAAGACTATGTACAAGAGAATAGTAAAATAAAGACTTAAATTCTAATTCTCTTGATCATGTTGCTTGGATGTAGTCTCTAACATTCTTCAAGTGTTTCAGCCTTCAATTTATAGTTCCAATTGAGTTTGTGGCCGTTACTAGCCGTTGCGGATGTTTTTTGAGCCGTTGGAGACTTTATTTCCCATCTTAAATGTTGTTCTGGAGCCTTCCGTATCGATACGCGAGGACCCGTATTGGTACGCTCTTCTTCAGAAACTAGCCGTTGGGCTCTTGCCAGCCTAAGCGTATCGATACGCTTGAGGGCGTATCGGTACGATATGTCATTTAAAAGACCGTTGAGAAATAGTCGTTGGGGTTGTTAAAACAGGGATCGGCACGCCTAGTGTGCGTATCGAAATGATCCCTCTCCGTATCGATACGGTATCCTTCGTATCGGTACGAGTTTTGGAAGATTCAAAACTTGGGCAAAAGGGTATCGATACGGGGTATACCGTATCGGTACGAGCTTGTTGAAAAGTCAAGTTTGGCTATTTTAAAGCATTAAAAACTTTGCCAAAACCTTTTAAAATGGCTCAAACTTATTTTCAAGTTGTTTGGACTTAAAGAAATATTTTAAATTCTTTTCAAATTAGTCCAAAACATTTTTCAATCATTATATCAAAACATTAGTTCTACAATCTCCCCTTTTTTGATATAATAAAATCAACTTGAAAAATTATTTGGGATTTCTCCCCTTTTTGTTATATCAAAAAGAATTTTAAAACACTTTTAAGCTTAAAATAACAATAGAGGTTTAAAATAAAAAATAAAATGTTTGGTTTTTAAAGTGGCTTCCCCTTACTCAAAGCATCATATTAGGCTTAACAAATAATCCAAGACTTTAAACAAAAGTTAGGTAACCAAATGTATAAAATAAAAGCATTAAGCTTAGAGGTTACCCAATCTTCTTTTCATGTGTGATTTGAGCATTCTTTGATTTTGCTTTGCTTGCCATTGCTCCAACACACCTACAAAAGACATTCACTTGATTTTTGGTATCCAAATTGCTTTGGATCCATTTACGTTAGTCACAATGTCTTTAGTTCCCTTAGGAACCCATACTTGTCTAATCCTGTAAGATTGTCTATTCTTTATAGGACAAGTATGTATAGAATGACCATGATAATGGCAATGTGAACATTTTGCCATTATGTGACAAGATGAATTATTAAAAATGATTCTTTTTCTTTTGTTAAGCTTTCAAGCTTAACTTTCAAATCAAGATTTTCTTTTTCTAAAACATCTTTACTTGTTTTTGAAAACTCTAAATCATTTTTCAAAATTTTATTTTGGCTTTCAAAATCCAATTTTGTTTTCAAAAGAAAATCATTTCAACTTCAAGTTTTGAAATCATTTTCTTAAATTTGGAATTCATAGTCTCAAATTCCAAAACTAATTCATCGAAAGCATCTTGCAACTCATTGAAAGAGTAATAATTAAGCTCACTAGAGTTAGAAGATACCTTAGGCTCATCGAGAGCCAAAACACCATCCACCTTTGGATTGGAGAGAAGGTTTGCACATGATTAATCATCATCTTTCTTTTCTCCCTTCTTGTTACCATAAAGCTTTTCAAGTTTCTCCCATAATTCATTGGCACTTTTACATGTGGAGATCTTCTTGGAAACTTCTTCGTTAAAGCCACAATAGAGAATGTGCATCGCCTTGGTGTTTAGCTTTGCCTTCGTGTCGTTGGCACTCCTTTGCTTTTTCTTCTTCTTTGGAGCTTCCAAATACCCTTCTTCAATGATGTCCCAAACCTCATAGTCTTGAGACTTGATGAAGAATTTCATAATATTTTCCCATTGGAAGTATGCTTCTCATTCGAAGAGCAGAGGACACAAGATAGAGCGACCTTCTTCAAACCTTTCCATTTTCTTGAACGGTAGACTTCGAGCAAATGATCTTTACTCTCGGATGTTAGTCCTTCGATGGAGACGAGGCTCTGATACCAATTGTTGGGCTTGTAGCACGCTCAAATCGATCACCGAAACCGTCAAGGAGGGTTGTTTTTGTTTGGTGGTTGAATTGGCTAAAATCGAAATAAAGGTAGACAAGAGACACAATAATTTTAGAGTGGTTCGACTTCTAACAAGCACCTACATCCACTACCTTAGCACAACACTAATGATTTTTCCAATTCACTCAACAATAAATTCGTCCCCTTTTCCCAGTTTAGGAGGAAACCGTTACAACCCTTTCTTTTGGACTTGGCTAAGATAGAACCAACTCTAGTTTTTCTCTCAAGGCTAAACTAGAACCTCTCCTTTTACAAGGGATTTGTTTGGGTAAACTAAATACCTCACAAGGTTGGTGTTTACACAATTTAAGCTCACAAGAGTACAAGGATTTACAATTAAGCACTCTCTCTAAAGACTATGTACAAGAGAATAGTAAAATAAAGAATTAAACTCTAATTCTCTTGATCATGTTGCTTGGATGTAGTCTCTAACATTCTTCAAGTGTTTCAGTCTTCAATTTATAGTCCCAATTGAGTTTGTGGCCGTTACTAGCCGTTGGGGATGTTTTGGAGCCATTAGAGACTTTATTTCCCATCTTAAATGCTGTTCTAGAGCCTTCCGTATCGATACGCGAGGACCCGTATCGGTACGCTCTTCTTCAGAAACTAGTCGTTGGGCTCTTGCCAGCCTAAGCGTATTGATATGCTTGAGGGCGTATCGGTACGATATGTCATTTGGAAGACCCTTGGGAAATAGCCGTTGGGGTTGTTAAAATAGGGATCGGCACGCCTAGTGTGCTTATCGAAACGATCCCTCTCCGTATCGATACAGTATCCTCTGTATCGTACGGGTTTTGGCAGATTCAAAACTTGGGCAAAAAGGTATCGATACAGGGTATACCGTATCGGTACGGACTTGCTGAAAAGTCAAGTTTGGCTATTTTAAAGTATTAAAAACTTTGCCAAAAACCATTTAAAACGCCTCAAACTTATTTTCAAGTTGTTTGGTCTTAAAGACATATTTTAAATTCTTTTCAAATTAGTCCAAAATATTTTTCAATTATTATATCAAAACATTAGTTCTTCAGAATGGTACCATAAAATTTATTCCCCAAATGTCAAATAACTCAACCTCCAGGATGGTTTGTAGGGGCATTTCGTTCCTTCTCGATATGTTTCCTATTCTTTGGCAGCTGTCACACTGTCTGTAGAATGCTTGGGCGTCTTTATACAAAGTCGGCCAAAAGAAATCTGATTGGAGTACTTTTGCTGTCGTGTGTTGCCCTCCAAAATGGCCTCCATACGGTGCTGCGTGGCACTGCGATAGTATGGCTTGTTGTTCATCCTCTGGGACACATCGTCTGATAACCTGGTATGCATAGTTTTTAAACAAGAAAGGCTCGTCCCAAAAATAATGCTTAGCATCATGTTGGAATCATTTCTTTCCTTCAAAGTTAAGTTCATAGGGTAAAACACCAGATACTAAATAATTCACAATATCTGCGTACCAGGGTGTGGTTGTCGATGCTGCCGCGGCCTCTTCGTGGGCGGCAAGTGAGATGCCTTCAGCTTCTAGGGCAGCTACCAGTGTAGAGGCTAGAAGCAGCTGTTCATCCGGGAATGCATCCTGAATTTCACTGTTGGAAGTCTTCTCTTGTCCATTCTCAAGTTGAGAGAGGTGGTCCACCACTTGATTTTTTGTGCCCTTTCTGTCTCGAATTTCCAGGTCAAATTCTTGCAGTAGCAGTATCCAACGGATCAGGCGAGGCTTTGCATTATTCTTTGCGAACAGGTACCTCAAGGCAGAATGATTTGTGTGGACTATCACCTTTGTTCCAATTAGATAGGGTCAGAACTTATCGAAGGCGAACACTACTGCCAGTAACTCTTTCTCTATAGTGGTGTAGTTGGTTCGAGAAGATTTAGTGTTTTGCTGGCGTAGTAAATTACATGGAAGATTTTGTCTCTGCGCTGTCCTAGGGCGGCGCAGACAACAATATCACTAGCATCACACATCAGCTCAAATGGTTGACTCCAATCAGGGGGAACTACCACATGTACCGTCACTAACTTCTCTTTTAAGGTTTTGAATGCTTCCTGGCATGCCTCATCGAAGTTGAATGGTTTCTCCTGTTCCAGCAAAGTACACATCAGTTTAGAGATTTTAGAAAAATTCTCAATGAATCTGCGATAAACACCTGTGTGTCCAAGGAAACTCTGAATGCCCTTGACAGCGGTTGGCGGTGCCCGAATCTTTCTGTTTGGGTATTATAATGCTGCTCGGATCTTTCTGTTTGGGTGGTGCCTTATTATGCAGCAGGGTCATGCATCCTTCTATCACTGCCACTGTTTCAAATTCCCCTATCCTTGTTCTTTTGGATACCATGTCTTTTAAGAACTTGGCGTAGCTGGGCATCTTTCGATCAACTCTACCAGTGGAAGATTGATTTTTACTTGTTTCAGCACGTCCAGGAATTTTTTGCACTGCATATCATCTTTATGCTTTTTCAATCTTTGTGGAAATGGTGGTGGAGGTGCCAGGGTGACAGTCTTTACTTTGAAGGGTATCCTATCTTGAGAGGAGGTAATTGGTTCAGAATCTGGCTGTTCATTCATGGTGTCATTTGTTAGTTCTTGTTCTGGTTCCTTGTTGCTTTCGTCTGGTGCTGTCGCGGCAGGTTGTCCGACGACTTGAACTGGTTCGACATGTGCTGTTTCTCTTGCGACAGACATGGATGGTTCTTGTAGTGTTATCCCACTTCTGGTTGTTATAGCTTTGCACTGTTCATGTGATTTCCCTTTCATGATTTCAGTGTCACTAGGTAATCCACCCATTGGCCTAGTATTGGTAACCTGAGCAAACCTTCCGAACTGGGTCTCCAGATTTTTTATCGCTGCCTCTTGGTTGTTCATCATGCTTTTAGTCCCGTCCATGAAAGAATCAGTTTTATCAATGAATTTATTAGTGCGAACAATAAAATCACCAGTTCTAGACATAAAAGTATGAAGAGTTGCTTCTAGTGAATTATTGTTTTGCGGTTGCTGAGCCTGCTGTCTGGACAAGTTTTGTTGGTAGCCTCCATGTTGCTGTTGTGGGTTTGTAACAGTCGTTGGGTTGCTCTAGGAGAAGTTGAGATGATTCTTCCATCCAGGGTTGTAGGTGTTCTGGGCAGGCCTGTTGTTCCTCTTGTATCCTCCCATAAAGTTGACAGATGTTGTGCATTTAGAGGAATCATGGTTTCCCCCACACTCATCACAGAACGACTCTACAGCCTTAACCTCGTGGACTTTCCCAGCAGGTTTCACGATGCTCATGACCAGCTCTGTTAGCTTGTCAAGGCGGGCATTGACTGATTTTGAGACTTGTACTTCATTCACAGCAGCTGGCCGCCTAACGCCGTCTCGGCAGGCTGTTGAATACTTGTAGTCGTTCTTGACGGCTTGGTTCAGAATCTGCAGTGCCTCCTTTGGTGGTCTGTCAAGGATGATTCCATTGGCTGAGGCATCAATCATCATCCGTGTTGGGTAGTTCACCCCGTTGTAGAAAATTGATACTTGTGTCCAAGCCGGAAAACCATGTAGCGGGAAGTTGTTCAGCATATGTTAGTACCACTCCTATGCTTCATAAATCGGCTCGTCATCCCCTTGTCGGAAGGCTGTTATTTTGTTTCGCAGTTTGTCTGTGACATTGGATGGGCTGAAACGGTCCAGAAAATCCTTGCACAACTCTGTCCATGTGCTGAACGATCCTGATGGATGGTTGTTTAACCACTGTTTTGCCCTATCCTTCAGTGAATAGGGAAATAGTCTCAGCCTCGGTACGTCTTGATGGACTTCGTGTATTTTGAATGCTCTGCAGATGTCCATGAATCCTTTCAAGTGCTGCCGTGCATCTTCTGTGGCAGTCCCTCCAAATTGCCCTAACGTGTTTATCATGTTAAAACATAATGGGCTTCAGCTCGAACTTATCCGCCTCAATCTCTGGTTCTGTCACTGTTGGATTGAACCCTCTGAAGTCATGTTCCAGGTAATCCCTGGTGGTTCGAACATACTGTGGTTACCTGGCCGGAACTTGCTGTTCTCTGAGCGGCGGGTTTTGCTGCCCATCCCTGCCGTTCACAACATTATTGGTAGGGTTGTTGATAACTGCATGAATATCATTGTTTTCATACCTTTTTTCTATAGCATTTGCCTGTTCTTGAGCCCATATCATAGCATTTAGACTGCATTTATGTTGCATTTTCTTCCTCTGGAAGCATCTTTATTTTTGTTGGTTATTAGTCCATGTTGAGGGGTACTGCTCGGAAGGTTGGTTTTGGGTTTGATGATGCACAGGAAGGGAGTCTAGCGAGAGAAAGCTGGCGCCGGAAATTGCTATAGCATAATGGAAGTGGATATCAGCCAACACGTGAGAAGCATGTGAGCTGTAGAAGCACGTGAATATGCAGAAAAGGACAACCTGTTATGTGCAGCAGCCGGTACCCACCTGCAGACTGTCCTCCTTGTTCCATCGTGGCAGAGCTTGTCGGTGGATAATCCTTGGGATTTTCAAGGAATCTTTAGGGCACAAAACCCTAGAAGCCTCCACTATATAAAGGGGAGAGAAGCTTGGAAAAAATAGAGGAGAAGGAGAGAGACGGAAGAGAGCATAGAGAGAGAAAGTTGCAAGGAGAGAGAAGTGTTCATCTTCATCTTCTCCACTTGGTGTCCTCTATTGTTGAAGCTCCAAGGAGTGGCCTCGTCGGCCTCGAGAGAGGCGGTGGGCCTAAGATAGTCGGGCAGTCATTGACGGAGAGGGAGTTTACCTTTCTTTCTGTCGCTTTAGCATTTCCTTTTCATATCTTTATCTTTGGTGATGTTATCTCAATGATACGTTGGATGATATTGTTCAGCCACGAACTGTTTTAGGTGGCTTGGGTTTGATGCATGATTTTATTTTGAGTACTTTTTAATGCATGCTATAGCTTTTTAGTGTTTATCATGTTCTATGCTTTGCTTATGCGTTTTATTTCCTTAAAGTTGCAAGAGCCCTCGAGAGTTGGCCGTTCTTTAAGTGTTTTTTGAGGTTAGTAATCGAGAGAGCTAGCCTTAGAACCCCCATAAGAAATAGAGTGGTTGTCGAGAGGCAGACTCTAACCTACCTTAGAGATAAGTGATAGGTTTCAAGGGCTAAAAATGATAGATCGTGAAGGGTAGGGGAGTGTTAAGAGTTTACGCCGAAAGGTATGGCTGTAGCATTTCTGACTCCCAGTTTCCTGGCTAGAGATAGTTTGGAACACTTTTAGCAAATCCCGCCTAGTATAAAAGATAGCTGAAGAGCCTTAGTATCGTTAAGAAGCTTAATTTAGGTTGTCCATCATTCCCAGCCATTCATTCTGTAGTGAGTTTCGCATACGAAAGGGGACCTGTTCATCATATTGCTATCTCATCTTTCTTTGCACTGTTTTGCTACAACATTATTTTACACCATCTCTTTTACTACAACATTTTCGCCTCCAGAAAGTTCAATCAATATTGTTACATTAAACCGTGAATACCTCCAATCCTTGTGGAGACGATACTCACTCACTCACTTTATTACTCGTTCGACGTGTATACTTGCACCATATTTGCGTATCATTTATAGTACATTACATGCAAGCAACAAGTTTTTGGCGCTGTTGCCGGGGATTGGCAATTGGTTGTTTACAGTTTTTTTTAATATCGCTTGTTCTTTTTGTTTTTGGACATATTTATCTAGGATTTTTCATTTTTCTTTTCAGCTGTCCTGCTAGTGTATGACCAGAGAAAGACCTAGAGGACCCCTGCAATCACCTATTTCTGAAATCGAGCATTTCTTACGACTTAGGAGACGTGTTAGAAGAAAAGAGACCAGAAACATGAACAGAGAAATACCACAACCTACAAGGATGATGTTAGATGCTTCAGCAAATGGGACCTTGTTAGACAAATCACTGGAGGAAGCATTCGACATTCTTGATAGGGTAGCCAACAATGGTTACCAGTTTCCGACCACAAGGCTTGGAACGGGGAGGAGAATCCAAGTAGTTCGAGAGAGCGAAGCTGATGACTCGGTAGCCACCCAGTTAGCTCGTATCACCAATATGCTAAAGAACCTCCAATGTCCCAACGAAGTCAAGAAAGTGAAGTCCGCAACCTCGTGTCTCATATGCGATGACAATCACCATTTGAGTGAATGCCCTGCAAATCAAAAGTCAACCAACTATGTGGGGAATTATAACCGCAACAACAATCCATACTCCAATACCTACAACCCAGGATGGCGTCAGCATCCAAATTTCAGTTGGGGTAATCAAGGGCACAACAATTCTGCACAGCCAGCGCCATAGAAAAATCTGATCGAAGCACCACCTTCTAACCAGATGATGCCATGGCAAGGTCACAAAGGAGCAACATCTTCATCAAGCAGTTTGCTGGAGACTACATTCAAAGAATTTATGGCTATGACAAAAGATTTTATGGGAACCACGAAAGTTTTGCTACATGACCATGCAACAAACATTAAGAATCAAGGAGCCTTATTGCGAAGCCACAGTTCTTCTCTCAGAGCCTTAGAAACACAAGTTGGTCAGATAACTCAAACCTTGCATGTGCGACCTCAAGGAAGTTTGCCTAGTGACATTGAAGCCACTAAGCACCATAGCAAGGAGCAATGCAGCGCACTCACACTAAGGAGTGGAATGGAAATTAACAAGGAAGACAAGTTTGGGGGAAAAGAGAAGGAGGAATCTCAAACCAACTTGCCTCACGAAGAAGATAACTCACAAGATCCTTCAGTTGAAGAGAAGGATGAGGAGGAAGTCATAGCAAAAGAAACACCGGAGGAGGAGCCTACTTTTGCTACAGCAAAAGATGCAACTCCACCAGGCCAGATAAATGAAGTTAGACCCCCACCTCCTTTTCGTCATCGACTCAAGAAGCAGAAAAAAGACCTTTAGTTCTAGAAATTTGTAGATATCATGGACAAATTACATAACAATGTCCCATTTATGGAGGCCATTAATCAGATGCCAACATATGCCAAGTTTTTTAAGGATATAGTTACAAAAAAGAGGAAGGTCGAGAAGCAAGAAACTGTCGTTATAGCAAAAGAATGCTATTCTATGTGGAGTAAGCTGCCACCTAAGAGAAAGGACCCAGGTAGCTTTGTCATCCCATGCTCTATTGGCGATAAGTTTGTTGGAAGAGCACTTTGTGATTTGGGATCAAGCGTTAACTTGATGCCTAAGTCGATTTTTCTGAAACTGGGAATACGAGAGGCACAACCCACCAAGGTTGTGCTACAGCTAGCAGATCACTCTCATGTTCGCCCAGAAGGAAGAATTGAAGATGTCGTGGTAAAAGTGGACCGATTTATCTTTCCAGTGGACTTCTTAATTCTCGACTGTGAAGCTGACATCAACACACCCATTATCTTGGGAAGGCCATTTTTAGCCATCAGGCGAGCTTTAATTGAATGTGAGAAGGGCGAGTTCATGATGCAAGTGGCTGATCAGACGGTCACGATCAATATTCATGACACCCTCAAGTATGCAGACAATCCGGGAGCATGCCAATATATAGATGCTACAGCACATAATGTGACTGATGAGTTTTGCTGTAGCAATGAGATGCAAATGGAAGAGTTTGAAGCACTCTGCAAAGATGATGAGTCAGACCTAGAAGAACTCTCAAGGGAACTGAAGCAGTCTAGTCAACTCGAAGCTAGACCAGGTACGCACTTTGAACCTCTTGATTTTTCAAAATTTGTACCTCCTAAGCCTTCCCTTGAGCATGCACCTACTCTAGAATTAAAACCTTTGCCATCACATCTTAAGTATGTTTACTTAGGGAGCAATGAAACTTTGCATGTGATAATCTCATATAGTCTTACACCTAAGCAAGAAACTAGTTTAGTAAATATGTTGTTACAACATAAAAATGCGCTAGGATGGACTATGGCTGATTTGAAGGGTATAAGCCCTGCAATATGTATGCACAAAATTTTGCTTGATGATTGTAACAACAATTCTGTTGAGCCCCAGAGAAGATTAAACCCAATCATGAAGAATGTGGTGATGAAAGAGATAATCAAGTGGCTTGATGCTGGAGTAATCTACCCGATATCCGATAGCTCATGGGTCAGCTCGGTGCAATGTGTACCGAAGAAGGGAGGTGTGACCGTGGTAAGCAACGAGGAGAATGAGCTATTGCCTACTAGAACCGTCACGGGGTGGAGGATTTGCATGGACTATAAGAAGCTCAACAAGGAAACCAAGAAGGACCATTTTCCCCTCCCATTCATTGATCAAATGTTAGATCGACTAGCGGGCAAGGCATTCTACTGCTTCCTCGATGGGTATTCTAGGTACATTCAGATTGTTGTAGCACCCGAAGACCAAGAGAAGACGACTTTCACATGCCTTTATGGAACTTATGCTTTTCGGAGAATGCCCTTTGGTCTCTGCAATGCCCCTGCAACTTTCCAAAGATGTATGTTGGCTATCTTTTCAGACATGGTCGATGACTTTTTTGAAATTTTCATGGATGACTTCTCGGTCTTCGGAGATGAATTCGACACATGCTTGGGCAATCTCGCCAAGGTTCTAAAGAGGTGTGAAGATGTTGACTTGGTGCTCAATTGGGAAAATGCCATTTCATGGTAACGGAAGGAACGATCTTAGGCCACAAGATCTCGAAGCAAGGGATAGAAGTTGACAAAGCAAAGGTTGAGGTCATTGAAAAAATACCCCCCACTACTATCAACGGAGTAAGAAGCTTCCTAGGGCATGCTGGCTTCTATCGAAGATTCATCAAGGAATTTTCGAAGATCTCAAAGCCACTACGCAATATGCTACAGCAAAATCAACCATTTGTGTTTGACAAAGATTGCCATAGCGCGTTTCAAGAAATAAAGGAGAAGCTTATCTCAGCACCGGTTCTCATTCCACCTGATTGGAACGAGCCATTTGAGCTAATGTGTGATGCAAGTGACTACGCCATCGGTGCAGCACTTGGACAATGCCGAGGTAAACTCTTTCATGTTATTTATTATGCTAGTCGCACTTTGAATGATGCACAAATCAATTACACCACTACTAAGAAAGAATTTCTTGTTGTAGTATTTGCCTTTGATAAGTTTAGGTCATACTTGATAGGCACTAAGGTTATAGTTCATACCGATCATTCAGCCATTAAGTACTTAGTGACTAAAAAGGATGCTAAGCCTAGACTTATTAGATGGATACTCTTGCTGCAAGAATTTGACTTAGAATTTAGAGATAGGAAAGGATGTGAGAACCAGGCAGCTGATCATCTATCTAGGCTAAAAAATGCTATTACACAAGGTAGTGAATATGAAATTAAGGAGGAATTCCCTTATGAGAAACTGTTGTTCGCTACGGCAATTCTGTGGTATGCTGATATAGTTAATTATGTTGTTAGTGGTATTTTGCCTCCTGATTTATCTAGCCAGGGACTCAAGAAATTCAGACATGATACAAGATTCTACTATTGGGATGAACTCTACTTGTTCAAGCAATGTCCTGATCAGATCATAAGGAGATGTGTTCCAGAAGAAGAATACCATTGCATTCTGTACCATTGTCATTCATCACCGTGTGGAGGGCATTTTGGTGGTGCTAGGACTGCTGCAAAAATTCTTCAAGCAGGATTCTATTGGCCTACACTTTTCAAGGATGAACACGAGTTCTACAAGACTTGTGATAGATGCCAAAGAACGGGGAACATCTCCAGGCGAAATGAAATGCCACTAAAAAATATTTTGGAGGTTGAAATCTTTGACGTGTGAGGAATTGACTTCATGGGCCCATTTCCCGCATCATATGGAGATTTATATATTTTGCTAGCAGTCGACTACGTGTCAAAATGGGTGGAGGCTGTTGCCACCCCGAGGAACGACTCCAAGACGGTTATGAAGTTTCTTCACAAAAACATCTTCACGAGGTTTAGAGCACCCCGAGCCATCATCAGTGATGAAGGAACTCACTTTGACAACAAACTTATTGCTAAAGTTTTACATCGATATAGAGTCAAGCACAAGATTGCTACAACATATCATCCGCAGACGAACAGACAGGTTGAAGTTTCCAAACGCGAAATCAAGCAAATCTTGGAGAAGGTGGTCAACCCTAGGAGAAAAGACTGGTCCCCCAAGTTGGATGAAGCACTATGGGCATATAGAACAGCCTTCAAGACGCCATTGTGCATGTCACCCATCAAGCTCGTATTTGGCAAGGAATGCCATCTACCCATTGAGCTTGAGCACAAGGCTTATTGGGCAATAAAGAAACTCAACATGGATGCCCAACTAGCTGGTGAAAGAAGATTGCTAGAGCTTAATGAGCTGGAAGAATTTTGAGCCCAAGCATATGAGAATGCCTGCATTTACAAAGTGAAAACCAAGAAGTGGCATGACAAACATATTTTGATAAGGTATTTCTCAGAAGGTCAATAAGTGCTTCTCTACAATTCCAGGCTAAAGCTCTTTCCTGGAAAGCTGAAATCAAGGTGGTCAGGACCATTCATTATACACAAGGTGTACCCTCATGGCGCGGTTGATATCAAGAAGTTGGACGATGGTGAAGTCTTCAAGGTCAATGGCCAACGCCTGAAGGTGTACAGTGGAACCCCTATCCTCAGAGACAAGTCACATCTGGATCTACACGATCCTTGAGAGTTTGCTTCTCTAAACTTTATCCTTTATGCTATAGCATGTTTATAAATAATGCTTTTCTTTTTAGTTTAGTTTTTGTGTTATCCATGTCTTTATTTTCTTATCTTCTCACGTGACCCTCGTACAACCTTTTTCTTTAATAGCACCATGTCAGGTGCAGAGGCAGGTGAGCATGGTCGTCTACAGGGTTGGTAGCAAGAAGGCAAAGGACATGGAGTTTTGTTTTTATCTACTTTAGGGAGTATAAAAAAAGAAAGAAAGAGAGGTTTTATTCGAAAAGTGGGGGAGGATAAATTAAAAAGGAGAGAAAAAATAAAAAGTGAGAAAGAGAATATTCATCCAATTAATGTGGTAAAACCCTAGCCACAAAACCTGCTTATTCTCTCTCCAGCCGTCACCCATCACATTAACTCCCAGCTTTTTCTTTCTCCCTTAAAGCTGACACGCGTCCCCATCACCCCCTCTTCCATTTAATTCATCTGTTTCCCCCTCACCTTTTTCAACTTCCCACACTTTCTCATCATCACCAGTCCCTTCATCTTCTTCAACACTCAACCATTTTCTTCTTCCCTTTCATCTTTTCTATTTTCTCCAAAAAACGAAAAGCCTTCATCACTTTCCCTTCACATATTCACTCCTCCTTACTTTCACTAAAATCTCCATGGCACGTTGCAAGAATGCTCTTGATACTTCTGACCGCCCTAAAAAACCCTCAGTCCTGGAAATCACTAAGTTTGTCGACGATGCTGCAAAGGAACGATGGAAGAAACTGAAGGATATGAACGCTCTTCCTGAGTTAGGGTTCAAATACCCTAAGAAAGGGGAAGACCAGTTCGATCAAGCAGTCATAGACGTCATCGGTAGGCATGAATGGAAGTCATTCGCTGCCCACCCTGAGGAAATTTGCACTTCACTGGTAAAGGAGTTCTATGCCCATCTCACAAGCCCTACTCAGTCCACTATCCATGTGCATGGCGAGCAAATCAAGTTCACCGCTGCAGCAATCAACAAATACTACGGGCTAAAGCAAACTGTAGACCATCACACCATATTTGTGACGACTATGGACGCGCAAACGCAGCACGAGGTGTTGGAAGACATGTGTTTTGAGGGCACAGTGCTGGAAAATAGTAGATCAGTAGAGAGAGGTCGCCTCAAGCCAGAGGCTAAGGTATGGAATCACTTCTTGCGACACAAGATAGTGCCCACATTGCACACATCAACTATTCATATCTCTAAGCTATTTCTTCTCCACTCTATATTGCATGGTAGACATATTGATATAGGAAAAATTATTCTGGATGAAGTTTATGCTTGTTTAAAAAGGCCTCGTAGTCCTTTAGTGTTTCCTAACATGATAACAGCCCTGTGTAAGAGGAAGGACGTCTTTGTAGACGATCTTGTGGATGCAAAATTTCAGGAAAACAGGTCTCACACCATCCCTAGTCATTGAGCTCCGAGGATTCAACGAGGATGTCCCTCAACAGACTGTGGAGGGAGATGCTAAAAGTTTTGCTGCAGCAAGGGTAGCTGCATTGGTGGCCACAACAAAAGAGTTGAGCGCTGAGCTCAATCTGATGAAAGCACATCAGCGGGCGTACTTTAAGTATGCCCACCATCGTGATGGTGCAATAGCATCTTGCTTCACCAAACTCCTCCCGGACCAAAACATTTCATTCCCCCTATTTCCCATGGAGTTATTGCAAGCCCCCACCACTGCCACAACAAACCCAGTGCCTCCCAGTCAAAGCGAAGTTGACCCTAGCTCAGTCCCGCCAAAAAAAAGAACCGGATAACCCACTGCCTGAGCCAGACCATATATCGAGTGATCATGAGGACCCCTCTCAAAAGGAGACAACCCCAGTACCCACACCTGAGCCGACCCCCGCACAAACAGAGGATGCTACAACATCCAGACCTAAGACACGCATCAAACATACCGTTGGTCGTGTCGGCTCTTCACCCAGTGCTCAGCCAGTCTCCTCCAAGAGTGTGGACAATCTCGCGAATCCCCACTACTACTCGTCTGAAACTTCTATGGACAACACCAACAGCACAACATAGCCTCCGCACCCAGGAGGTAACTTTTCTTTTCTTTTAATTTATTTTATTTTTCATCATTCTTCATTGCATATAGTATATATTAGTTCATGCATTTAGGACACTGCATCCCTTAAGTTTGGGGGTGTTGGTGTTCATAGTTAGTATTTTGCTTTAGCATATTGTCACGGGGCTAGGTCTAGGCCGGTCTAGCCTCGTGCGGCCTTGGTCGTGAAGCACTTGAAAGGGGCTTGAAAACGGCCAAGTCAGCCTTACTCACTAAGCTCGAAAGGCTTAGTCTCGGATTGCGGAAGCTCTCTTGGAAAATGGGAAGGGTGATGGCTCACAAAATAAAGCAAGGAAGGGGATGCACACTCTCGTTTAAGAAAGCTAAGGCCTCGTTAAAAACTCCCCCTAAGCCTAGATGGGGAGAAAAGAGTACCAAAGCTTCTTTATTAACAAAGAAGAGAAAAGCTTACAAAAGATAGAAAATGGTGAAGTGTGGAATGAGTGGAATGGATGGAGGAGGGCTCTATTTATAGCCTAATCCCCCTCGATCCAATGGCTAGCAATGACTCGATCCAAGGGCCATGGATGAGTCTTACAAAGGAATCTCCTATTCAAGGCAAGCTTGTCATACTCATATTGACTTGCCTTGATTACAAACAATATTGCCCCTAATACAAAGCCTATGACATCATTGCTTTGTTGTCTTAGAATACTTTCCCCATGGATGGCTAGCTTTCCATAAGTATTTCTCCAAGGGTGACAACTTGGCAAAGGATTTGGATGCTTGGGCGGATTGGTCTTCTCATGGTCCAATCTTGGTGTCCAAAGTCCCCTCTCTTGGATGTCTTTGGCTGAAACGGGCCCTAGGGGTGTGGGCAACTCGGATGGGCAACCCCTAGGCCTGTTGGCGCGCACATCAGGTGCGGGCTCGGCTCCTTGGGCGTGCACGTCGGGTGCAGGCTTGGGCTCCATGCCTTGGGTGGCATGGACGGTGCAAGGTAAGACCCCCTCGTGTGTGGGCTCGGCCTCCTTGGTGCGCACGTCGGGTGCGGGCTCGGGCTCCATGCCTTGGCCGGCATGGGGGGTGCATGGCAAAGGCCCCTCGGGTGCTTGTGTTGGGCCCCCTCGGGTGCAAGACTCATGGGCAGCACATGGGGTGCTTGACAAGGCCCCATGGTGCGGACGAACTGGCCCAAGACGGATCTCTTGGGCGCGGACACCACCAAGGGCGTTGGGCATGGCCCCTTGGTGTGTGAACTCGGCAACTACTTGGGCCCCTCGGTCGGGTGGGAGGCATGGTGCGCAAGGGTCCGCACCTATGGGTGCGGCTGGCTCGGTCGCAAAAAGTTCCCCTGTGACATTCTCCCCCACTAAATCTATCGACGCCCTCGTCGATAGGCATTGAAGAGACTCGATCGACTTGTCCTCGAACGGCCTCGACTCGTCATCATGTTCCCTCTTGGCTAAGGGAACTCTCGTCGGATGGGCAAGGCTCTCATGCCTTGTCTCTTGAAGCACTTCGATGGATGGTTCACCATGTTTCCGCTTGGCATCGGGAAACAACCTCCAAAGCTCAAGGCTCTCATGCCTTGGTCCACGATCAATCTCGAGTGGTGGCTTTTCGTCTCTTGTGATGTTTGCCATGCTTGGTGCGTGGCTAGCCTCGAACCACTCTCGACCATACTCGTCTAACGGCTTGGGGACGAAGTTGTGGTCCACTTGATCGCTTGTTGGAAAACTCGAAGTGTAGGCTTCTCCGCCTACTTGCTCTTGTATCGACTCTTCGCTTGAACTCTCGAGCAAACTGCGCAAGGAACCAAAGTAAGTTAGTCCAAAATTTTCACATAAATTCAACTTACT